>OY979705.1:34023126-35223126 GCA_963855925.1 Inga laurina
CCCCATACCTATGTCAATTCGCATAAGAGAGAGGGAGAGGGAGAGAAAACAATAAAATAAGGCCATTTGACTTTTCCAACACTCTCTCTCATCATAACCACTTGCCACATGTCTCCACCTCATTGCTCTCATAAGTAAGTAACCAAATTAGTTACTTTAATCCCTCCATTAGCCATTTAGTTTACATATCTCATTTCTCCTTAGTTAGTAATTAATTTCTTCCATTAATTACTACTTTATTGCTATTCTTTCATTTCTCAATAATTATGGCATATTAATTAATATTGCCGCCAAAACACATAATTATTCCACTTTAATTTGATAATTATCCTCAATAATTATCATCAGCCCTTTATTGAAATTTGGGGCGTTACAGGTGACATCTCTTAATTCATATCAAAGGTATGTTATGATAAAGTCATGGCGTTATTACAATCCCCTTACAGTGGATTCTTTTTTCCTTATGGGTTTGGTGGCACTGGAAAAACATTCTTATGGAATGTATTGGCCTCCAGTCTTCACTCAATAGGACATATTGTGATGATAGTTTACATCAAGTGGTATAGCAGCAACATCACTACCATCAAGATGAACAGCACATTCATGATTCGCAATACCCATACAAATAACAAAATTTTCAGTTTGTTCCATATGACAGAATTCACCGTTAGCAAATTGATAAAGTGCACAAAGTAATAATCTGGGATGAAGCACCTATGGTCCCAGCGGTATTGTGTAGAAGCGTTTGGTAGGACTCTAATAGATATAATGCATTGCAATCGACCATTTGGTGGGAAATTCATTGTTATGGGTTGTGAAGTCAGGAAAATACTTCTGGTCATTCCTAAAAGTTCACGAGCAGCTGTAGTTAATACTTGTATTACCTCTTCTCGGTTATGGCAACATTGCACTATTTTTTATTGACAACAAAACATGCGATTGAATCCAATCTAATGATACGAATGAGAATAAAGAATTGAATAGTTCTCACACTAGTTACTAGACATTGGCAATGTAATATAGGTGATCCTGTTGATGGTGTTGCCAATATACAAATCCCAAAAGACGTGTGGTTCTAGTTTGCAAAGATCCACTGAATGCATTGTCCAAGCAACATATGAACACCTTCAAGACAATATAACTTGCAACGACTACTTCAATGATAGAGTGATCCTTGCACCGACTATTGAAATGGTTGGAAAGATAAATGAATCACATGTGTTCTTTGCTCCCAGGCGAGGAAGATGAGTTCTTAAGTTGTGACTTAAAGTGCAAGTCAACAGAAGATTCTAACTCTTTCGACAACTTATATGTAATGCCTCAAATTTTGATTAAGGTCTAATTACAATTATTGTGAATGATTATGTGGATTAATGTGGATTTGAGATCTGGGTTAAGTGTTGGGAATGCCCAACACATTGTATTTTAGCATAATTATGTGATTAAATAATTATTGGGTTAAATATAGGGGTAAATGGCACATGAAAGAAGGAAAAGAATTGCATTATGTATTATGTATTATGTTTGAGTGTTAGAGAAAGTCAAATGTGCATTTTAATATCATTTCTCTCTCTCTCCCTTTCCCTCTCTCTTTGTGCGTTTAGGCATGAGAAAAAGGGGCAAAAATTCTGCACTTCATCCTCCATCTTCATCTCTCTTCTTCCTTTCTCACGTGTCCTCCATTATTGGCCAAAGGAGGAGGAAGTTCTTGAGAAAAGGTAAGCTTCTGACCCTCTAAATGGCTTCTAATGGAAAAATGCTTTTCTATAAAGTTGTTCCTCTTGTTAAGAGCTTTCATCCTATGGTTTTAGATTTTCCATTGGTGATGTTTTGAGCACACAAGGAAATCTAGAAGTTGGAGAACCGAAAAACTTCTTTGGGAAAGTTGTTGAAGTGAGTGAAAGCTTCATTTTCATATAAGTTTTGTGGCCATTGGTTGGGCCTTGAATTTCTAGAATTTTTGCCCTAATTTTTGTGATTTAAGGTCATGGGGGAGTATGGTATGTTGTTGTCATGGCAATGGTGCGTTGTTTAGTATTTTGAATTGATAGAATTGCATTGAAGCTTAAATGTGAAGTTAGGCCACTTTGTGTTGGTTTTTGTGCATTGGGCAAAATAGGGCATGTCAATGGGTTATGATTTTGGTCATTTTGAGGTTACCATTGTGTCCCTTGTGGGAAATTGTATGGAAATAATTTTGGTTATTGATTTTGGAGTCATTGGACACTTAGGTAGAAAATTGGAAATCTGTCAAGTGTAAACTCTGTTCTGGGCAGTCAGTTTGCACGAATGTTTTGAATGACCAAATGGTGTTGGAAAATTATGAAACTTTTCAGTCCTAAAGTTCACACCCCCCCAAGCTTCAAAATGGACATATAATTCATGTCATTTTGTTTTGTGAACTGAGAGTTATGCTTTGCCAAAGTTTGGGATGGAAACTGAACTTTGTTTTGGGGCAGTATGGAGTTTTGTGTAATTCTAGAATTTTTTTGTGATTTTTAGTAATGGTCCATATTTTTCCTATAAAGAGGACTTCAATAACTTTCATTTGGTTTTGGAATCACCTCATTTCGATTTTTCTAGAATTAGTTATGATTTTTGGAAGTTCAGCCAGGAAACAGAATTTTCTTGGTCACGGCCAAAGGTTATGAATCGTGGCCCAAGACCTTCTATGCATCCATTGGCCGCGGCCCATGGGGAGGCTGACCACGACCAACCCCCAAAAATCAGCATTTTGAACTTTTAAAAGGTGACATTTGGTCAAGTGTTTCCTAAGCCTTTAGGCATGTGTTTAGGCTTTGATTAGCCACTTAAATGTCATGAATGGTAACCAATTTTAAGTGTTATGAAAATGAGAATTTGGTAAAGAGAATGATCCTATGTCCTTGATTTGGTTATAGGGTTGGATATTCACCCTGATCATGGTTCGATATTCGTCTGATCATGAGTAAGTTGTGCTGGAGCACACGTGGAAGAATAAGGGTAGGGAACTTACCTCTCCTGCATGTATTGATATTTATGTTTGAGTACTGATGCATGTTATTGCTTTGCTTGATTATGTGAAACATATATGAATGATTGAAGCTCTGTTTCTATTTATGCTATGGTCATAAGTATGTTGTTGAAACATTGAGCATGCGGATATATCGTTATATGAGCACAAGTTATTGTGATGAAAGCATGTCATGCATTAAACACTTATCTTGCATGCATATTGGTATCTGTTTCCTACTGGGATTCTCTAGAATCTCACCCTCCCCTACCAACATTTTAAACAGGGAAGGTAAAACGAGGATGAAGCAAGCATCCAAGGGCGATGAAGACTCCTTCGGGTTGTCATTTTGGTAGTTGGTTATCATGGTAGTTGGGATTATATATAATTGGATATTGGATGTATATGTGCTTAGATATATATTGGGTTATTTGGTTATGTATTGGAGATGGATTTATGTAATCCCCGTTGAGGAATTGTAATGGGCAATTGTGTCCTATGTATCTTTAGTGAAGGTATAAACCCGGAATTATCGGTATTATTATTGTGCACTCTGATATTTATATGAATGTAGTTTATCTTCACAAAATAATTGTATTCGAAATATGAATGTGAGACTAGGTTAAAGTATTTGTTAAAGAAATTTGTGAAAATCTTATCTTAATGATGGGAATGTAAATGAATTTTGATTATTATTTGTCTCATTTCATTTTAATCGTGTATTTCGGATATAATTACAGAGGGGGTTACATTATACACAATTGAATTCCTCAACACCATCACTTCTTCTAGTTTGCTACCATATAAGCTTGTATTGAAAGTTGGAGCACCTATAATGCTATTGAGAAATATTGATCAAGTATCAGGATTATGCAATGGAACACGTCTTCGTGTTACAATGTTGGGTCAAAAGGTTATTGAGACAGCTACTCTTAATGGTTCTAAACCAAATGAGAAGGTTCTGATATGTAGAATGAATATGAATCCTTTTGAGTCTAGATGGCCATTTCGCATGCAAAGGAGACAGTTCCCCATCACACTTTCATTTGCAATGACAATCAATAAAAGTCAAGGTCAATCATTGCGTCATGTTGGATTGTATTTGTCAAAACCTGTTTTTACTCATAGGCAATTATATGTTGCACTTTCTAGAATGAGAAGCTTGGATGGTCTAAAGATTGTCGTAGGACCTGATGATTTAGGGTCAAGTAACACCATGAAGAATGTTCCAATTCTTCAGCCAAATTAACACATGAATGCCACAGTCTCACTTGCATGACACAGTGTCATTATGGTTGAACAATAAACCATCCTCTAACCAAAATCATCTTCACATACAAAAACACTCACAAATTGTTCTGTGGTAGGATGGGGGCCCTAATAATATCACTTTTTGGCTTCTTCCCAACATGCTTCAGTTTTACAAGTGCAATGATGTCATGAAATCGATCCCTCTGCATATATAACACATACATATGATATCCGAATGATCCACTAAGGACCAACAAATGGGTGAACGCTTTACTTACAAGTTTATCTATAACGGTTTTTTGAGGTTTTTGAAGTGCACTTTCTTTCATTTTTGAAGTGCACTTTCTTTCTTCCTCTTGTTACTCTTGCTTACATAAGATAGTGGCTTCATTGAATCAAGCACATAAAAGTTTATCATTTTTATTCAAGGGCCATACAAAACTAATGTTCTACAACCAACATGGGTCCCATAATAAAATCACAGTCTGCAATGTTGTGGCCAACTTTTTTAGGCAGTAGTTGGACTTTTCATTCAGCAACTGACCATTTTATAGGTTTACGGGCCAATATTAACTGTATGAGGAACAAACTTGTTAGGAAAATCTATAAACGTCAATAAAACAACTCTGTCGTAAAATTATAGCATACTCACTAAATTCCTCTCCTCCTTAATCAAATTCCTTTACGCCTTTATTGACTCCCTAAGCTTCTCAGTAAAATTGATAAAGCCCTTTCCCTTTTCAAACTCACTCCGAAATGTAATCATTATTCACGTCTTTATTTTACACATCCACTTTATCCCCTACTCTTTCATGTGCCTCCACGTCAATGTTCTATGCACATACTGCTTTCCTCTTCGCACCCACCTCTTCATTTTAGCCTTCCACGTCTTGAATATGGAAGTCAACCCCTTTAATTGTCATTGGATCAGAGTCCATAACTTTCATCCCGTAAAACAATGTCACATTTAAATTCAATTAAAATAAGGGAATCTCTTACAAATTAGGGTATTTCATTTAAGGGGCCAAATTCTACATTTAACATCCGAATAATACTACCTTTTGATTTGAGTGAAACTACTATAACAAGACCATAAAATAAACATGACCACAAAATCTGACAGAGGAAGAAAATGTATGTTTTACTCTAATTTTTTGGGCTTATAAAACAGTTTGATGCCAAAGTCAAGGCTCTGGAGGGTAGAAATGATTAGGAAACCAACAAAATGTTGAATGAGAAAAAACAGTCCATGGTGAGATCTGTATGATATATCCTTATGTCAGTTCCTAAAATTGGTAACATGTTCCTTTTTTAGGGCCTCATGGTCCCAACAGTTATCATTGACACTCTTCAAGCTCCCTGATAAGTAATTGAAATTCTCATTGCACACCAACGAGTTAAATTCATATGTTGCTCTTAAAAAGCAGTAACTTAACATATGCTACTAGTTGCTCTTGGTCTATTTGACAAGCATGGACTTCGTAGTTCATATCATGCATGACATAACTTTGTCAACATGTCTTTTTATGTTATCTATGTTCTAACATGAGTACGGTGCATATTTTGATATCATGCACCATTTAGGTCCTACTGTTGGTTCTGATACACATATGCCATGGATATTAAGAATTTATATATAAATTGTACACATGATATGTTTTAAAGCAAATTGAAACAAAAAAGAGAAAATTATAAGAAAATGATACACCAAAGGCCAACCAAGTAGAAAAATATCAACAGTTTGATCTTTCAAGCCTACAAGTATTTAGCCAAAAAACAGGTCATTTGGGACCATGAAACCACAAATTTTGTGTAGTCAAATTCTATAATGCACAATCTTGAGTAGTCAAATTCTATAATGCACAATCTCATATGATGGAAAAATAGTCCTTACAAAGTCCCAAGAATTGAATGCGATGTGCAAACTGATGTAATTCTTTTCTGCTCTTTGGTGGTCAAGTCATCATTAGAAATCTACATATTCTCATTTCTTTGGCTTAAGTCATGGGAAATTTGAGTTTGTTTTTCTTTTCTAAAGGACAACAAGGCCAAGTGTAATATAGTTTGAAAAGTGATATAAAGATGCAATATCTGAGTAAATGCATGGAATGACCAAACAAATGAAGCATAAAAAAAGAACAGCAAAGAAGGTTCCCAAAAAGGGAAGAAAAAGGATAAAACTCACAGAATTGGAATCAGGATCTTGTTTCGACCTCTTCAATGCTGAATTTCCTTCAGCTGAGTTAGGGTAAAGATATAGAACTCTTAGTTTGAATTCCTCTATTGTTGACTTTCCACTATCCTTACTAAGCTGCATGGCATACTAAAGCATTGATAATAAACTTTCCCACAATTAAAATGCTATATGCTAATATAGCAGTAGGTTAATAATTCATAATTACATTGTACACATGATAAGTTTTAATGCAAATTGAAAAAAGAAAGAGAAAATATAAGAAAATGATACAACAAAGGCCAACTTAGTGCAAAAATATCAGAGGTTTTCTCTTTGAAGGTTACAAGTATTCAGCCAAAAAGCGAGGTCATTTTGGACCATCAAAACCACAAATAGAGTATTACATTCCCCAAAACAAGCTTTGATCTACAGATTTCTCTTAGCAATATGGACCATAAACGTTCACTTCCCATGTCTTAGATGGAACAGTTTATGTCTAAATCCATGGCTGCAAGATAACTAAACAGCACTTTGTTCAGGTGTGTCTCTGATACATGAGTCCTTTGGTTTTACAATACCAGTGTTTGGCCAAACGAAGTACTTCTTACACAAAGTGGTTTTCACCTATAATGTGATCAGAATACATAGAGAATCAACTAAAGCAAAGCGTGTCGAGCGGAGAAAAGTTGTTCACACTTATTCAATTTAGGAGCACCCTAAAAGCAACATGATGTCCTATCTTGTTGGTTACTTTAATATCAATAAATGCTTGCTTCTCCACCCCAACCGGTTACATGAATTTCACAGCAAAAACTGAATCAGAACTCAGACATTTATATTAACAAAACGACAGAGGAAAATATTCAGATTTTAAAGGAACCCTACTAACATTTTCCATGCAAAACCTTCTATGCATTTTGATTATGGTTCAAGCCATCTTTATCAGATTAAATATTCTACTATCCATAAGTTTAATTATTTTGACCCGAAAGAGAGAACTGTCATGCAATCTTGAAAATAGAAAGAGTAATACGACATTTTCTACTTGAATTTTATAATTGATCGTTGCTAAATAGAACCATAATAATATCCAACGAATATTTAAGCTGTTAATAATCGTAAGGGAAAAGACAGAGATTTATAACCCTAGCATTCTGTCATTTGAAAAATGAAAACCATGCGTCTGTCATTCAATCACTTCAAAGTCCTTGTTTTGGTCCCCAAAAAGTAAAGGAAACGATTTACATATAAATTTCATGTGTGATTTAATAAAAGCATAGACGTTAATCAAATCTGCATCCAAATCCTCGAAAACTTTTTGCCTATCAGTGCTTCAAAAAGTATCGGTAACACTCAGCTTTTTTGTGCTTCAAAAGGTCAAATAAAAACCAAAAGAGTAGAACTAAAAAAGGTAACCTAGGATTTGAAAAGTAAAAAACATAAGGCAGAAGAAGACATTGAGAATGATCAACGCGAAATACTCCCCCACCAGTGACTATGCAACTATGCGATGGATTCCACCCATGATTGCCGATTTGGGGACAACATCGACTCTTCTTTTTTTGGCTTGCAACGACGCTGACTGTGACCCTTATAGGAAAGTACCAGTCCAAGCCTTCGCATTCTGAGCAATCCCATGTTTAAGTGTCTAATTAAATAAGTGTGAAGGGCATTTTGGTCTTTAACCCAAAACATCAAAAACCCAAATTCCCACCCCAACCCTTATCTGTCCTTTGCAAGCTTTAATGAACTTTTGTGGTTTTTGCAAGTTCACATGGTATTTAAATGAAATTTTCCCTAATTCATGGCCCAAAAAACCCTTCTATAGTAACTTTGTATAAAATTTTGATTTTGACCTTAATTTTTTTTATCAAGTGTCTTTTTCTTAATTAAATGAACAAGCACTAATAGCATGAGGTTATTAATGGAATATATAGGGAGAGTTCTCATGCCATTAAGCAACAAAGCCATTGGCATAAACTATCTTTTTTATACTTTAACTCAACACAACTAGTATCCGACAATGATTTTATTACAATTATTATTATTTGAAAAAAAATATATTTAATATGTTAGTCTTTGTAAATGTTGTCAAATCTAAATTTTGATGTAAATGTTTTTTAGGGTTAATGCAATGTTTGATACTTATAGTTAGCTCTTTTCATCAAAAAATGTTATTCTCTATATTTGAATTAAAACATAAATTATGCAGTAAAGTTTATTATTTGAAATTATAAGAACTAAAATAAAAATGAAAGTAAACTATCCCGCATTAAAATCAATAAGGGTAAACTGTAAAGACTATATTAACACTATTTTTTATTAATGGAATTAATATTGTTAGAGTTAAAAGGCTAAAACAATATTTTATAAAATTAAGAGATTAAAATAAAAATTTGGGTAAAGGTAAACAAATAAAAATCTACTTTTATATTACACTACCTCCGCTTAATATAAGAGATAGTTGAAATTGAATTTGGTCTTAATTGTAATGATTCAATATACTTTGTTCCCCATATTTATCATTTTTTCTCCCTATACTATCATTATTTATTGCAGGAAGTTTGTATCAATAGATTATTTCAATTCAACGGACTTAAAAGTGTATTTCTAAAAAACACTAACATATATTTTAAACAAATAACTAATTTAATTAATTTCTTTAATCTATCTAAATTAATTAAGTATATCTTATATTAAAGACAAGAGTTAATGTTACTGCCTCCAGTATTTAATATAAGACATATTTGGAGAGTTGATCATGTCATTAATATAAGACATAGCTTTCATATTTATCAATCTTTTCCTAATTTACCAATATTATTGATGCTCCCTTAACAATAATCAAGGAAGAGAATGAATGAGAGAATTAAGAAAAATGGCTAGAGTATTTTAGAAAATACATGTTATATCAACTAATTTAACTAATTTCTTTTAATCTAATCAAATTAGATAAATATGTCTTATATTAAAGATTGAGTGATACTTATTATCACCATCACTTGTGATTTCTACGAGAACTCCAGAAAAATGTCGCAATTTGATATTGGGCTCGTAAAAAAAAAAAAAAAAATCCTTGTCTGGAGGTGGTGGATATTGCAATCTCTTACGGGCACTTAATTCTTTAGAGAGTTCGGTCAGGATCCACCTTGGGCTAATTCTCGATTATCGAAATCCAAAGGCTTTGAGAAGGATGATTAAGCAACCAGGCCAGTTAAAAATACAAAAAAGCACAAACAAACTACTCTGTAGTGTTGGATTCGGAATCCCTCAGTTGATTTTTCCCCCCTCAATTGAACCTCAATTTTTAATTTAGATACTCTATCAATCATTAAATTGTGATCTAATGGTATTAAGATAGGGACAAAACTTACATCTGGTAAGTTACATCCAATACAACCAGTTCACTAATTAGCATGTGCCATTTGGATTTTTTTAACGCTATTAACTGGTTGCTCTCTCCATCTCCATTCCTCTATTGCTGTAAATCAGAAAAAAATCAAAAAATGAGACAGAAGGCGCTATGTTGAACTGCTGATTTAGAAAAAGTAAATAGGACAAAAGCACTATTTACTCACCTGCCTGTGGGTGCCAAGTGTGAAAGCTTGCATGGAGATGGAGATGCAAAGCAACATATTGATCCTTCATGAAATTTAAACGAAGATGGAGAGAAATGATATTCATTGACGTTACAGCTGTCCCAGCCACAATTAGGGTTTTTTTGGTTTGTTCTCTGGTTTGCAGCAGGAAAAGAATGGAGATGGAGCAATAGAGTACCAAATAAACGGCATTAATGTTGACGCATTTAAATTCATCAATTGAAGCTCCATTGTGGGAATCGAAATCCTTGCTTCGTTACTTTCTTCATATTTAATTATTTAGTTAAAGAAAAAGAAAGGAAAAGAAAAGGCAATGATCCAGTACACTCTGTAAAAAATGAACTTCATCCCTAATGGTCAATATGGATGAGAAAGAAAAAGATGAAGATGAAAGTTAAATATTGTCTTTTGAGGAAGTGGTGCGGGAAACACTAGCTATCAGAACTACGAATTTGGACCCTCTCATATTTTTTTTCTTCTTTTTTCTCATCTTATTTTCATAATCATCAATATACCAATATATAATTATAAATCTGAATCAAGGGTTATTGTTCATTTGAACAGTAACAACTACAAGGCCGGTATGGGCTCCGTGCTTTTTTCCTCTAATCCATGCCATGACTTCCCGTCCTTCCCTACCTTTTAATCCTTCAAGGCTCTTATATATAAGGTAATTAAATCCGAACCGATTAGTGAATCGGTTGGGATACTAAATCAAAAGTCAGTAGATCAGACCGGAGTCAAATTGGGAGTAGAATTGGGACCAAACTGATGAGAAATAGAAGATTTTAAGCTTATTAGTATAAAACTCTCAAAAAAATTTAAAAAAAAAATTAAAAACTTAACCTGGATAGGACCGATCAGCTGGTTTCCGATTCGATTCGGCCGGTCCGGTCATGCTTATATGTCATGACTATTTTTGGTGTATGTTAGCACCCTCCACAATAATTTATCATTGTCGTGGAATTGTAGTATCATTATGATGTTTCTTCAAATAGCTATTTTTGTAAAGTTCAAATGGTTAATTAATTTATCATTATACTACTATTTTTCCACATCATTTGTATCAAGCAAAAAGATAAATCTAATGCAATAATATAATCATTTCTAATTATATTATGGTCATTGAGAAACAATATTTTTTATGAAATGCAAAGCATTTTTTATTAATATTAATAACAAACTTTTACTTATGTTATTTTGGACGTAGCAATTCCTAAAATTTAATATTTCAATATAATATGGATATCATTAATTGTATATGGATTGTAATTTTAGTATAGTATGCCTTTTTGTTTTTGTTGGAGTTGGTACGGATATGCTTTGGACTATTGATTTCAGTGATGTTAATGCATCATACACATCACATAAGGGAATAAATGCTGGTTGAGTTGAAAAATAAATGTTCAAGATTAAGTATTTTATAAAACCATCATTTTTTAGTTGTAAACTACGGACTTAGGTAGCATTCAGTTGTGAACCACCAACATCAAATTCTTAACGAAGCTAATATATAGACCTGGGTAATTGTATGTGTGTGAGTGTTGTTTTTTCAAAAGTAAGAAGCATCAAAGCACAAAATTAGATGCAATAGGATAAATTTGAACATTCTGTCTCATTAATTTAATAACTAATATATATATATATATATATATATGACAACACAATTTCAACTTTTGCAAAATCATTTCAGATCTGTGTGGCAAATGCATGTTTAAATTGTGTAATGCAAAGGGTGTTAAAAAAATTTGGTATAAAAAAAAGTTGGTAAACCATGTAATGTAAAGGAAAAAAAACACATTCCCAATTATGATTTGGGCAGTGTAGTCACAATGTGAAAAATTGTTCCTCAACCCTCCAAAAACCGAGACCTTGTTTGCTATGAGGGGAGGGGAGGGAAAGTGGGCGGAGAGAAAATTCTTTTGAATTGAATTTAAAAAAATTAAAGAAGTGGGGTTAAAAATTTTTAATTAATTTATCTTACTTTTTTATCTTACATATTCTCTTTATTAAAATTTTATTACCCCACTTCTTCAATCTTTTAAAATTCAACTTATAAAAATTTTCCCTCCCATCCAAATCCCTCACACCAAACAGACCCCCAAGGAGGGAAGGGATGAGGAAAAGGACAAAATTTTTAACTTCCTCTCCACTCCTTTCACCCACATTAAAGTATTAAACACATTTATTCCACCCCTCCTCTCTCCTTTGCTTTCCTCCTAAAGGGAAACAAAAAAAAAAATCCAGCCAAACTAGGCCTAACTTGATGCAAAATCCTCATAGCAAAGTTATCTCCTTTCATAGGGGGTGGTGGGTTCTATCCATCACTCACAAGGCCACGGTTAGGCCTCTTATCCAATTCAAAAAAACAATTATTATTGAATAATACCTAATAATACTTAGTCTAGTGATGAATTAGTGAAATTATAATGTGAGCAAATAGAGTTCAAATCCCACCTCATTAAAAGAGATAATTGATTAAAGGCATTTTAGTGGCAAAGCATGAATTCAGATTAGTTAGTTACTCGGATAATTGACAATAAGATCTAGAAAAAGCCCCGGCTATTGCCAGGTGGCCCAAAGAATTATAAAATGGGTTTTACTATTTATTAATTATTAATAATATAACTCATTTTTTAATATATGGACAAATAAACATGTTAAATTTTGTTAAACTTTGAGATGTTGTTTGATTGTTGATCAAAATAAGAATTTTTTTACTCAATCCAACTAATACATGGATTGATGGATTATTAAATAACATTATCAATACAAAACTAACAAAAGCAACTTTAGTTACTCTAAGGAATATTCTTAAAGATCCATTCGCATGTTCGCTAAGTTACCTATTGCGTAATGAAATTGTGAAATCATATTGTCGTTTTCTTTTCATCGTCATTTCCAATATTGACTTACATGTCTATTTGTCCTAATTCATAACTTAGCTTCGGTTCTATCAATTTGAACGTGCTCCATTTGAAACCACAATTTTGTTGTTGTGAGTACAGGATCCATAGGCCTTGGTCGATGTGAGGGCTAGGAAAAATGTTATTGATATTGATGGCAATGATGATGAACTTGGGTGATACTACAATAATTTCATGCCCACAAAATCATTTTTCATTTATCGAACAGCCACCGTTTAGTGTATGAGGCAATTCCAATAGCAAATAACGTAATCTCTACCAATGAGTAGCATCATCACCTCCGACTTGGCTAGACTTGGCTATTCCCAATGTTTTGTTTCCAATAGCCTAAATCTTTGTAAATGTTAGATGAATAAAATCCCTCTTCCCACTCAAAAAAAAACAAAAATAATTTTTCGTTTCCTCTATGTCTTGTTACTGGAATTAAATTATTGATGGTAGTTTTGACTTTTAATTATTACCAATAAGTTATTGGTTAATGCAGTAAATAGTCTTACTACTTCTATTGAGAAAAGTGAAAACCCTCTACATTTGAAATCTTGAAATGTTATCCCTTAATCAAATAAAAAAACCTTTAATTCTAAGGTAGGTGATCTAAGCGTTTGTGATGGTGGTTGTCGCTCCTAGAAAAATTTGAGATCATTATTTTTTTTTAATTTTACGTGGAAGGCAATAATGAGAGTTTTGATATTAAATATTTTTTTTTTCAATTTTTTTATAATTTATACTATTGATGCTCCCTCAACAATAATTAAGAAAGAGAATGAATGAAGAAATTAAAGAAAAGGATTAAGGTGTTTTAGAAAAATATGTCATATTAATAAATTTAATTAATTTTTTAATCTAATTAAATTAGATAAATAAATATAAGAGGGTTAGTATTTTCTTATGGAAAAACGTACTGTGCAGATTAAATCCTATGAAAATGGCAAGCCATTTTGATTGGATTGCAACTGGGGAGCAAATGACCATCAAAGCCCCCAGAAAACTGGTCTGGAGGGGCCCGACAAGGGAAGAATAAAATATATTTGAATTTCCCGAAAGCCCATGGTTTAAAACTGACATATTCCTCATTTGGTTCCTCTTTACAAAGTTCTCGAATCAGAAAGTCTCGCATTAAACGATGGATATTAGCTCTAGCAGAAGAGATTAATATCTTATAATATAATAAATCAAGACTTGAATCCTAACTGGAATGAGTGTCTGTATTTATGGTCCGTTTGCTTCAATCCCATTACATCTTACAGTACAATGCGATGTAATGGTAATGTAATGTAATATTAATTACAGAGGTAGTGTTTAGTTTGATTTTTAAATAAAATGCAATAAGTTAATATTTTAACAATTATTTAAAATTAATGATTGCACAAAGTCTATTTTACCCTTAATGTAATCTTTGTAGAAAAAATAGTTAAGAATCCGTGACGGCAAAGATGGAGGAGGAAGAAGTAGTAGCGGTAGCAACAATAGGGGTGGCGGCAGAGGAGGTGGTGGTGGTGGCAGCGAGGGCGAGCGGCGGCGAAGGAGTTGGTGGCGGCGGCAGGTGGGCGGTAGCAACAACGGAGGAGAAGGAGTGGTGGTGGTGGTGGTGGGAGGGCGGCAGGGGAGGAGGAGGTAGTGGTGGTGGCGGTGGGTAGGTGGCTAGGGCGGCGGTGGAGGAGGTGGTGGTGGTGGCGGGCGGCGGCTGGGGTGGAGGAGAAAGTAGTGGCGATGGCAGTTGTGGTAAGTGAAATAAGATAAGTGAAACAAAGACACGGGAAACTCAAGAGTAAATTAGACTTTTTAAACATACAATGAGATAGTAATGGAAATTCATAAGAGGGGAGGTATGAATGATGATTACCAATTTTTTGGTAATCATCATTACCATGGTAAATTCTATTACTATGCTAAAAAACAATCAAACACTTTTATCTTGGTAATGTAATCATGATTATCATTACAGGCATGTAATGAAGTTGAACCAAACGGGCCCTTAGTTTCCGACAATGTCTTAAATGGAATTACCTCCAATGAGAGAATACCTATATTAAAAAAAAACAAGAAAGTCCCACACTGTTAACTCTTACTTTATTCAATTTAATAATATATATATATATATATATTATTAATTTTATAATTCCCGAAAAGCGATCACTTTTCCATTTCAAGGGACGCTTCTGAGTAGATTCCTCGGAATGATCCTCTCTCTGCCTACTTCTTCAAGCTTTCTCATGCTACATCACAGCTCAAAAAGGCCCCACCTTTGACCTTTGAAACCGCCATTTTCCTCACATAAGAAAAGTGCATTTTCCTTGACTTGTATAAAATTTTAGAAATAAATAGAATTATTTAATGCCTGTTTAAGTTAGCGGTAGAAACTGATTTTATAACGTGATTTATAGTGTACAAGATAAATATGTATGAGAAATTTTGTCTCAACTTATATGAACGTGTTTCTCTAAGGCTAACTCAAATGGGCCAATTTTTATCCCTTTTCTTTTACTAATGGGGTTCACTATTATAAAAATAGAGAATAGTGGCACACTTTTTGTGGCACTTCTTTACAGCTTCTTCTAAATTTTTGTAATTTTCTTTTAAAAAAATTGGTATGTTGTGGTGCTTCTTTCTGCTTGGGGGCCTTCTGTGGCGCTTGCTTGACCAAGAGCCATCTAAGGTGTTTTTTTTCTAACTAAAATGGTAGTTGTGGTGCTTGCTAAAGGAAGTGTCACAGCTACTACGCACTTTATGTGGTATAACATCCCAAATTTCAATCACCAAAATTCCTTTACACCTTTGTGGTATCAAATGGGATTAAATGGTGAATATTGACACACTTAAATTAGCCAAACAATACAATTAGTGACCACACAAATTTTGGGCCACAATAAGACATAAAATTTAATTTGTATCATCATAAAAGCGCATTATTGAAGCCCAAAACATAGAGATTCTAAGAGCACAATTTTTGAACCCAACAATATGTGATTTTCAGCCACATAGAAAGGGAAAGAAGAAAGCTTAATTTAATTACAAAAATGTAAGGGCAAAATGGTCTTTTGACCATAAAGCAAGAAGTTATTATTTTTCCCAATAATTAAGGGCAATTTTCATCCTATCAAGGAAAGGAAGAGGGAAAAAGAAATACTTGGTCCAAAATTAATCCAAGATGGAGCAATTGTTGGCCAAGTAAAAATGAAAAAGAAAAGTCAAAAAGTAAATACATGTTAATTGCCATTAAAATATCATTTGTTAAAGAGGTTGATAGAGATATTTTAATAGATCAAAATCCTCTTGCAAGAGCCCTCATTTTCGTCCAAATTTTCGTCCAACATGAGGCAAGAAAGAGAAAATGATACTTGGCCATAAATGGTGCTTTTAAAAGTCATTAAAGCCATATAGAAAAAGAAGAAGAAAAGTCAAGTAACATGTGATGAAATGGTAATTAAATATTATATTTTAAGGAGGTGGAGTTGTGATATTTTAATGAATCATTATCCTTCCTCCTTAGGCCATATTTTGGCCAACTTCAACAAATAGAGAGAGAGAGAGAGAGAGAGAGATTTATTTCAAGAAGCAGAACAAAAAGAAAGAGCAAGAGTTCAAAAGCAAGATCAATGTGAGTTTGGGTGCAAATTTCATATGTTCTTGTCTTCAAACTCTTAGAAATCTCTTCTAATCTTCATACCATTGTTGAAATCATGTAAAGCAAGAAGAAAATCAAACAGAAAGAAGGAAGGAAGCTGGTATTTTAGGGGGAGAAAGAAGAGAAGCAAAGGTAATCTCCATAAACCTTGTTTTCTTGATGAATCAAGGTTGTTTGTTGTGATTATGGATGAGGTTGTGGATTGTTTTGGTTGATTTTGTAATTTGGGAAGCTCAAACCCTAAGAGGTTATGCTGCTCAAATTAACTCTAATCATATTCAATAAGTGTTTAAAGGGTTAATTATGAGATTACAGGAGAAAAGAAGGTGATTAATGGAATTGAATCAAGAAACTCCAATTTTTCCAATTTATTGTGATTTTCGTCCAAACTTATTTTGGGTGTGTTTGGGCTGGAATTTCATAGATTTGATGATTTCATTGTGTTTAGAATGGAAAATTATGTGGAAAAGCATGTGGTTATAATTTTTGGATAATTATATATAATTCTGGAATTTTTGGAAGTTGGATGACCCTGCTGCCAAATTCGTTTTCCAGAAACAAATTTGTTTTGGCGTGTTTTTGAATGGTTAAACCTAGTCCAAACCTTATGAAATTTTACAGGATGAAAGAAGATATTTTGGGCTTTAATTTGATAGGCAATATAAGCCATTTGGACTAATATATTGAAAGATATGATTTTTCAAAGTTTGACCATGAATCTGGAATGAACTTTGTCGTAGACTAGATTTGACGAATTGTTTGGAATTTTGGGGTTATAATTGGTGCTATGTGATATTTTTCCTTAAAAGAGAATTGAAAGATCTTTACACAGAAACTGAAACCACTCAATTTGGAATTTCCTAGATTTAGTTGTAAATTTTTAAATTTAACTGAAAAACTGGCGATTTCTGGAAAACCTGCGAAAATGACTTTTGCAGCAAGTGGTTCAAGACAGAATCTTAGGGTACAGAATTTTATTACAAGAAGTGATATGGCTATGTTAGATAAACAACAGTGTATTATTAAAAGATAGAAATAGAACAAGTAATAACTAAATTACTGGTGGATTCTAATTCATAGGATTGGACAGTTGCCCAAGCCGGATCAGGGTTCATGACAGATAGTTGGGAAGGAAAAAGCACATTTCGGGTAGTAACTCTATCTCTAATATACTATGTGAGTGTTTATAAGCTTTGTGTATGTTATCTTCTGTAATATGAATAATGAACACACATTATCTAGATGTGGTCTAGGACCTAGTTATAATACATAGTGCCTAGGGCGCATTACCTAACTGTGATCTAGGACTCAACTAAGGTACACGGACAAATAGGGAATTTGACCCTGAATAGTGTGCACACTCCGTTTTACAGTGGTATTTTTATATTTACACTATGTAGTGCATTGTATATCTATTTATCACATTTTATATGATTGATAGTCTGTTACTACTGAGATTCTTTTGAATGTCACCCTTTCTATAAATGTATAAAGTTTTCAGCAACATACAGTGGCTCAAAGGGGCAAAAGTGTAATTACCGGTAACTAAAGGTTCTGGACCAATACAGGCAAGACAGTTGGTTATTTGAACGCCTTTTTATTATTTAAAGGTATGTAATTATTATGAACACACCCTGTGAGGATACCTGTAATATAGTCAAGCACTTTGTATCAATATATCAATATTTTTATGTTATTTTTGTGTGTCCAATGAACTGCACACAAATACTTTGATGAATGTCAAAATAAATAAGAGGTGCGATATATGACACTTGGTTGAGTAAGCGCCACACAAAGTATTTTTTGTTTCAAACGTTTCTCTCTCCTATGATCTTCCATCCCCTTTATCCTCTTGGTCCCCACTCCTTATCCAACACGTGCTATCAAACACTTTGATGAATGTCAAAATAAATAAGAGGTGCGATATATGACACTTGGTTGAGTAAGCGCCACACAAAGTATTTTTTGTTTCAAACGTTTCTCTCTCCTATGATCTTCCATCCCCTTTATCCTCTTGGTCCCCACTCCTTATCCAACACGTGCTATCAATCCTTATCCTTTTGGTAAGGTTCATGAATCCGGACCGGGTACTAAACCAGTCGAGGTACTAGATTAAGGGTCAGTACCGGGGCCAAACCGATGAGAAATTGAAGATTTTAGGCTTAATAATATGAAATTATAAAGAAAATTAATTTTTTTTAAAAAAAAAAGGAACCCGGACTGGATCGGTCTATCGGCCGGTCCAATCCGAGTTCGTGAACCCTATCTTTTAGTCCTGACATTTCCCCCTTCTCTTCGTTTTGTCACTAATCACTGCCCCCACTTTGATCGATACTTCCTCCTAATTCTTTTGTTCCATTACTTTTCACATTTCCTCCTCATTCTCTTTTCATTTTCGGCACTTCCTCCTTATTTCTTTGGCCCCATTTCTTGCACCAAACTGACCACACTCCTCCTCCCTTTCGGTCCCATTTTATCATTCTTATAGTTTCATTTCGTCCTATAAATATATACCCACTCACTTTTTCCTTTTTTTTTAATATTTTAAAACTACGTACAACATATTATCTTCTTAACTACCATTTTCTTTTAATTTTTAAACATGCATGCAACTTTGTCTTTGACTTTTTCCTTTATTAATTTTTTTTCAGGTGTTGTGCTTGAGGTTTCAGCTTACTCTATTTAAGCTTCCTATACATTGTAAGTTTTTTTAAAAAAATTTTTTGAGCTTACAAATTTAATGTTATTAGTAGTTAATATTTTAATTTGGTCAATATATTTTATATTTAATTTATTATGAAATTTGTAAAAATATTCTCATTTTTATATGTTGAAAATAAATGAGATAAAATTAAATGTTATTATATATAAGTTGTATGTAAAGATATGTAGTAGTTATAATTTTTAGTTATTGTAATAATCGTTAACATTGATAAATTGCATAATTAAAATAATTATTTATTTTTAACACTTGTGTTTTACATAGTAATGATTTTGTTAATTAGTTATTTGTTAATTTATATCATTTTAGAGTTATTTGATTGTGGTTTTTTTTTTCTTTATTTTGTTGCATATATGTAAATGTGTTTAAAGTATGTTATCAATTATAATTATAGGACTCTAAAAGAAAAATATAAAAAAAATTATTTTTAAAAAACAATACTACTTGTAGCATGTCTTTGAAAAGGTGCCACAGGAAGGAAAAATTTAATATATATATATATATATATATATAGAAACTTTTTGTGGCGCTTCCTTGAAGAAGAGACACAAGCAATGTGCAAGAAAGCGCCACAGGAAGTGCACACTGTAACCCCCCTCGATAATCAGGCCGGGATTAGCGTTTAAGCACATTTAATTATCGAATAAGAAATCCGAGACAATTAAAAACTTTTTAAAACACCTGTACAAATGGATCTCCATTCATTTCATTCATTAAAACAAATGGTCTGTTACTTATACAATATCAGAGTAAGCACAATTCCCAACGTTCACCCGAGATAATAACATTAATCCAAAGGTTTATACATGGCATCATTGCCCATCTCAGTATCCATACCGGGGATTACACAAAATTATACCACTACAATTCTATTCAATATGTATACATTTATCCAAAATGATAATCAGTTCAATATAAAACCAAAATATATAACTAAGACTACCGCTGGCAGTCCTAATCGTCCTTTGCCACTTGCTTACTTTTCGATCCACTTGCCCTGTCTAAAATTGTTATTTGGAAAGAATGAGATTTTAGAGAATCCCAGTAGCAACAGTTTATTTATATGATACATATATACAAAGCAAGTCACATATATCACAATGCAGCGATCAATATTCGAGACCGGGCTTTCGCCACGTTCCCTTCACTATATACGAGGTCGGGCTTCCGCCACGTCCCCTTCACTTTCACTGTAATTGAGTCCGGGCTTTCGCCACGTCCTCTTCACTTTCACTGTATTCAATGACTAATGCAAACAAGCAATGCAATACACATGATATAGGATAAAGTGTTACTACCTTTGTCTTTCCTTCCTTGAGCAGGCACAGGCCTTCTATGCTCCGAGCAGATATCAAATCCTAAAGTCATAATTAAGGACGAAGCATTATTCTCTATTCCAATACTCAATTGACTCTTCAACACTTAGATTTGATTATCAATAATGACCCTCAAGAAGCTACAATTGGCTCTAATAAAGGCCCTAAAGGATTGGGAAACACCGGGTTGGAAACCACTTTTCAAAATCCTAAGGTGCTGAAAACAGGGGGTTGGCTGCAGCCAAGAAACCTCTGGCTGCGGCCAAAACACGCACAAAAACTTTTGCGCTGCAGCCAAGGCAACTTCAAAACTTTATAATTAATTCTAGAAAAATCGAAATGAGGTGATCCCAAAGCCAAATGAAAGGTATTTGAGTTCTCTTCATAGGAAAAATATGGTTCATTACTGAAAATCACCAAAAAAAATACAGATTTCAAGAAAAGTCCACACTGTTCCAGAATTGTTCCCAGATTTAACATCAAACTTTGGACAGTCATAGCTCCTAGCCCAAAAATCGAAATGATACAAAACATATGTCCATTTTGAAGCTTGAGATGTGAAATTTAAGACTGGAAAGTTTCATAATTTTCCAACACCATTTGCTATTTTAAAACGTCCATGCAATACCACTGCCAGCACAGAGTTTTTCACTGACCAAACTTGCAACTTTTCAATCCAAGTTTCCAATCAACTTCTATCTATCCAAGATACATCTCAAAACACCATATCCATGACAAAAACCACTGAAACACCACAAGACCCTAATTTTCAAAAATAGGGTTAAATTCCCATAAATTCCAACTTAACCAAATGACCACAAAACTTGTATCAAAATACTCAACTCACTCACCTCTTTAACTTTCTCTAAGGAGTTCTTTGATTCTCCAAACTCTATATTTCCTTGAGAACTCAAATCATCACCAATGGAAAATCTAAAACCATAGAATTGAAGCTCTCAACACAAGGAACAAGATTGAAGAAGGGAGTTTTTCCATTAGAGGTCATTAGAAGGGTCAAAATGGCAAAAACTTACCTTGGCACTTCCTCTTTCTTCTGCAGAAATGAGCACCGAAAATGGAGGGAGAGAGAAATGAGAGAGAATGAGATGGATGAAGAGTGAAGAAGGAGGAGAAATGATGGGTCTTCCTTTGGCCATACTCATTCAGCTGAATGCAAGGGAAGAGGGAGAGAGAAAAATCATTGCACCATGCCCTTGACTTCTCCAAACACTCCACCATCAAGTAAGCTTGCCACTTGTCACTCTCTCATACAATCTCCTCCTAATTAATCCTCCACTTAGTTATACTAACCAATTCCATTAACCCATTGGCTACATATCTCATTTCTCCTTAGTTAGTAATTAATTTCCCCATTAATCACCAACTTAAAGCCAATAATTCCATTCTTTAAATTTTCCATCAATTATGACATATAAATTAATATTGTCACCAATATACATTAATTCCACTTTAATCCGATAATTATCCTCAATAATTATCATTAGCCCTTAATCGAAAATTGAGACGTTACACACACTTCCTGTGGCTCTTCCTCAAGGATGTGCCGGCCACAAGAAATGCAAACTTCCTGTGTTATATATATATATATATATATATATGATATGGTGCTTCTTTTTGTGGTGATGGGATATATGACATTTTCTAAGCGCCACAGTTAATTTAAAAATAAGCATTACAACTGCTATTTTTTGTAATAGTGGTTCAATATTATGAGTCATAGCACATGACATTCTATTTTACTATTCCAGGGGAGTGAGATGTCTCCACTAAACTTTCTCTACACTTTCTTTTCATTTAATGTCTCAATCATTTGGTCATATTTTAATGGGTGAAATTTAATGTTATGTATTAAATAGTATTATCATATTAAATATAATAAAAATCTATAATTATAATATTATTGCTTAGTATTAAATCTCACTTATTAATAATGATCCAATGGTTAAGACATTAAATAGTGACTCTACTTAAGAGGGAGGTTAGTGGTGAGATTCCTTTCCCCTATTCAAGTGCCCTTTGTATAAGATAGTTCCATTTTTTTTTTTTTTTCATTTGGTATTTAGTAAGAATAAATATAAGCATGAGATGCATGCTTGTATGAGTTTGGATTAGCTTAATTGAAATAATTTTGTGCAGTGTAAGTTAAACAAATGAGAAGAATTTTATCTTAATGAGTATTTGGAAAACACCTAAATCGTGGTTTCAGAAATTATTTTTCACAAGTCGAGATAAAACTCTTTTCACATACTTACCTCATAAATCGTAAAAATTATTTTCAAAAATTAATCCAAACACACACTTAATCAAGTGCAGAACGGTAGATGTAGTTACTTGGAACGACGTGCCGATTAACCATTAAAGGGGACTTCACTCTTCACGTTAAAAATTAGTACTCAAATGCTACAGTGCTTATTAATAAAGATCGATCTAATTAATAACGAACACAACTAATATTGTAACATAAATTGAAATTCTATCATGAGTTACATTCATTGATCAAATCAAAAGCCCTATCATGAATAATTGAATATAATAACTTTTTTGTTAATTAAGTAGTACTCAGGTAAATATCTTTATAAACAATTTTTAATTATGGAACACATACTATGAACTCATAAAGCCTAACCAGATCTTTTTCTCTTAAAAAAATATACCCACTTATTATCAATATTCTTTATTCTTTTTAGGGTTAAGGGGCATGGAGCACCCTGAAGTATTTTTCAAGGTACAATTAACATCCTAAATTATTTTAGGGTGCAATTTCAACCCCGATGTATTTAAATGGGTGCAATTTCACTCCAAACTAACGGAGTCACAAATATCTGTTTTCCTCCTCTTCTTGCTCATGTATGTTCCTCTAGGTCATCAACAAGCCTTTTTGCCTTTGTTACAAACAAATGTTTATTTTTCTTGAACTGGGCACAATCGTGAAACCCACTTGAAGCTCGCCGGCACCACAGGAGCTACCACCAGCAGCTTCTTCACTTCCGATTCTAAAATTAATGAATATGATTTGGCGACATTAACACGTTCCATGGATACACCTAAGAGAATCTATTGTTCTTCACCTGAAAAATTCTAACTTCATCAAACGACAATGCCAGAAAATGCAGATCCCACACACCCGTTTTGCCATTTCAGCAACGAAGTGAAGAAAACAGAATCTAGAAACCCCCTAGAATTCACCTGCTTCCTTTGTTTTAAATTCCCAAACAAGGAACACTCCTTCTTGGCGTGAACAACTTGAAAGTACTTGGATTTTAAGAATTTTGTGAGTGACGAGGTTGGATTATGGGTTAGGTATTGTTTCGGGTTCAAAGATTTGAGCTTTTTGAATTTATCAAAGTAAAGGTTTTGGTTTTGCTTATGGGGTACTTTTCTCTCATTGATTGGCTCATTTGGCATTGTAAAATTTTGGGAAATTGAAACCTTTAAAGATTGTTAAACATACGCATGATTCAAATGCGAGGTGTATATATTCGGTTTGGCAAAACACTGTATGTGGTGGGGGAATGAATTTGGCGGCTGCTTGAAGATCTCAATCAGCAGATTCCATTTCTCTGATCAATAACTTAACGAAGCTCTTGATCAATCTCAAGGTAAGTTCAAGAAACTCAAGGAAATAGGTCAGATTCAACTTGGAATGTTGAAGATTATCAAACATTGACAATGACCCACTTGAGTTTAGCTTCTTTTCAAGTGCTTTAATGAAGCTGGTAAACTCGTCTTGCTTCTTCTTCATAGAAGAACTCTCAAATTCTTAAGTTCAACTTTTGATTCGAGCTTCTTGATGGTGAGTTCATATGTCTTCATCAAGCTATGTTCATATTGATGATAGAGAGGAATGGACGACAAGGAGAAGAAAGAGGATAACGGGCATTTCTTAATATACTAGTTTAGGGTGAAATTACATCCATTTAAATACTCTAGGGTCAAAATTGGTCCCAAAATACATTAGTGCCCTGAAAAATATTTGGGAGGGTGCTCAATGCACCTTAACCCTTCTTTTTATGTAAAGTTCATTATCAATTTATTCATTTTCAGTGGGCTGACTCTATTTTAAAATTCTACGGGGAAAAAAACATTTAATTTTACAAATCATACATGCATGACCCTCATATGACATATAATCTCTATTGATTTTTCTCTCTATTTACTTTTAATTGAGTGTATATACCATTATATCAACTTTCTTTCTTTCTTTTTTTTACCAAATTAGATCAACTTTCAATGATTAAGATTTACGATGATAGATTTTTATTATAATGATATTCTTGACACATTATTAAATCTAAGGGCTTGTTTGGTCTAAAGGGAGAGAGGGAAAGTGGGCGGAAGGAAAATTTTTTTGAGTTGAATTTAAAAAAATTAGAGAAGTGGGGTTAAAATGTTTAATTAATTTTTTTAACTCTTTTATCTTATATATTTTCTTTATTAAAATTTTATTACCCTACTTCTTCAATCTTTTAAAATTCAATTCATAAAAATTTTCTCTCCCCTCGCTTCCCCTCCAAATCCCTCACACCAAACAGACCCTAAAAGTTTATCTAATGGTAGATACACTCATTGAAGAGTACATAGAGAGAGAAATTAATGGAGACACCCCTTATCCTATAAAATAGCTACAAATCTTACATTTCCACTTTATCAGCTTTTCTAGTCTCACCTGCACGTAATCCTAAACCATTGTTTGGATGGAGAAAAAAAATAAGGGAGGAAAAAAAACTAGGAAGAAAAAATTGGAAGAGAATGTTCTCTCCTATTTAAAAAAGTGAAGAAAAGTGGGAGGAAATAAAAGTTGGGGAGAAAAGGGGTGTGGGATCCACACTTTCTCTCTCCAACTTGTCTCTCCACATATAAAGAGAAAATGGAAACAAAAATCATTTTCCATTATTCACCCTCACACGTATTAATAAAATTCATTAATAAATGTCATGTACGCTTGCATTTAGGAATACGTTTTCCTTTTTCCATATTTTTCCCTTTCTTTATAATTTATTTATATAATTTTATTTTACTTAATTTTAAAAAAATTAAAAAATTATCTACTCATTATTTTTTACCTTAAAAAATAAATTTTTTAATAAATCAATTTCTCAAGATACTATATTCCATATTAACCCTTTCACTTGTTATTATATTTTTATCATTTATTAATAATGTTAGATAATGTATAATTTATTTATTTATTTTTATTATATTTAATTTCAAAAAAGTATCCACTTTTCTTACCTTAAAAAATAAATTTTTAAAAATATCTGGCTTTAAAATATAATAACATGAAAATATATCTTTCCAAATAATTTGATTTTAAATTGTATGATGATGCTAATATTAAGATGACACATTGTGATAAATGTGATATAATTTTACACTTTTTTTTGCCTTCGATATATTTTTACACACAAGGGTATTTTAGTCATTTATGTATTTGCTCATTTTCTTTCCTCTCTATTTTCTCTTGTCTATCCGAAAAATGAGGGTGATATAATATTTTCTCCCTAATTTTCTCTTCTCTCCTCCCATTTTCTTTCCTTCTAACTTTTCTTCCCATCCAAACGGATCATAAAATTCCTCCAATTTGCTGCCTTAATTACTACAATCAGCCTTGTGCTAAGATACAAGAACAATGAGAAGAGAGATTGTTTTTTTTTTTTTTTTTTGGGACTTGAAAGAGAAGAGAGATTGGTGAGAGCCACGGGCCCACAACCCCAATATTCTATATGGATTATTATATTGTGTGTTTCGCCTTCTGAATAGTAATGAGTACTAATTAGAATACAAAATCGTTTTCTGAAAAACTATATTTATTTTATTGAAAAAATTGCTGACATAAATTTATTGTCTAAAACTACCTGAAATTGTCAATGTCTGAGGGTTATATTGGTGTCGGTTGAAAATTTCTCCCGCATGACTAGAGTTGGAACCCGACATATGCCGTCAACGATAAACATTACCTGAAATTTATGATACAGATTTTCACACAATGAAAGAGGAGCTTCATCTATTAAAAGGCCTAATCCTTAGATTTGGAGTGAGCCTAGAAGCTGTGCATGAATGAAGCTTCCTCGAAACTTCCTCAAGCCCATATTCATAATCTGACAGGGATTGATAGTGGATGGAGTATAAAATTTTTTTCATATAATTCATAGCATAAATAATACTTAAGAAAAATTTAAAATATTGGGGGTCACGCTCTTACCAATCTCATTTTGTTCCTTTTCAGTAGGGATGGAAATAGGCTAGGTTAGGCTTTGCCTAAATAGGCCTGGGCCTATAACAAAGATTCAAAGCCTGAGCCTGGGCCTGAGCCTGTATGTAGGCTTTTTTTTAAGCCTGGGCCTTCAGAAGGCCTGATAAGGCCTGAAGCCTATTTAAAAGCCTACTTAAAATGTAGGACTTTAAATAGCCTTTAAGCCTATGCCGCCAAATTCATATATAACCTTTCATGCTTATATGCAATGCTACATTATGTCTTAAAAGCCTAACATCTATTTTTGTCATAATATTAAGGCTTAATAAGGAAAAGAAAGTAATGTCTAGTGACAATACTTGTCTGAGCAAATAGAAATAAGAAAAACTAATCATCAGTTGACTAATGAGATATATTTTTTAAAATCAACTAAGCATAACAAATAACATGTAAAACTAGACTTTTACCTATTTTACTCTTTCCATGTAAATCGGGACAAACTCCTCTTGTTAAGATTATAATATTTCATTTGACACTTAAAATAAACTCATAACAATTATTATGTTTTAGTGGAGGGCACAAATTAGGGGGGAGAAAGTGAGTTAGTATTGCCATCTTGAGCGATCGAAGAGAAGAGATGTAGGGGTGAATGATTCATGCGAAAACAAAGGTTGAGTATAATGACGATGAAATATGAAACTTAGAATTAAGATTAAGTTGGTAAATTTATAAAATTATTTAGATGATATTATATATACTTATATAATAGTATAATTTTTTAAAAAAAAAATTAAATAGGCCAGGCCTGTAGGCTTATAGGCTAGGCCTTATAAAAATAGGCCTGGCCTGTTTATCTAAATAGGCCTAGTAATATGCCTGAGCCTGAACCTGGCCTATTTACTAAATAGGCTAGGCTAGACTTTATGTAGGCTAGGCCGTAGGCCCTTGTTAGGGGCTTGGCCTATTTTGCATCCCTACTTTTCAGTATCACTTTGCAAATCCGACAATTCAAGTTTTTTTTTTTTTTTAATTATCAGCTTATATTTTCATCTTGGATATATATTGTGCACATATATCTGAAATTTTTTTTTTTTTTTTGCCAGAAGATATCAAAAGATTTGGATCCGCTATATTACCATAGGGGGCAAAAGAAAAGTTCTATATTTAAATTTTGCAATGCCTTGGTCTTTTCTCGTATACGACATTACGACCATTCAATTTAATTAAAGAAAATCACTTCTAGGTTCTAAAGACTAAACAAAGCAATAAAAAAGTTTCTAAAAAAAGTTAAAGATCAGGGGCTTTTCTATAATTATTTTCTAAAGTTAAATGATAAAGTTGTTCTTAGTTCATCAATCATTTTATAGTTGACAACTTCATCAGTTATTTTCACAACATGTTTTTATGCAATGAGTTAATTTCAAGTTTGTCAAATTCCTACATTCACAATTGTCATTATTTATAATAACAACTGCTTGAGTGATTTTTTTCACATTATTTTTGTTATCTAAATAAAATGACCTTTTCCAGAACTCCAAATATGACAACTGCATATGCCTTATTTAACAACTGGTTATATTTGTGTTTACAATATATTTTTCAGGTCATAATGAAACTACCTTTTTAACAACTGTTCACCACTCCAAATTGCTTAATTTACAATTCATTAAGCGTGTTTTTGCAATATTTTGGGTCATTTTAATAATTTCTTTCTCATGTCTAAATGAAACTACCTTTTTACACTTCTCCAAATTCATCATTGAAATTTCCTTAATTTACAACTGATTAAGCGTGTTTTTACAACATATTGAGTCATTTTTACAATTTATTTCTTATGTATTAATGAAACTACCTTTGTTCACATCTCCAAGTTTAATACTGCAAGTTATTTAGTTTACAATTTCTAAGGCGTGTTTTAATAACATCTTGAGTCATTTTTACAACTGTTTTTTCATACCTGAAGTAAAATGACGAGTTTCAAAACTTCAACTTTTACAACTGCAAATTGTTTTTTAACAATTGGTAATGCTTGCTTTTACAACATCATGAATCATATGTATAAGTGCATGAGTCATATTTATAACAGTATGAGTCATATTTCATTTCATCTTCTGTACCATTTTAAAACTTCCCCCCACAAGAAGGAAACAAAATAAATTCTTCCTCAAATTAGTTCCTAAAAAACATAGGCAAGTTTTGCATTAACAACTACAACTGCACGAATTAACAACATTTTTTTTCATATAAGCTTTTTCACAGCAAATAACCAACATCACATTCAACTATTCCCATTTAAATTAAAACACAACACTCCCTCTATAACCTTCCCCAAAAATAGAGCACTATAACATTCACACAACTCAACCACAGTGAAACCCCACATTTAATGGTCAAGATTATGTGTTTAACAAAATCTTAGCACTACTTATCTACCTCCTACCACTTATTTCACTATTGAGCCACAGCTCCAACCTTTAATTAACCTTTCGATCTCAATTCAACCAACATACACACAGAAGGAAAAAAAATCAGTTAGCTGTTTTACCTCTGTCACATCACAACAGAGGCTTGGGCAGTGGAGGAGGACGAAAGCTTGGGCAGTGGAGGAGCGAATGACGACGCAGAAGTAGAGCAAAATGAAGGAGAGAGAGAGAAATAATAGAGAGTCTTAAATTCTTAAGGGCATCTTTATCATTTGACTTTGAGAAATAATCATAGAAAGATCTTTAAATTTTCTTAAAGACTTTTTTGTTGTTTTGTTTGATACTTCAACCTATGTGTCCATTTCCCATTTAATTAATGTTATATTAATACTAATAACCGAATATGCCTTAAAGAATTCTCATGCTTTTCAACGACCCGGTTATTGCCATATCTACCCGCCACACCATCACACGCTAAGCATATGCCCTTTAATATTCCAGCAAATCTTCTCTCATAAATCCCCCACACACTCTCTCTGCGACTATTATCATCCTCACTGTCCCTCATCGTCTTCGTCGAACGGCGTTTCCGTTTCCGTTGCCGGCGTTTTGATCTATTCCGATCGGACATGAAGTTCGGGAAGCGGCTGAAGCAGCAGATTCAGGCGACGCTGCCGAGTTGGAGAGACAAGTACTTGTCGTACAAGGAACTGAAGCAACTGGTGCGGCTGCTGTCGTCGTCGGCGGCGGCGGTGGAGCCGTCGTTGCTGAACGGATCGCAGGTGAACGGCAAGGAGGAGGCTGAGTTCGTTTACTTTTTGAACAATGAGATCGATAAGTTTAATGCGTTTTACATGGAACAAGAGGAGGATTTCATCATCCAGCATAAGGTAAGCCATTGCTATCTCGTTTATCTGCTTTTCCAAACGGGGTTTTGGGTTTTCCGGTCATTTCAGCCTGTGATGCATCGGCTCCCAGCTAAAATTTTAATTTTACAACTTTTCTTACTCACAATATACTTGAGGAAAACGGCCAAAAGTATTGAAATTGTCTTAAAATTCAAGTGATTTGTAATGAACTTATCAAACATATTAAATTTAAATATTATATTAAGTATTGCTTTTTCCTCCTATTCTTATTAGATATGAATATATATAGAAAAATAAATTAAATGTTCTTTAAAAACTTACAAGATCTTTATAAAAAGGATAAAAAATACTTATTAGTTGTCTTTTAATAAAGATTAGAAGGAGTAACTTTGTTTCATTTTATTATTATTATTATTACTCTCTCATGTCCTTTTTATAAGGAACATCCTCTCGTGATTCTAAAAAATATATCACGTTGGTTTTATTTATAAGTCCTTTTTGATAAAAAAAAATTAGTTCTATTTATAAGTCCAATTTCAGTATAGTAAATGAGATTATGACAATGTTCCTCCTATTTATTATACCAATGAAGAAATAATTTAAAGATAAATAGAAAATAAAGAGTTAAAAAATACTCATGCATAAATGATGAAATAGTTAAAAATTTACCCCATAATCATTGAGTTAACTATCTCTTTTTGGCATATAAGATTTAGTTAAAATGGACTTATAAATAGAACTAGAGTGATAAGGAATAAATCTTTTTGTTTGAAAATTTAAACTAATTTTTTCATTTTCACCCCATTAAATATAAAGGATTCATTATCTTTCTTCAATAAATTTTTACTCTTTACCTCTTATATAAGAGTCTATTTATAAATATGGGTATAATTGAAAAGAAAAATACATATTTATTTTTAACTAATATTTTAAACAAAGTGATTGTGTCATTCTTTATGAAAAGGATTAGAGCGAGCGCTTTTCCTCAGTATTATTGTTGTATATAATACTATAAAAAAAGAAAAAAAAAATTAAATATAAATAAGAGAAATGAGTATAAAGGTGTTTATATTTCTTTGCAAGTCTGGAAGTCGATTTGGTTTCTTTTAGAGCCCTGCAAACTTTACAAGACTTCCTCAATAAAAAAACAGCTTATTCAATTTTATTAGAAAATTTCCCTCAACTATACTGTATAAATTGTTTTTGTAAATTGAATACTCTATTTTGGATTAAAACATCTCACTTTTACTCTCTAATTAGTGTAATTAAGTGAAAGATGAGTCCCACACGTTACATTAACGGACACAAACAACAAAAAATACTGTATTTTGTATGCGTACTATTGCGTAGAGTCACACTGAGAAAATGAGAGGTCATAACGCAATTAGAATATAATGATTGTACATAATTGTCGCATGATCTTATCAGATTTTTTTTTTTAATTCTAACAATTTAAACCCCCTCCACCTAGGGAACAGATTGAATTATTTTTGAGGAAAAAAAATTGGCAGACGTTAAACAGAGTCTTTTTTCTTTTTTTGGATTTGGGGTCTCATATGTGTGCTGTCTTATGCGCCCTCTGTTGTCTCCTTATTTTAGAGCTTTCCCAAATATATTTTTTATAACTCTTCAGATCATTATATTTTATATGAAATGAGTGACATTTTTTACTTATGGGAAAAAAATGGACATATTTTCAATTTTTTATGATTTTTTTTAAAGATATTTCAGAACAATGGTGTATTTTTGAAATATCTTTGAAAAATCGTAGAAAATTGAAAATATGTCCATTTTTAAGATATCAAAATGTCACATATTTCATATATAATTTAATGATATAAAAAGTCATAAAAAATACATTTGAGAAGGTTCTTAAAATAAGAGGGCAGCAGATGGTGCATCAGATAGCACACGACTGAGACCCCAAATCCTTCTTTTTTTTTGGCCGGCAACAAAAGGGTGTTTTTTTGGTACATAATATTTATAGTATAATACTATCATGAATATCATATACTCATAAAATTCTAGGATTAGAAGCGTTAAACAGTGTCTTTTTTGTAGTAGTAGTAGTACTAATAATAATAATAATAATTTTTTAAGAATTGGACGAGTACCAGACAAAAATAAAATGTAGCCAGAAATTACGGGGAACATGTTCCCCGAGAAGCCGCCTATGGTTAAGCCTGTGATTTTAGATTTGAGGGAAGTCAATTTTTGTAGGTCCCACGTTTATATGTAAAATTAGAGACTTTTATAAGGGTCCGTTTGTGTAACGGTGGGTGAAATGGTTTTTTTTTTTTTTTTTTTAATTTTGATTTTTATAAATTTAAGATAGAAAAAAGTCATATTATAAATATGATTTGTGATTGACAGTCATAAAAGTAACTGTTTTTCAAAAAGTTAGATTTTAGAGCTTTTTCTCATAAGCTATTTTTGAAAAAAAAGATTAGTTGTCAAAACGTGAACATAAACACTCTAAAATGACACTATTAGGCTTTTTTCACAAAAAAAAAAAAAAAAACCACATGGCAAACGCATGCCAAACAGGCTCTAAATCACCTCAGGAACTGTTCAGTATGAGGGGGATGCAAGGGAAAGGAGGGAAAATAAAATTTTTTGAGATGAAATTAAAAAAATGGGAGAAATTGGGTTATTAAATTTTAATAAAAAAATATAAGATAATAGAGTATAAAAAATTAAGTAAAAATTTTTAACCTCTCTTCTCTCATCTTTTTAGATTCAACTGATAAATTTTTTTCTCTCTCATTCCCTTCCTTCCAAACTCCTTATACCAAATAAGCCCTTCGCATTTCAAAAAAAAATTACTCAGGGATTTCAAGCGAAAAAATTAAAAATAAACCGGTTTCAAAAGCTTCATATTCACCTGTCAAAATTATAAAAACATTTATTTCCTAAGACATTTAGTATTTAATTTTGAAAAAATTTAATCTTTTGTCCTATACTTTTAACTGGATTATAACTCAATCCTTATTCTTTGACTTGCACAATCTCTAAACCTTGACTCACTGCAATTCGGTTGTTATAGTTTTAACTATTTTATAATTTAATCCCTCTATTTTAGAAAATAAAATCATATATATAATAAATGGTATGACTAAACTATAAAATGGTTAAAATTAAAGGAACTGAGTTGCAGTGAGTTAAAATTAAAGATTAAGACATAACCGAATCAAAATTATATGGACTGAATTACAACGAATCAAAGTAAAGGGACTGAATTACAATAGAGTTAAAATTATAGAACCAAAAGATTAATTTTCCCTTAATTTTGTTGAAGGGTACTTATGGATCATTTTTCCATAATGGAATAGTAACGTCAACATAAGTTGGATTTGGATGATTTATATTATTAGTTTTTCTTTTTGAATTTTGACATATATTCTTAAAATGAGTAAACTGTGAAATAGGAATTTAACTGTAAAGTGAAAAAAATATTTAGTAATTTAGACTATTTAAACAAATTTAGATGACCCCTAATTCATTTTAGTGGCATCAATATGATTTGAACATTTAATCGGTGATTTGGACTGCTTAGTTTTTACGCTTAAAACTAAATATTTAGAAGATTGCTAATAATAAAGCAAGTGAATGGAGCTTGTAGTTTTTTTGTTTAAATGAAGACTTTGGAAAATACTGACATGTTTGGGTGCAGGAATTAAGAATGAGGATCAAAAGGGTAATTGAATTATGGGGACCCAATGGGCTTCATCCTTCAGAAAGTGATTATAAGGAAGAGATGGCAAAAATCAGGAAGGACATTGTTGACTTTCACGGTGAAATGGTTCTCTTGGTCAACTACAGCAACATTAATTACACAGGTTCTTTCCCCTTTTTTTCTCCTTTAATTTTAAGCATGTCCAAAGAGAAAACACCAAAATCAAATAATCACTCTCCTCTTCTTTTCTTCAATTCAAGTTAATAGTGAAATTTAAACAGTTGATATAGAGACTAAGAGCATTTTTCCTAACCATTCTGTGCATTCCAATTCTTAAAGAGAACTCTAAATATTAAAGCTTAGAAACGTCAAGCCAATGAGAGCGGATATGATCTTGGAGTTAACTTTGATTTGAATGCTTAAAAGGGAAAAACTACAACTTACAAATTCTGAGATTAAGTTTGTCTAAAAAGATTAAAAAAACATGATGAATATAGAAAGTAAAAAAAGCGGCATTCTTCCCTAATCTGTTCGTTTCTTGATCATTTTACAGGGTTGGCTAAAATTTTGAAGAAATATGACAAGAGAACAGGCGGTTTATTACGCTTCTTGTTCATTCAGAAGGTGTTGGAGCAACCATTCTTCATGACAGAGCTGATATCAGAGTTGGTGAAGGAATGTGAGGGAATGATAGAAGCAGTATTACCAATAGAGGAACAAGAAGCAGAAAGAGTACAAGAGGCTAGAGAATCCATCACAGTTGCCGAAGAAGGAATCTTCAGGAACACGGTCGCCACGTTGCTTACAATGCAAGAAATCAGGCAAGGAAGCTCCACAGAGAGCCCTTTCTCTCTCCCTCCTCTCAACTTGCCTGACTCTGATCTCATTCGCTTAATTCAGCTCAATTCTTCCATAACAATCATCTAGTGACCAAACTCAAACTCTTTTTTACATCAATATTCTCCCTCTCTCTCTATATATATGTGTGTATCCAACTTCGACACTTTTGTGACATAATATAAATAGTATAGTGAGACCAACAATCTTTTCAAGACTTTAGTTGGTTAATTGTTATATTTGTTGAAGTCTCCATGTTACTCTCATTTCTGTGTTTAATTAAACAAAACAAAGTTGTTAGTATGCAGAAGAAATTGTTTTAGCATATCAATAGTACAAGATTGATTTTCTTTCTTGTGTCATAGTTCCTCTGTAGATGTGTAATTTCTTTAGTTTCGTGCATTATGCCTTGAATCAAGCCTATATCTTTGATTTGATTCAAGCTTTCAGATGCTGGCTAAGCAAAAAAAATTCACACATTTCCAAGTAAGTTTCTTAAAGTAGACATTTAAAGTAGAAAAGAATTGAAATTTAATAAAAAAAATGTTTAAGCCCATATGTCCAAGAGTTAGGCTTAAAAATAATCGGATTTACCGGTAATTCTGGTCCTCTTGGTTTGCTTTATTACTCAAGACTGACTAAGAGGTTGTCAATTTGATTATTGGCACCCTACTATTCCCTCCGGTCCTAATTATAAGATAAAGTTGACTTTTTTGGACTAATTAAGGAAGTCGATTAAATAATTTTAGAGTATTTTTATTTTTATTTTTTTTATCCAAACTAATTAATTTGACTAATAAACTAATATATAATCTAAGGATACTAAAAATATAAACACTCTAAAGTAATTTAATCAGCTTCCTTAATTTCTCCAAAAAAATCAACTTTATCTTATAATTATGACTAGAAGGAATAACAAATAACATGATTTTAGGTATGTGGGTCTTTTAGATCTAACCCTTTTTAAACTTGTGTTCTTAAAGGGCCAACACTTTATCGCCAAGCCAGTTGTATTGACAACTCTAGACACAAGGGGAAGATGCTTGTGGCTCAATTGGGTGTGTTGGAGATTTAGAACCAATAAAATAGGTTGGGCTTTTAGGTCTAGATTGTAACTCTTTCCTATCATTGTTTAAAAAAAAAAAAAAGATAAAATGGGTTCAGCTAATAGGCTAAAGGAGGCAGGCATTTAACCAATCCACCAAAATGCATATTGTATAGGTGCGCACCATCTAACTTGTGAGTTGATAGGGGGCTCGCTCATACCAGGCAGGTTGACCAGTTGAACTGCCTAAATATTTACTATTGTATTGTATTTATTTTGGGGTTACGCTGCTTCTAACACCTTGAAACATTTTCCTTGGTGCACCCAGTGTTATGAAAGTTTTTCTGGTGCAATTTCAACCCAACCTTAACAAAAGTTTAGCTTTGACTGTAAAAATGCTAATTAGGCAAAACTTTGATATAAAATTATCCAATTGGCTTCAAAGTAGGAGTGCTTACATGGCAATATACGTTTTATTGAATTTCCCCCCTTAAATATAGCTTAATCGTCATCACAGAGCCATAAACTCAGCACCACCATCCTCCATGGTTGCCTAGCAGAATTGAATAGATCCACCTACTCAGAATGTGCGCAAGCATAAGCTCAACCGGAATCGATCTAGAGTTGAGCTAAAAATAAACTGTGTTCGAGGCAAATGGCCAAATTGGTAATGACCGGACAAATCAAGTTGGGACCTGTGTTCGAGGCAGGAGAGGGATCTTTCTATTTTTCTTATTGTCCATCACTTCTCACCACTTCTTTTTTGGCACCATGAAATTAACTCTGAATAGTTGATATTCAATATCTTATAAAAATATTATTATAATATTAACTAACAAAAAATGGATATAAATAAATTTAAATTAAATGTGATCTAAATAGTTCATATTCTTATACTTTTATTAAAATATTATGTATGTGTGTGTGTGTGTATATAATAAAATATTAAATCTCAACAATTTAGAATTGATTTGACAATGATAATTAAAAAGTGAAGGGAAAGTGAACGGTAAAGGAAATAGATGGCACATTTTCCCTTTGAGACTAGGAGAGAAGTTCAAATATTAGGAAGTATAAAAATCAATAAATTAAAACATATATTGCCATGTAAATAGTCCTACTTAGATGCCAAATGGATAAGTTTTTGTCTAATTAGCATTTTAACGGTCAAATCAAAACTTCTGTTAGGGTGAGATGAAATTGCAATATAAAAATTAGTTTATGTTAAAATTGCACCAGAAAAGCTGGCAAAAAAAAAAAAATTGCACCAGAAAAAGTTTTAGCACACATGTTGCAACCAGAAAAATACTTCGGTATTTTTAGGTGGAAGATGATGAAGGTTACCTAGTTGTTATATTTTGTTTTTGTTTAATTTCTTTGTATATTGCTCTTTTTTCTTAGAAATATAATCCAGTTTCACACTCAAAAAAACAAAAGAAAAAAAAAATCCTTCAGGTTTTGAGCGTATGCCACTAGCTCGTCTCTTAATTATAAAATTTAGTTGGCTTTTTATTATAGATTAATGAAACTAAATAAATTACTTAATTATATCATATATAATGTTTGATTAAATTATATATTAGTTTTTAAGTTAGACAAATTAATTTAAAAAAGAAAAAGATAAATATAATTACTATAATAATTTATTCAGCTTTCTTAATTTTTTTTAAAAAAATTAGATCTTATATCAAGGGTGTGATATTTTTTTTTAACTTTCAAAATTTCCTACACAAATTATCAGAGAACAAAAAATCAGACTGGACCTAAGGATGAAAATAGGCTAGGCCCCTAACAGGGGCCTACGGCCTAGCCTACATAAAGCCTAGCCAAGCCTATTTAGTAAATAGGTCAAGCTCAGGCTCAGGCATATTGCTAGGTCTATTTAGATAAACAAGTCAGGCATATTTTTATAAGGCCTAGCCTACAAGCCTACAGGCCTAGCATATTTAATTTTTTTTTAAAATTATACTATTATATAAGTATATATAATATCATCTAAATAATTTTATAAATTTACCAACTTAATCTTAATTCTAAGTTTCATATTTCATCGTCATTATACTCAACCATTGTTTTCGCTTAAATCATTCACTTATACATCTCTTCTCTTTGATCGCTCGAGATGGCAATACTAACTCACTTTCTCTCCCCTAATTTGTGCCCTCCACTAAAGCATAAAAATTGTTATGAGTTTATTTTAGTGTCAAATGAAATATTATAATCTTAACAAGGGGAGTTTGTCCCAATTTACGTGCAAAGAGTAAAATAGGTAAAAGTCTAGTTTTACAAGTTATTTGTTATGCTTAGTTGATTTTAAAAAGTATATCTCATTAGTCAACAGACGATTAGTTTTTCTTATTCCTATTTGCTCGGACAAGTGTTGTCACTAGACATTATTTTCTTTTCCTTACTAAGCCTTAATATTACGATAAGAATAGATGTTAGGCTTTTAAGACATAATGTAGGATTGTATATAAGCATGAAGGGTTAGATATGAATTTGGCGGCATAGGATTTAAAGGCTATTTAAAGTTTTACATTTTAAGCAAGCTTTTTAAACAGGCTTTAGACGTTATCAGGCCTTTTGAAGGCCTAGGCTCAGGCCTAAAAAATAGCCTACAGACAGGCCCAGGCTTTAAATTTTTGTTACAGGCCCAGGCCTATTTAGGCAAAGCTTAGCTTAGCCTAGCCTATTTCCACTCGTTCTGGACCGGTCGATTGAACCAAGAACCGATCAGTGGTGTAGTTTGGTTTGATCATTAAATTGTGAGATTGGTTGGACTGGTCTGAATCAGTAAAACCGATGGTTCAACTGGTTGGACCGGTTTCATTATTTTTAATTTTTATTTTATGATTTTTTATGGGAAAAATGGAAGGTAGAAAACCAAAATAAAAAAAAAATAGGTAAAAAGAATAAATCTAAAAAAAATGGAGAAGATAATGACAAAAATTATTTAAAAAGATATAATAATTATGGGAAATGAGATATCATTGTATAAGACTATAAGTATAGATATTGTAACTAATACTAATATATTTTAAGCATGTTTATAATAAATTGTCTATAGAAGTTTAAAAATATATTAATATATATTGTCACCGATAAATTATAATATTTTAATATAATTAATTTAACTATCGATTAAACTCTGATTAATCTATTAACCCTTAAATATACTGTGCTTCATTACGGTCCGATTTTTCGTTTCATGCAAATTACAAACCCTATATCCCTTTCTCGTTTCTCACTTTCTCCTCACCTCCCCTCTCCAGAGTTCCTCCACTGGCAGCTCGAACGATCTCCCTCTCGTCGCTGGCCACTCTCTCCCTCGCGACTCTGTCACTCTCGTCTCCGGTCTCTTACTGTCTCAGTCTCTCCTCTCCAGCCATCCCCCGACCCCAATCCCCCATCGCATCTCGGATCTCGCCATCTCGCTCGTCTCTGACTCTCACCCTCTCATCTCGTCTCTCGCGGGTTGCGGCTCTCTCTCTCACTCTCGACTCGTCACTCTCGCAAGTCAAAGTCACTGGAAGGTGGAAGGCTGGAAGCTCGCAGCTGCAGGTATGTTTCTACAAGTGATTAAGTATTTAGGTTACTTCTCTCCATCATATTCATACTCTCGTGTTTTGTCATCTCCATATATCATCTTCCTGTTAGATTATATACTATCTTTGATTCTAAATTGATGATGTTACAACTATTCATTGAGTTATTGCAAGAGCGGAAGCAACTGCAAGTTTAATTCCTTCATTTTTCTAGCTTTTCAAGGCCTGTATGTTCGTTTTATTTCATATTATTTTAATTGTCAAACAGCTTATAAATTGTTTCGATTAGATTTCCCAGGAATATTTCTTCAACTCAATATCTCATGAAGGCATGAAGTGATAATCCCTCCACCATATCTATTCATAAAATGTCGTGTGTCCAGTTTCAGCAAAATTCTCCTTCAATGATAAGCAAATATGGATAGATATTATTAATTCTGTGTTATTCTCAAACACTACTTCCATCTGTGCTTTGCATTAACATTGGCTGGTCTGTTGAATGGATTGTTTAGCAGTCAATATGTGCTGTGATGATATTTTTTTAATATGCATTAATAGGCCGGCCAAAGTGCTGGCTGCACAGGCCTGCACTGCATAGGCCACGGGTTATGGCAGGCCAGCCGCAACTGGGCTCTTGGAGATTAATTCTCCCTGTTAAGGGGAAGGGCTCTTTCTGCCTTTCACCTTCACCATTATCTCATTCCACTTCTTCTTTATTCTCCATAGTTCTCTTTCTCATTCTGTGTCTTATACCACCTAACCTATACTTTACATTTTACTCGCTCTGGTCTTAAATATAGGGGTTATACAAGGAGTTTACTTTAGTCCTAATTAGTATTATAATATTTCATTTCATTTTATCTTCCAAATTTTATTTTTTTCTCTTAAGTATCCTTATTGATCGCACTTAATAAGAGATTTCCATTAAGGGCTATGATGTGCATGATTAAATAGGATATTTTTGGAAAACCAACACCCATCTATTACATAACTAACTTAACTAATTTCTTTAATATTTTAAAAAAACCTCTCTATTTTACACTTATTACTGACTTTCCTCTACTATTCAACAGTTTATGGTTTATATCAGTAGCAGCATTTCATTATAATCAGCCATATTTACCATCCGTACTACTCACAACTTGCACATATTAATCACCATCACAAGCATATCCACAATTGTAGGTTTTCACAATGCTCTATTACATTAGCATAACCCTAAGTAGCTATTTATTTTAATCGGATATTATAATTCAAGATATCTTATATACATTACTGTTACGTTAGATTATTATCATAACGTAGTTATTTAATATAACCTTTTTTTTTGTTTTTGTCTATTTATGATGGAGTTTGAGATTTGTAAGTCCTTGACTATTTATGATGGTGGCATAAAACGAGTCAATGGACAATATTTGTATTCATGTGTTGTGCCTGGGTGTTGAATTGGCACAAATTTCTGATAACATTATCATCTCTCTCAGGAAAATACTTCACAAACACTATTCTCTCTCTGGATGGATTATTCCACTTACCAACAACATCAGCAGCAACAAGACCAAGGCTATGACTCATCTCAAAATCAAGCCTTCGATCAATCTTCCCAATCCTATTATGGCTACAATCAACAGTACGACCAGCAATATGCATACTATTCCAATCAAGATCAAGGAAATTCATATGCCCACCAACAATACCAGCAAGAGGCCACCTCTATTCACCCTCCTGGAGTTCCAATACCTCCTGAACAGGCTCAGATCCGAAATCAACAGTTTTCAAACCAGGATTCAGGCGCAGCACTTGGTGGTGCTATGAATCCAGCAGCTGCAGCTGTGGCGATAGCTGCTCTCTCGCAGCTCAATCAGTTTGCTGGAAACCCTCCGGTAAAATTTTTATGTTCTTGCAATTATGCATCGCTAGACGCATGCCTGTGTTGACCCTAACCCTTATCAAGTTCACCTAATTTGGCAATAAGAGTCACGCTCATAATCTTTTGAATATCTAGTTTTTGCTTTGACATAAGTGTTGGAATTGCTGCTGATCTTATAATAGTGTGACATTAGATTGTCCAATTTTTGTGTTAATACTTTGTTTATGTATTGATAAATCCCTTTGATTCTTTAGTGTTTATAACAGTGGGTTTTTCATTTTTTACTTGGGCATTAAATTTTTATTTTAACATTGCTTGTGTTTTATATCAATGTCTTTCGCTCGTTTAAGTTTTGCATATTCACTATCAATACACACATCAATGTTTTTGTTCATTGAAGCTTTTGGAAGAGTGAACATATGATAATTTCATCTATGTGGTTTAAAACGGAAAATATTAGCTTCATCTATGAACTGTATAGGGACAATAACTTTGACCATGAATTCCAAGCTGTAGTATACTGATATTCTGAATAGTTTGGAATAAGATACTTCTAATTTAGACAATTGCGCTAATTGTATAATTTTATACATTTAAAAACTGAAAACTGCTATTATGAGTCATTCTTGTTAACTTTTTGCACTTTTCTTCTTTGATCAGTTGTTGATTGGTGTGTATTGGAGTTAGCTTTCCTGTGTAAAGTACATTTGCTGGGTCTGCATATTTTGTTTACCCGATGATGTACATAAAATGGGATTCTTATAAGTCAGTTTCACCCTGTTTTGTTAAGAACAATCATCTATACGTTGCTTCAACAATGTAAGTGTGAATGCAATGTAATTTAGAGGGGTAGAAGTTATTTCTTCCAGCATTTCCCTCCCTAATCCTAATTTTAAAGGCCTACAACAATCCTTATTTGAAGCAAGTGCTTGAAATCTTCTTCATGTAAATTCTTTTGAATCATATCTTCACTTATATAATTGCTGACTTTTTTTTGAACCATCTTGTTGTCAATCATTGGTGCGTTTGTAATATTTTGTTCTATGAGATAAAACCTTATGTTTACATTATATTTTTTGTTTTGGGGTAAGAGTAACACGATGGGGTCCTAAGTTATTTCGTCTTGTAATCTTTCCAATCCTCATTGGAACTAACTGTTTGTGATTATTTATGCGAGGGAAGTGATAGGTAAACTATCTATCACCTTGAGCCTAATGTGTTGGGGCTCGGTCATTTAAGTTGCTTATGCTTGCATTGTTATCCAAGCTAGTGGGTGTCATCAGATGACAATATTTTAGTGGCATTCATACCACAAAAACCATGGGATTCCCAATTACACCCGTTTTTGGTTTATTAACAATACAGAATACTGCTTGTATAATTTCCATTAAAACTTTTTATTGTTATACTGAACAAGGGGTTCTCATGCACCACAGGATGAAAAATACAATACAATGGAATATCTATATGCTATGAAGATACTGATATAGCACTTCCCCCAATTAATATATTTTATTGTCGTTGTGACCATTCCCATTGGTTTTTAGTCTCAATTGAAAATTTAGGTAGAAATAACTCTTTATCATGTATCCATGTTAAGGTGCCAATTGATACATTTTGTGGCTTTTTTTTAAGGTGCATGCAAAATAATATTTCAAAAATTAAGATTTTGGAAGTGATTGCTATGAAGAAGATGGCAAGAGTCATTTCATTATGAATCTCTAGACTCTTGAAGGTTCTTTTCTTAAATGTTGTGCTGGTCAACATTCATATCAAACATATCCAACTTATCATGACGGGCTTCTTAGAACGAAGAAAGTCAAATGTTATATAATGTTACCCTTCGTGCTTGTGTTCTTTCACTTTGTTTTTCCAACCATTCCAGTTGCATTGTCTGCCACTGGTTTGTGAAGAGCCACAAAAGTGAATGCTATATATTTTAGTGATCCTTTTCCTCTTGTCAGAAGCTGTTAGTTAGTTGTTTTAGAGAAAGCTATGTATCAAAATATCATAATATTTTTATAGATTGGTTTATGAAAGATTTTGATGGTGATGATTTTACGAGCTATGCATATTTTCTTTGCAGGTTTCCCTTTCTATTGTTGTCTTCTTTGTTTTGCATGTTATCTTGGTTAAACTATAAGTTGACCCTGTGAAAATGCATACCGATTTGAAAATTATTAATGCTATGTGGTTGCATTTAGAAGTTGACTCCCATCTTTTCTCAAAATATGCCAACTTTTTAATCAGCATGCATTTTGGTCAATTTTATCTTATTTTACCATGATATCATGTAGACTTAAAAAGATATCAATGAAAGGGGAAGGTTTGCAAAGAAGATATGCATAGCTTCGTAAGAGCATTATAATTATCAAGATTTCCTTAGGCCAATATCCATGAACACTGTTGTTTCTATATAGCTTTCTCTTAAACTTCTTGCTGATAGCTTCTGGCAAATCAAAGAGAATTATTAAAATTTGAGTATTTATTTCTATGTCTCCTCTATCTCCACAATTACAAATTAGTGACATCGTATGATATGTAGCTCGTAATATATTAGGCGGGTGTACTAATTCAATAAACCCCTAATATATTAATAGGGTTAATAAGGGCGCTACTAAGTCAATAAACGCCTTAAGGGTAGGATTAGGGAGTCGCTTAGTAACTAACTGGTAGTTACCATTAGGAGAATAGCCTATATATATGAGAGGCAGTTCTCAGATTATGTTGTTGTCAATTGTGAATAGAATGAAACAGAGAATATTCAGGATTACTCTCCTTCTACAATTTCTATAACCCTCTTAACATCGTACAACTAAGAAGTTTGAAGAACCTAGGTGAAAGAACACGAGCATAGATGATAGCATTAAATATCATCTTCTAAGAAGTCCTTCATGATAAGTTGGATATGGCTTCATATGAAATGACCCTTGGCATTTCCTTTTTGTTGTAATTACTTTCATTATCTTGACTATTGGAATATCATTTTGCATGCGCTTCTTGCTTAAGTCAAAAACCCCAAGAGATGACTCAAGGAAATGTATCATTTTACACCTTAACGCAAATACATACCATGGCACTGCTATATCTGAACATGGTATGCAAAAATAGTGAGAGAACTTCATACCTAATACGGAACACCTCATTTTCCCTTTCAACCATGAGTATGGGCTTTCTTTTGATCGTTTTTAAAATTTCTACTTCAATAGTCCTGTTTTCATTTTCCCTCTTTTTTTTGGGCAATCATAGAAAATATACAAATTAGACATCCTAGTCATGGACTCCACAATTAGAATTAGTTACAAGCATCAGATGCCATGCTGTAGGTGGCTTGTGGAAGACATCCCTTGCAAATTGCAGTTGAAGCGTAGGCTGGATTTTGCTAGCCAATCAGTGCATATATTATATTCCCTCTTGGCGTGAGCTTTGCCAAGTGATTATGGATTTATACTATTAATTGAGTGTTTGGGTAACACTGAAACCGCGGTTTCAGAAGCCCTTTTCCACAAGTCAAGAAAAAACTCCTCTCACATACTTACTTCGTAAATCGTAAAAGCTATTCCCCAAAAGCTAATCCAAACACACTTAATTCTAAAACGTATATCTGGTTCTTCTCTATGTCTCCCCATGGATTTTGTTTGGACATGTATACGGTTTTTCTTTTCTTGTTTTGCACCTTATTTATCCACTCTGGTGGTGGGTTGGCATGACCAAATGGTATTCTCTAACCACAATAACACTGAATCTCTAATTGTTCTACTAAATTGTACTTTTCTTGTCTAAATAGATTCTCTTTTCTATATAATCTTGCTAAAAAAAAAGTGAAAATTCATTGTTTGTTGGGAGTTGTATGCTTACATTTGTGGATCATCTGTGCGTCAACCTATTCGACAAAATGGCTGGGAAAAGGGGAAGTCATTGTGACTTCTCTTATCTGATTGCAGGATGGCTGTAAATGAGATTAGTTTAATCAGAGTCGTGTGGATTTATCATATGTTTGTTCCCAATTAAAGCTTGACATCATTATGCCTCAGATCCAGAGTAGGCTCTAATTTTTAATCATTGAAAGTGGCATGTTCTGTTATGCCAATCAGTTAGGAAGCACGGACCCATACGTGGACACTCTGACATGACATGTTCTGAAGTATTTATTTGTAATTTAAAGTGACATGCCGTGTCTAAAGTCTAATGATTTTTTGACCTGTGGTAGGCATGAAGGTGGCTCCCCTTGGGAAGTATCCATGCTTCTTAGCCAATTAACCTATTATTTGATTAATTTGTGGCAAGTCGCTTGAGTAGAGCTGAAAGAGGATGCCTTGAGATAGTTCCTGTCTGACTTAGGCCATTATTGGATATAGTTCTATTGCTGCCCGAATTGGTTCTGCATATCTGCTTCCTGAAATTACTACTAAATAGAAAAATGTTTAAAAATGCATAATATAAAGGACTAATTGAAAATCTGCCCCTTTTCTGACAATTTCATGACATTTTTTATGCTTTTAGATAGAGCATCTTGCCCTGCTCCCTCCAGGTCTTTTGGGACAATCTCTGGACAAAGGATTATTTTGGTAGGTATAAATCCTCGGCTTTTCATCTAAAACTGTCAGATCAGAAGATATTGAGAATACTGCAAACTTGGCCACAGCTCCTTAAAGTGACCAGAGAAAGATATTAGTTGCATTATAGAGTCGCTCTTACTGTTGGTTTCCTATGAATGATGCATCGTGATGGGTCTTTACTGGTTGCTTTAGAGCTGATTTGGGCATATGGTTATCCTTTGCAAGTTTTCTCTTTGAATATGTTGGTTTAATCTTCAAACCCATCTACACTGCCAGTTTGCTGATTGAGATAGCTGGGTTTGTATGTAATGTGGCCTGTGAATGTGTTCATCCTGAGCCACTTATTTTCTTGTTTCTCATCTTAACTGACTGGCACTTTCAACTAATCATATGATGCCTTCCAGTTAAGTAAGGGAGAATTTTCACTTATTTCTTTGTTGTGGATATAATTTTTCTTTAATTTCTGTTATTTCTTCATTTGTCAGAGGGTCTTTTGTGCCCAGTTTCAGACATAGGGAAGCATTGAGCATTTTTGCAAGGCTCTAAATTAAACATTATCAGGGATTGCTTGATCGACAGGATCTTGAAGCTGGTAAAATGTGGATGGGCATGGATGCAGTGAGTTTATTTGGTCAGAATTCCCGGTGGGTGGGTCTATTATTGGAATCTTTTGACTCTGAAGAGATGGTCTGGGACATTTCTATTATCTCAAGCCATAATAAGGGAAGTTCATATAGATCAAGTGGCTTATCAGCAACAAGCCTTGTTTCCATTTAATGGAAATATGATATTTGATTAGTTTAGGGTACATGCTTGCATGCTTCGATTTTTGTTTCTATATTTCTTAAAAATGTGAGGAGACCGCAGGACAAGTAGGATATGGGATGCTGTAGCATTAATGAAAGCTGGACTAAGATGCTCTCAGTATCCTACGATGGAATTTAAGAATGAGCAAAGTGAAGGGAAGCTTAAAAAAGTGATTGTTAGGTTGAGGCAGGGTTCTTAGCCAAATTCATGCTTTCCTTTTCGTTGTTCATTCTGAGATCTAAGTGGACCCTTGTTGAACTGTTCATTGATGAGCGTCTAGAGGGATTTAATTTTCGATAATATGTATGGTTATGAGCATTTCAATAGAATGTCAACATGGATATGCTTTACAAAAAAGATTAGATTTTGATATATAGATTTAACTTTGATGCAGTTTGGAATGGTTTTAAAGGCTGTCTTGTAAGCAATTTTAGTGGCTACATTATCACCATATGTGTTTGTTATATATATATATATATTTGAGTCTTTTTGTTCCCTAGTTTTTGCAAGCTTTAGAGAATCAAAGTTTTACTTTGGATGATCCGGTTATGTTCAGTAGTTGGGGGGAGAATGGAAGGGAAGGAATCCATAAGAAAAGAGGGGTAAAAAGGTAGGGGATGGGATTGTTATATGATAATCTCTTTCCCTTGTTTGGTAAAAGCCTCGCCTCCAAAATGTTTCAAATTGGAGGATATATAAATATGAACATGGGAGGATGTTGAGAGATTAACTTCAAATCCTTCACTAATATCCTGCCCTTGTTAATTCCCAAACAAGAAAAGGGTTTCAATGAAACCTTCCTTTCGCCTCCATTGTCCCAACCAAACTTATCCTCATGGTTCATAATGTTGACTGCTTACTATGGAAATGCTTTTGCTTTATGTATACCAATTTGCATGAATTAGAGTGGTCTCCCTGCATTTGTCTAGAGCCCAACGTGAGCTATACTGATTATGGCTTGTAAAAAATGCGGTTCTTGTATCTTTTTAATGTTTTGTGTTCATTACTTCAAACATCCAATATGGTGGCTGCTTTGTGTTACTTGCTGCCATTAACCATGTGGTTATGGTGTCCTCTGTGTCATTCTGAACATCGATCTTCTGCTTGAATATTGCAACCATTTCATATGTGCTTCACTTCATATTTGAATTCTGTATCTATAGGTTGGGCAGTCTCGATACAGAGGCGGCGGCGGCAGGGGCAGTAGGCCATTTAGACGGGGAGGCCTTGGGCGTTTCAATCACCGAGGCCGTGTGCCTTACCGTGGTGGGGGACGTGGTCATGGGGGTGGTAGGCACTTTCCATCCCATTCTTTAGAATTTGTACCTGCTGCTGCTGCTGGAGACACATCGGTGGCACAACCTTCATCAGTATCTAGGCCTCATGTTCCAGCTGCAACATTGCAGCCTCCACCATGTGATTTATGGTGTGAAGTTTGCAAGGTTGAGTGTAATTCTGCTGAGATTATGGAGCAACATAAGAATGGAAAGCGTCATAAAAAGAATTTACAGGTACATGAGGAATTACAGAGGCGCAAAGCTATAAATGGGCAACAGACTAGCCAGATACCCTCTTCTCAATTGAATGTAACAGCTCAGGGTGAGAAAGCTCTTGAATTGAAGAAAGAAGGGTGTCCAGAAGAAAATATGATCTCTGAAGCGACAGAAGACAATCCTAAGAATGAACTTGATTTGCAGAACAATACAGGAAAAACTTCTGAATTTCTAGCTGATGAAGAGGAAAAACCCAAGGATGATTTGGCTTCAAGGGGTCGCGGTTTGAAGCGAAAGATGAGAGGAGGCAGAGGAGCTAGATACATGAGAAATAATGACGGGTTAAGAAAGCCAGTGGAACCTCCAAAACCTAAACAGGCTTTGTCTTTCATATGTGAGTTGTGTAATGTTATATGTGAGTCACAAGTTGTTTATGACAGTCATTTGGCTGGTAAAAAGCACCAATCTAATCTTAAACGTGCCCATGGGCACCAAGCCGTGCCCCAAGAACCAGGGCCACAAGCACTTCCCCCAACCAACACCAGTGCTTTGTCTAATTCCATTGACATCAATGCTCTTGCAAATTCAATAAACACTCAAGTCCAACAAGGTGTTAATGATCCACAAGTCCTCTTGGCTCAGCTCGTAATGACTGTACTATCTCAAGCTCAAGCATCGACAGCAGCAGCACCCACAGGATTTGTGGCTGCTCAACCTTCAGCACTCATGCCAGTAGCTGCCTCAAGTTATGGGCCACCATTTCAAAATGTTCCGCCGACACAAGCGTCCACAACTGCTGCACATGATGGGAATGAAAATCCAACAGTGAAAGCAAAAGATCAGGTGCAAACTGACCCACCACAGGCTGATGCTCCTCAAACTGCGGGTGTAAGCTCGGAAACTGAAGAGGTGCATAAAACGCCCGCAGAAAATCCAAGTGCAGCAAATGAGCAAGGACCTTCAGAAGGCAATGCACCTACTTCGTAGAAGTATGTTTTGCTTTATTTTGTATAGTTCGTAGTTCAGTTCAATCCTTTATTTCCAGTTTTTACAGCCTTCCCCTGCCCAAACAAGAAAGGGTTGTGTTAAATTTATACTATTTTGAATGGAGTTTCTCTATTGGGACTCTTTGGTGGTGCATTATGTGGGAAGAAGGACTGAACAGACCACAGATTGAGGAGAGGAAGAGGAGAAAAATAAAAAGAGGGTTGAAGAAACTTTATTTATTTTTGGTACAGAAGTTGAAGAAACTTTATTTGGTTGTTTTAAGTATGGTGTAGGCTGTGATTTCTGAATTTCTTTCGAACAGATTCTATTGGGTTTTAGAAAATGGCATGTTGTGAGAAAATGATATTCACGAGTTTAATCTTATGAGATTCAGTTTTAAGAAAATGGCGTTTGAAACGAGAATTTTATTTAGATGTATGCTGTAATTATGCTTATTAAATTTAAAATAAAATATTATATCTGATTTATATAAAATAAATTGCAAAGCTTACTCAAATTAGTAGATTGGCTTGTTCACAGTTCTAGCAATAATTACAACTTGTCCGCCCAAAAAGAAATAAAATAGAACTTAACAGTGTAAACAGAAAAACTTTGAAGAAACAAAATCACCCAAGTAGCAATTAATATGATAATGTATTTATTTTGGCTAGGATTATGATATTTTATCAATGTAATTAAACACAGTCAGGGTTATTGGGTCAGATTGGAGTCAAACCGGAGTTAACCCGAGGCCAAATCGGTGAGAAATTGAAGATTTTAGGGTTATTAATATGAAATTCTAAAGAAAAAAAATCAATTTTTTTTTAAAAAAAAACCAAACCGGATAAGTTGGCTAGTTTCCGGTTTGATCCGGGTTTGAATACATTGTATTTTATATTCAAGACTTGTATTGTCTGGGTCTTTTTCATTTTAAGATGGTCTTGAAATATTGAGAGTAAAATAGTGTTAAGCCTTGAAATACAAGAGTTACGCACAAGGAATTTATGATGAAGGAAAGGAAGGGAACGGAACATTGGCAGGGAATTTAAAAAGGTGTGTTTTTTGGTAGACATGAGAGTGGAACATAAGTTGTGGGAAAATAAAATGTTTGGTAGAAAGAAAATGGAGTAGGGGGAGGGGGAAGAATTTGTGAAATACCCATAATACCCTTATAATTAAGTAATGCAAAAAATTAGAGAATTTTTTTTAATTAAATCCAAAACACAAATGTGGGCATTGGGCCGGACATCATATACATAGAACTGCCCTATCTTGGAGCGGTGGATGGGATCTTCGACGGATGATGATGAGGGTGGCGGATGAAGGCATGAACGACAACGGAGAAGGGGGAAATGAGGGCTACGTCATCACCTTTATTAGTTCTAGTGGTGACTTTTGAGTGGAGCACTGAGGGGAATTCTTTTTTTGTTTAATTACATCCAAAAGGTTTAGGAAGATTCATGGAACTACAATTAAGGGCTTAATCCATACAAGTAACTTGCAAATTCAACAAATAAACTACAGGCACAATAATTACTCTTCTACAACTTCAAAATATAAACCAAAGGCATAATAATTAAGCTTCGTTCTCGTCAAGGTGATGTGCTATGACAAAATATATAATAAATGCTGCCTAATTCTTCTTCTTCCTCTTGGCCGAAGACTTCTTTAGAGTAGACATCCTTGTCCATGCAGTATCTGAACCAAGGAGGTTGACAGGGACAAACATTCTGTCCCGTGAAGATTGAGGTTGCGTAGCAAATGGAGTAAGATTGGAGAACAAATGTGGGACATTCTCAACGACAAGGTGGGTCCTGAAATGATAAGTAGGAATGGAGAGGCGCTGAGTATCCAATGGCCGCCTTAAAGGTTTTGGGTGAGGGTTAATTGGTTCACGGATAGTGACAATAGAGAGTGGGGTGAATGGGTCAAAAGGTGTTGTGCCACCAGGTGTGTTTGGTTCAGGCACATGGTGTGAGGGAGGAACTTTATGGTCAGTATGGGATGATGGTTGTTTAGTAGACATTGGCATATGAGATGGACAAATTGGGGAGGAATGTTGAGCCACATGAGGAATGTCATGTTGAAATTCAGCTTCATTTCTGGTAGGCTTTGAAAAGTTGGAAGGGTGCTTGTCAAAGTGAGGGTCATAGAATTGACCTTCATGGTCATTAGTTGCCCTTTGAAATTCATGGTGTGAGGATTTCTGGTACGCTCTGAAATGTTGAAAGGGTGCTTGTCAAAGTGAGGGTCATGGAATTGACCTTTATGGTCATTAGTTGGCCTGTGAAATTCGCGGTGTGATTTGAATGCAGCATACTGAGCAAAATCCTTGAAGTCAGTCGAGTATAGATGAATGAAATCTGTAATGTCCTTCACATCAAGTCGAGTCTCTTTTATGCTTGACTCCATCTGTGCAATTTGTCTAGCCATGAGTTCATACTTGTCATTCATAAGTGAGTCAAGTTTACAAACTTTAGCTTGAAGGTCATCAATCCTTGAATTTACTAGTGTGGCAAAGTAACTCAGTTTGTCTTAAAAAATTTTCGCCAATAATTCTATCATGTCTAGTATTGATTGTGCATTAGTTGAGGGCTTTGACTCTGTGCAAGGATCTACATAAGGTGCACTACTAATCTTGTCCTTGTGCCTCGTTCTCCTCAGTAGAAGTGTCTTTTCTTCCAACACATATTTGCATTTTGTGCAAGGCTTTGTCATCAAATTCGTTAGTCCATATAGGGGGTCCCCCATCTTTCAAGTACCCTACTTTGTTCTTCTCCAAAATTAGTGACACAAGTGATGGACAAGGCAGTTTTGTGTTCCTTTGACCAAGAGTACAGTGCCAGCCTTCAATATCATCTCCAATATTTTCTTCCCCACATTAAAGGGTTTGCCCTTTATCATACAAGTTAGGTTTTGCTTGTCTTCAGCGGTCAAAAAAGTGTAGTGGCCACCTTTGTTAATAAAGTTCCTAGTGTAAAGATCATGCAACACCTTGTATCTATCACGTAGTTGCTTAGGTTTGACTAAAGGTTTGTCACCAAACCATATTAGTCTCCATTAGTGTTTTGTACACTTCATCAGCATCATACACTTCCTCAGGGGTGCTGAACTATCAATTTCCATCAAACTCAAAATTTTCTTCTCATTTATCACAATTTGCTGACCTTTGACAGTTGTAGATACTAATCCATTTCTACCCATTTTTAGATGAGTGTAGAAAACTTTAACAACAGATTCTGAGTATGGCAACGATAATTCCAGTAGAGCATTAGACAATTTTAGTATTTCAACTAACCCAAATTCATAATCATTGTCAAATTTTTCTAATTTTATCCTAATCATCATGCGGCAGAAGGATCTACCAACTAACCTTGGATCATATTGTTCAAGCTTAGACTTGTTAAAATCTAACTTTAACTGGGGAAGAATATTGGTGATGTATTTCTTCATCATCTTTGGCAAAAAATTTGCCTAAACATCATCATGAACAACAAAGTCGTCTCTGGCTGCTTTGGTAGAAATGATTCATCATTAGACTTTTTACTAGATGAGTGTCCTGCTCCATTGCCATAAAAAATCGTTGGGACCACTTTTTTCCCCTTACGGATTTCATCAGCCTTTCCTTTGTAGACATACCAGAAGCGTTAGTCACTTGTGTCTTATGAGTGTCGTTATCGTTTGTTCCCTTCTTAGACATTTCTGGCTTCTCTTTGATCTTTTGTTGTCTCTGTTTCTTCCTTGCTTCTTTAGCATCTTGTTCCCACTTCCACTTTGCCGCCACTTTGAAATCATCATAGGAATCATGCTTCGCCATTTTAAACTTTGACTTTCTTCTTCGATTACTTTGGCAATGTTTAGCAACCTCTTTTTGATAATTTTTGACATCTTCCATAGTAATTTCATTCACCTTTAGTTGATCTTGAATCATTTTTGCTCTTGCCGTTGAGATTGTGGTTTGATTTCACAATGGGATCAGAATAAGAAGAGGGGATTAGGGTTTCCAGATAGGCGAGAGAGAGGATTCTGAAGGGACAAGACTGAGGAATGAAAAATTTGCCCTAGCATTCGATCTTTCCCCCAAAAATAGATCACAAATTCCATCATTTAATTTAAGTTAAAAAAATTGTCTATCTCACTAATGATAAATAGCAGCACTAGTGAAATTCAATTTTGCCACACAGATTCAAATTTTGACAACACATGTAATTAATGTTGATGAGGAACGCCTATAGACAATTTCAAACTTACAACTCAAAATCGTATTAAACTTCCATTTTATTAGGGAAAATCAAAATTTAAATAATGTTTAAACCAAAACTGTATGACAACAAATACCTTATGTTGCTTGTGCATAATAGAAACATGGGATTCTATGACAGCAAATACCATATATCTATCAAGTTAGTTTGTTAAAACTATATTAAGAAATCAGCTAGTAACATTGATAAACTCTTGCCTTGATATAATACCACTGATGAGCAAGGAACAAAAAACCGGACCAGGTAATGAACCGGTCACGGTACAGGTTCAAGGGTTAATGGGTCAACTGGAGTCGGACCGGTCATATTAAAATATTATAATTTATTAGTGACAATATATATATTAATACATTTTTAAACTTCTATAAATAAAAATGAAGATCATTAGAAAAAATATTTAAAATTTATTAGCATTAATTATGATGCCTATACTTATATAATGATATTTTCTTTTCTATGATTATTATATCATTTTAAATAATTTTTTCATTATCTTTTTCTTTTTTTTAAATTTATTCTTTTTTTACCTACTTTTCTTTCTATCTTGATCTTTGATCTTTCATTTTAAATAATTTTTTCATTATATTTTCAGCACTTCCACCGCATCGGTAACAATGAAACTTGTAAGGGAACTATATGATTTGATTGTTCATATGATTTTTTTAATTCAAAAAATAAAAATAAAAATTAGAAGGCTTGTCAGACTCTCTTCCCAAAACACAAAAAGTAAATGTCATATTCAAATATAACTTTTTCGTTTTCTCTTTCATTAGTCCAACATCTCTTTACTTCTCTTTACTTGTATCCTTATGCTCTCTTTCAACAAGTCTACCTTCGCCATCTTCGTTTACACAACGTTTCCTCTTGTCGGTGTGCTTCTTTTGTTCAGCTTTCGGCCAAAAACACAACAGTATTTTTTATGATAAGTTTTTATTATTCTTTCTGTTTTATGTTTTTTCATAGTTCTTCCTCCTAATCTTTGGATGCATTGTTCTCTCCTTCTTTCCTGTTTTTTTTCAAGCTCTGTGTTTCGCCACTTTCTTCTTCTTTCCGGCTGTCCAGTTTCCATCGAGCCACTCCGGTTCCGGATTAAAATTCTGAATCTGATCATTTCAGTGAGATTGCGTCTCACTTTGTTCTGTTTCTGTATTTTTTTTCATGTCAGTCAGGTGACTCGGCGGTTTTGCTGAGTCTCTCAAGAATCGGCCGGGTCGACCGGTTTTGACCGAGTTGACCCTCTTCCCCTCATAGGCAGAGGACCGGATCGGACCTGGGACCGGTTCGCCAGTTTTCCGGTCCGACCAGCCGGTTCGGTCTGGTTTTTCATTCCATGCTGATGAGTTCTGTAATATACCAAATTTTGCAATACTAAAAACGTGTAAATATGGAATTAGTAGAATAAAATAAATATCGGTATTTACAATTAAAGGTAGAGTTACTTTCGGAATTCCCAGATATCCATTGTGTTATTCACAGAAATCGAGAAGTCAATATTGTAAAAATACAAGTGTAAGAAGTCGGAGCAAAGTTCGTCGGTGGCTGCAGGGTTCAGGGGTGTCAGTTGCGAGATCGGAGGAATTCGGGCATTCCGTGACATGCCTCGATATGTGTGCCATGGTCCCACGTGGGTCCCACGTGGAATTCCGGGTAATGCACCGATGAAGCAACTTTATTAAAAAGAACTTCAGTAAAGTATGTAATGAAAGCTCATTATGATTCATGATGACGCATCTTTCGTGTTGGCCAAATAAGGAAATGACAAGTGTCCCGAAATTATTACAAAGTAAAAACATGTTTTTGTGTTGGCCAAATGAGGGGGTGACATGTGTCCCTCATCATTACACATTATTACACCCACTTTAAGCCTTTTGTGTTGTCATCTCTGGAGTTTTCCATCTAGCGTCTGAGTCCGGGGAATTCACCGGTCTCCGGCCGGGTTGCTTACTTTATGAGTCGAGCACCGAACCCAGGAGTCCGGGGAAATTGTCAGGCCTTCCCTTCCCCTGACCATTTATGACCCACCGAAGAAAGAGAAAAGTGGAAGACAGATGGTTGCATGACACGTGGCACTCTTAAGCCTTAAACTTGTGACACGTGGCAAGATAAGATGAGATCATTTTATGTCATTAAATCACAACCATCCATGCCTAATTAAATGGCAAAATTTCGTGCAAGCATGGAAAGAGAAAGAGAAATCAGATTTCTTAAGCTTAAGAACACAAGAAGAGAGAAGGAGGAGTGAATAGTAAGTTTTCTTGACTACCGGAGCTGATTTCAACCCTGAATCACTGTTATTGTCCAGTAAGTCCTTCAGGAAACTTCCTCTACTCACTATAAGCTTCAATTCTATGGTCTTAGATTTCTCATCTGAGGTGTTTTGTGCCAATTAGTCTACCAGAGTGCCGCCGGAATACCGAACCACTTGTAGAAACGCGAAGAGGTAAGCATAGGCTTTCTTTTGAATCGAATACTTTGTGATTTCATTGAGTTTTTCTTAGCTCTTCAACCACCCATGTATTTCATTCAAGGGGTGTTTTTGAAGAAGGAAGATGTTTTAATCATATATAAGGTGATATATGATGTTTGGAGAAGTATTAGACTTGTTGGTAGTTAAAATCACAAAGTGGAATTTTTGTTGTTTTGGGAGGCAGATTTCGGTTGGGGGCTAAATCTGGTAGAAATAATTTGATTTTGGTATTTTTGAGCTTTCCATTGGATTCTACACGAAAAATTGTGTGGGAATAAGCTCTGGTTATAATTTTTGACATACTGGTTTAAAGAATCAAAAATTGGAAATTAAGTCTACTTGTGCAACAAAGTTGCCAGTGTGCGTTTTTGTCTGGCAGTTTTGTTGTGGCGAAACTTTCACTGTCCAAACTTCATCTGTTGATTATGATATTTTTCAGAATTAAAGTACACTTATATACCTTTAATTTGATAGGTATTATGAAGGATTTCGATAAGTATACTAGGAGTTATGAATTTTTGAAGTAGACCATTAAAACTGGTCAGATTTTCTGGCAGAAGGGAGAAAACGAAAAACTGGGAAGTGTGCACGGTTTTTCAGCTACTGAAAGTATTTCTCCCTTAAAATAGACTTAATAAGGGTTATATAGAATTTTGGATCGCCTCAATTCGATTTTTCTACAATTAGTTATGATTTTTCAAAGTTCAGTGAAAAATCTGCCAGCTTTTGGTAATTGTGCGAAAATTCAAAGCAAAGAGTTTTAGTAATAAAATTGGACATTTAAGAGTTAAGTTAAGCATTTGGAGTAGCTTGAGCTCATTAGCTTCATATTGGGCCTAATGTAGTGACCCTAATGGTAACCAACATAAGAGAATAATTTATGAAGAGTTGGACTAAGAAATAACTCATTGCCCGTAAATTATAATTTATAGGATTTGACACTTGCCCAGGACGTTCAAAGCACGTCAATCAAGATCAAGATTTGGAAAAATTGTCAGGTAGTAACTTATCCCTCACATACTATGTGATATGTTATATGCATGTTTGTACCATTGTGAATTTAAGCATTCAGATGAGAAGGGCTAAGGCCCAGTAGAATTTCCCAGCGCTGTGGCAAGGGACGATTGTCCTTGAATTGGTAACTTTATGCTTTCTGCATATTGTGAATTTATCTCTGAATGTTGAATATGTTGATTGTACTGTAACTTTGGTTGACATGGCATGATATATGTGCATTTTATATGAGTGATATCTGTTACTACTGAGATTCATTGAATCTCACCCTATTTTTCCAAAACAAATTTTCAGCTCGGGCAAGTAGTTCCTCAGGCAAGAAGGTAAACACGGGCAAATAAAGCAAAGGACTTATAATTTATTTTTCTGTTAGTTATATATTTTGGAGATTGTATGTAATTTGTATTTAAGTGTGGTCAGTCTCGTACTGACATGTATGTATGCGCCTGTATGTAAGCGAACGCGCAACGTCATTCATACCAGTAGTGGACAGCCGTCCACCTAGGGCCGTTAATTAAACATAGTAGCTTGGGTTTCAGCAGAGAACTTATTAGTAAACACTCTGATATGAAGAAATGAACCTAAAACGGATGGCTTACAATAAATCATATGAGACCCAATCTGAAAAAGATTTTTGAAAACCCATTCAAGTACAGCTCCACACTCTTCTTGAAGTTGGAACTTCCGCTGTTTACAAAAGATTACTGGTCTCCTTTTTAAAGATATTACTACACTCATGCCATCTATATGCTTTCAAAATATGGGTGTTACAAGTTCTTATTAACATTTAATTATAATTCAAAATTTATATTCTGAAAATAAAAAAACATGCTTAAACCTGAATACTTCATTTCCATATTAGTAAGCTTTTCATTCAAAGTTTATTACAAAGATTGTCTTAAAAAAAATTACAAGTTATAGTCAATGACTGCCTTATACACAAGTTGGTGATTTACATCATATGTACCAAAATATACAACTAGTACATGGCATGGATGCAAACTTTATCCCATGTTCAATTTTGTCATCCCCTAATGAACATGGATCAAAGTTTGTAGCCTTATTCCAAAAGCACTGATATATTCCAGTCATTTAGAAAACATAAAACCTTAGTCTACCATGATAGGTTGTCCACCATAAATGACACTTGTATCCAAAATGATTGATACATGTGGCTATTATGCACTTCATTGACCAAAAAACCATGCACTTATCATTTACTGCCTTCATTTAACTATTGTTGTAGTAGGGTATGTATCTAGGAGGCTTTAAATTCAGTAGGAATCCTCTCCAAGGCATTCGAGAGTTGCTCAGATCCAACAATTTGATATGAGTTGCATTCAGCTCATTAAGTGTCAGGCTTGCAACGCCCATAAGTGCATCATATGGGTCAGTGCCATTCACATCAAGTGCATCTTTTTTTCCTTGCGATGACATTTGATTCCCTAGATGTTTGAACACATTGACAATGTTTTATCTAAAAATGCAACAATCTCACGCAGAACCTCACCAAACACCTTAAAGTTATTCAATCGATGCTTCTTCCTTGATGAGGATGAGCCATCAATCCTGTGATTTATGATGTGGTCATTGTTCATGAAAGTTTGTGAGAATTCCATATCAGTAGCAACATTATATCGAGAATTTGGAAGGTCTTCATCTTTTATATTCACTTCATCTTCCATCATGCCAGGGGAGATGCCTTCATCACCCACAACCCTATCCCTTGCATACACAATGCACAAATTCTCAAAGTATGAGAAGGATTCGGTGTGAATTTGTCCTGCCTTATGATGCACCTGCATGTCAACCAATTCACAAACATACAAGTTCGGAAAACATTCTCCAAATGACATGACATATTCATCCCACACCTCCTTGTATGCAGTGACACATCTAGTGTCAGGATCCCAACTGAAGCTAGAGATGTTGGTGCCATAAACCATGTCATATGTCACTTGTCATCGACGTTTCAAAGTTTTGATGCAAGAGGTTATGTGAGGACATACTTTAATCCAACATGCATACATTTTTTCTTCCATCATTAGCTGCAGGGCATTAGCAAATCCAGGCTTAAAACCATTGTTTGCGATGAACTTTTACTCCATCCTAAGTGTGACTAGTGTTAGATTCCAAGTTTTGATGATAACAAGAGGTGCTATGTGTTTTGGTAAGAAACTTATGTTTTGAAGGCATAAACATTGATTCAATTGATTACCAAATGCATTTCATAAAGTTAAGAGAAAGTTGTTGTGCTTTTAACTGATGCACTCGAGTGATGAAGCTTGTACTCGAGTGAGAACTAGTTTTGAACTCAAGTACAGTAAGTGTTAGCTTGAAAGTGTTTTACAAAGAACTATTGAGTTTAGAGAATTTTCAGTAATGCTTAAGTGAGAGGCACTGCACTCGAGTGATGACCAGATTTGCACTTGGGCATAAAGGCATATTCTTGGAAGTTTTTGATAGAGAGCAAAGTTAGAGACAGAAAATGGTCGTTGCACTCGAGTATTGACTCAATACTCGAGTGAGAGCCTCAAGCTCACTTGAGTCCTGCGAGTGTGGTACATAAATTATTTGTTTGAGATCAAGGAAGAGCCTGAAAGTGAGAAGTGTACTCAAGTAAGGGAGCAACACTTGCAATTGAGAAAGCATACTTCCTCTAATTTTGATGCAAGTGTTGAGCATAAGGTTGTCTATAAGCGAGGATATGTTGATGCACTCGAGTGAGGACCCATGTGCTAGGGTGAGGGCCCACAACACTTGCAAGTGTAAAATCATACTCTTGAAAAATATGCTGCAAGTGTTATCCATAGACGTGAGTCCATGGTGCAAAATACAATGCACTCGAGTGAGACAAGATGTACTCGAGTAAGAGGTCAGAATACTCACAAATGAGAAAACACACTCTTGCAAAATCACTAGTGTAACGCCCCAAATTTTGATTAAGGGCTAATGAGAATTATTGAGAATGTAATCATGAATTAAAGTTGAATTAATGTGTATTTGTGACAATATTATCTAATATGTCATAATTGATGGAAAATTGATAGAATGAGATTATTGGCCTTAAGTTGGTGATTAATGGGGAAATTAATTACTAACTATGGGAAAATGAGAAGTGAGATTGAATGGCTAATGGATAGATTAGAGAAGCTAATTGGTGATTTAGTGAGTAAGAGCCAATGAGAAGTGGACACATGACAAGCTCACATGTGGGGAGGGATATGAGAAAAGTCAAATGTATTTTTAAAATATATTTTCTCTTTCTTCTTCCCTCTTGGGCGCTGAAATGGTATGGGGCGGATAGAATCATCATTTTCCCTCTTTCTTCACTCCACCTCATTCAAATCTCTCTCCTCCTCTCTCTTGGCGCCATTGTTGCAGAAATAAGGGGGGAAAGCTTGCAAAAAGGTAAGGGAAATGATCCCAAATGCTCAACCTCATTGTATTAATGTTGTTCCTTGCATTAAGAGCTTTAATTTGATGATCATAGTTTGACATTTAGGGCTGGATTGAGTTCTCAAGGAATTATGAAAGTTGGAGAATAAAAAAGTCCCTTTAGAAAAGTTGAAGAGGTTAGTAAAAGAAACTTTTCCATGTATGTTTCATGCTATTCAATTAAACTTGGAAATTCTGGAAATTATTGCCTTGAATTTCGAAATTGAGGGTCAATGTGTTGATGGTATGTTGTTGTTATGGAAATGGTGTTGATGGTATGTTGTTGTTATGGAAATGGTGCCTTGTTTAGTGTTTTGAATGGATAATTTTGAAATGAAGCTTAAATGTGAAGTTTGAGAACTTTGTGTTTGGTTTTGTGTATTGGTCAAAATAGGGCATGGTGATAGGTTAGGATTTTGGTCATTTTGAGGTTACCATTGTGTTCCTTGTGGAAAATTGTATAGGAATATGTTTGGTTAATGATTTTGGAGTCATTGGACACTTTGGTAGAAAAGTTGGAAAATCTGTCTTGTGTGAACTATGTCTGGACAGTCAGTTTGCACGAGCGTTTTGAATGACCAAATGGAGTGGCAAAATTCTGAAACTTCCCAATCTTAAAGATCACATCCCAAGATTCAAAATGGATATATAATTTGTGTCATTTTGTTTTGTTAACTGAGAGTTATGCTTTGCCAAAGTTTGGGACAAAAACAGAACTCTGTTTTGGAGTAGTGTTGCGTTTTTGGTGATTATGTATTTGTGTGATGATTTGAAGTAAAGAGCCATATTTTTCCTAGAAAAATAACTTAAATACCTTTCATTTGGCTTTGGAATAACCTCATTTGGATTTTTCTAGAATTAGTTATGAATTTTGGAAGTTCAGCCAAGAATCAGGGAATTTCTTGGCCGTGGCCCAAACCTTTCTGACCTGATTTTGGTAGCAGCCCATGGGTAGCTGGCCACGGCCAGTGACCTTCTGACCATATTTTGGCCGTGGCCCAAGGAAGGGCTGGCAATGGCCAACTCCTGTGTTCCAGTACTTTGAGTTTTTGAAAAGAGATTTTTAACCTATTGTTTCCCAACCTTTTAGGGGTTTTATTAGAGGCATTTATAGCTTCTTAAGGGTCATTATTGATAACCAAATCTAGGTGTTGAAGAGTCAATTGAGTATTGGAATAGAGAATAATGCTTCGTCCTTAATTATGACTTTAGGATTTGATATTTGCTCAGAGCGTAGAAGGCCTGTGCCTGCTCAAGAACGGAAAGACCAATGTAGTGACACTTTATCCTATATGATGTATATTGCATTGCTTGTTTGTATTAGTCATTGAATACAGTTACAATGAAAGGACGTGGTGAAAGCCCGGCCTTGATTATAGATACAGTGAGGGGACGTGGTGAAAGCCCAGACTTGAATACAGATAAAGTGAAGGGGCGTGGCGTATGTCTGACCTCGTATATAGTGAAGGAAATGTGGTGAAAGCCCGGTCTCGAATATTGATTGCCGCATTGTGATATATGTTTGCTTGCTTTGTATATATGCATCATATACGTAAACTGTTGCTACTAGAATTCTCTAAAATCTCATTCTTTCCAAATAACATTTTTAGACAGGGAAAGTGGATCGAAAAGCAAGCAAGTGGCAATGGACGATTCAGACTGCCGGCAGTAGTCTTAGTTAGATATTTTGGTTTTATACTGAACTAGTTATCATTTTGGACAAATATATATATATATATATTGAATAGATTTATAGTATTATAGTTTTGTGTAATCCCCGGTATGGATATTGAGATGGGTAATGATGCCTTGTATAAACTGTTGGATTAATGTTATTATCCCGGGTGAACGTCGGGAATTGTGCTGATACTATGATATTATATATGTGACAAACCGAATAGACCTATTGATTTTATAAATGAATGAACGGAGATCTATTTGTACAAGTGTTTTAAAAAGTTTTTATTTACTCCGGATCTCTTATTCAATTATTAAATGCATTCAAACGCTAATCTCTGCCTGATTATCGAAGGGGGTTACAACTAGGAAGTGCTATTAAAAAGCATGGGGAGATGTGAAGAATTGATGTTGCACTCGAGTGAGGCCTCATTGCACTTGAGTGACACTTTGTTAGAAACCAAAACGCAACAGACTTACGGCGATCAATCCGAACATAGTTAAATGTTATTTATTCACAATGTTTTCACTTGTTATTATTATTGAACATCATTTAACATATACTTTAAGTGTAAAACAGGAGATTGAAAGTTTAGATCAGAGTTGCATATGATAGGTCATAAACGATGGACATAATCATTTTGTTCAAAGTTTACCAGCTAAGCACGTAAGTTACAGATCTACTATGATATATTGTCTTGAGATTTCAAATGCACACATAGCTCTCTACAACGCTCCGCTTCGCTCTATAACGACTATCACACAACAGACAAAATCAATTGGCTATAAATACAGATCATAAGAGACTATCAAGAGTAGAAGAACATTGAATGCAAGTTTACAACAAATACTTACAAGAGTCTCTGTTTTCATATTTTCTCTGTATTCATATTGTACTTCAGTGTTTATCATATTTGCTCTGTAAGCGAGTCTGTATACATTTCAAATCATATTTTCATTTGATCTCAAGGTACAAGGACCTTGAGAGGGTAGATATTCTTACGAGAGAAGCAGTTGAGAGAATTCCTAGGAGAACTTCTGCTTGTAAGACTTACAAGATGCAAGTAGAAGAAAACGTTGCTACTTGTAAGACTTACAGGAGTGTAAGCAAGAGAGAACATTACTGCTCATAAAACTTACACAAGCAAGACAGAAAGGTTATAGGATTGTTTCTGCACATAAGACTTATCATAAATGGGAGAGAAAATTCTAGGTATTAGAATATTTCTACTCATAGTCCATACAAAGACGATTGTTGTCTTGTGGTGTTCTGAGAGCCCACTGAATCTTGAAAAAATAGTGAAAATCTCAGTAGGTCTTGATCTCTGAGGACTGGACGTAGGCCTGGGTTTGGAGCCGAACTAATATAACTCTCTCTGTGCTAATCTTCTCAACTCTACTTTATCTATAGCTATTTTCATATCACCGTATCAACCAAAAAATGTATCACATCACCCAATTCACACTCTCTTGGGTGAATCTTGCCTCTTTCAACTAGGCATTCCACTAGCACATTGTCCTTCTCTAAAGATCTTATTTTCAGCTTTGTCTTATTTCCATCTTGATTCTACTCCATCTAAAACAAACTCACAATCATAAAGAACTTGTTACGTTTAAAAAAATTTAACATTTGAATAAGGTCATACATAAGTTAACCACATGAAAACTACAACATCAATTAGATTAAATGGACATGAGCCAAACCTATTCCATACACATAAACATAAGGATCCAAAAGTTTTAAAAACATGAAGCATAATTATACAACATCATTGAAGCCCTCAATTAGCCAAATAGGAAGCAAACATATCATTCGTCACTTGATCCCTAAAGTTAGTTCACACATGGAAGGTTTCCATTGTCATTATGGGGATGTTCTCATTTGTTGCAGGTGCAACTTCAAAGGTCTCAATTTGTGAATATAGGGGATCTTAAATATTCTCCCAACGAATGAGATTATGAATCAAACAACATGCCACGATGTATCTGTTTTGAATCTTTATCGGGTAGAATGACAGCCTCCTAAGGATGGCCAAACATAACTTAAGTATGCCAAATCACCTTTCTATTACATTATAGGTTGCAGAATGATGCATATTGAAGCACTCTTGAGGAGTTTGCGGTTGGTGTCTTTGTCTCCACTCATTCAAGTGGTATCTTTGCCCTTTATAAGGAGCTAAAAATTCTTAGCAATTCGTGTACCTCGTATCAACCAAGTAATAGTTTCCTTAACAAACCCAATTTACCAATCAAAGAACAATCGCATAACTTATAATATCACACACATACCAATTGGTACTCTTAGACAAAGTGGTTTCCTTAATAGCATCTCTCAAAACCCTTCTATCCACAATTGGCATTTCCCACCTAGGCAAGACAAAGATGAATTGGGTATCATGTGAGCATACACCTAGCACATTCGTCGTTATATCTCCTTTTTTATTATGGTATCGGGCCTTGTATTGTGCAGAAACTTGTACACATATGTGAGTACCATCTAATGCACCAAGATAGCCCTGGAAAAAGAAAACAAAATTCAGTTTCAGGTGAAATGCTCAAATAATCATCCCACACAATTAAAATGTAACAAACAAGTTCAAATTTATATACCTTAAACCATTTCTAATGGTGATCATTTGAGTCCTTTGGCATAGACTCTAGTGTTTTCAAAAGCCTTGATTGCAGTCTAATTGTTGCACTCAACACAAGTTAAAAATATCTACTTATTCTTTCTCTGGATCTACCAAACTCAAATTGAATCACTTTGTTCTTTACATGATGCCCCAGCATGTGCAGAAATATTGCCACTTGTTCGTCAATTAACATATGTTTTATAGGTCTTAATTTGCCAATTGTATCTAACATATGACATAATCTATCAAATGTCACCTGATACATCCTAATTTGGTTGAAACAATTGGTATGACTATTGTATATCATAGCCCTCAAGTTTGCTCTCTTGGCATGAAAATCTAATGTAAATGACCTATCTTGTATGTGCCTTGGTCTACCTGCTCCCATAGCAACTATAATAGTGACAATTAGCCTCCGTATTGCTAGAAGCAAAGCTAAACACCCAACCAACATTCCAAACAACATTTAATTTGATTCTTCATCCATATCTACAAAAGTTTTCCCATACCTATTTCCTTTATATCATAATCAACTATGTGCACTTTTCAAACACCACATTTAAACATTTCTCATTTAAATCGAAACTAATTCAAATAAAATACCTCTGATCAGACAACAAAAGAGCACACTCTCATCTTATCCAAAATAGACAAACTCATTCAATCTTTCATATGTGTTCGGTCAATAATACACACAACACAATAGATACACAAAAACATGGCTTACTTTCATTTAAATAACATTTCTCATCTAAAACAGAATTAATTCAAACAAAATGCCATTGGTCACACAAGAAACAGAGCATACTCTCATCTTATTCAAAATAAGAAAATTCATTAACTCTTTCATGTGTGTTCAATCAATAATACCTAGAGGACAATGAAAACACAAAAACAGGGCATACTTTCATTTAAATAACAAAGAAAACTAGACTCGCAATGCCATTATGTGTGTATCACTATGCGCATGTCAACCTAGGAATTAGCAAACCACAATATAAATTGAACATGCACAGTTAACTCGCTGACCATAATATACACACCAATTGCCTATTACCTCTTCTCCAACTTCAACCTCGACTGCTAGTAAGCATCTCCAAATGCTTTTCGTCACAAACTTGTCAGCCTTGACTAAAGCCTTCAACTCGCCCTAGCTCCCTTTTTTATCACGTTTTTAAAGGGCAAAATTGTCCTCAATTTTTACTGTCCTCAGAAGGAACTTGAGTTGATGCCACTTTTGGTGGCAACTCAAATTCCCATGTTTAAGGGAACATTGGCGTTGGCGGGAATTTAAGTTTCAGCAACTTTTGGGCACCAAATAGTTTTCCCGCGTGGGAACATGATAATGTTCCCTTTCCCTCCCTCATTTTATGCGTACCAAACAGGCCCTAGATTTTACTTACTAGTAATTTAGAAACTTTGTCATGACTTATGATAAATCAATATTATTGCAAAAGAAAATGATTAAAAGTATTGTGCAATTCAATTGAAAACTGAAAAGATTCTCTTTGTGCTTGATATCATGAGGGAAATAATAGGCTAAATTAAAGTAGTTGATTTTTTTATATTTTCATCCCTTAAATTTATAAAGTGTATTTTTAATCCTATAATTTTAATATGGTTATTGTCAATAAATGGGAAAGGCCAACTCAACAACATAAGTGGTTAATCCACGGTTGAGCAAGAATACTGGAATTTTTTTTTAAATTTAGTTTTAATTTATTGATTAATTTTGATATAATTTATGTTTATTAATTTTAATATTTTTACAAAAATATTTAAATATAACCATACTTAATTATTTAAAATTATTTAATTCGGGGAAAAGAGTATATAATTATATGATGAGATAAATTGAAAATTTTTTATTATATTTTACTCTAAAAATAAAGAAAAACATACATGTCATAGTTTTATTAGGTAAAAAAAAATACCACAAATTAGTTTTTGAAGTGAATTTTTTAATTAAAAAATGAAAGCTGTGAATTCCTTATTTGAACTTTTGAATCTTCATTTGAATTTATAAATGACCTGAGAGAGTAAATGAATTTTTTACTTAAAAAATGAAAGTTGCGAATTCTTTATTTAAATTTGTCAATTCCTTATATGAACTTGTTTATGGACTTGAGTTAAAGATCAAAGATTAACATATATATTTTTGTGCTTGTTTGGAATATCGATTAGAATGCTTAAAAACAACTTTTCAATTGTGATTCATGGTATACGAGGTAAGTATGTGATAGGAGTTTTATCTCGATTTACCTAAAAAAACTTATAGTCAATCCAAACACCATACCAAACATGCCCTTTGTTTGTATTATTTATATTGAACGTCATTGGTGGCCCAATGATCAACAACATTTTGTGCAAAATAATTGGTGGGGGTTCAAACCCGACCCCCACAAGTCTCAGGAATCCCACCAGAGCTCTAGTTGACAGTAGGGATGTCCAAAGTGTCCCGGTCCCAGAATTTTGATTCCGGGAATTTCCCGTCCCGGCCGGGACCGGGACTGGGAAAACCGGGACCGGGATCTAAGGGACCCGGGACCGGGACCGGTCACATACCTTGTGATCCCGGTCCCGGTCCCGGTCCCGGTTTTTTTATTTTATTTTTTAAATTTTTTTCTTAAAAACTAAGTTATTGTTTTATTTTTGTATTTTTTATCCTATAATTTAAGTTATCTTTTGATAAAATGTATATTACATATTTAGTTGGAGTTAAACTATATATATATTGTGATACTAATCCTACTATATAATGTATAAAAATAATAACAAAAATGATGAAGGTGATCATAATAATAATAATAAAATGTTATTCTTCAATTCTAGATCAATTTGTGTGATTATTATGGCCTTATTAGATGTTAAATAATTACTTTAAACACTAGATTATAGAAAATTTAACTAAAATAATAATATTTTTTAAATTTGTTTTTTTTAAAAAAAAAAACCGAGATTTCCTGGTTTGATCCCGGTCCCGGCCAGGATTACCGGGACCGGGATTAAACCGGGACCGGGATCGGGATGGGGATGCAATTTGCATCCCGGCCAAAAATCGGGACCGGGACCGGGAGTGGTGGATCCCGGTCCTGGTCTCGGTTTTGAACACCCCTAGTTGGCAGTTGGGCCACAGCTTTGGTGCGCCTTATCGGGGGTAATTAATTTTTTAAATAAAAAAAATGTAATGGCAAATTGATTTTTTTCTTTTAATTTCAATAAAGATAAATTGAGCCTAACATATCTTTTAGATTATAAATATTCGAAATACCTTTTTGTTTTTGGGACAATTACAATGAAGTCCCACACAAGAAAAAAAATGAAAAAATGGTCCCTGAAGTTGTTAATGACAAGTCGAGGAGCGTCTATTAACAAGTTGAGGAGCTTACATTGATAACTTCAGGGACCATTTTTTCATTTTTTCTCTTGTGTGGGACTTCATTGTAATTGCCCCTTTGTTTTTTAACAATTTTAAGTTTTTTTATTAGGGTTTTTCCCTTTATTTCATTTCATTTCAATTTTTTATTTTATTTTATTTCCTTTTCCCCCATCTGACGAAACGACGGAGCTGCGGTCGGAACTCGAAGTGAGGTCGCGCAGAGAAGGACGCCTTCAATTTACTTCTCTCCTTCTTTGACGGTAGGTAATTGCTATATTAAAGATTCTGCTTCCTCTCTTCTTTTCTGACTCTAATTTTCAACTTCTGTTCTTCACACTAACCAACCCATAAGCCATAAAACGTAGTTTCGAGACTTCACCGTGCGATTTGAGAGTCCGTGCCTTATAGTTACTGGAAATCGAGAAAGGAAGAGCCGGAGAGAGAGCTTCTGTGTTCTGTGTAGGGTGAGATGACGACTCGGATAGCTCCTGGTGTGGGAGCAAACTTGCTGGGTCAACATGCCGCAGAGAGGAATCAAGATGCTACTGCTTATGTTGGCAATCTCGATCCCCAGGTTCGCGTATCTCCTTCCTCTTTCAGCCTCGTTGTTGTTATTTTGGCTCTTATGTTGTATAGCTACTATTTATCTAATCTTCACTTCGGTGTCTCCTCTGCGAAGGAGCCTTAGATGAGCTTTTATCAGTTTTGAACTTTCATTCCTTAGCTGCTAAGAGGTGAAGTTTTTTTTGTTTTGAATTTGAAGCTGATCGAGATGGCTAGAAACTGATTCGTCTTTGCAATTGAAATTATCTTTATTGTCGGAAATTGACTTTCACTTTTGATTAAGATAACCCACGATGTGAACAGCTAGGGTTTGTAGCAATTATGTAGTAAGAGGACAAGGATTGATTTCTAGCTTTATGAATGTTGGAATTTCCAATGCAAGTTCTGGGCAATCCTAAGAGATATGCTTTTCTAATAGAAGACATACAATTGTAGAGCTGACATTTTTGACTAGATTCATGTACTAATTTCTGAACTAGTTCATTGATGTTCTACACTTGTAGAGCTGACATTTCAGACTAGATTCAGGTACTAATTTCTGAACTAGTACTCTGGTGTTCTGAACTTTTAGCTGCTCATATGTCTTGACAACTTTAAAGTCATTTGCGAATGACCTAACGCTAATGTACCTTCCAGCGGTCCAGTTGCATATGTTTTTGACCTCATACACAGCTGAAACAATTTTTTCTGACTTATTTTCTTTTTCTTTCTTCTGAGAGGTTAGGCTGTGTATGTTCTCCCTTTGGTTACTTTGAAGCTTATATTATGTTTAGCGGCTATAAATCAATGACTAAGCGAATTTCTTCTATCCTAATTACCAGGTACCTGAGGAGTTATTATGGGAGCTATTTGTTCAGGCAGGTCCAGTTGGTATGTTTGGTTTTCCTATATATTATTCAATCATTTTATTTAAACTTTGATATTCCATACCAATTTTTATGAAACTTGAGTATTATAATTGCATACAAAATTTTATAAATTTTAGGGTTAAGGTGCAAATTTGTCTCAGAAGTCGTTGCTAAGGAGCAATGTTAACCTGAAAGTGTTTTCAGGTCTTATGTCACCTCGGAAAGTTTCAAAACGTAGCAATGTTGGCCCATACCATTAAAAACTAACGTTGACCATTAACTTTTTAACGGAAAAGGGCAACATTGCTCGATTTTAACACTTTTGAGGCAATATTGGATCTGAAAAAACTTCCAAGGTAATTACTCCTCAGCGAAAACTTTAGGGGCAAATTTACACCATAAACCTGAATTTTATCGTTCTGTTTATGCTGTTTTTTGTACTCCGTTCGTTATTGCTTCTAATATGATATTGTTGTCCTTTTGATTAATACCCTCCTTAGTTTTCTGGCTGTTGTAGTATTTTTACGCATGGCTATAAGATAGGTCTGCTGTTCACTTCTCTTGTCATTTATTAAGTAAATTACATAATTTGCTTACTCCTACTGTGGGAGTTTATTTCACCTACACCTTCTGTAACTTTAAATTGGATTCTAATATGTTGCAACTTGGCTAGTGGCTATAAGATTGGTCTGCTGGTCTCCTTTTTTAAATTTTTGTAGAATATTTGTGATTCAATCTGTATTTTTCCCCCCTTTACTTTGTTTCAGTTAATGTCTATGTTCCCAGAGACAGAGTGACTAACCAACATCAAGGTTATGGTTTTGTTGAATTCCGGAGTGAAGAAGATGCTGACTATGTGAGTATTCTCAAGTACCATAGTCTTGTCTTTGCTTGTTCAATGTGCAAGTTGCAAACGCTCTTATGCTACTTGCTTCTCTCTAATGTTTGAATATTTGTCATTATGTTCTCCCCATTTTACATTATTGCAGGCCATCAAGGTTCTTAATATGATTAAGCTTTATGGAAAACCAATACGTGTAAATAAGGTATTAGGATCCTTCTGTGACTGTCTCCTCTCTCTTCACCTGTGTGCTTTGTGCTATATTTGAATAAGTTAGCTTCACTGTAGGATTCATGTTGTGTTTGTATCCATGTCAACATCCTTGTTGTGTAAGAGTATGATTCAACATTTTTTGGTTTTAGGCTACCCAAGACAAAAAGAGCTTGGATGTGGGGGCAAACCTTTTTATTGGAAACCTTGATCCCGTAAGTCACAGATTTTTTAGGTGTTTAACAAAAAATCCTGACATTATGAACTTTGATATCTAACCTTCCAATGGGTCCTGTTGTTGCAGGATGTGGATGAGAAACTCTTGCATGATACATTCAGTGCCTTTGGAGTAATTGTTACAAATCCCAAGGTTATGCCCTTTAAATTCTTCATTATGTTTTATTGCATCATGTTTGTGTCATTTTAGAAAATATATTCTGCTTCTCGCATTTACTTTCCACGCTTCTTCCTTTTTCTATAGTTCTTCATTTAGCACTAACGTTTGTATGTTTAGAAAATTTTGTAGTGTTTGGGTTAATAATGACCACCTATTCACTTTCTTCATCTCTGAGAACTGCCCCATTATCTTTTAGTCTTTTAAATATGCTATCCTATGATGTCTGAATATTTTTGTGGATATGGGATACAACAATCTATGCAGTGTTGTGTGCAACATGAAGTATCTGTTTAAATTTTGCTATGGTTTCAAATTTTCAATTTGATGCATGGTATACTTTGCATGTCCTTAGAGAACACTCAATGAAATTATTGAGCGGAATCTTTTGGTTAATAATTTATTCTAGTTGTTGATCTAGTTTAATGGCATTATGCAATCCTTGTAGCCCAGCCGACCCCACCTAATGAGATAAGGCCTTTTGTTGCTATACTTTGCACACCATTTGGCTATATGCATACTCGTCATCCTTAGAGAGATAGTTTACAAGAATTGAGCATATGATGTGATGATGTCTTGGATTCCTATTGCAGATCATGAGAGATCCCGAGACAGGAAATTCCCGAGGATTTGGCTTCATTAGCTATGATTCATTTGAGGCATCTGATTCAGCTATTGAGGTATGCCATTGTTGATTGATGATACTTATATATATTTCTCTCTGGTTTAGAATCGTTTAAAGGAATAATACCTGCAATGAACCACTCCTTTCACAAATTTTGGTTCCTACTTTAATATAAAATTGTATACAGTTTCAGCTATATCTTTCTGTGGCTGGTAACAGTCCACCATTTATTTCGTATGCTGCTTGTGATTATTTTTGGTATTTTTGCTATCACAATGCAAGTTACAAAATGTTGAACACTGCTGACTACCGAATATTTGATAGGAAAACTTGCATACTTTACCTTGTATATTTTAGGTAAGGTTCTTCAGTCAAAATTTGACACTTGGACATTTGAAAAACACATGTCACTAATTGTGTTAACTTACCTTTAAAGGTTAGAAAAATTATCAAAATCCCAATTGCTTGCCATAATCATCATATGTCAAATTTTGATTGGGCAACCTTGCCTATTATTAGCATACAAGTTTTCTTCTGCTGGACTACAGTACTAACATTATAAATGATTTTTCTACCTTAGGCAATGAATGGGCAATATCTTTGCAATCGTCAAATAACAGTGTCTTATGCATACAAGAAAGATACGAAAGGCGAAAGGCATGGCACTCCAGCAGGTGAGCCATTTTCCTGCATGGATCCTTCGCTTCGCTTGAATTATTTGCTTATAGCTTTTGTGATGCAGAAAGAGTTCTGGCTGCCAGCAATCCAGGTGCCCAGAAGAACAGGCCTCACACTTTGTTTGCCAGTGGTCCTCCAACACTTCCCAATATTACCCAGGCTAACAGTGCCATTGCCGCTCCGGTGCCTCCTCGTCCCTATGCTAATGGAGTTGGCCCGCCTGCTATTCCTGCCCTCCGACCGCCACCTCCTCCTCAAGCTGCCCCATTTCCACCGATGCCGGTAGCCCCTCAACCGGCATGGCATCAGCAGCAACTGGGTCAGACAATTCCACCGCCTATGATGCCTCAGCTTCCTGTCCAGCAGTTCAGGCCGCCTCACCTGAGTATGCCTCCCCCTCCACCTCCACAGGCGGTGCCAGCTCCCCCAAGGCCTCTTCCACCACCAGCTGCAATGATAGGCCAACAACCTGTTTGGCGGCCACCGCCACCGCCTCCACCGCAGCAACAAGGTGTGCGGCCCACTTCATTTCCTCAATCCTCCTTACCTCCGCCACCTCCTCCAAGTTGAAGAGATTCCATCCTTTAGGAGTTCTCATTCCATTGTTTTGGAAGTTCCCCCTCTAGATTTGTTAATTGTAGGATGTTTATTTTCCTTGACTAGTACGGGAAAGAATTAGCACACAATAGAAGACGGTTTGAGTTTTGGTTTATTCCTTATTGTATTTCCTCATGCTTGGGTTTCAAAACTACAGTTTGTCGCTGAGAATTCTGATAGTGATAGCACATTGGATTTTGGCTTGTTTACGGGATGACAGAAAAGCATCTAGCCATTTAAACACCCTCCCCAAGTATATATTTTTCAAAACATATTCGCCCTTTTTTCCTTCTCATGTCCAATTTTCAATTCATTTAAATTTGCAAGGAGAATTTGGCCAGAGTATATATAGAACATTTGTGAGTTTTTACTTCCTGCCCTTGAAAATATTTTGTTGTGCACATGGCAAAATTAAATTTTATATTTATAATATTATATCATTTTTACACATAAATATTTATAATATAATATCATGAATATCACATATATAGGGTGTACCGGTGTAGGGTTTAGATTTTTGTTTGGATTGGTAATTGGATAAGTGACTTATTTTTACTTAGACTTATGGAATCTTAAATTTGGAAAAAAGTTAGATTGGATAAAATGATAAATGTTTGGATTAACGATTGGATAAGTAATTTATGTAAAAGTGAATGATGTTTCGATTAGTTTTTGTATAAGTGACTTTTGTATTATTTAAGAGAAAAAATTGTAAAAATTATGAAAAATGAAAAAATGAAGGCATAATTGTAAAAAAAGATCTCATTGGCAACTTAATTGCCAAATGGGACCTACGAAGATATCTACGCACGGAGGGATTTTTTTTACAATTTTCTCAAAAATTAACTTTGAAAATTTGGCAATTGTACAATTTTAAATAAAATTATATCAAACTCTAATTTAAATTGGTACACTCCAAAAGTCTTTTCTATTGTGCACCTTAAACTTAAATTTTATAAATTATATCAAACTCTAATTTAAATATTAAATCCTAACTCATATTTTCACATAGCTCAAAATCTAACAAAATAAACCGATTAAAACTTCAATAATACCTCCAATAATCTAAATAAATTATTTAAACTAAATTTAATGGTTAAAAACACCATATAGAAACTAATTTATGACATGTTTATAAGAAAAAATTGATTATAAAATCATAAAACAACTAAATAATAAATTTAAACTGATTAAAATTAATTATTAATTATTCTCTACATTTCTACAGTCATATATTGACAAAACTCAAAACTTGTCTAAACTCTTATTTCAAAATATTCTCTAATTAGCAGAAGATTACTATCTAAAGAAAGAGAAAATTATTTAGAATATTTTTCATTAAAGAATTTTTGTGATTAGAAGTGATTTTAAGTACCTCATTGATCCCCAAAGATCCTCAAAACAAAAGCCATCATTTGAGGGTTCATTCCTAAGCAATTTTAAGCTCCAATTCTGAGCTTATCAGGATTGAAATTTTCTTTTAACTTTTTTCTTAAAGTCCATCCCCAATCAAAAACATCAAAATGAATAAATCACTGTTCACATACGATTAGCCACTCAAACGCGCCGATTGACCTCTGAAACGTCAAAACAAACACATTGTTTATACTTTGCATAATGTGTTTCGACTTTCGATCTTGACTTCATTTTTTGCATATATGTTAAAAATTGAAGCACTAAAAATATATTGTCTTATTTTATTAACTTCATTTTTTGTAGGAAATAATAATTTTCATTAAAATTATTAAGTAACAAAAAGTGTGTACATATATATTAAAATTTGATTAGACCATTTTATTAAAATACTAATTTTTCAAAAAAGATTGTTAAGTTTTGGTTGGCAAAAAAAAAAAAAAAAGTGTGATTACACTGATATTAATTAAATCTATATATAATACCTTATGGAGTTTGCGCGGGTAAAAAGTTGTGAAGTTCTAAATTAAAAAAAAAAGCATTTCTTATTAGAGGGCCATACACTTATGGCTTGAGATTACACAACTAGGATCCGACTTGCGACCTGCTATTAGCAACAAAAAGAGCACTGTGTCTTTGATAACATCCTAAATCATGGTTTCAAATCATGATTTGTGTAACTCTAAATAAAACTCCTCTCATACACTTACCTCGTAAGTCATAAAAACTATTAAAAAAAAACTAATCCAAACACACTAAAAACACGATTAGATCTCTCCCCACGCACTCGTGTGGGAGCTTAGTTCTCTCCGCCAAGCGTGAGAGTGGTAAGGTTGGAGGTACGGAGGGTGATCGGCGCCGGAGCCAGGAGGTTCGGTGGTGCAATTGGAGCTTCTGAATAAGAAAGTAAGGGTGTGTGAAATTGTTTACCTACGGAATCGCTCGCTATTCCTCCAGATGGAGGAAACTCAAATCTCGACTCCGCTAGTCTGGAGAGAGGTGGAAGCAGAGAGGATTTTGATTGGCAAAGTCTTGTCAAGCAAGATCTATACGTGAGCTGCAATGGAATCGATATTGCAGAAGGCTTGGAATCTCCAGACAGGCTTCGACGTTATTGAAATCACTGGAAATGCTTTCATGTTCAGATTCTCGGATGCAGAGGAGTATAGCAGGATTCTTCGAGGACGACCGTGGTCCATTAATGGAAGTCTGTTGAATCTTCAGGAAAGGTCTAAATACAAATCGTGTGAAGAATTTGATTTCAGCCGTTGTCCAGTATGGATCCAGATGCATAATGTTCCGATGGAGGCGATGTGTTTGGAGAATGTAATTACGATTGGCGGCTATGTTGGAGAAGTGGTTCTGGCTGAGGATCCGTACTACAATGGCAGGTATGTGCGCAATTTTTTATGCGCTAGAGTAGTTCTAGATCTAAGGAAAGGAAGCCTTTATCATATGGTTTTTGGATGCCTAAACCGGATGGAAAGAACATATGGATCTCGATCCGATATGAGAAGTTGCAGAACTTCTGCTTTAATTATGGCAAGATTGGACATGATAATCGGTATTGTAGAATTGAGAGGCTGATGTCAGTGTTGAAACCAAATGAACCGCGTTATGGTGCCTGGCTAACCACTAATTTGTGTCATAGTTGGGATGAAATTATGGTAGTGGTGCGGAATGACTGGGCAGAGGCTGACTATGTCAGGAGGAAAAAAGAGGAGGCAACACTGAGAAATAAGGGTGAGCCTAGAATGAAACTTGGTATGGAACCTAAGCTAGATGATGAGGAGTTATTCCATATCAAAGTTAACAAATCCTCAGCTGAAGATAAGAGGATGGCGCAGATGAAAGATAAGGAAGTGATAAACTCATGTGTCAAAAAGGATATGGATGATGATAATGCTCGTCTTGTGATGATCAACAGGAGGATATCTAAAAATAAGGTAGTGGCTCTAGGGAGTGATATCAAGGGGGGATACCAGGAGGAAGTGGGGTTAAAGCTGTTAAAGGGGAGGTAATAGGGAAGGTGGCTGCTATTCAATCTCTGTTTGTAATCAAAGGATTAGATTGCAAGGTTGCTAATTCTTTTGTTGAGCATAAGGAAAATTCTTTGGCCATTGTCCCATATGGTGGGAAAGCAATGAATGAAGTCATCTTGGGGATTAATGGTCTCGGACTGAAGAGGAATGCAGAAGAAGAGCTGAACACTATGGATCTAAAGCGTAGGAAATTAAATGAGGTGAAATCTACTCCAAATCATGCCATCTCTATATATGCAGAAAATCTAAGGAGGACGAGAGCAAGAGTAAAAAGGAATGCTAAAAGGAAGGTAAAGGGAGTGAAGGAAGATAATTCTGATGAGGAAATGAACTAGGATGTTGCTATGAAAGACTCTACACTCACCAAGTCAGAGGAGGCTGGTTTCACTTTTAAAGCTGGAAGAGGTAGGAGGAAGAAGATCACAACTGAAGGTAGTGGTGGCTGGCCTTTAACAGCCACCAAGTCATCATGAAACTGTTATCGTGGAACTGTCAAGGTCTAGGAAGAACCTTGACAATTAAGAACTTGAGGGACATGGTGAAAAAGCATCGTCCTTCGATAATCTTCCTAATGGAAACCAAAATGAGTTTGGAAAAGGGGAGGAAAATAAAAAATAAGTGTGGATTTAGCCATGAATTGTATGTGGAGCCGAGAGGGTTAGCTGGAGGGTTGACTGTGTGGTGGCATGACAGTATTTCCTTAACAGTACTGTATAAATCAAAGAATATTATTCATGCTCTATTAGAGTCAACTACTCTGATTGGGCCAAAGCTTGTTACATTTGTTTATGGTCCACCAAAGGAAGGGGAAAGAAGGGTTGTTTGGGATATTTTGAGAAGATTGGCATCCAGTGTTAATGAGTCATGGCTGGCGGTAGGTGACTTTAATGATCTGCTATCACAGGCTGAGAAGGAAGGAGGCAATCCATGTTCTATGCGGAAAATTATTAATTTCCAAAGCCTATTATCCGACTACAACTTAATAGACTTGGAATTTAAAGGGTCCAAATTTACTTGGTGCAATAAGAGACCGGGTGCTATTGTGAGGGAAAGGTTGGATCGGGCTCTTAGGAATATGGAATTCAGAGATGAATTTGATCGTGCCATAGTCTTCACTGTGGACCCTATCGGTTATGACCATCATGCCTTAGTAGTGGATTGTTGCTACCATGAAGCGAAGACTCCAAAAACATTTAAGTTTGCAGCTAATTGGGTAAATCATGATGAATTTTTACAAGTTGTGAGGAAGGGTTGGAATGAGGTTACAGATATAGAGGATGACAAAATGGCAGACTTAATTCGCAGATTGGAAGCTTGCAAGAAAAAGCTTATGATGTGGAGCAAAAAGGAATTCCCTAACTTCAAAAAAGTGATTGATAAGTTGAGACAACAATTAATGGAATGTCATAAAGGGCCTTTATCGGCTGAGAAGCTAAAGGAAACTGAAGCTGTGGTTAGACTGATTGAGGAGGCTTGGGATAAAGAGGAAACTTATTGGTGGCAGAGTCTAGAATCTCATGGTTAAATTATGGAGATCGTAATACAAAATTCTTTCACAGCAGTGTTATTCAAAGAAGACAGCAAAATAAGGTCTTAAGACTCAAGGATGAGAATGGAATATGGCTTGAGGAAAGGGAGGCTATAAACAGATCCTTTAGTGAGTTTTATTTGAGATTGTTTAGTTCGGTTGGTTCTAGACCTATGGATCAAGCATTGTCATATGTTAAGAAAGTTGTTACTGATGAGGATAATGCTTGCTTAATGAAGCCAATTTCTAAACAAGAAATTGAGGAAGCTGTTTTTCAATTAGGAGCCAATAAAGCACCTGGGCCAGATGGTTTTTCTGCATTGTTTTACCAATCTGCTTGGACAGAAGTAAATAAAGAAGTATGTGATATAGTGCACCAGTTCTTTAAAGGAAACTCTGGTCTAAAAGAGATCAATGCCACTAATATAGTGTTGATTCCAAAGATTGACAAGCCTGAGGGGGTGCATCACTTCAGACCTATTGGGTTATGCAATGTATCTTATAAGATCATTGCAAAGATATTAACCACTAGGATGAGGGACTTGATGAGCAGAATAATTTCGCCTAACCAAAGAACTTTCATAGCTGGCTGCATGATCCAGGATAACATCATCATAACACATGAGGCCTTTCATTACCTGAAGCATAAGAGGTCTGGTAAGAAATGGGAGCTAGCATTGAAGATTGACATGAACAAGGCATACGATCGAGTAGAGTGGGATTTTCTGGAAGCAGTGATGTTGAAGATGGGATTTTGTAGTGGCTGGGTGAAGTGGGTCATGGATTGTATATCAACAGCAGCCTTCAATTTGCAGGTGGATGGACACACTGTGGATGTGTTTAATCCTGAACGTGGAGTGAGGCAAGGTGACCCACTGTCACCATATATGTTCATTATTGCTTCTGAGGTTCTATCCCTTATGATTAAGATGCATATCGATAGAAAAGATTTAAAAGGTGTGAAACTGGCTAGTAGAGCACCAATCTTGTCTCATTGTTTTTTCATAGATGATGCAATCCTATTTCTAAATGCTGATGTGTTGAATTGCAAAGTGTTAAAAATGATACTTGATGTGTACTGTGAAGCATCAGGGCAAGTAGTGAACTTAGAGAAGTCTGCTATCTATTTCTCCGCTAATACCCCTGTGCGAGTTAAAAAAGAGGTATCAACTTGTCTTCGGATCAGCTGTTCTGATCAGGCTGGGAAATACTTAGGACTGCCAGTGATTTGGGGGAGGTCTAAAGCTGCAGCATTAGCATTTGTAAGGGATAAGATAGGTCTGAAACTGCAGGGCTGGAAGCAGAAACTCCTCACTTTTGCAGGTAGAGAAATCTTAATTAAGGCAGTGGCTAATTCCATTCCCACATACCCTATGACTTGCTTTCTGTTTCCAAAAAAATCCTGTTTGGAGATTGATCGACTGATCTCCAGTTTCTGGTGGGGACAGAAAGGTGATGAGGGTGCTATTCATTGGAAAAGTTAGAAATACATGACTATGAAAAAGAATGAGGGGGGAATGGGATTCAGAGATCTTCTCTGTTTCAACAAGGCTCTATTAGCTAAAACGGCTTGGCGTTTAGTGGAGCAGCCAAATGATTTATGGTGCAAAATCCTTAAAGGAATTTATTTTCCTAAAGGGAATTTTCTTCAAGCAAAAAAGGGCAGGCATGCTTCATGGGGATGGTCGAGTTTGTTGGAAGGGCGAGATTTGCTGCAAAAAGAGCTGTGTTGGAAAGTTGGAAATGGTCAAACTATCTGTGTATGGAAGGACCAATGGATTCAAGGATTGAGTGGATATAAGCTTCAGTATAGGGAGATGACAGAGGAAGACAGTAATGTCAAAGTGGCGGAGCTTATTGTAAATGGCTGCTGGGATCTTAGTCTTATTAATGCAAGGATTAGTGCAGTAGAGAGGGATATGATCTTGAAAATCCCTATTGCTGTTGCTGACTGTGCTGATCATGCACTATGGCTGGCCAATAAGGATGGTTGCTATTCGGTTAAATCAGGTTATGCTGTGGCAAAAAACACTGAGGAGGAAATGAAAGCTAAAGACCCAGGTACGTCTTTTTCCATACCCAAACTGTTGTGGAAAAGTGTTTGGAGAATCATGGCCCCTCCTAAGATTCAGCATTTTCTCTGGAGATTAGGAGCTAGGGCTATTGCTACTCGTGATGCTCTTTTTAAGCGAAAGTGTGCTAAATATCCTTTATGCCCTATATGTCTAACTGATAGAGAAACCACTAAACATTTATTGTTTTTATGCCTATGGACTAAGCACTGTTGGTTCGGTAGTCCTTTGGGACTTAAATTTAGCAAGTGGTCTATGAAGAGATGTGAGGAGTGGCTGTATGATATGTTGCATGGGAATGATTTATTGGATGAGTATGGTAAATCCTTATTTGCCACGATGTGCTGGTGGATATGGAAAAAAAGATGTAATTGGGTGTTTAGAAATGAAAATCCATATGCGAAGGAAGTGGTGCGATTGGTAAATATTCACGTGGATGAATACTGGAAATCTAAGGCAAAAGTGAGAGGTAATCACAAAAAAATATATGATGAAGGCACAGTGAGGAATATGCAGTGGGTGGTGCCTGATCCTGGAATCATTAAAATCAATGTTGATGGTTCCTTTAAAGAAGCTACTGGTGAGGCTGGTATTGGAGTGGTTGTAGAGATAGTAAAGGCGATTTTGTTGGTGGCTTGGGGAGAGTGGTAAAATCTGAATCTCCTTTCATGGTAGAGTGTACAACAGTAAGGGAGGCTTTACTATACAGAAATAAATTTCATGGTTCCCAAGTAATTGTTGAAACGAATTGTGAACTCTTGTACAGATTGATAAAGAGGAGAACAGTAACTGGATATGAATGGAAGAGCTGGGATTTATTGAAAGAAATCCTTGGGTTGATAGAGTCAATGGAAGAGGTGTCAATTTCCCTTGTTTCCAGACAGGGTAATAGTGTTGCTGATAAGTTAGCGACTGATGCAGCAAAGAAGATGCACCAGCATTTATGGCTGGACTATGCTCCATCTTCTTTAAGCAAGTTTCTGATCCATGACTCTGTGATAGCCAAAGGAAGCTGTGGTAATGTAGGTGCTGTGAATGACAGGGAAGGTATAGGCTAACAATTGGATTCATGATACTGCTACTAATAATTGTTTAGTTTTTTTAATATCTGAGAGAAGTGGGATTGTTTTAGCATTTTCTTTTTGTGTTTGTGAGATGTGTGATAGGTTGTACTTGTAGGTATTTTTTTGAGAGTTACTTTTGGCTTCGGCTATTAGCGTGTGTAATCCTTTTTTTCTGATAGTAATAAAATTGACTTTTTTGGGCAAAAAAAAACACACATTAAAAAGAGTATTATAAGAATCGGACCGACAAAGATGGAGATGATAAGAGCCACACTAAAACCCATCTTGAAGCTATTAATAGCATCATCCTCGTCTCTGTCATCGCAATCACTGCTGAAAGTACCGGTGACGGTTGGGGAGGCCGGCAAGTTATAGTAACCACTAGCACCACAACCACCTGACGGTGATCCACAGATTCCGCTGGAGGGCGTTGACGGTATTTTATGAGAAGGTGGTGATGAGCTTCCATAGGCGCCGCCAGCAGAGCCATGAGATGGGGGGCTAGCGTTTGCTGCAGAAAAAAAAGAAAGAAAATAAAAGTAAAAAAGAAAGTGTTAGGTCCCAAAACAGTTTGTCTTGAAGCATTGGATGATTGAAACCTAGTCATGTTCCATAGCCATGAACTGTATCAGACGAAAGAAAAACAGATATGTTTCAAGAGAAGGAGATCAGATCAGCAAAGTGATTTTATGCAGATTGATTATATACTAATCAACACTTTAATTTTAATATTGAAAATGATGCGTTTGGTAGAGTAAGGAGTTTGATATAATTGTTTGATTTTGATGGCACTCAAGGTGTTTAATAGGGGTGTCCAAAGTGTCCCGGTCCCGGTTGTCCGGTCCTGGTCCCGGAATTTTGATCCCGGGAATTTCCCTTCCCGGCCGGGACCGGGACCGGGATCTAAGGGACCCGGGACCGGGACCGGTCACATACCTTGTGATCCCGGTCCCGGTTTTTTTTATTTTTTTAAAAATTTTTTTCTTAAAAACTAAGTTATTGTTTTATTTTTGTATTTTTTATCCCATAATTTAAGTTATCTTTTGATAAAATGTATATTACATATTTAGTTAGAGTTAAACTATATATATTGTGATACTAATCCTACTATATAATGTATAAAAATAATAACAAAAATGATGAAGGTGATAATAATAATAATAATAAAATGTTATTCTTCAATTCTAGATTAATTTGTGTGATTATTATGGCCTTATTAGATGTTAAATAATTACTTTAAACACTAGATTATAGAAAATTTAACTAAAATAATAATATTTTTTAAATTTATTTTTTTTAAAAAAACCGGGATTTCCCGATTTGATCCCGGTCCCGGCCGTGATTACCGGGACCTGGATTAAATTGGGACCGGGATCGGGACCGAGATGCAATTTGCATCCCGGCCAAAAACCGGGACCGGGACCGGGAGTGGTGGATCCCGGTCCCGGTTTTGAACACCCCTAGTGTTTAATAAAATGTCTAAGAGAAGAAATTAATTGGTATGTTGTTAAAATTGCTAGATAACTAAGGCCTATGCTAGAAGAAGAATAAAATGGACTTGAGAATTGCTTTAGGTTGGTTATAAGTTCAATTTAGATTAAAATTTTAACTTAAGAGGCCTTATGAAAGCTTAAGTATGTATCACTCTGATCCTATTTATAAGTCTAAATTAACTAATTCTCACATACCAATGAGAGTTAGTTGATTCATTAATTATAGGCAAAATTTCCAATTTTGCCTTCATCTATGATTGATTCCAAAAGGCAACATGAATAAATTCTTTTTGTTTATTGCAATTAATAGGGGTAAAAAAGTACAAAACACATTTATTACTTTGAAAAAGGACTTATAATAAGGACCAAAATTTTTTGTTATAAATAGAACCAGAGTGGTATCTTTGTTGGGAATTATTATGGAGAGTTTGTAAAGAAGAAAATTGTTAGATGAATTAAAGTTGCTCAAGCTGTATGCAATACTGTGACACTTTCCTCTTTTTTATATTTTGTTAGTTAGTTTTGTTTGAAATAAGTTGAAATGGGCTATTGTTGAAATTTTTGGATGTCTTACTATTAAAGGGAAATGATGCCAATTTTTTTTTAAAAATGAGTAAAAGTCAATCCTGTCCTTGACTCGTATTGACGTATCCTTCCTTGACAATTGTTTTAAACTTGAATGTTGTTGGAAATGTCTTAGGTGGTAATAAAATGGATCATAGTTAGATGAATGCTTTGAGAACTGGTGAATAATATGAGAATGAGGTGGAAGAGTTTACTGAATTTGCTAGAAGGAATGTGGCAACAAAATATGGAATGTATTTTTATTTTTGTGTCAATTGTTTAAATGAGAGTCAACGGATATTGATGATCTAAGGGATCACCTACTTTATGACGGAATAAATTTTTGGCACACAAGATTGATACGGCATAATGAGGAAGTAACTACTTGTGCGTCACACAAGAAGGAAGTTGTGGATGTCATAGACGAATATAGAATGGAAAAAATGATTCATGATGTTGAGGTAGAATCCTTTATGCAATTGTATGTATATGAGAGCATACAGAGTGATGCAGAGATATCGTTGTACTTTAGGAGTAAGTATACAAGCTTGATAAGTACATTGCATTTGATCAACTTAAACGCAACTTGTGGGTGGACCAATAGTAGTTTCATATTGTTGCTTAAATTGTTGTGTGATATGTCTCCAGACGATAATGTACTTCGAAATCGTATGTATGATGCCAAGAAAATATTGTCTACGATGGGTATGGAATATAAAAAGATATATGCATACCCTAATGACTGCATATTATACATAAAGTAGTATGAAGGTCCTAGTAAATGTCCAAAGTATAAAACTTTACGATACACAGTGAAGAAAGATGGTGGTTGTAGTGATGAGACAACTAAAAGGCAACCTTTCAAGCTGTTGTGCTATCTTCCAATAATACTGTGGTTTAAGCGTTTGTTTGCGAGTACAACACAAGTGAAAAAGTTGAGATGACATTCTGGTAAGAGAATATCTGATGGAAAATGTCTTCAGCACTCGGCTGACTCTCCACAATAAAAGAAAATAGATGAAATGTTCCCTTAATTTAGCAGTGAGCCAAGAAACCTTTGGTTTGAGCTTTCTACAGATGGAACTCTTAGTTTGAATTCAAGTTCTTTCTTTAATAGTCACTTTAGATATGCCTTTATTCATTTTGATCATTTGCTTTTGATTTATAGTGCCCTCAACAACCAAGGACAACTAAGTGTGGATACTATGTTATACTTCATATGTATAATATCATTCATAGTGGTGTCACAACAAATTTTGAATAGGTAATCGGTTATTCATTCTCAAATGATAATATTTTTTGTGTTGTAATTCAGTTATTAATTCATTCATTCACTTAATTGATTTATCTTAGCTTGTTTTCCAATTTACAAATTTTTGGCAATGACAACACCTACTTAGATGAAGACATTAATTTTATCTGAAACCTTTTGGTTGGACATCTTCAACACATAGATGAGTAAGGTTTACTTTGATAAATATGTTATTTTAGATAGTAGTTGTGTGGGCAAGTTTTGGACACTTTATGGTGATTTTGTGCATAGTAGTAGTAGTTAACACTTTGATTAGCTAGTGCTATATGTTTCAGTACTATTTGTAAGGACATTTTGATGTAATTGCTGGATGATGTGTCTGTATAGGGTTTAATTAATGGGCAGTGAAAAATATAAACCAATTTTTTTAAAGAAAAATTTGGTGTTCTTTTTTAAAAAACAGACGCCGGAAGACACTTATAGCGTCCTTTTTTTCAAGAGAGACATCATAATTATGCAAATTATAGCGTCTATTTTTTTTTTAAAAAAAGACATTGTAAGCTACTATGGTGTCCCTTTTTTAACTAATTTTGTACCCAAAATTTACTACGCCGCTCATATAGGTGTCCCCTTAGAGATGGCCTTAAAACGGATGTTAAAAGTGTTTTCTGTAGTAGTGAGGGATGTTAAGTTTGTAAGCTACTTTTGGAAAACAGCTTGGAAACAATTAGGCACTCAGTTGAAGTTTTCTTCTGCTTTTCATCCTCACATTGATGGTCAAACTGAAGTGACCAATCGCAGCCAGGGAAATCTATTAAGATATCTAGTTGAGGATGGGATTTTGTTTTACCGATTGTCGAGTTTGCCTACAACAACTCAGTAAATAGGTCTATAGGCATGAGTCCTTTTCAAATTAGTCAAGGTTTCAATCCTAAATAGCCTATTGACCTTATGCCAATCCCTTTGTCCTTTCACACTTCTGAATATGCCAAATCCTTTGCCTACTGCCTACATGAACTACATGCTGATATCAGGAGCAAATTAGTAATGACCAATAAATAGTATAAATTATTTGGAAATGCACATCGTCATTTTCAAAGTTTTAATATAGGTGAGTACGTTAAGGCACACATTCATCCAGAATGCTATCCAAAACATGCTTTTAAAAAGTTGCATGCTCGAGCTTTTGGACCTTTTCGCATTTCTAAGAAAATAGGGCCTAATGCTTATTTGTTAAAATTACCACTTGACATGACCATAAGCCCAATTTTTAATGTAGAGGATCTTATGCCTTGCTGGGAAACTTTTGAGCCTTCCCTGTTGCTTTCTAATGATTTTGCAAGTGCCCAACCTTGTCATACACCAGTACCATCATTGCCAACTAACACACCAAAGGATGAAAAAGTTGAGACCATTATAGATGACCAAACTATTTTCACATTGGAGGGTCTAATTCGTCGCTATTTGGTTCATTGGAAAGACCATTCAAATTTAGATGCCACTTAGACCACAAAGAATGAATTAAGAAGCATGAACCTTGCGTTGCTCGATGCAAATCGATTTTCGACCTCTCCAGAAGAGAGTTCTTCAAAGCAGGAAGGAATTGGTAGGAAATATAGGAAAACTTATCATAGAAGAAAGTATAAATTTATTATAATATATCTCTTTTTCAAGTAGGTAGCAACATGTCTTTTTGCAAGTACCATGTCTAGAGACGTGTGGATTTTCTAGAGGTGGAGGTGGGAAGGGAACACATTTTTTGACTTTTGGTTGGAAAATTGCTTCCCAAGGAGGTAAAATCAGTCCAATCAAATTATGGAAATATCCATTTCCTTTTCCAGCGAACCAAACATGGCCTTAGTCTTAATTATGAAGATCAAAGGAATCAAAACCGGCATATTAGTTACACCTCCAAATAGAGGCTTTTTTCCAAACATGAACATTTAATTTATTTTTGAAACCTCTTTGTTCACATATATAAACAAGCAATGAGAAGCTTCTTCGATTCTTAATGTAAGGTTTATAATAGACAAAGAGAATTAGACAAGGTTATGAAATCTGGACCGGCTACTGGACTGATCGGAGAACTAGGTCAAGGGTCAGTGGGTTATATTGGAGTCAATCTGGTACCAGATCGATAAGGAAGAAAAATTGAGAAATAATTTAATTTCTTATCACACCATCCATAATTCCAAATATTAGATATAATTTCAATACATTGAATCACTACTTCACTAGTAAAATAATCACATATTCATATACTTGTCAAATATTCTTTACAATTTTTACAAATTGACATCACACTATCACAGTATCATATACCACTCAGTGACACCTAAAGTTATAATCAGTAATCACAAAATATTCATCGTAACAAAATACCAAAAATAGATATATGATAACAAAATATTCCTACCTATATGATTAACATATTCCCATCTACATCACAACAAAATATTGCCACCTTCAATCACTAAGCTAATAATCATCATTAACATCATTCAACTCTCTAGGTGTTGAGACATCAGGAGGTTGAGCCGTAGGAGGAAAAGTAAAAGATGGAGCCCCAGCAACATCATCATTACCTATATATGAAATGAATAGAATTATGAATAGTTATGTAAAAAAACATAGTTATATTCTTGTGTATACTAATATAATTTTAAATAATAGAAGAGATAGTTAGAAGTTAGAACTTAGAAACCTCCAAAATTCCTCACCATTTGTTCAAGTTGTAGATTTCTTGATTCTACATTATCAAATTTGGGAGTTGGATCTTCTACAAGCACCCAAAACTCTAATTTATCAATTAATTCATAATCAATAGGATCATAATTCTCTTTCTTCTTTTTCAATTGATTCCTAGCCAACATGATAGAAGATCATCATTAATGAAATGTATATTACTATATTTAATTAAACTATAAAACAACATTCAAAAGTCATGACTTTTAAGATTACGGATTACCTAAACTTTAACCTCATATTGTAGTTTGTGGAAGCCAAATCATCAAGTCTTTGATGCTCCAATCTGTTTCTTCTTTTACTGTAGATACGCTTAAACAAGCTCCAATTTATTTCACAGCCAGAAGAAGAAGAAGAAGTTTGGCTAAGAACACATATAGCAATTTGTTGCAATTTCGGTACTAAAACCCCATAGTATAGCCATCACTCATTTGCAAAATAAAATAAAAGACATTTAGTATGTATTAGTAATCATAATATGTGCTTTAAGATATGAAATTTAATATACTTAAAAGGGATGAGTTTTTGGGCTGTTTTTTCACATGATACCTTGTCAAATGATCCTTTACGTTCACAGTAGATAGCAATTTGTTGTATCATTGTAACATAATGATCAACATTGTTAGGTGAGTTTTCCTGTTGTTGGGGTTCATTATTGTTTGGGGGATTGCTAGACTCAGGATTGGGGGTGGAAAGTATTATCATCTCCTTCATTTCTGGCCTCCATTAACAAACCACAAAAAAGCCAAAAACACCCTGTCAACGACAGACACCAAGCCAAAAGCACTAGTATGATTAATAATCAGAGCTACAATGAAGAACAAAATGTCAAACCCCTTAACATTTTAATATTGACAGAGTAAATATGCAACTGTTCAGTGAGCAAATAGAAATAGCATAAAAATATTGATATCAAGTGTTTGCCTTACATTGCAGACTATTCCATAGGGTTTGAAAAATATTTACAAACTTGCTCAAAATCATCAAAATAAACTAACTAAACCAACAGCTTTTCCATTTGCACTGAAACCCTTCAAATGCCGGTATTCCCCACTTTACCCTTTGAGCCACTAGCTTTTGCTGGATTGTTTTTAAATAAAGGAAATGGTGAGATTTAAAAGAATCTCAGTAGTAATATGCAATTATTCATAGAAAGTGTGATAAATAAATATGCCAAGTACCAGATAATGCAATATTATAGTAACACATAACTTTGTTGAGTTGAAAATGCATTCAGGGCTAACCATTGTTGTAACCCCTACGTATTCCGTATCTCAGTCCTCTAACAGGGCATATTAGTGTACCCGCAGGCATGGTATATCAGTGTACCCATAGGCACCGTGTATTAGTGTACCTATGGCACCGCATATCAGTGTACTTTCTAGGCACTGCATATCAATATACCCGTAGACACTGTGTATCAGTGTACTTGTAGGAACATGTATCCATGTATATTACGAAAGATAGCATATACAAAATGAATGAAAGATAGAGTTACTACCTTAGGTTCCCTTTTTCAACTCTATCGTTTGTCCAATACTCTTGTTCCGACTTGGGCTATTAACAATTCCTATAAATTAGAGTTAACATATAACTAGTTATTACTTGTATTACTATTGCCTTTAATCATAGTTTGTTTGTTATCTATCACAGTTTTAGCAGTTTTTGCAAAATACAATTTTGCATAGTGCAGTTTCACAGTTTTCCAAAAAAACTGTAACCCCCTGCCGTAATTAATATTTGGATTACGCGATTAAAGTGAAATAGAGACCAATAAGACAAAAACAACATTTATAAACCCATCTACTAGACAGGGTTTCCACAAATGCATTTCGAAATCATTTAAAAACCTGGTCTCATATTCACATTCCGAATACAATTACTACACGAAGATAAATTGCATTTATAATATATCAGAGTGCACAATAATAATACCGGCAATCCCGGATTTATACCTTCACTAAAATTCATAGGGAACATACGCCCTTTACAATATCTCAAATGGGGATTACATAATACTCTTTCCAAATTCACATTCCTATATATTCCTTTAAATATATATCTCTAACATCTACAATTACCAGCATATAACAATAACCCGATATGAACCACTTGCCCATGAGGAGACCTAGCCGCCCCTGGTTGCTTGCTCCATTTTGGTCCACTTGCCCTGTCTACACTGTTGGTAGGGGAGGGTGAGATTCTGAGAAATCTCAGTAGGTAAATAAAACCAATATGCATGCAAGATAAGTGTTTAATGCATGACATGCTTGCAATACATAATCCATGTTCACACAATGACATATTAGCATGCTCAATGTTCACACAATATACTCATGGCCATAGTAGAAGTTGAAACAGAGCTTTAATCACTCATATATGTTTCACATAATCAGTCAAAGCAATAACATACATCAATACACTAACACAATTATCAAATGCATGCAGGAGAGGTAAGTTCCCTACCCTATTTCCACGTAAGCTCCAGCTCCGGCTGCTCACGATCAGGGTGATCATCCAACCCTATAACCGAAATAAGTACATAGGGTTAATCCCTTTTTCCAATTCCTTAACTTTTAGAAACTCAAGTTGGTTATCATTCATAACCTTTAGGTGGTTACTCAAGGCCTAAACACAAGCCTAAAGGGTTGGGAGAAACTTGACCAAAGTTCTCTTTTGAAACCTCACAAACCCATTTTTAGCTTCATCACTCGAGTGAGGGATGGCGCACTCGAGTGATGGACGACTCGTGCCCGAGTAAGGACAACTCTCACTCGCGAGTGCTTGCTCGAAAGCACAACCAGAGACAGAAAGGGATCGCTTTACCCAAGCACTGACCCAAGCACTCGAGTGACGGACTTACACTTACCCGAGTCCCATCGAGTGAAGCCCAAGAAGTGACGACCCGAGAGCACTGAACCCTTAAACTGGAAAGCTCACTCGAGCACTACCCCCAGTACTCGAGTGATGGCACACAACTCGCGAGTGCTCGCTCACACTCTTGACAACCCAACCACGAGTGACAACCCGAGAGCAGCTCCAAGGACCAAAATGCATGCTCACTCAAGTGATGCACCTTGTGCTCGAGTGATGACCCACTTCACTTGCAGGTGAGGAAGTGCACTCGAGCCCTTCTCATAAGAACCCAGGAAAAACTTGAAGCAGAGAAGGGAAATACACGGCAGCACTCAAGCATGATCTTCTCTCACTCGAGTGTAGTGCATCAGAGACCATAAACGCAGCAAATAGCAGAAAATACCCAGATGGCCAAAACTAATGCTAATGACTCCCAAACTTCTCACAAAGCTCATACACACCTATTTATGCCTAAGGGACACATTGACAACTTCCAAAACACCCAAACACCATTATAAACACAATCTATGCCCTTTGGTCTCTATGACACACAATCTTCCCAAATTTTATTACCTTACACCCAATACTCTAAATCAATTCTAATGGCATCAAAACACATTAAGACACCATTTTCAACATCACCCACCATTCAAATAATTCATTTTACAATGATACCAAAATTAGGGCAAAATCCTCAAATCACAAAACTTAACCAAATAACACAATATATAGATCAAAAGGGAGATATCACTCACCTCTTCCTCTTTCTCAAAGCTACTTCTCAATTCTTCATCTTCCAAGATTCCTTAAGCTCCCAAAACACATTTTTTCCCAAATCTAAAACCATAGCAATGAAGCTCTCATTACTATGAACAACTTTAAAGAAGATGATTTAAGCTAAGGAGGCCAAGAAGTTAACCAAATCTCACCTTTTCCTTTTTCTCTTTCTTCCCTTCACTTGGGCGAACATGGAGGCTTGGAGGAGAGAGAGAGAATCAGATTTTGGCTCCCCACTCACACACACCACTGACTTGGAGAGAAGAGAGGAGAGATGAATAAGCTTTTGAACATTTGACCAATCCAATGGTCCATATTATGACCCTTGTTACAATCTCACCACATCTCCCATGAGCTCACACACGCACGCGCTGTAACCCCTTGACTTTAAACATGTAATTATAATTCGATAACACATATTTAAATCGGATTAGAGACCATTGGATGCTTTAACCTCATTTTAAACTTTCTGTCTCACAGTAAACTTTTACAAAACTTTCAAAACTCTTTTTCCCATCCAGGTCTCAATTTCAATATTCGAATATAATTACCTGTGCAGTTAATATACATTCAATCATATCAGAGTGTATAACCGCATCCCCGGCAACTCCCGGGTTCTATGCATAAAAACCTGAAGGTTTATAAGTATACACTAGGGGATTACACAACCAAAATCGAATGTAGTGTTCCTGATTCAGAACATACAGTAATCCCGAGTTCAAAATACATAACCAACGTTTCCAACTCAACTATATACCCCCAAGGGTCCTAATTGCTCCGGGTTGGCCGCTTCTCCTTTGAGCCACACGCCCTGTCTGAAATGTTAGTCATAGGAAATAATGAGATTCGAGAGAATCTCAGTAGTAACAAACCACTCACACAATGCATAAACACAAAGCATGTACATAAATCACAAATAGCAACAACAGCAGCAATTCACAGATACATGGTTTTCACCACAAACGACAGCACTCACGGCTGTATACACAATACGACAGCTCTTGCTGTAATCAACATCACGACAGCTTACGCTGTAATCACAATAACGACAGCTTGCGCTGTAAACGACAGCTATCACCAGCTGTAACAGCAGCAACATCAGAAATCATCATAAAACAGTGATACAACACACATACAGTGCATTACACAAAGTATAAGAGAGAGAGTCACTACCTTGTCCTTTCCTGACGTTCTTCGGCGCAGTTGGCTCCCGAGGGTGGCAAATATCGAATCCTACAATTCCAAATGCACCATTTAGACACTTCCATAGTGTTACTTGGGGTTATATGAGTTTATAATGAAAATTTACAAAACTACCCCCGAGGACCCGGCCCGGGCCCGCCGTACCCGGTCCGGTTGCACTTTTCCCGAAATTCTAATCTGGGCTATCCTAACATATTTCCGCCCAAGGAATCGATTTCCGTACTCGGATTTATCAAATTCAATGTAAAATTACAAATGTACCCTTGGCAGCCCCACTTTAAGGGTTTTAGGGGCGTTTTCGTAATTATGCTTTTTCGTCCTTTTCCGAAAAAGTGACCAACTGTAACCCCACCTAATTTTCGCCCATGAACTCAATGGAACCATCAAATCATTGAAAATCCAACTCTAAGACCCATTTCTAGAGCTGGCCGAAATTTATGAGTCCTCCGGGGAAAATCGGGGTTTTACGATTTCGGCTCCGTAAACGCGTTCCTTTCTACTCCTAACCACTTTATTAACCATTACATTAGGTTAAAACTAACATTAAGACCCAATTTGGGCAGCATAACCCCAAGGCCATATCATTTCCAAACTTTAAAACCAATGGCAATCCGGTGAAATTTCACCGATTAAATTGCCCACAGCAGCCAGAATAAGCAATATACGAAAGTTTGGAAGTTACCTCAAGCTCCTAATAGCTTCTCCTTGACTTGGCTGAAAACCCTAGCCTCTTGAGCACCAAATTTGCTTCTCAACACCTTAAATAACATAGAAGAGAAGCTTAGGAACAAGGTTATACGCGTTAGGAGCTAGATCGTCGGAGAAATCGGCTTACCTTACGAGATTTCTTCCTCTTTTTCTCTCTTTTCTCCAAACTCTCTTCACGTCTTTTTTTTCTCTGAAATGGGTCGGGAATGGCTGATGAAGATGATGGAATTGCTTTTAATTCCATGTTGATGTCACCTTACCACATGATGATGTCATAATTTCTAATTTCACATTTTCGGATTTTCTGGCAGATTTTCTGCCCAACTTTGAAAAATCATAACTAATTCTAGAAAAATTGAAATGAGGTGATTCCAAAGCCCAATGAAAGATATTTAAGTCCTCTTCATAGGAAAAATATTGGCCATTACTGAAAATCACCACAAAATTCCCAGAATTTCAATCTTTGCATACTGTTCCAGAAAATAATTAATTTCGCTGGGCAAACTTCAAAAATCCAAAACTCTTAGGTCACAAATCAAAATGATACAAATTATATATTCATTTTGAAGCTTGACATGTGAAATTTAATACTGGAAAATTTCAGAATTTTTAGACACCATTTTCCTATTTAAAACGTCCATACAAATTGGCTGCCCTGTACAGAGTTTCAATGGACAGAGTTTTCAACTTTTGCACAATTGTTCCCAATGGTTCCAATTTCACAATAAACACTCTCCCCACACGAATTTTCACAAGGAAGCCATTGGAATCATTAAAATATCCAAATTCCCATCACACATTCTCCAAAAGTGTTTATTCAACAATAATTACATCACTTTTGGAGTCATTAGCCCTTAATCCCATTTTTGGGTTATTACATGCGCACGCACACACACACATGATTCCGCCCCTTGGTCTAATACACAAATCAATCCTAACCATTGATCTTGAAGCTACCAATGAGTTTCCTCCTCAGTAACCGATCAACCGGTCGGTAACTTTACCGTTTTGCCCCCGATTATGGAAATTCACTTGGAATCACCATCAAACTCATTTTCTTATTTCTTAATCCAATTTGGGATCCTGCTAAACCAGGGCTTAACAGTCCACTAATCTCAGGCTTATTCTCTAAGTTTAAGTCTCAAAATTTGGGGGTATTACAAAAACTGCTAGATTTTCAGTCAACTTTGAAAAATTATAATTAATTCTAGGAAAATTCAATCTAACTGATTTCAAAGCCTAAATGAAGCTCTTTAAATTTATTTTCATGGAAAAATACCCAAAGCTAGCCACTATTGTCACATTTTCCCCATAAATTCGTTGAACTTCCCATGTTCTAGATTAAATTCCAAAAACAGGGCACCACTTCAGAAATCCATATCTTTTAGTATACAAGTCCAAAAATTATGTACCACCTATCAAATTAAAGCTCTACATCTATACTTTAATCTTGCCAAGTTTCATAATTTTTGAACTAGGTTTGACTAACAAAATCCATTGCACAACAACTCTGCCTCACTGGAGGCAAATCAAACAGCATGCACTTACAACTTCCATAAATTCCAGATTTGTATACAAATTTTCAAAAATCATGAACACATATATTCCACACAATTTTTCCTCATAAACACAATGGAAACATCAAAAACATCAAATTCCAACTCTAACCTTGAGGGAATAGTAGCTGGACGAATTTCACAATAAAAAGGGAAAATTGGAATTTCTTGATTTTAATACTTAAAAAACCTTCTTTACACCTCTAATCTCTTATTAAACCACTTAAACACCAATTAAACATGATCAATGAAAAATTGGGCAACATAACATTCTAGGGTTTCAACATCCCAAATTGCAAAAACCATAAAAACAAAGCCAATTAACCAACAAACAACTACCACAACAACATAATCAACAATATAATCAAGGTTCTTAAGATTACCTTGTGATTTCTCCACTTTCTCTCTCTAGCTGTGCAGCCTCTCTCTCTCTCTCTAATCTTGCTTTTACTTGCTTCAAGCTATGTTCATGAAGATATGAAGGTTAGAGGAGGTATTACAAGAACTAGGAAGCATAAACTCCAAGATTATAACTTCTTACCTTGGATTTTTGGCTTGAGCTCACTCTTCTTGCTTGTTCTTGAGCTCTCAACTTTTAAATAGCTCTCTCTCTCTCTCTGGTTCAGCTCCACCAAAAATGAGACTCAAGAAGGAAATAGAAAACTTATAAAAATATCACCTTCATCTTTTTAGTTTTATTGTATTTTATGGCAATTTTAACACATGCCATTTACCTTGATATAATCATCTTTTCTCTTCCCTCATACACCTGGCCGAAAATGGGCTTCAAGAGGGAGTAATATTTGATCCTTATTTATCAATATTTCCTCCTCCACTTATTTAGTTCTTGAGTTGCAATTGTTGACTCTTTGTCATCATCATTGTTTTTTCTTTGACCTCCTCTCAAAAATTGATCCAAATACATATAAATGCTCAATTAATTTCTTTGACCTCCTTTATCTCTTTTTGGAAGAATTGGAGCTCTAGAGAAGGGAAAAAAAAATCAGCTTCCTATTTTATTGGCAAATTACCATTTTGCCCATACATTTTGTGATTTTTGCACAAGCTGACAAAATTTTCCACAAACTTTGAAAATACATATATTTATTTATAGATGTCCAATTGATGTGGTTCCAAAGGCTATTTGACCCTTATTAAGTCTAGTTTTAAGAAAAAATATGTTCCTTAGCCAACTGGTCTAACATCATTTCTAGAATTATCTTTTTTGGATGTTGTCACAAAAGTTTGCCAGTTTCACTGGACTAAAATAAAAAAATTCATAACTCTTTGTGTACAGCTGCAATTGACTTATATAACATATTAAATTAAATCTTGGAATGTCTACTTTCATTCTAGAAAATTTTACATTTATTGGATATATTTGGTCATTCAAAACCACATGACAACCTTATTGCCTCGCAGGAAATTTCACCGGCAGCATTTTCCAATTCACCAAAATTCACCATTTATTCTTTTTATTGAAATAAATATACACTAGATCTTTGGTGTATGAATTTTGGGATGTTACACAAAACAATAACATCCAAACGTCGAAAAAGTGAAAAACGGAGAAATATCAAGCCTCAACCATTTTGACCCAAAAAGAATTATAGAAGTAACATTATGAAGAGCACAATGTAGCTAGGCTAGCACTTTCCAATATCAATTAGGATCTAGTTATCACTAATTGCCTTATGAAGAGCACATCTAATTGTTTGAAAATAAACCTAGCCATGCAGTGTTAGGGCCCCAAAAAGAATGCCCACACATGTTTTATTATAGAAAGAAAAGTTTAAATGTTTTCAATAGTAAATTTTTATCTTCCATGCAATCAAAAATAAAGTTTTATCTTCCACTTTAGTACTTCTACAACCATAATCAATTTAACAAAAAAGTTCAAATGTTGTAAGCCATATTAGAAGTAACATTATGGTGTCATATTAGAGTTCCAACAATGTTGTACTTGTAGCATAATAGTAACTAGTCCTATAATTTAACAACTACTTCATAAAAAAAAGAAATTGAGGGATGGTATAATCTCAGTAAACTACTTAGCTGAGCTTCCATGCCCAAAGCCAATCACAACAATCACATGCAGAGTATAAAGATACAAAGGATCATGAAATTAGTGTTGTGATAAAAAAAGGTTGCCCAAAATAAGAATGTGCCATACATTAATAGTTGCAACAAATAGATTATCCAGTTTGTTTAGTTATCAGATTATTCATTGTGTCATACCTTAAATGTGCCATACCGGTCACCTCATTAGCAAATTATTCAGTTATCTCATTTGAAAAAGATAACAAATAAACACAAATTTTGAGAGAAACTAACAAATAGATTATAAGAAATAGACTCATATCTATATCATCATTTTTATTCTTTTTCTAGGCTGTAAAGGGAGGCAAACACCAAAATAGAAAAATCTAGCAACAGAAGGAAGAAATGAGTAAATGGCAGAGCATTGCGTGCGACAAGCTGACAAGGTTTGGCCAAGGTTCAAGCCTAATGTTCAACCATTTTCAAGCAAGAAGAAACCAATAAAGAGAATTAGTGATGTTTGCTTCATGAAATAGAGCAATAGCAAGCATCACCCATTTTCAAGCAAGAAGAAACCAATCAAACAAATGAAAGCATAAAATAGAAATAGAGACTAAGGAATTCAGAAAGCAAACCAAAAAATCAAAGGAAAACACTACAAAATCCGAGCTTGAAGACTAAAAGCTTCAACCACGCAACGCCTCATCTTGCACGGTTTACCCATGACGAATGGTGACAAAAGGTGAAGACACCTCTAGACCAGTGATGAACGGTGATGAGAAGTGAAGAACAACCAAAATCTCCAACCTTTAACCCACGATGGTGACGATTAGGGCTCAACCGAGCACTTCAAGCTCGGCACTATGGATGGAGTAAAGAGAGGTAGAAAGCGAATTTGACTTTTGATTTCGTTCCTTTTAGCCATTAGCCATTTTACGTTGTGTTTTTGCTTTTGCATTTTGGCTTAAATTTTTTAAAAAATGTCACCCATGAAACAACACCGTTTCGTCATTTTTGGGATAAACAAAAATTTGACTACTCGGGCGACTCGCTCAACACTGTGGGTCGCGACGGGTCATTTTTGGGTCCCCCTGAGTCAGCTAAGTCAGGGGGTGACCCTGATTTCTATTCAAGCCCAGACCAGTTTCCCGGCCGGTTCATTAGTGTCCGGTCCAAACTGGCCGATCCAGTCCGGCTTTCATAGCCATGGAATTAGATAAATATGCATGTTGTGTACATTAGGGACATATAATAATAATACAAAATGAGGAAGATGAGGTACATCAATTTTTGCCATAAAAAAATATTTATTGAAACTCCCCCTTGAGTTGTGTGGGGAGATGAGTCGAATAATTTTTTGTGTAAAAAAGTGCTCCCTCCGGTCCTTAAGATATGACCTATTTGGAGAGTTGATTTTAGTCTCAAATATAAAATCTATTTTTCATATTTGTCAATTTATTTCTAATTTACCCCGATTGATACTCCTTCAACAATAATCAAGGAAGAGAGGGAATGAGGGAATTAAAGAAGATAACTAAGATGTCTTAGAAAACATATGTTATATTAACTAACTTAACCAATTAAATTAGATAAATATGCCTTATATTAAGGATAAGAGGGAGTAATAATTTTTGGTGTTAGTCCTGTGGACTCTATCCAGGGAAATACTTAGTACTACCTATTCCGTGCACTATGTGGATGATTTATGGGTTAGAATGTTGGAGAACAGAAATGGGATCAAGGGCTTCTTAGGCTTGACTTTGTCTACATGCAGGAAGAGAACTCCTTGAGAAGGAAATAAGATGGTTAGCTGAGGAAGAAAGAAGAGCTATTCTTAAGGTTTCACAAAAGGTTAAAATATCGAATGTAAATATCAACTATGTGATTATTTAATATAGCGAACAAGAGAATGTTGTGGCTACTTGGAAACCATATGCTAATCACAAATATCAACCATATGTACTTAAATTCTATATATACACAATTCGATGAAGAACTTGATTAAGTTAATCAACAAAAATAACTAAATAACTAAAATTAGATGTTCCCATTATTTTAACCACCCAAAAAATGCTTTAGAAAAACAAATCTTAACATATTTCAACTCAAGTACAATTTTTCAAATTTCACACAGTTTTATAATTGTCTAAAGTCAATCATCCAAGCATTCAAACAATTAAATAACACAGAAATAAAATTTTAAGAATTTTCCAGAATGTGAAATGTCCAAAAATCAATTTCCCTTCCATTTAAAAAATTATATTGGTGCACAAATTAAATAGTATATTAAACAAATTCTACATAATAAATCACAACTTAAAAATTATTGGGAAAATCACTCCTAGGTCCCAAGGAACAAACATAATATCAGTAAAGTCCCTTTAAAAAGTCAAACATCAGAAAAGTCCCTAAGGACTTTTCTGTAATTACTTCCCAAAGTCAATGACAAAGTTGCCTATAGTTTATTAGTCAGTTTACAGTTGACAACTTCATCCGTCATTTACAAATTCATCAGTCATTTTTACAACATGTTTTTATGCAATGAGTTAATTTTAAGTTTGTCAAGTCTCTATGTTCACAATTGTCATTGCGTGTTAAAACAACTACTTGAGTGATTTTTTACACATTCTTTTTGTTGCTTAAATGAAATAACCTTTTTCCAAAACTCCAAATATGACAAGTGCATATACCTTGTTTAACAACTGGTTATGCTTATGTTTACAACATGTTTAGTCTTGTTGTACAATATATTTTTCAGGTCACAATGAAAGTATCTTTTCAAGAACTATTCACCACTGCAAATTGTTTAGTTTAAAACTCGTTAAGCTTGTTTTTACAATATGTTGAGTCATTTTAATAACTTATTTCTCATGTCTGAATGAAACTACCTTTTTACACATTTCCAAGTTCAACACTGAAAATTCCTCAGTTTACAACTGATTAAGCATGTCTTTACAACATATTAGGTCATTTTTACAACTTATTTCTTGTGTCTGAATGAAACTATATTTATTCACATCTCCAAGTTCATCACTGAAAATTCCTCAGTTTACAACTAATTAAATGTATTTTTACAACATATTGAGTCATTTTTACAACTTATTTCTCATGTCTAAATGAAACTACCTTTATTCATATCTCTAGGTTGAGCACTGAAAATTCCCCAGTTTACAACTGATTAAGCGTGTTTTTACAACATATTGAGTCATTTTTACAACTTATTTCTCGTGTCTAAATGAAACTACCTTTATTCACATCTCCAAGTTTAACATTGCAAGTTGCTCAGTTTACAACTTCTAATGCTTGTTTTTATAACATTTTGAGTCATTTTTACAACTTATTTTTCGTGTTTGAATGAAACTATCTTTATTCACTTCTTTAAGTTTAACACTGCAAGTTGCTCAGCTTACAACTTTTAAATCGTGTTTTTACAATATTTTGAGTCATTTTTACAATTGCTTTTTCATACCTAACTAAAATGATAAGTTTCAAAACTTCAACTTTCACAACTGCATAATTGGTTTTTAACAATATCCTCTACCTTGTTTTACAAGTACATGAATCATATTTACAACAGTATGAGTCATATAGCATTTCACCTTCTCCACCATTTAAAAACTTTCCCCTACATAAAAGAAACAAAATAGATTCTAGTCCTATCTTTCATGACAACCTGCAACATAAACTTAGTATTAACAACTACCACAACAATATAAACAACTACAAATACGTATATTGAAAATACTTTTTTTAATATCATATCAGCATTTTATAATTAAAGAAACCACAATCACATTCAATCATTTCCACTTAAAACAAAGCCATCCATCTGTTACCTTGCCCAAAAATAAAGCATTCTCTCTATTTCAATGCCTAAAAATAGAGCACATGTTCTGTATTAAAAACTACAATAGTCATATTAACAACTACAATTGCACGAATTAACAACATTCTTTTCTTTCGTATAAGCATTTTTTTAGCAAACAAACTACCATTACATTCAACCATTTCCACTTAAAAACATAGCACTCACTTTGTAACTTTCCTAAAAAATAGAGCACTATAACAATCACACAACCTAACCACAGTCAAAACCCTAACTTCAATGGTGAAGATCATTTTTTTAGCAAAATCTTAGTATTACTTGTCTACCTCTTACCACTTAGTCCATTATTGAGTCCAAGCTCCAACCTTTGACCAACCCCTCAATTTCAATTCATCCAACATACCCATAGAAAGAAAAAAATTTCAGATCGCCTTTTACCTCTGCTGCATGACAACATTGGGTAGCGGAGGAGCAACGAAGGCTTGGGCAGCGAGGAGCGACGGACGAAAGCACCAACACTGGGACTCGGAGGAGCGACGTACGACCACTTAAAGGAAGACGTAGAAGTAGAGCAGAACGAAGGGACCTTTCTGATGAAGTTGTCAACTATATAATGTGTGTGTTTGGGAACCCCTTTTAAGCCTAATTGAAAACCATAAGCTCAATTGGCAATTGAGAACTCAAATTTGAGTGTTTGGAGAGGCCAATTGACGATTGAGCTTTTGCCAAAATCCAATTGGTGAAAGCTCAATTGGGAGAAGCTAGAAAATGGAGCTTTTGTTAAAAGCTAATGACATTTTATACTATATTGGGTTGTCTGGAAATTAGTTATATGATATTGACTTTTCTCATAAAGTATTTTTTAAATAGTATGTAGTATCAAAAAATATTTTTTGAGTGTTTTTAACCCCTTAAAATATTTTTCTAGTTATATCCACTACCTAGTGTGCTATCAAACTGATTGCTATTTTACCCACTTTCTAGTTGTACCCACTCAAAAAATTTTTTTTGAGTGTTTTTAAACCCTTAAAATATTTTTTTGATGTTTTTAACCTCTTAAAATATTTTTTCAGCTATATCTAGTGTGTTATCAGACTGATTTCAATTTTACCTTTAATGCACTTTTTCAGCTCCAGAAATTACTTTAAAATATTTTTTTGGTGTTTTTAAACCCTTAAAATATTTTTCAAGTTGTACCTAGTGTGTTATCAAATTTATTATAATTTTACCTTTAATGTACTTTTTCAGCTTCAAAAAGTACTTTAAAATATTTTTTTGTGCTTTTAACTCTTTAAAATAATTTTTAAGTTGTACCCAGTCTTAGGAGACTGACTACAATTTTACCTTTAATGTACTTTTTTTAGTAGTAAAAAGCACCCAAAACTTAGAATATTGATTAATTGATTTCCACCCACTCTAAAATATTTTTCCAGTAACACCTAATATTTTAAATTAATTTTTAAATATTTATTTGATTTTTTAAATATTTTTCCACCCACTCTCTCTTACCATTATCTCAAAAGCCCTTATGCTTAAGCCAATCCAAACAAGTTTTAGTTTTACAAAAGCCCAATCGTCAATCACCAATCCAAACATAAATTACATTACATGATTTGACTTTTATCAAAAGTAATATCACAACAAGTCCAATTGAAACAAGCCCAATTATCAATTGCTGTTCCAAACACACTCAATGACTTGGGGGCAAATTTGTCATTTGACTTTGGGAAATAATCACAGGAAAGTCCCTAGGGACTTTTTTTATATTTGACTTTTTAAAGGGACTTTGTTGATATTATGTTGGGTCTTTGGGACTTGAGAGTGATTTTCCCAAAATTATTATTCAGCACAAGCCAGAAGGAATTACTGGAAATTAAAACAACATGGCCCAAGCCACTAAATCATGAAAATAGAGCCCAAAACAGAATTACTAGAATCAATAGCCTAATAAATAAGGGCCCAAACAAAACTTTACGAAGCTGGTAATTAAATATAGTGTCCCAGGTATAACAAAAAAAAAAAAAAACCAGTGTCCCTGGTTTCTGGAAACGAACAAAATGGCCCAATTAAACAACACTCTAACCGAGCCTAACAACAATTTCCAAAAACAGAGTACGATTCATGTAAACGACTAGCTCTCAAAAACTACATAGTACACGACTAGCTCTCAAAAACTGAACAACTTTTGCCCAAAAAGAAAAAACGTTCGCGTGTGTTTGGAAACGCGTTTGAGAGGTCAATTCGTACGAATAAAGGCAATTCGTACGATTTTGGGATGATATTTTTTTGAGTGTTTGATTAGAGGCAATGATATTTGGTGCGTTTATCTGATTCATGTGATTAGCAATAAACTCATAGAGGAATTTTTTCGATTCATTCGTACAATATGCGTAAAAAAATATTTTTAGTTGTACTCAATATATTATCAGATTGATTGTAATTTTATTTTTAATGTACTTTTTCAGCTCTAAAAATTACTTTAAAATATTTTTTAGTGTTTTTAACCCCTTAAAATATTTTTTCAGTTGTACCCCGTGTTCTATCAAAATTATTCCAATTTTACCATTAATATACTTTTTCAACTCCAAAAATTACTTTAGAATATTTTTTAGTGCTTTTAACCCCCTTAAAATATTTTTTCAATTGTACCCAGTGTGTTATCAGAATAATTCCAATTTTACCCTTAATGTACTTTTTCAGCTCCAAAAATTTCTTTAAAATATATTTTTTGTGCTTTTAACCCCTTAAAATATTTTTTCAGTTGTACCCAGTGTGTTATCAGACTGATTGCAATTTTACCCTTAATGTACTTTTTCAGCTCTAAAAATTACTTTAAAATATTTTTGGGTGCTTTTAACCCTTACCCAATCTTAGGAGACTTACTACAATTTTACCTTTAATATATTTTTTTAGTAGTAAAGAGCACCCAAAACTTATAATACTGATTTATTGATTTCCACTCGCTCTAAAATACTTTTCTAGTGGCACCTAATATTTTAAAGTTATTTTTAAATATTTACTTGATTTTTAAAATATTTTTTCACCCACTCTCTCTTACTATTATCACAAAAGTCATTTATGCTTAAGTTAATCCAAGCAAATTTTACTTTTGTAAAAGTCATTTATACAATCACTAATCCAAATATAAATAACATTACACAGTTTGACTTTTATTAAAAGTAAGATTACAAAATATAAAATAAGAAAAATTCATTTTTTTCTATCATCGTTCCAAACACACAATCCCAAGCCCAAAACGCGGGATAACTTTACTGATAGTTGCATATATAAATGTATATATTGTTAATGCAAATGGTCCAGGAGCAGAATGGGGGCAATTCTCGGAAAATTATAAGCCAGCAGGAGCCAATGAGGTTTGATACAGTTGGTTAAGGTCTTACCACCCTGATCTCATAAGTCCCTTATAAGTGCTCGAAGAGCCCTGGGGCCGTGCCCTGACCTTGGTAGGGGACTGGTGCCAAACCTACCTAAACTTTTTTGTAGCAAAAAAAAAAAAAAAAGCCAGCAACAAAATCAATGGGACTTAGGTATAGCGGAAGTTGCTAGTCCTTTACAACATGATAAATCAAGATTTAAATTCTTTCTAAGAGAAATGCCTACATTTTAACAGTATCTCAAATATAATTATCTTTGATGATAGAATACCTATACTTATTGGGGGAAAAAAAAGCCAGTAACAAAGTATCGAAACTCTAGCTGACGAGCCCAAACAAAAACAAGTGATTATATTATTATTATTGTTATTGTTATAAACCAAAAGCAACATTTTTGGAAGACATGCTATGCTTGTCCTAGATGGTTGGGAATGAGGCCTAGTCCCTAGTTGTGTTTTCTCATTGCTAGCTATGCGGGCCTTTCTATTATAAAAACCAAAAAAAATAATTAATGAAATTATAGAAATTGCAGGCCCATAGCTTAGAGGACCGGATCTGAAAAAACCATCAGAATACATAAACAAAAATTAAGAAAACATCCAAAACTGGAAGCCAGATAATTTGCTCAGGCTATAAACATTTAAAAATAGAACAAAATTGCAGCAAGCCCAAAGGCAAAATAAGCCCAATTTTCCAAAACATTGTGAAAGATTGTGCTGTTTTTTGGGCTTCAATAAGCCTAAAACCAGAATAGCCCTAAATCTGAAAAAACAAACTTAAAACCAGAAATTATTTAAACATAGGGGGGAGGGATTAGTCTCTCGTGATGAACTAAGGTTTGAATCCCCACTAAGAAAATCACATACATTTATAGTCAGATACTGCTTCCAATAAAAGAATAACTATGCGGGGGAAAAAATGCAAGCCCAAAACGACAGGCCGAAAATGCAACGCACTATTCTTGAATACTTAAACTGTGAAACGTTTTGTTTCACTTGGGACCAAAAACCAATACAATATAATTACAAGGGAAAATCACTGTCAGGTCCCAAGGAAGCAAAATATTATCAGAAAAATCCCTATAAAAACTGAAATATCTGAAAAGTCCCTAGGGACTTTTCAGATATTATTTTCAAAAGTCAAATGACACACATGCCCCTTTTCTATTATCTCTCTATCTCATTTGTTCTGTGTTTTTCGTTCTCGGATGTGATCTTTTTTCTTCAGCTCCTTGCATTCTCTCTCTGCAAAAATGGTGGTGATGGTGAAGGCTAAAGCTTTGAGGTGGTGAAAGATTAGTGGGATGGGATGTAAGATAGAAGGAAGAAGAAGATGAAAGGAAGGTGGTGAGATTTTTTTTTTATCTCAAGCTTCCGCCATTTTTAAATAAGGAAGGGATGAAGGTGATGATGGTGATGAATAGTCCAACTCATCCCCCTTTTCCAACCTCATTGTGCTGTGAAAACGCTGATATGGAAGAAAAATAAATTGTTGTTAATTCGCACAGTAGGAGTTGTTAATATAACAGTAGTTGTTGTTAATACGGAAAATGACGTTGGGTGCCATTGTGCTCTGTTTTTGGGAAAGGAAACAGAGGAAGTGGCGTGTTTGAAGTGGTTGGGTGCTCTGAAAACGCTGATAGGGAAGAAAAATAAATTGTTGTTAATTCGTACAGTAGGAGTTGTTAATATAACACTAGCAGTTGTTAATACGAAAAATGATGTTGGGTGCCATGGTGCTCTGTTTTTGGGAAAGGAAACAGAGGAAGTGGTGTGTTTAAAGTGGTTGGGTGCCATGAAAACACTGACATGGAAGAAAAATAAATTGTTGTTAATTCGTACATTAGGAGTTGTTAATACGGAAAATGACGTTGGGTGCCATGGTGCTCTGTTTTTGGGAAAGGAAACAAAGGAAGTGGTGTGTTTGAAGTGGTTGGGTGGCATGAAAACACTGATATGGAAGAAAAATAAATTGTTGTTAATTCGCACAGTAGGAGTTGTTAATATAACAGTAGTAGTTGTTAATACGGAAAATGACGTTGGGTGCCATGGTGCTCTGTTTTTGGGAAAGGAAACAGAGGAAGTGGTGTGTTTGAAATGGTTGGGTGCCATGAAAACACTGATATGGAAGAAAAATAAATTGTTGTTAATTCGCACAGTAGGAGTTGTTAATATAACAGTAGTAGTTGTTAATACGGAAAATGACGTTTTGGTGCCTTGGTGCTCTGTTTTTGGGAAAGGAAACAGAGAAAGTGGTGTGTTTGAAGTGGTGGGGTTCTATGAAAACGTTGATATGGAAGAAAAATAAATTGTTGTCTATTCGTATAGTAGTAGTTGTTAATATAACAATAGTGGTTTTTAATAAGGAAACAGAGGAAGTGATGTGTTTAACAAGTCATAAAACGTTTATTAACACCATGTTGAATGTGTTTGACAACCGGCCACTCGTTTCTTATTGGAACGAAGTTTTGTAACGTTACGTATAGAAAATGTTGTGTTTACAATGCTGAAAGTGTTTATTAACAACCTGTTGCGTTCGGTTTACAACTTGACGGTTTGGCCAGTTGCTTTTGCTTTGCCATAGCGAAACAAAAGCAAAATGATGTAAAAAATGGCCTCTTCTGACTGTATTTGCTTTCGGTATGCCACAGCGAAACAAAACCGAGATCACCTCATATCCATTTTGCAAAGCATAAGCCGTGTATTTACAACTTGTAAAGCGTGTATTAACAACCTTTTGAGTTCGTTTCACAACGTCTCACACGTTTCTCGCTGACACTATGTTTCCTCACGTTAAGTATGACCAATTGAGCAATTTACAACTCGTAAAGCATGTATTAACAACCTTTTGAGTTATTTTCACAACGTCCCACACGCTTTACGAGTTGTAAATAGCTCAATTGATCATACTTAACATGAGGAAACATAGTGTCAGCGAGAAACGTGTGGGACGTTGTGAAACGAACTCAAAAGGTTGTTAATACACGCTATATGAGTTGTAAATTACTCAATTGGTCATACTTAACGTGAGGAAACATAGTGTCAGCGTAAAGCGTGTGGGACGTTGTGAAACGAACTCAAAAGGTTGTTAATACACGCTATATGAGTTGTAAATTGCTCAATTGGTCATACTTAACGTGAGGAAACATAGTGTCAGCGAGAAACGTGTGAGACGTTGTGAAACGAACTCAAAAGGTTGTTAATACACGCTTTACAAGTTGTAAATACACGGCTTATGCGTTGTAAAATGAATATGAGGTGATCTCGGTTTTGTTTCGCTGTGCCATACCGAAAGCAAATACGGTCAGAAGAGGCCATTTTTTACATCATTTTGCTTTTGTTTCGCTATGGCAAAGCAAAAGCAACTGGCCACACCGTCAAGTTGTAAACCGAACGCAACAGGTTGTTAATAAACACTTTCAGCATTGTAAACACAACATTTTCTATACGTAACGTTACAAAACTTCGTTCCAATCAGAAACGTGTGGCCGGTTGTCAAACACATTGAACATGGTGTTAATAAATGTTTTACGACTTGTTAAACACATCACTTCCTCTGTTTCCTTATTAACAACCACTACTGTTATATTAACAACTACTACTGTGCGAATTAACAATAATTTATTTTTCTTCCATATCAATGTTTTCATAGCACCCCACCACTTCAAACACACCACTTCCTCTATTTCCTTTCCCAAAAACAGAGCACCAAGGCACCAAAGCGTCATTTTCCGTATTAACAACTACCACTGTTATATTAACAACTCCTACTGTGCGAATTAACAACAATTTATTTTTCTTCCATATCAACATTATCATAGTACCCCACCACTTCAAACACACCACTTCCTCTATTTCCTTTCCCAAAAACAGAGCACCATGGCACCCAACGTCATTTTCCATATTAACAACTACTACTGTTATATTAACAACAATTTATTTTTCTTCCATATCAGCATTTTCAGAGCACCCAACCACTTCAAACACACCACTTCCTCTGTTTCCTTTCCCAAAAACAGAGTACCATGGCACCCAACGTCATTTTCCGTATTAACAACTACTACTGTTATATTAACAACTCCTACTGTGTGAATTAACAACAATTTATTTTTCTTCCATATCAGCGTTTTCAGAGCACCCAAGCACTTCAAACACACCACTTCCTCTGTTTCCTTTCCCAAAAACAGAGCACCATGACACCCAACGTCATTTTCCGTATTAACAACTACTACTGTTATATTAACAACTCCTACTGTGTGAATTAACAACAATTTATTTTTCTTCCATATCGGCGTTTTCACAGCACAATGAGATTGGAAAAGGGGGATGAGTTGGACTATTCATTATCATCATCACCTTTATCCCTTCCTTCTTTAAAAATGGCGGAAGCTTGAGATAAAAAAAAAAATCTCACCACCTTCATTCCATCTTCTTCTTCCTTCTATCTTTTATCCCATCCCACAAATCTTTCACCACCTCAAAGCTTTAGCCTTCACCAACACCACCATTTTTGCAGAGAGAGAATGCAAGGAGCTGAAGAACAAAGATCACATCCGAGAACGAAAAACGTAGAACAAATGAGATAGAGAGATAATAGAAGAGGGGCATGTGTGTCATTTGACTTTTGAAAATAATATATGAAAAGTCCCTAGGGACTGTTCAGATATTTCAGTTTTTCTAGAGATTTTTCTGACAATATTTTGCTTCCTTGGGACCTGACAGTGATTTTTCCTAATTACAATGTATAATAGTTGTACTTCTTCAGAATGCACACAGCCCTATCTTCCTTTACATTTATGTTTAATCTCATTCAAGTGAAGACGTTTTGGTAAATTAAAATTTTCATTTATTATCAGTGATAGTCATATTTAAAGAGGAGAAACTCCTACACACGTGAGAAAATGTGTATGATCTAGTTAAAGAAGACCACTGAAATAGATCCACCCTAATTCTTTCATTTTTCTTGGAAAAAAGGTCTAATAATATTAATAGCAAAAAGAGATGTCCTTCAAGATAAAACCTAATTCTTCCACGTCAGCGTCTTCCTTTGCAACTTGCAATGCTCAGTCAAGATCTGACATAGCGTTATGACTATTATTAACATTGTTGTGGGCATTTTGGCTATTAATGGGAAAAAATGGAAAAAAATAATATAGGTGTAACTGATTTTAAAGAAGGCCATGTAAAAAGAGGAAAGTTGCAACCGTAACAAATCACACTTTAATAGTGTGTTTGGTTGGAGAGAAAATTGGGGAGGAGAAAAATCGGAATCGGTTTTCCCTTGTTTGAATTAGAGGGGAAAAAGTAGGGAGAGGAGAAAAGTGGGGGAGAAAAGAGTCATTTGGGCCCATGGTTTTTTCAGTGTATGGAAAACTGGACTGGACTAGCAGGTTCAGATTGGAAACCGGTGAACCAGTCATTGGTCTGGTCCGGTTGAGCATAAAAACCGGTGAACCTGGCAACCTGGTTTAACCCGGTGTGAACCGAGGTGAACCGGCCTAACCCGGACTAGTCACGGTTTGGGTTTTTTTTTTATTTTACTTTTTTATACTCCAAATGAAGTCCTTTTGGCTTTTTTTTTTTAAAAATATTTTCCTAACAGTTTTTTATTTATAAGGAGCTTTAAAAGGATTGTGGAATACTTTTGGCATTGGTTGGGGAAAAATCCTGATGTACTTAATGATATTTTTGTAGGTATTAGATTCAAGAGGTTATATTGGACTATTAGTTGGAAAATAACTCTCATATAGTTTTTTGAATGGTATGTATGAACATTTACATTATATATATTTTTTTAATTGACCCCGGTCTAACCCCCGGTTTGACCCTGGTCTGAACCACCGACCTTTAACCTAGTGCCTTGACCGGTTCAATGTCTGGTTCGGTTTTCAGTACCTTGGGGTTTTTTCACCCAAAAGTTTTCCCTTCAAAGTTGGAGGGATTTGGGGAGAAAATGACTTTTCCCAAAGTACCGTGCCCTCACCCGATCACGAATTCGTGACTGCTCATTCCACTCCTTTCCCATTTTGCATCTGTAGTCTCTAATAGCATACGACTCAATCTCCTTACCAACGACAGACGACGCTTGCACTTGCTATGATAAGATTAACGATTCCTATATAGGAGTTTTTTTTTGTGATTTATGATTTCTCACTTTCCTTCTCCCTACTGCTTCAATCCCCAAGTAGGATTTTTTTTGTGTGATTCATGATTTCTTAGTTCAAATATAGCATCTAAAGCGATTTTTTTTTTGGGTAAAAGACCAGAGTATCCCCCCACCCGAACAGTGGGAGACTAATCTCTCGGGATTTGTAGAGGCCCAGGTATGGGGGCTACCCTCCCAAGCACGCCAGCTCCATTCCCATCCTCTAGCGGAATCGAACTCGGGAGTGATGGTTAAGGGACACAAACCCTCATCCATTTGTGCCAACGTGCGTTGGCATCTAAAGCGATTTGATTCCCCTATTTTGACTAGAATACATTTGTTGCTTCTCTATAGTTCATAGCACATAGGCATTGTGAGCCTGACGGTTGGGTTCTGGAAAAATACTAGGGCAATCAAAAAGAACATTTGGTGTTCTTTTAAAAGATTTCTAATAATAGCTATTGGCATTGAAGCCCAATATACATTTAAGATTATGTTTGACATTGTGATAGCTTGTTGTATATTTCATAACTTTTTGAGCGATGTAGATCCCGATGAGAGTCTAATTGCTCAAGTTGATAATGAACTATTGTTTGAACCTTGAAGACATCGATGACACAAACGAAATTTGGGACATGAAATTATTAAATTTAATGAGCCCAAACCAAAAGCAAATTGTTATTATTATTTTTGTTGGAAAACCAAAAACAAATTAATTAATGAAATTATACAAAAATGCAGGCCCATATCTTAGAGGATCGGATCTGAAAATAATAGTAGAATCTATAACAAAAACTCCAAAACTGGAAGCCCAAAAATCTGCTTGGCTCAAACGCTACAAACATAGAAAAATAAAACAAAATTGCGGCAAGCCCAAAGCTAAATAAGCCCAGTTTACCAAAATACTATGCAATGTTTTTTTTAAGATGAGCCCAAAACCAGAGTGGCCCTAAAACTAAAAAATAAAAATTAAAAGGAGAAATTATTAAAACATAGGAGAAGGGACTAATCTCTCATAACGAACCAAAGTTCGAATCCTCACCAAGAGATATGTACAAGTCTTTGATAGTGCCTCCAATATGAGGACAACTATGCCCAACAAAAAAAAAAACCAACCTATAACATGTCCAAAATGTAACCCACCATTCCAAAACATAAGAAACGTTGTGTTTCACTTAGGGATCAAAAGCCAATATAATATAATTAAAATATCTAACAGTTTTGCGTCTTTTTCATCTTAGAATGCATGCAGCTCTGTCTTCTTTTTTTTTTTTTTTCATTTAGGTTTATTGCATTCAAGCGATAACAATATATTTTTCCCCTCTATTTTCCACCTCCACAATCAAAAGGTGCATGGATGGATGCAAATCAACTTGTTCTTAACAAAAAGCATATATTTTCCCCTATATTTTCTTCCCTACTTTTCTCCTCCCCAAAATTTTCTCTTCAACCAAACACACCGCAAGAGCTAGGGTTAAAGAGGAGAAAATAATATATTCCCTACAACATCAGGAGCTTTCGACTTATGGTCCTTTAATTTATTTTATTTTATTTATTTATTTTTGCAATGAAAAGGGGGCTTTCTGTGAGACAGAGTAGTTTGATCAAACTAAGGAAGCTACTTAATTGGAGGCTTGGAAATCCGAGATTCATGACTTTGGCATTTTGGTGAAATAATCTTAGTGTGTGTTTGGAATAGTGATTAGAAAAATGGTTTTTTCTTATTTGACTTTTTGCAATTTGACTTTTGGTAAAAGTCAGACTGTGTAATGTGATTTATGTTTGATTGGCGATTGTATAAATGATTTTTGCAAAAGTAAAACTTGTTTGGATTGGCTTAAGCATAAGCAAATTTTGTGATAATAGTAAGAGAGAAATTAAATTTGAAACTATAAAAAATTTATAAAAGTTAAAGTTGGGAAATTTGAGAATTAAAATTAGCACAATTTGGTGAAATAATATCACATAACTAATTGGATCACATGTCTCATACAATTTGATCTCTAATTGAGTCACGCATATAATTATTTGGGAGGAAGAATTCCATCATCTTCACAGTGTCACTACTATCATTCTTTTTCCTTCCTTCTATTACTATCACCACCAGTGTCTTCATCTCCATCAGTTTTGTTTAGACCATTAAAATACTATTCACTACCTTCATTTCACTACCTTCGCTTTCTTCTTCATCATCTTCACCTTCATCATCTTCAGCTCTAGCAACACTACCACCGTCGGACTTCCCATTTCCAGTCCCAACTCCAGCGAGCTTGTTGCAGTTTCCGGCGGTACTTCATCTTCACAAGGCATCATCAACTACCTTCATCCTCACCACAGCGTCGAACTTCACCCTCTTCCACCTCCGTTGGAAAAAAACTGCCACCACTCTGTCACCATCCTTCATTGACGGTGAAACAGAGAGCTTCGACCCCAACTTTCGGCGACCTCTAGTTCTGACACTCATTCTTCTCCACTACCCTTCATCTTCTTCCTTCATCATTGGCAGCATACAGAGAGAAAAGAGACTATAGAAAACAAAGATAAAAAGAGAAGAGATACCACCACCGATGACAACTCTAACCCCCACTTCTGGCGAGTTTCAGTTCTGGTGACTTCCTTGCCCTTGATCGTCATTTTCGGCAAGAATGCAAAATGCCAAACGCATGTAGATGGCCAGAGATTGTGGAGGAGCTATGTTCTTGGCTGAGAAGTGAAGGGAGTAATCGCGAGGAGGGAGAGAGAGAGAGAGAGAGAGGCTATAAGCTCCAATTTGTAGTGTATCGCAATTATTCAAATAACCTTAGTTTGACTTAAGGTAATCATCCATCTAAACATTCAAATTTTGCCAAAAGCGTTGGACGCGCGATTGGGCTGCTGGATCGCGTGATTGGACTTCTGAAATGTGCCTCCAAACACTCACTTAGTACCTGTTTGGATTGGTGCTTTAAAGCCTCAATTTGACTTTTCAGTTGTAATTTTACTGTTTTCAAAGTAAGAATGTGAAAGAAGCATTGTCTACGTGATACTTGAAACCCATTTCCTTGCTTATCCTTTGGATAAGCAATGAGAGTTTGGCCCATATGGGTCGTTCAGATTTAATTTTTTGTAATTGATGATTTTTAAATGAAAAAAAAAATCATCTTTTGAACAAATATTAGTTAAGAGATTATTTTTATTTTAGATTCTCTACCCATTAAAATAATTTTTTTTGAAAAACAAATAATAAAAAAATTAAATATAAACCGTTCAGATCTCATCTAGATAGCTCATATGGGCCAAGCTCTCCCTGATCATCCAAACGACATTGGATGAGCAGGGAAGCTGGTTCCCATGATATTTATCATAATCAAATCCAAACACATCGTCATAGAAGGAATATTTGCTAAATTTGTACTCATCATCACATTAGAGAGGCCCACAAAACTTGTACTGTGTACGGGATGAATACGTTAGGTGAAAAACGCTTAAAGAAGTAATTCTAAGGCCATCCAAAGTTCAATTTTTGTCAGCACTATGGGATAGACAACTAAACATCCTTAGGTTTGGTGGCACAAGACGTGCCTTTGTAACAACAGGTTTAGAGTTCGATCCTCTCTACTCCTCAGCTGCATTGCGCCTACTGTCACTACAAAAAAAAACGTGATTTAGTAGCGGTTAAAAATGAGTATTAGTAGCGGTTCCAACCGCTACAAACTAAGTTAGTAGCGGTTATTTAAACCGCTACGAAATCGTACGTTGCAAGCCGTTTTGTAGCGGTTATTTAAAACCGCTACTCAATGAACAATAACCGCTACATATTTTGTAGCGGTTCATTTAAACCGCTAGAACATCCAGAGATATTTGTAGCGGTTATATAACCGCTACAAATATAAAAAATTATTGAGAGCTAAAAAAATTTTTTTATTTTGTAGCGGTTTTCCAAAACCGCTACTAATTTTGAATCTCATGAAATTAGTAGCGGTTTTAGAAAACCGCTACAAATTTTGAATTTCATGAAATTAGTAGCAGTTTTGGAAAACCGCTACAAATTTTGAATTTCATGAAATTAGTAGCGGTTTTGGAAAACCGCTACTAATTTCATGAAATTCAAATTTAGCGCCAAAAAATTTAAAAAGGCGCGTTATTTAGTAGCGGTTTAATAACCGCTACAAATATTAAAATTTTTTTTAAAAAAATACAATAATATTTTTCTGTTTTTTCAATATTATATTAAATAATTTATTTTCAATACTTTAACTATTAAAAAATAAAAAGGAAAAATGTAATTGAATAGGATTAGTATAAAATTTATATTAATAATATTATTAAGGATAGGTATGTGTAATAAGGAATTATTATGCTTTATAATGTAATTTAATTGTGTATGAAAAATAGATGAAAATGAGATACAGTTATGATATATCTAGAAAAAAAGATGATTAGAATAAATTTTATAGAAAGGAAAGAAGTATTCTAAAAAAATATAAAAATCATGTTACCATATTTGATAAAATTATTCCGCTCCTCTACTCATACGAAAGAAGTTGTGAATGAGAGGAAATGAAAGAAAGGTAAGGTGAAAAGAAATTAGAGAGTGTTTGAAATGAGTTGTAGTAAGGGTATTTATAGGGATCCCCGCACTATTTGTAGCGGTTAATGTAGCGGTTATTAATTAGTAGCGGTTATGTATATTTTTGTAGCGGTTTATTATTCGTAGTGCTATTTGTAGCGGTTAATGTAGCGGTTATTATTTAGTAGCGGTTATTTATTAATTAGTAGCGGTTAAAAAACCGCTACTAATATTATTTTAATTTTTTTTAAATTTTTTTTTCAATTTTATTTTTAGAAATTTTTTGCATTTTTTAAATTTGATCACTCATCGTCGCCATCCCTACAGAAATTTTGTAGAAAAATTATTGTTATTGATGTATTATTAAATTTAAAAAATGTAATTCAAATGACGTGGACTTAAAAAAACTCACCGCAGTAGAGGTAAATTGTCATCGCCTTCAGGGAAGTAGTTTTCAAAATCAGCTGGCTGAAATGGCTCACTCTCGTAGACGATGTTATCACCTTCACCCATGTCGTAAAGATCTCTTGGCTTTAAATGAACGATCATGTGCCAATCCGTATGCCTCTCGTCCTCGACATAATAAACTTGATGTGCCTCTGAAGCTAGAATATACGGCTCATCATCTTGAGAAATACCACTATGAATCGGCCGTGAGAAATTGACTGATGTGATCCCTAGGTCGTCAGTTGTCAGTCCCCGAGAAGTAGTGGTATTTGCCCACAAACACTTGAACAGCGTCACGGTGAAACGGCCCTGATAATTAAGCTCGACCACATCAAGAAGCTTGCCATAATAAGGGACGCCTCCGAACTGCATGTTGGCGTCACTGCTACTCGCATAACTCCTTGTCCCAAATGTGCCATAAACACCCGAATTCTGTGTTTGCAATCCTTGATCCCGTGAAACCGTGCAAAACTTAAAACCATTGACATTGTATGCTGTAAACCGTTTTGCATGATCAAGAGGGCCGATTGCGAGAGCTCTGAAATCTGGTGAGTGTGGGTTGTGGTCATTTAGTATTCTGCGCGCAAACCAGCTCAGGAATTCTCTGTGGACCCTCCTATCAACTTCCGAGGATGTCTGTGTACGGATCCTGAGTTGACGCTTCACATGACTTCTGAATTCCCTGCAATTAATAATGGAAAGGCGTTAGTGAAATGAAAGTGAGAAATGTTACGAAAGATAGAGATCGAATAACATGTGAGTGTACAATTCTTACCGTACAAAAGGTTCAACTTGAGTGCAATTAATCAAGACATGTCTATGTGCTTGGAACTTCTCAGTTGCCGTTAGTTTGAAGTTCTCAGTTGCTCCAACTGGTTTACCAACACGAGGGATAAATTCTCCTGATGTCGGCGCAGGTTCCGGACAATCGTCAACACGAGGCGGGCGGTTGAAAGCCGTCTCAAGATCATCAAAATACCTTGAGCAAAAATATAGCACCTCATCCCCTATATAGCCTTCAGCTATAGAACCTTCTGGCCACGCCTTATTCCTCACGTAAGATTTTAATTTCCCAAGGAACCTACGAAGTACATAAGAGAAAATTGATATAAAATGATGAAATGGACGACCAGCAAACATTAAATACGGACAATAAATGAAAGCACATATTTAAAATAAGTACCTCTCAATCGAATACATCCAATGATATTGTACTGGTCCAGCGAGCTTTGTTTCATGAACGAGGTGGACTGTGAGGTGAACCATCACAGTAAAAAAGGACGGAGGAAAGATCATCTCCAAGTGACAAAGCGTAAGAATGATTTTCGACTGCAGCTGATCGAGCTCCTCAACGATCAAAACCTTAGAACACAACTTCCGAAAGAAAGAACAAAGTTCCACCAAAACGATGGAAACATCGGGAGGAAGTGTATTCTTTATAGCCAGAGGGAGTAACTGTTGCATAAGAACATGTGAGTCGTGACTCTTCAGGCCAGCAACCTTTCGAGCCTGCAAGTCGACACATCGAGAAATGTTGCTTGAATACCCATCAGGAACTTTTAATTTCTTCAATGTCGCGAGGAACACATCCTTGTTCGGTTTTGTGAGGGTAAACTTTGCCGGTGTAAATCTGTCATGCTCATCTGGCCAAGCGTCTTCACGAACTCCCATGTCGCGTAAATCTTTCCTAGCTTGAAGGTGATCTTTTGTCTTGCCGGGTTCATTAAGCAGCGTATACAGCACATTGTCGCAAACATTCTTTTCAATGTGCATTACATCAAGACTGTGGCGAAGTAAATTAGATCTCCAATACGGAAGCGTGAAGAAAATACTTATCTTCTTCCACTGCTGAGGCGCCGAAGTCCTGCGTGACTTTTGGCGAGTTTGTGCTGAATCGTCGCTTTTTCCAAACTCGAAGTCAACATGCTCAAGCTGCTGTAAGATATCTGTACCGGACAAAGTCTGAGGTGGTCCTCTTTTCTCTGGTTTCCCATTGAAGCGATTCCGTTGCAATCTGAACTTATGGGTTCCATCGAGAAACCTTCGATGCCCCATAAAGCACCACTTTCGGCTGTGGGGAAGGCGCAATGCGTCAGAGTCGAAATTGCAAGCTGGACACGCCGACCCAGTATGCACATTCCAACCAGATAATGTGCCAAGGCCAGGAAAGTCACTGATCGTCCACATCAAGGCTGCACGCATGTTGAACAAAGTCTTGCTGTGAGCGTCGTACGTCTCCAAGCCGACATTCCACAGGTCAAGCAATTCCGCAATAAGCGGTTGGAGATACACATCGATGTCATTGCCCGGTGCCTTTTTGCCTGGAATGATCATAGACATAATGAAAGAGCTTTGTTTCATACACATCCAGGGGGTAAGTTGTAGGGAACTAAGACTACCGGCCAAATGCTGTAACTTGTGCTAAGATTCCCGAAAGGATTGAAACCGTCGGTCGCCAACGCAAGCCGAACATTTCTGGGGTCAGTCGCAAAATCTGGAAAGTGGTTGTCAAACGTTTTCCAAGCAGCTGCATCCCGCGGATGTCTTAATTTACCGTCTTCGTTTTTATCAACGGCATGCCACCTCATGTGCTCAGCAGTTTTAGACGACATAAATAATCTTTGCAGACGAGGTTTCAAAGGGAAGTACCTGAGAATCTTTGCAAGTTTCTTCTTCTGCTTTTTCCCCTTCCGAATTGTCTTGTACCTCTATGTGTGACATCTCTTACACGTCTCCCTACTGGAATCGTCTCCCCAATACAGCATACAATCATTTGGGCACGCATCAATCTTCTGATAATTCAACCCCAACCTGTTGATAATCTTCTTGGCCTCGTAGAAGGTTGTGGGAATCTCGGCGTCGGGGAATGCATCTTGTAATAAGTCGAGCAACATCGACATTCCCTTATCTGTGATCCCACACAAGCACTTGATATGATACAATTTGATCAAGAAAGATAATTTAGAATATTTGCGACAACCTTGATATAAAGGACGATCTGTCTCATCCATCAAGCTGAAAAAATCCCGAGCTGCTTCATTCCCCATAAAAGCCGGCTCAGAGCCGTGCACTTCTTCGTTGAAGTTGTCGCCTTGAAATCCAAACGCGTCACGCACAGCATCATTCACAGGATCATCTTCATCTACTTGAACGCCTACTTGAGAACTTCGAGGAAGAGCCTCGTCATATCTAATGCCGGCCTTCTCACCATGAACTGCCCAGAACGTATACTCCTCAGGGAAAGGCTTCACAAGCAAATGTTCCTTCACAACATTTCGTGCATGCCACTTTTTGAACTTGCATTTCCGACAGGGACAGACGATCTTGCCGTTACAGCTGGCGTGAGTAAATGCGAAATCTAAGAAACTGTTTAATCCGTACAAATATTCAGGAGAATTGCGCGGCAACCTGATCCATGATTTATCCATAGCTACAAGTGAGAGAGAAGAAAGTATAGAGAAGAAGATAAGTGAGAAGATAATGACGAATGCTTAGAACCTTATATTCTGAAAATCCAACGTTTATAATTTTGTAGCGGTTAACAAACCGCTACACCAACCGCTGCAGAAATTCCAACGTTTATAATTTTGTAGCGGTTATATATATAAAACCACTACGAATATTCAAGCCGTTAATTGGTGGGAAACTCAAAATGTACTTGTTCAGTATTAGTAGCGGTTATATATATATATAACCGCTACTAATATTAAAGCCGTTGGACATTAAATATAAAAATATTTTTCTAAGTTGTAGCGGTTACACATAACATAACCGCTACAAATGTGCACAAAGGCGGGAAATTTCAAAATTCAAATGATTTGAGTGTTTGTAGCGGTTTTTAGTGCATAACCGCTACAAAGTAACAAATTTGTAGCGGTTATACACTAATAAAACCGCTACTAATATTAAAACCGTTGGACATTTAATATAAAAATATTTTTCTAATTGGTAGCGGTTATACATAAAATAACCACTACAAACCTACAAATTTGTAGCGGTTTCTGAAGTTAAACCGCTACAAATAGAGATATGTATAGTTGTAGCGGTTATAAACTAATAACCGCTACAAATATATATTTTTGTAGCGGTTATGCAGTAATAACCGCTACAAACATACATATTTGTAGCGGTTTTGAGTTAAAACCGCTACAAATATAGATATACTTTATTTTTTTTTAAAATTTAGATATAAATCATTCATAAATTATTTCAACGCGATCTAATAATATAAATATAATTATATAAAACACAATAAGAAAATTCTGAAATAAAAACTCATAAATATTTACAAATGTTTAAACAAAAGAAAATGTCCTAAACTAAGGAGCTGGGGGCTGATCCTCTGGTGCTCCCTCAGGTGGGGCTCCCTCAGATGCTGCTGGATCGGGCCGCTGCGCAGAGTGAACCGCACCATCGTCATCAGCAGGAGGAGGAGCAGTAGGAGGAGGAGCAGTACTCGGGACGACATAGCGAGGGACAGGGGGAACGGCTGGATGCTGCTCGTCCGGGAACAGGCGACTCCATGCTCCCTCGAGCATGGTGTTCGCGATCTCACGCCACTGGGTCTGCTGAGCGTACATCATATCTGCGTGCATCTGCAGCTACTGCTGCTGCTGTGCCTGCATCTGCTGCTGCTGCGTCATCTCCAAATCTGACCGCAGCTGGTCAATAGACTCGTCCCTCCGACGTCTGACCCCTCTAGAGCTGCCAGCCTCAGAGGCGGCGCTCCTGCCGTAGACCATGCTGGGTCTGGCACCTATCCCCATACCCCGCACGCGTCCGGGGTGCTCAGCCTGAGCCAGACCCGCCTTCAAAGGAGCCGTCGGGTCCACTGACCCCTGTGACTCCTCAGGCTGGGTTTGTCGCAGCTCAGCCTGCGACAGCTGCATCCGCTCCTGCCATTTTATGAAACAATTAATAATTAGCATTTTTCATTATTAACTTGGTTTTATGAAAAATATAATACTAAAATTACTTACAATGGCCGCCTCTGCCTGCTGAGAGGTCGCAGTCCCGTCACGGTGTCTGTGTGTGATGGCATACAGCTCCGCATAGTCCGTCTGACGGTTCTCCTGCTGTGCCCTCGTCTCCTGAAACAATTACAAAACAATTAGTATTATGAAATAATTAGCTAAAAGTAAGTGAAGCACTTGAAAAGTTACCAGCTCGCTGTAGGTCACAGCAAAGGTCTTCGATCCTGCTGTGTGGTAGATCGTCTGCTGCGCCCGGATCTCGGCGTTCCTCCGAGCACGCTCCTAGAAAAAAAATTAAATGTATTATAATTTAAAATTAAATACAAATTAAATTGATATTATAATTTAATATTTAACAATTACAAAATTATATATAAAAAATCTAATAAATACATTACCTGCGCCTTAGGGCTCCTCCTGAACTGGACGAAACGTTAACCTTATAATAGCATTTTTCATTATTAACTTGGTTTTATGAAAAATATAATACTAAAATTACTTACAATGGCCGCCTCTGCCTGCTGAGAGGTCGCAGTCCCGTCACGGTGTCTGTGTGTGATGGCGTACAGCTCTGCATAGTCCGTCTGACGGTTCTCCTGCTGTGCCCTCGTCTCCTGAAACAATTACAAAACAATTAGTATTTTGAAATAATTAGCTAAAAGTAAGTGAAGCACTTGAAAAGTTACCAGCTCGCTGTAGGTCACAGCAAAGGTCTTCGATCCTGCTGTGTGGTGGATCGTCTGCTGCGCCCGGATCTCGGCGTTCCTCCGAGCACGCTCCTGGAAAAAAAATTAAATGTATTATAATTTAAAATTAAATACAAATTAAATTGATATTATAATTTAATATTTAACAATTACAAAATTATATATAAAAAATCTAATAAATACATTACCTGCGCCTCAGGGCTCCTCCTGAACTGGACGAAACGCGCCCAGTCGTTCGGCGGGACGCCGTCCGGGACGCTCTCCTGCAGCTGCTCCAGAGGCATCGTCCCGTCCCCATCCACACTGTGGAAGAGACGGTTCCTCCTGTTCCTCCAGGCGTCGCCCATCTTCATGAGGGCGTACCTCTTCCGGTTGGCCTGGACGGCAAACCGCAGCTGAAAAAAATACATTTAAATATCAATAATTATAAAAACCATAATTTAAAAAAAAAAAATTAAATATAATTAATTTAAAAAATATTAATTAAATAGTTTTAATTACCTGAACCACCTCCTCCCAAGCCTGGTCCTTCGGCCCCTTCGGAATGTGCCTCTACGTCGGGAAGTGAAGGGGGAACCGCATCCAATTCGATCCCAGGTCGCTCAGGAAGCGGTTGAGCAGGTGACCCCCATTGTGGATCGGCTGGTCAGTGCCCTCGTTCCACGGCACTATAACTCGTAGGGACCGGTCCATGCTGTTCAGACCGGTCACATCCAGCCTCCTCGTCGACACGTTCCCCTGCTCATCTGCACAGTTGACCGCACGTTAGATAAATTATAATTCAAAGTTAACATTTCAAATTTAAATAAATAACTTACTAAATTAAAAAAGTAATTTACCTTCGATCTGCACCTCAAACCCAGTGGACCGCGAAGACGACCCTCGTGGGTTGTTCTGCTCCCGAGCGTCCTCCTGATCGAGGAACTGCTCCATCTCCCTGAACCCACCAAGCGGGATCTCGAACTCCTCCTCGTTGAGGAAGTCCTCAACGCTAATCTCTGGCCCCTCCACCTCAGGCACCTCTGGTGCGGTCGTCGCCTGTGGGATCGTCGGCGGTACCTGTGGTGGGATGGGCTGAGATGCCGCGGTAGCCCTGCCTGCGCGCTGCCCCCTGCCCGACTGCTGCCACCCCGTAAAGTCGGTCTGGGGACCTGAGGGGCCTTCCCCTTATCCTGTCCTGAAGCCATATCAACTGTACAAATTTTTAAAAAAAATATTAGTCCATTATTATGCAAAAATATAATAAAAATAAAAAAATAAATAAAAATACGTGTTTTATACGTACCACAAGTGCGAATACTGCGGAATACTGACCAAAAACTCCTATAGAGACGTCTGAACGCTCAAATCTCGAAGAAATCACTCAGAGAAATCTCAGGAAACAAAATGGGCAAACGGAGAAATGAAGGGGGAGGGGGGGGTATAAATAGCCCAGATATTAGTAGCGGTTATTAAAATAACCGCTACTCTAACCGCTACAAATTTAATTATTTGTAGCGGTTTTACAATAACCGCTACAAATGTTCACAACGTTTGAAATTCTGTAGCGGTTATTGCTTAGAACTGCTACAAATGTCTGGACTCTTAAAATTCTGTAGCGGTTATAGGGGCAATAACCGCTACAAACGTATGACCTTTGGTATTTTGTAGCGGTTATTGTCCCTATAACCGCTACAAAATCCTGTGTTGGTATTTTGTAGCAGTTTTTGTGCATTAACTGCGACAAAATAACCGCTACAAGTTTTGGCGGGAATTTCGCGCCAAATTTGTAGCGGTTGTTTTTAGTAAACCGCTACAAATAATCTTGCCGCTACAAATTTGTAGCGGTTTAGGTAAGAACCGCTACAAATACCATAATTTGTAGCGGTTTAATATAACCGCTACAATTCCACCGCTACAAAATACCTTTTTTTTTTGTAGTGTGTCTGCCACTTGCCAGTTGCAACAAACATCAAAGTAAGGGATTGAAGGACTGAAATTTATTTTCAACAACAACATTATTTTGAGTTTTGGCGTAATATTCTGGTCGTAGAGCGTGAATGGGTAGGCTTCTTGCGCTTGAGCACGACATATGGATATTCATTTTGATAATTAGAAAACCTACATGCCAACTAAAACTAAACTCTTGCTTCTCAATTTTAAAATGTAACACAACATATATATGACATGCTCAAATATCCAATCAAACACTACAATCTTCCCACTTGCTACAGAAAAGGCATTTCCTTGAGCCCTCACCACTAACACCTACCACTCCCATCCATCCAAATGCGAGGTCGTGGTGCTGAGTCGTCATCCTTGTATCTCATCCTCGTATGCATCAATTATGTCCTAAGCTATCCTTCTTCTTTTTTGATTAAGGGTTCCCATCTCATGAATTAAGAGCGCAGAAAGTTTTCACATCTTTCAGCAAGTAAGCTTCTTAGGATTTGAACTTATGTTCTCCTCCTTATGGGGTGAGATTGCTTACAACCTCAACCAACAACTTATTGGCACTATCCTTCTTACATGCCCTTATGCTTTCAATCTTTTTTCCAATTCCCTGTTCTTCTACTATCCCCCCTTCCCAAAATTTAATTTCTTGTGTTCCGCCGCCCAGCCTCATGTTGGCTTTCAAAATTTATCCGTTACATTCGATAACTCGCAAGAGGAAGCGACTTTCATAGCTTTAATTTTAGGAAATTTTGACCCTGCTGATTTCTTAGTATATCAAAGAATAATTGTCAATTCCATTTCAGTGAAAGAATTCACAATGAATATATATGTGAAACTTCATGTAATTGCGTTTTGCTTATTTATTTATTTTCCTTACTAGATAGAAAACTTGCAAAGGTTTAGAGTCCAAGGGTGTGTTTGGATCCCTAAACTACCAAAATGCTGGAATTTCTTTAATCATTCCTAACTTATTACGATCTCATTCAATCATATACAATATAATGCATATTTCCGATGCTGGTGATTTGACACTACTAGCTTGCATATTGGACTCTTATATTCCTAATTTTACAACTCATCATCCCAAATTTACATCTTCTCTTGTAACTGGAATTTATGGCATGAGAGAAGATTCTAGACATATGTGGTGTTTGCATTGTTTTCATTGCTTGCTCTGATTCCCTTCCGTTTGTTGCTCAAATATGGAACTATTTTATATATTTTAGATTTGATATTTAAAATTTGTAGAAAAAATGAGAAATTTTTACTTTAAAATAACTTACAAGAATTTTTTTCTTACAAGGGAGAGCAGGTAGAGCTTCTTTTGACCTAAGAAACAGGCAGAACCAGAGGATAAAAAAGAAATAAGAGTGACATGAAATTGCTGAAAAGTACCTATTTGAAATATTTATTGTCAAAAGGTAGCTCAAATTTTTTTAAGAAAATATATTTACATATAGTTGAAAATATGTTAGACGTAGTTGAAGAAGCTAGAGTTGCAACCACTCAATTCAAGTCCTTTTCAGTGAGAAACTTTGACTCTGCTGATTTCTTAGTATATCAAAGAATAATTGTCAATTACATTTCAGTGAAAGAATTCACAATGAATATAGATGTGAAATTTCATGAAATTGTGTTTTGCTTATTTATTTATTTTTTTTCCTTACTGAGAAAGAAAACTTGCAAAGCTTAGAGTCCAAGGGTGTGTTTGGATTCCTAAACTACGAAATTGCTAGAATTTCTTTAATCATTCCCAACTTATTACAATCTCAGTCAAAAGATCTACAAGTCCACTAATGACCCTTGGTCTAGTGGCACATGATGTGCTCTTTAATAACATATTATTTAAACTTATTTATTTAATAATCTTAAAAACGCATATATGTTGGGAGAATAATATTAAAGCACATAGGAGTATGTTTTTTTTTCATAGGGTAAATATGACACATTTTGATAGCAATTTCTCAACATAGTTCTAATGAATTAAATTAGTAATATATGTTTCAAATTTCATATATTTTGGTTCTTTCTCTATAAAATTTCTGATATAATATAAAAGGTATAATATTTACTTGTAGAAATTATCATTTCATGTTTATATATATAAAAAAGAAATCACCACCACCATCATTATTAAATTATTAGCAAATGAGAGCTGGATGATGAAGCCAAAAATTTAATAGCTGCTTGCAAATTGTTTTATTTCATCAACGAGAATGGGTCCAATCAGTGTTCGCGAACCCGGACCAGTTGGTTCGGTTTGTGGTCCGGTTCGGGTTCCTATTTTAATTCTTGTTTTTCTTAAATATCTTTAGAATTTCATATTAATAAGTCTAAAATCTTCAATTTCTCACCGGTTTGCCCCGATTTAGCTCCAGTTTAGCCCCGATCTGATTCACTGACCCTTAGCCTAGTACCCCGACCGGTTCAGTATCCGGTTCGGGGTCATGAACCTTGGGTCCAGTAAGTGAACATGTGTTATTGTATATTGTCAGATTTTTCCAATGACTGAGAAGAAATGGCTAAACTTAACTTAGCACACTAATTTATAGCACTGTCATTCCAAAACTAAGTACTAGAAATCAATCTTATTAAAAAAAATACAACATTCAAGTTTTTTTTGAGTACAAAGGCAAGCAAAGCTTGATGATTACAATGACCACTAGCATGGTATCACATACGAGTCTTGCAAATACACACTAGACTCTTGATGAAAGAGATCGACACATTCCCAAGGAGATATCCCAATCTTTACATAATCCTGATTGTTTGTGTGAGCCTTACGTGCTAGGAAATCAGCACATCTAAGGCTTTCCCTGAAAGCATGAGCAATCTCTAAATCCCAGTCCATATAGATAAGCGATTTGGTAGCCATTATGACCTCGTACAATTGGTGTTCAAACCCACAGTCTACCGATAGTAGATGCATAGATTGTATGGAGTCAGTAAAAAGCTTGATCTTCTTCAACCCCATCTGTTTACACAATTGAAGACCCCGGTGGATTGCATGGATTTCCACAGCAATAGGGAAATTGTATCCTAACTTCTGTTGAAATCCACATATCCAATTGCCTTGATGGTCATGTAAAACACCCCCACATGCTGCCTGTCTACCTATAAGTGTGAAACCGTCCACATCCACAAGCACAACACCTGGATCTGGGGGTTGCCAGTGCCCTCGACTCCTCTCCGACACCTGGAATATTTGGTGATGAAATCTGCCATTCTGCACACCTTCTGACATATGATACATACACTGATGAATTGTCCCTTTCAAGTTGTCTGTTGTTCCTTCAAACACCTTGTTACACCGGTTCTTCCATAAGAGCCAACATATAAAGCTGAACACTTTATGCCATGGCCATCAAGCGACCTTCTTACTCCCCGGGCTAAACTGAAGATTCCACTTGAGCCATTCCTATAAATTACCAGAGAAAAACATGGTATAATATATAGGGTCTGTTATAGAAAACCACACTTTCTTTGCATGCTCACAGTCTCTCAAGATATGAAGAATGCTCTCCTCATTGTCACACTCAAAAGGGCAGGTGTTTGAGACACTCAAATTATGGTGCGCTCTTAACTCATTTGTAGGTAGCCTCTAATGGAATACTTGCCATATAAAAATTTTAACCCTTTATGGAACTTCCCAACACCATAAATTCTGTTAAGGAGGTTGAAGTCTGTGCTCTTGCTGGCGATAAATACTATCATAAGCTGACTTTACACTAAAATTTCCATATGATTATCTCCTCCAACAAATCCCATCATCCTCAGTATCCGTAGGTGGATTGACCATCATGATTCTATCCACGGCCCAATTGGGAAGGAATATTCCCCATTTTGCCCTGTCCCATTGTCATGACTAAGTAACAAATTAGCAAACTCGAACCTCCATGTCTAGTAGGTGCTCATTTCTCTCGATGTAATACTTTAGAGGTTTCTAGAGGGGCCCAGCACTCTTGCCAAGCCTAGGTATTTCTTCCGCTTCTTAAGTGTCTACCAACTCCGCACATTTCATGAGGAAAGCTTTGTTCTGACAATGCAGGTCTTTTATTTCAAAGCCTCCCTCATTCTTCCTTCTTTTTAAGACATCCCATGCTACCAAATGCCTTTTCCTAGAATCTTCATATTGGTTCCAAAAGAAATCCCTACTCAATTTTTCAATCAAAGCTAACACCCCTTTCAGGATCATAGTGGGTTGCATTTGGTACTGGGGAATTGCTGATAGGACTGATTTGATAAGGACCGTTCTACCTGCCATACTCAGGTATCGTCCTTTCCAGCTTAACAATTTCGATCTCACCTTCCGAATAAGTAGAGCAAAGGTCATCTTGACCATATGTTTGTGTAGAATTGGGACTCCCAAATATTTTCCAAGGTCAGCGGTTAATCCAATCCCCACCTTCCGGCTCATCTCGTATGCCTTGTTGAAGTGGACATTTCTGGACACGAACATTTTTGATTTATTCAAGTTGATCTTGTGTCCCGAGACTCAACAAAACAATTCCATAAGTTTCTTTAATTCATCCATCTATTCAGTATTAGCTTCGCAAAATAGAACTAGATCATATGCAAAGAATAGATGTGAAATCAAATTAATACAAAGCCCTGACCTCATTATTCAAAACCCAAAAAGAAATTCGTATTAATATGAAATTTTTTGCTGAATCTAAAATTTGTTGGTTTTGGCCCACGCTGATAGCTCCTTTTAGCTATAATGAAGCAAAGCAATTTTTAAGTCATAACGTACGGGTCCGTTTCTCCACAATACACCCAATTCAATTTCATATTAAAATATGAAAATTTAGTGCCATTCCCATTAAAAAGTTATGACGTTCACTATTAGAAAAAAACTTTTAATACCGGTTGAAATTTGCTTTTTAGGTCGGATGTAGGTCTGGTTGTCAACACCCATTTACGTTTCGATATACGCAAGTAATAAAGACTAAGTTTCAAGGCATACAAAAAAGTACAAATATACTGATAAAGGTATTTGTTATAGACAGACATCATCCGCACAAGGTTTGGTAATATTTACAGATTTTTCAAAAATATTAAAAAATAAACTACATATAACCACTAGCCCTATCTTGGGATCCATACTATTAGTTCCCTGGGTTTACCACTTTTTCCTTTGAGTCGCTGGTTCCCGCTGGCACATTATCATTTATGAAAAAGAATGAGATTCCAAGGAATTCCAGTAGCAACATATATCGTTCATATAAAATGCGGAAAGTAGATATATTATGCACCATGTATGCACCAATTAATGAATAATATAAGTGCATGTATACATGAGATAAATCACCACTATCCGTGTACCTTGGTTGGATTGTTACTTAACAACCAGGTAATAGTGTACTTCTCGCGTTGGCTGCCCCTTTTTGGCAAACCATGTTGATTAATGAAAGCACAAACAATGTCATACACATCATATGAATTATGGCATAATGTATGAAGGATAATGTCACTACCTTAAATCTTTTTCTCTATGAAATGCATGCCTCGATTTGCATGCCAACAACTTGGGTTCTCAACCAGTCCTAAAATGTCAAATGTACAAGAATTAGGTTAAAACTCATTCATGTACTATTTTAGGTAGTTCCATAGTATTTTTAGTGGTTATATGAGTCTATAGTAAAGATTTACCAAAATACCCTTGGAACTCGACTCGGCCCCAACGTACACGGTCCGACCATACTTTTCCTAAAATTTTGACCTGGGCTATTCTAATATATTTTTACCCAAGAAATCCATTTTCACCCTCGAAATTACCAAATTCACTACCAAAAGACAAAAATGCCCTTGGCAGCCCCCAATTTAGGGTTTCATTGGTGTTTTAGTCATTATGCTTTTTAGCGCTTTCCTAGAAAAGTGTTCAACTGTAACCCTACCTTATTTTTCCTCTTAAACCCAATGGAACCATTATATTATTAAAAATTCAACTCTAACCCCTCTAAACAGCACTGGTCAATTAAAAATTCAATTCTAACTCCACAGATTTGCTCCTTTCTATTCCTACTTATTTTATTAACTATTTAATTCCGTTATAAACACCATTTAGACTAAATTTGGGCAGTATAACGTTTAGGGTTTAGCATTTCCCAAATTTAACAATCACAACAAATCCAACAGAAATTCATCGATTAAACTAACCATAATAGCCAGAATAACCAAAGATTGAAGTTTAGAAAGTCACCTTAGCTTCTTTCAGGCCTTTCCCTTGTTGGTTGAAACCCTAGCTCCAATAACACTAAAATTCTTGCTTCAAACACCTTGAATCACATAGAAGAGAAGCTTAGAGGAAGGATTATACAAGTTAGGAGCTAATTTATCAAAGAAATCAAGCTTACCTGGCAAAATTGCTCCTCCTTCTCTCTAGAAATCTCAAAATCACTCACTCACTCTCTCTGGCACTCTCATGGTTGACATGAAATGGTAGGGAAGAGGAAGCAGAAGAGAAAGGATTTTTTATAAAATATCCCATTTTACTCTATTTTACTTAATTACCACAATTCTAAAAATTTGACTTTTGTGTACATGGACTTATCTACATGTAATGTTGTCATAAAGCCCAATAACATGTAACTAATATTTTCCTCACTTACCTCCTGAGTGTGTTGCCTTTATGGCTCAGGATTTGATCTAATGTCTTTATTTGTACTTTTTTTTGTAATCTCCAAGTCTTTCTTGGCCGTCTGTAATATTTAAAAAAAATATTTTCCTCACTTGGTCCATCTAAAATGACTCCTAGGAGGGTCCTTAAATTAGCCCAAATGGCTTTTCCCATTTATCTCATAATTTCAAAATTGCCATCACATTATTTTCTTTATTTTTGGATTAATTGGAAAATTTGGTATATTTTCTGCCCAAACTTTGAAAAATCATAACTAAATTTGTAGAACTTCAATTGGAGTTATTCAAAAGGCTATGAAATCCTTATTGAGTGTAGTTTCAAGAAAATATATAGTCTTTAGCCAATTGAAAGCTCAACATTTCCAAAATTCAAATCTCTGGACATTGTTCCAAAAACTTTTAAGTTTCACTGGGTAAATTTTCAAAATTCATAACTCTTTGTGTGCAGCTCCAAAAATTACCCATTACCTATCAAATTGAACTTAGGATGTCTACTTTCATCCTATAAAATTTCACAATTTTTTGTTATCATTTGATCATTCAAAACTATAGAACAATGCCGCTGCCTCACAGGAAATTTTCACTGGCAGCAAATCTTTATTCCTGGGACTTTTGCTAAACCGGGGCATAGCAGTTCACTTAATTCAGACTTATTTTCAAGCCCCAAATCCCAAAATTCAGGATATTACACTGGTCTTGTAGCGACTAGTTTAAAAAGTCTGTATTCATTAAGACCGGACCTACAACCGGTCTTAAAAGTTAATTTTTCAGATCGGTTGGTTAAATGACCAGTGTTTAAAAGTTTCAATTTATAATAAAAAATGGCCACTCTTTAGATCAGATAATTTCATACCCAGTCTAAAAAGTGGGCATTTTTTAAAGATGTACGCTTTATTTTATTTCACATAAGCCATGTTAGATATTATTATTATATCTAAAAGCTATATTATGCAATATAAATTCTACAGGCAACCCTAAAAATAAAAATGTAATTGATATAAAAAATAAGTACAACTAAAAACCATGAATTTAAGCCCTATATCAGTAGATAATTATTGAATCTTAATATCAATATTTGTTTTTTTAAGGTTTACTTTTTTCTTGCATTTTCCTCACCTTCAAAAGAGTTAGATGATATTTGAGTGTTGGATATAATGGATGCAATTTTAGGCCTGACATTTGCATGTTGTTATGCATAATTTATATTGTGAGCATCCCTACAGTTGAATGTAGTTGTCGATGGATTAGCTGCTAGGTTATCATACTAATTCATTTTAATCCTTCTAGACCTCAAATATGAAACATGGCTCTGCCTACCCTAGTCTCATGTGATAAAAGAAAATATTCTTATTTAATGAACTAGAGTATAATAGAGTTAATATACAAGTATGAGAATTGGATTTTATGTGTAAATATGATCTCGTTGGAAGGTATTGGTTGAGAAAGAAACCAAACTGAAGGTCAGTAATAAGAAGTAGTAACCAACTAGGTGGAATTACTAGTGAAGAGGTGACACATGGACTGCTAGCTCAGCATATTTGTTTAACTAACGGTTAAAATTAGTTGGGATAATGGCCAAGGCAAAAGTACAATTGTAGTAGAACTCGAACAACCGAACGAACAGCGGAAATCACAAACAAAAATTATTTGGGATAATGGCCAAGGCAAAAGTACAATTGTAGTAGAGCACAAACATCTGGATGAATAGACGAACAACGGAAATCACAAACAACTTGGAAGGAGCGAAATAGATGATTTGAGTCGTGTCTAAGGACACCGTCCTATAGAGTCATCGCTCACTGGCACTCCTTCTGTGTCCTTTTTATATGCACATTTTTGAAGGGTCATGTGTCACAATACAACCCGGACAGCATGTCCCTTGAGACCAGATAGCCACTTTTCGGTAAGCCCAAATAAATATTAAATATTTTACAAAAAATGCTAGTACCACGTATTTATTCACATACAGAGAGAGAAATCGCCGGATTTCAACTGCGTTTGTCTTCTGATAACCCGTTGTTGTGCGCACAAACCCACCACTCCTCTAGGCCTCTTTACAAGCCCAAGATAGCATAGTGATATATATAGGCTAGTGATCTCTTATTCCCAAGCAATGTGAGACTAGCTTCTTTGACACACCCACTCAAAAACTCATATTTTACAACAACAATCACCTGGCGAGTACAAGTGTACAACTCCATAGTACTTTGAAATTCTTACTACGTCGATCCCATACATTTGTAGTAGCGATAAAAAAGACAGCGGGATGCTAGGAAAACACGTATAGGCTGTCTTTTCATTTATTGTTTTTCATGGATGCTACATGTTTTCTAATTAATCGATCAGACCTAGACAACTCTGAAAAGGGATTGCAAGATTTGATGGTTGGAAAATCCTTTAGATTCATCTCAGAATTTTGAGCCTCACTGAAAAATATAATGAAATTTTCGCTGGGAATTTTGCTTTCCTCGCTTGGCGTAAACGATAGTTTTATCAAATATCACAAAATATTTGATCATTACTATGATGGGACGAAGTTTTCTTAATCATTACGTATCACCAAATATCACAAAAAGAAAAAAATGGTTGCAAATTAAATGAGAGCTGGAGGTTAATGGAAGTGTATAATATATCCCAATTAACGGCTGAATATAAAGGTGACTACAAATTTGGCTGATTTTGGTGGGTCAACAAGTTCATTTACTTTATCACTTATTCAGCTGATGGCTGGGAATAAATGGGATAAATTCAGTGATATAGCTTGAATATTCCAGAATTTAAGAGTAGTAGTAGTAATGATATTATTGTTGGACTTTGGGTCCAAGTCCGCCCTTGATGGGCCGGACTATTTGATTAGGAAATAAGTAGCCTAATCAAATAAGAATAAAATCAGCATAAGATGCAGATTTGGGAATATTTCAGCAATAATTATGGATTTGTTGAAGGAGGAACAAATCACCATAATTAGAGAATTAATTGAGAGACAATTAATTGTTGTCTTGGAGGACAAGTAGGAGTGCACACGTTCCTAATTAGTGGCCTCCATAAACCACTATAAATAGGGTGTGCCTCCTCAATTGTAACTCGCCCCACCATTGAGTTTTCTAGCAATTCCTTTCTCTCCTACCATCTTTCTGGTTCTAGTGATCTGCTGTGCAAATCACAATTAGGCTCTAGTAGTCTAATAATTGTGTGGGCACAAGTATGGAGTATTGGAGCTTTGACCCGGATCCGAACATGGATTCGTCCAGGTACGCCTAATCTCCTATTAGTTGAATATTTGTCCCTACAATTATGATTATGATGGTTATTATTATATTATAGGGTCAATTCCTTTTTACAGTTATCTACAAAGAATTCATGTTCGCCTAATTACTTTTTCATGTAGAAGAAGTGGTACGTACAGTTGAAATTGTATTGAGAAAGATGTATTAAAAAGAACATCATTCATGGTCCCCAATAAAAAAAAACATCATTCGCAAGTCCATGAAGTGCGTTTTGTTTTTTTTAGAGAACAGAGGAACTGGTTGCACTTCTCTTATACTCCCTTCGGTCCTAAATATAGGACAAAGTTTGTAGTGCAAATTACACTACAAACTTTATCCTATATTTAGGACCAGAGGTAGTATTATATTTTAATTATAGAGAAATTCTCTGTTTTTGAAGATCCCTCATATGCCATTACCCGAGGACAGTTATGTAGTTGACGTTTCAAATCACCTAATCCTCCAAGAGTTAAATTATGATAGAAATGCTTTAACTGTGGAGGCAAATCACCTTGTGAGGTCCTTAAATTGTGAGCAAAAAAAGATTTATGATATGATTATTGCATCTTTGCAAAAGGATGAGGGAGGTTTTTTCTTTGTGTATGGATATGGTGGCACTAGAAAGACATTCCTGTGGAATGCATTGTCTTCAAGCCTTAGAGCAGCTGGAGATATTGTACTTACTGTTGCTTCTAGCGGAATTGTAGCAACATTGCTACCATCTAGTAGGACAGCACATTCCAGGTTTGCAATACCAATTCAAATTACTGAATCATCTGTCTGTTCAATAAAGCAAAATTCACCTTTGGCAAACCTTATAAAACGCACAAAATTGATTATTTGGGATGAAGCTCCAATGGTTCAACGTTTTTGTGTTGAGGCATTTGACACTTCACTAAGGGATATCATGCACTGTGATATGCCTTACGGAGGGAATTGCATTGTTATGGGTGGTGATTTTCGTCAGATATTATTGGTCATCCCAAAAGGAACAAGAGGAACAATTGTAAATGCATGTATTAATTCTTCACACTTATGGGATCATTGTACTATTGTTCGCCTCACAAAAAATATGCGTCTGACTTCTTCATCTTCAACAACTGATAATGCCCAATTGGCATGGTTCTCACAATGGTTATTAGATGTTGGTGATGGCAAATTAGGCAACTCTCAAGATGGCATTGCTGAAATTGAAATCCCATATGAATTGTTGATATCCCATTTCACAAATCCAATTCAAGCCATTGTTGATTCAACCTATCCTAATATCTATGGCTATTTACAGTCAAATGAATATTTCAATGATAGGGCTATCTTGGCACCAACCATAGAAATGGTTAATCGCATAAATGACCACTTGTGTTCCCTCTTGCCAGGACAAGCTCATGAATTCTACAGTTGTGACTCAATTTGCAAGTCCGATGAAGATAGTGATGGATTTCACAATTTGTACACCATAGAGTTCCTTAACACAATCAACAGCTCTGGTTTGCCTCCACAAGCTGATTGTTAAAGTTAGAGCACCAATTATGCTTTTGATCAGTCTTCAGGATTATGCAACGGAACTCGCCTCAGCATAACTCAATTAGGGAAGACTATTATTGAGGCAGTCACTTTGAATGGGTCGAATCCAAATCAAAAGGTCCTCATTCATAGAATGGATATTAATCCTTTTGAAAGTCGATGGCCATTCCGTATGCAACGGAGACAATTCCCAAAAACTCTTTCATTTTCTATGACTATCAATAAAAGTCAAGGACAATCTCTACGACATGTTGGATTGTATATTTGTAAGCCCGTCTTTACACATGGTCAGTTATATGTTGCATTGTCTAGAGTTAAAACCATGCAAGGCTTGAAGATAGTAGTTGGTGATAATCAAAGCAAGGAGAAGAAAACTACAAAGAATGTTGTCTATAAAGAAGTATTTAGAAATGTGACTTAGTGACACTATGACTATGAACGATGTACTATTAAACATAAGGTAATTATTACTAATATGCAACGACCATTCAAGTGAAGAAGGTAATGACATGATTAACAAATTTGGTAGTATTTCAAATTAACAGTTTTTATAAGCACAAGCTCCCCGTGCAACGCACGGGGAAGAACACGCTGGTTTGTTTTAAAAAAAAATCAGAAGTTATCTCATACATACTCACTGATTTTAAAATTTAACTTTTATTCACCTTGCCCTTAATAAGATGTTAACTTTTATTCACCTTACTCCTTCTAACGCCAAAATATCATATTTAGTAATATCTTTAAACAAATATATTAGCTGGCCTGGCCAACATGTTTACAAAAGTCTATCTTTTAAAAAATTTTATTGACAAAAAATTGTTAAATTTAATAATTTCAAAAATCTTAAAAATATTTAGTTGAACTTGTTTATTTTAATAATCTTTTAAACACATTTATTTCATCATCACTATTATTTTAACAATCCCAAGATATAAAGAACAAATGGGACCACATTCCCAGACGTCCACTGTCAATTTCGCCCGTTTGGTGGATTAGTGAATAGAATTCACGCGGATAATTGAATCAAAACTATGAAGGTATTCTATTTAATTTTCTAACGAGCTTTTTCTTCTACCTGATTTATTTTTTTTTTTTTTGATTACAAACTGGAAATCATCACCTATCTACCCTAGGTAGCATACAAGCACCTACAAGCGCCCTACATTCTTTCATCAACATCCACCCCTTGAAGAACAGGTGGAGGATGATCAAATATACAAAAACTCCCCACAATGCCATGCGCATAATCTGCCAGTCCATCGGCAAGGGCCAAATCTTCACGTGGAACATTAATGAACTGAACCTGCCAATCTCTGGAAATAAGATTCCTAATCTCATCAACCACATCTCGGAAGGGATAGGCCTGTTCACACCCCCTAATTGCAAAATTAATCGCCTCTATGCAATCAGAAAAAAGACAAACCTTACGGATACCCCTCGACCAACATAAATACAACGCATGAATCATACCAATAAGCTCCGCTATAGCCGGAGGAACAGCTATTAGTTTACACGAAAAACCACAAACCCATTGGTTGTTGAGACCCTTAAGCACTCCACCACAACCACTCCTCCCATCTCTCTTAACCGACCCATCTATTTCCAGGGAATAGAAATCTTGAGGCACATCACGGCAGGATAGATGAGAAGACTGGCTGACACTAGCAAAAACACCCGAAGAAAGAAGTCCTTGATTAGCACAGGCTCTGAAGAAAGAAGAAGCTACACCAAGGTCTTCACCCGGACTAGCCTCTCCAAAAAGCTTGTTGCCTCTCCAAGAAATGGCTGACACTACCTGATTTATTTTTCCCAATTGTGTGGACCACTATTCTGTTTTTTTTTTTTCGTGTATAACTTATTGTTAGCAGCAATTAACATTGTTAAAACCTAAACTAATGTCATGAATTATTTAACAAAATTTATTTATGAAAGGGTTTAGGTTAAAGATCAAAAGCTAACATATATATATATATATATATATTTGTTTGGAGTGTGGAGTTGTTGCGAGGGAGCTGTCACCAACTATCTTCAGTCAATTTAACATCAAGCAGCTTTCATTTTGTTTCTCTGGTTTCCTAATATCAATAGCTGCGCATTGCTCTGATCTCTGTGTCACAATTTCGGCCCCCAATTTCATTGTTTAGTGCTAATTGGATAATTCATTCAGTATTTTACATGGCTGGAATTGTGAAATTGTTTGGTGAAATTGTGATGACAAATTGTAGTGGCTGATTTCTCAATCCCTGTAGCAAAAGCAATGGCATGAACTTGGAGCTTCAATAGGGGAGTTTTTGCTCTTCCATTTCTCTAATTCTACATTGTAATTGTGATTCTTAGGTCTTAGGATGAATTTTATGATATTAAATTGATTTATTGTGATGCATTTGGAGAATTGGATGTGGTTTGAATCTTTGTTAGATACTTGACAATGTGTTTAATTAGCTTAATTATCATTTCTTTGTGCTGGTTAGTCATTGAATTGATGATTTTATGAACATTTTGTGTTAATTTCAAGATGACTTGGTTAGTGGATCGATGGTGTCTTGTATTTGCATTGATTAGTTGAATGTGAATTTATTAATTGTATTTAGTATTGGGTTTGAGCATCATTAATCTTGATTTTTCATATGGGTGGCCATTGTTAAATTATGATTAATGAGAAAATCAAGTGGTAATGTGAGGTGACTCGGTTATTGGATCAAAAGCTAAATATGATTTTTAAGTTCATTTAAATGCTAGACTGCTTAATCAACCTAATTTAGAAAGATTAATATGCAAGGTGGCTTGGTATTAATCAATCTAAGTTAGGCTTAGTCTAAAGGGTGGCCCTTAGAGTTATTTTGGAACTTGCATGATTAATCTCTCATAATCATTAGAAGTGAGGCTTGCTTGTATCATTATTGCTATGAGGGATTACGTATTCCATTGTTGATTTCTTTGTCTTCTCACATTTCGTTAGTTTCATTATCATCATTTCATTTCATATTATAAAGAAAAATCCCAAAAAAAAAAATGTGTTTATAACAAGTTAATTTTAAATTGCATAAACTAATTTAAACGATCAAATTTTCTCTTTTTATCATTTCATGCCATCATCACACTTAATTTTTAAATAATTAATGAAATGCTATTTGAGATACGATCTAGGATTGTATCTTATATTGCAATCTTTAATTTAATTTTTAAAAAGGTTACCAAGACACAAAACCGACAACGCTTATTCTTAAAGCATCAGCGCAAAAGACACAAGCAACAATCAAACATGTAACTGTGAAAATGTTTCTAACTTTCAATCCTCACAAACCCCAAGACAATCTTAATCATATCAAACCGCATTGATTGCTCAAGTGGAGTCATCTAGCAAATGGATCTATCGTCCACGTTTGGCTTATCCCGTAAAGAGACACATGTTTATTTTTCGTTAGTAGTGATATACAACGTGCAAATTAATAAAATGTCGTGAATTTTTATAAAATTTTTGAAATGGCTTAGGTTAAAAAAAAAACACACACACACACATATATAAAATAGTATTTATATCATTTTCTAATTTTAAAATGGCAAATCGGGTATTAATATTTTTATGATATTATGAATATTCGAAATACTATTTTATCCTTTATTTTTTTAAGCTTTTTTTTTTTGTGGGATTTTCTCTATAATCTTTTTTTAATTCTTAATTTAGTTTTGGAATGAGTTCTTTTTTAAGGTATTGTGGTGGTGATGGGAAAGCTTTGTGAGTATCGTAGTCATAAACCAAAGCCCTAAAGGACTCCACAATAATTTCTCAAATTTATGGATCTTATTTACAAATATTTGTTTTTTATTTGAGACCCCTTTATAATTAGGGTTTTGCTAGAAAATTGAGTTTTTTGTATCTTTTCACAAATCAAAGCATCCTTGCACCAATAGCAACTGAGCATGTCTCTGAAGATATTACGAGAGTAATATTGAAAATTTTACATTTCTGATCAGTACATGGATGTGACGAAGTTTGCTTAACCATTACGAAACCTAATTCATTCTCACCAAACTTACATACACAAAATGGAAAGGTGGATGCATAATAAGTGAGAGCTGGAGGTTAATGAAGGAGTATAATATATAGCAATATATATGATTGAATATTATAACGGTCAATGCAAATTTGGCAGATCATCGTTGGCCACCAAGTTCAATTACTGTACATGTATCACGTTATTCATCTAATGGTTTAGAAGAAAGGGGACAAATTCAGTGATATGTATAGCTTAAATTTTCTAGAATTTAATCATCAATTATAATATGATATTTTTACAGGGCCAATTCCTTTTACAATTATCTACAACTTATAGTTCACAAATATAAAACTTAACATAATCTAAGATTATGTGAGCAAAAAGGAATTAAAATTCCTAACTATAAACCCCACCACACCAAGAAGAGCAACTGTAGGGCATTTTCCAATTCCCTTAATCTCTACCCTCTTCCTTGCTAAAAACAAAAGTCATCTTAAATAATTTTTCCCTCTCCCAATGAACGGCCAGATTCATCACATATTGAGAACAATATCTTTTGTGATTATTATATGTTCTGAAATCTCACATATCTTTTTTAATTATATCCAATTATTAGCAAGATATACATCCCTTGTCTTTATGTAAGAATAATCTGCGTGGTCCAACCTATTTTTCTTTTTAAAATTTTACATACACTTTAATTAAGTGTTTCTTGGTTAAAAAAAAAAAAAAACAGTTATACAGTAGATAGGGGAAGTGTGAAAATGAACGTTTTTATTGGGACAATACTCGGAAGACTTTTACTAAATTACAGTTGAACTAAAATTTAATGTCTTATTCACCGTGTGAACTAAATAAATGTAACCTAAACTACCCTTCCTAACAAAATATCATGTAGTAATCTTTAAAACAAATATATTAGACAACATTTGTATGAAAACTTACCTTTTTAAAAATTTTCATAACATAAAATTAATGAATTGAAAGATTTAAAATTTTTTTAACACATGTATTTGAACTTGTTTATTTATAATATTTTATCATCTTGTTTATTTAAACAAATAATATTGTTCATCATCATCATCATCACTTTGAATTATTGGCATTTTGCAAAGAGTGTGAGGATATAAGGAGAGAAAAATCTAACAAAATAATGCATGTGGCTCTAATAAATTTAATTGAACGACTTAAAATAATATTGTTTGAGAATTTTTGCTCCAGCTTTTGCCATTATCTTCTAGGCCTTTCCACGTCATTGCAGCATCTTACGAGTATTTCATGAGCTGCCTCTAATTTTTATTCTTTTTATTAACGAAAGTAAAACTCAGCAGCTACAAATATAATTTTGTCTGTCCATAGTGACAACCGGTGACTAGCCAACATGCCGGCAGTGACAGTACCTCCAATCCTTCCAGATTAAATGGCATGGAGTCCTTTCAAAATGATAGAAGACGACTGAAGAGAACCCTCAATAAAGTCATAAAACGGTATCTACCAAATAAAATAAGTCCTGTGTGGCAAAAGTAGTAGTAAATGATATATAATTTACTTTATATTGGAACCAAATGGTAGTAAATTCTTTATTTCATCTATATCATCAGAAGAAACTCCTGGGTAGCCAGCTAAGTCTTTGATCCGGTGATGTTTCCATGAAACAAACATATTATGCTACAGATAATCACAAAGCACAATCATGGAAATAAGTTATAACAACACATATATGAAACAACACATATTGCCCAGATGAGGAGGCAAATACATAATTCAACATTATACTAAAGATAGTTTGAAAGCACAATTGTGGAAATAAGTTATATACAATAACGTATTGTGCTTGTCATAAGAATTGACTAGAGAATAATTAAATATGAAACCACAGCCAATATTGCCCAGATGATGAGGAAGACATAAATTGGAGTTTCATCATGAGAGATGAGGAATGATACTAATATCGCACATGCTAGACTGCCGGAGACCACGTCGCGGGTACGGCCATATATATATATATATATATATTTACTTGCATGAAAAGTCAAGGCCCTTACAGAGTTTTCCTTCAACGGTGACGGATTTGGGAAGCATAGCTCCACAATAAAAGTTAACCCCTTGAGAATATTACCAAAACCCTCATGACGTGGAACGGACCTGCACCATATACAGTAACAAGCACCATGTTCCTCTGAAATTCTCTTAATTAGACGACGTTTAGTGCCCGTTTGGTTCACAGAATTAGAGGTAATGTAATGAAATGTAATACAATGTAATGTAATGATGATTACATAATTTGTTTGGTTCGTCATTAGGGAAAGATGATGTATATATATAAAAATGTTTGGTTGGATTACATCAAAAATGAGAATATATGAGAATAATATAATAAAGGACAAAATTACCCCTGTCTACATATATAATAATGTACACATTGGATTCATAATAATTTTTTTAATTCTGTGCAATATATACGTTTGGTTCATGGTAATTTTTCAATATTTAATGGTAAAAATATTATACGGTGTATAGGTTGGGCTCATGTTAATTTTTTTAATATTTAATGATGAAAATATTATTTAATGATATATTTTAATATTTTTTTAAAGGTGGAATATAATTTTTTAATTTTTAATGGGGAATATTTCTTAAGTTTCTATATTATTAATTATTTTTTAATATTTAATGGTGATAATTAAAATTATTTAATATTTAATAGCATTTATGGGTGGACACTTTGGTCAATTTTAAAAATTATAATGGCAATAATATCATTTTCACTTGATTACAGGATGTATGCATCCTCATTCATCAGTCCTAGCAGTGTAATGCTGATTACATCAAATGATGTAATCAGGATTACAAAATGTAATCATGTTTACATTACATAAGCGCAATCAAACGCTGTAATCACTCTATTGCATCAGGATTACATGTAATCCTCTCTCATGTAATCGAACCAAACGGGCTATTATTGTCAACAATAAAGAAAGAAATTCCTGTCTCATGGACTGTTTAGCAATATATTGAATCTTGTTCACTGGTCCGTTTCAGCCATGTGCCACTTGAACATATTGAATGAAGGAAGCTAATACTAGGGATATTTTGCGGATAAATTGATATTAATTAGGAAAATATGAAAGCATTTAGCCAAGGGAATCTGGAGGAAGGCGAAGGATGTAAAGGGATGCTGAGTGACCAGAGTTGAGGGTGATGCAGAAGAAGGAAACTTGAGATTTGATGCTTTGGTAGCTCTGAATTGGCGATTAACTGAGAATTTGGTACTAAAGAGAAGGGTTTTGAAAATGAGAGCTGGACTTCAATGGAAGTATATATAATGGCTGATTTCAAATTCGGCCATTGAAATTCATATGGAATGTGAGATTTGTCAATTGTTGTTGTTGGGTGCTTTGTAATTTTCAACGCAAATTGTTTAGAAAAGAAAAGAATAGAAATTCTTATGTATAGAGGCGTGATATTTTCCATTTTTATTCATAGATATAGATGCATCATGTGGATCCACGCAGACAAGCATGCTTCTTTCATAGGTTGGATGATAATAAGGAAGAAGGCGGAGCGTGTAAAGAGGAAGAAGATTGGTAACAGCAGGAGTGGAGATTAGTAATATATGATGAACTTGGATTCTCTCCCACACATACAGAAGCATATTTGAAGACAAAAGTAGAGAAATGAGGGATATTAAGTGTGTGTTTGAATTAAAAGGAAAAGTGCTTCCGGAAGAAAAACCATGATTTTCAAAGATAAAACTCAAACACTATACAAAATATCAAAATCCCATTTTTTTTTAACGTAATTCATGGTTTTGATGTTCAAAATCACGGTTTTGATGTTTAAAACCATGCTTTTGGAAAATCTGAATTTATTTGCTTTTTTAAGTTTGGTTGGGCCCATGCCCCCCTCTCTTTCATTTGTCTTTTTACATGTTAGTGGGCCCCACAAATTATGTTTGTCTCTTTTTTTCTATGTTTCAGGTTGGTGGGCCCCACACATCTTTCTCTCTCATAGTCTTTCTTTTTTTCTTTTTAGAATTTAAAAATTTTAATGCTCCATCTTATCCTTAATATAAGATTTATTTATCTAATTTAATTATATTAAAAAAATTAGTTAAGTAAATTAATATCACATATAGAAAAATTTATTTCATTTTTCGTATTTATTATGAAATTTAATGTTAAATAATGGGTTGAGGTGCAAAATTAATAACCAAGTTTTTTCTGAGGGATGTTTGGCATAAATAAGTTTTGGAAGGGGCAAAAATAATAATGAACAATTAAAAAAGGGTGCTAATTTAACAAAACCGTTAAATTTGATCTAACGCCATTAGATAATTTCTTCTCTTATAATTTAACGCAGTTAGGTCAAATTTAACGGTTTTGTTAAATTTGCACCCTTTGTAATTGTTCAATATTATTTTTGCATCTTCTAAAACTTATTTTTGCCAAATGCCCCTCAAAAAAAATTTGATTGTTAAATTTGCACCTTAACCCTTAAATAATATATAAAATATAATCTTATCCTTTATATGTAATTATCATAAAAGCTAATGTTCTTTTTAGTAATTTGACCAAAAAAAAGTGATTCTGATCACCATACTCGAACACTATCATTTTATCATAATCACTTTTTTTTCCAAAATCTATTTTCTAAAATCTATTTTATCATTTTTTTCTTCATAAGCTATTCTCTAAAAGTTAATCCAAATATACTATAAGATAGAAAGAAAAAAGGAACATAAATAACATCATGAGTAGCAGAGATCAAGAGTGGAGGAAGGGATCCAGTTTCCCTACTCTTCCTTGGGACAAGTAGGGAAAACTTTTCCCTTCTGGACCATCCAGATGGGATATGGACCGTTTAGATTTAATTTTTTTTAAATTGGTTATTTTTAAAAGAACAAATTATTTTTTTAAAAAAATATTAGTTAAAAGATTATCTATATTTTAGATTCTATATCCATTAAAATAATTTTTTATAAAAGTTAAAAAACAAAAAAAAAATAAATATGTACCATCCGGATGGTCTAGATGGGAGGAGCTCTCACAGCTCCTCCAAAGGACAAGCAGGGAAGCTCATCCCGCGGAGGAAGGCAAGAATGCTAACCTGAGGGCTCTGATGAGAGTAGCGAGTGAAGGCATTTTGAGATTGCTGCTTTGGGTTCTTGGAATCGGGGATTCAGAGAGAGTTTGGAACTTGAGAGTCGCAAAAAAGAGCTGGGAGTGAGAGCTAGAAATGGAAACTGGAAAGTATATAGTTGGTCGCTTTTTGTCGTTTTGTGAAAGTGAGAGCGCAATTTAATTCGGTATCGCCCAAACAGATTGCACGCTAGGCGAGAAATGGAAAATATACAATGGCTGAAGAGTTGTTTGAACTTTGAACAATTTATTGGACTCGACTTCTCTCCTCTACCATTTTCCATCTTTTTACCTTCTTTTCACTCTTTTATCATTAGATTAAGATTTCAGTAGTTCAGATTTATCATATTATAAAAATATTATTATAATTTTATCTTAAAGATGCAAAAATAATTTTAAAAGTCCAAATTTATTTTGCATCTGGTATAAGAAAATAATTTTATATCTTTAAGATAAAATTATAATAATATTTTTATAATATGATAAATATAAATAGTTGAGATCTTAATCTAAAGATGAAAAAGGAAAAAGAAGGGAAAAGGACGGAAAGGGGTGGAGAAGTGAAGTCAAACCCCAATTTATTTGGGTGACTTATTTTCCTTTTCCTTCTTCTCAGAGGTTAGGCTCTGTATGTTCTCCCTTTTGTTTTTTTTTAAAGCTTATATTATGTCTAGTTGCTATAAATCAATGACTATTGAAATTCTTCTATCCTAATCACCAGGTACTTGAGGAGTTGTTGTAACCCTTCACGTCATAGGCCGAAATTAGTTCATAAATAAGTAATTATGTGGAATTAGAGACCGTAAGATGATTTAGGACTTGTTCAAAATTAAATTTCCCAATATCAAGGTTTACAAAAACTTTCACAAAACATGTTCACAGCGGTCTCACATTCACATTTCAATATATAAATGGCCTATACAGGTTGATTTCATTCATACATATCATAGTACACCATAAATTCCCGACACATTCGGTTCCATTAATTAATAAAGGGTCTAAAAGGCACAAAGCCCATAAACGTTCCCTTTACTCGGGGATTACACAAAACTATCCAAATGATTTATACATGATAACCAAATAACCAAAATAAAACTCCCGGTCTGGAGCTCTACCTGCTCTTCGTCACCCGCTTTCCTTTGGATCCTTCGGCCCTGTCTAAGATTTGTTTTGGGAGAGTGAGATTCTAAAAAATCCCCATAGTAACAAATCACTCATAGTATGCACAACAATAAGGCATGAAATCAAATCATCACACACACATAGCAACTACAACGACAATTACAGAGGTAAGGGCATGTATGACTCATGTCACCCTTATGTTTGCTCACGTTGTATTGCACCACAACAGTTCACATAATATATTTCACCACAGCTGGGATTCATATAAAGCATTTCACATGCAAGCCATATCGGCAAGATACATAATACACAGCCCACAGCTGGATTCACTATACGCCGCCCCACGGGTCGGATTCACAACGATCCATGTCGATTATAATGGCACTACAACGACAGAGCTAGAGATGACCAACATCAATGCCTAAACGGCTCACGCTGTAATGGACCATGGCACATACAGTTCAAAAAACTTAATGACAAGTCATGCATATCAAAACATCATATACAACATGAGAGAAAAGTCATTACCTTGATCCTTCCGTGCGTGTCCTGGCGTCGGTCTCTCCCGAGTAGGGCAAATGTCAAATCTTATATTCATAATTAGGGACGAAGTGTCAATTCTCTATTCCAATTCTCAATGACTTCTTAACACTTAATTTGGTTATCATTATTGCTCTTTTAGTACCACTGAATAACTCTAGCAATGGTTCTAAAGGGTTGGAAGACTATTCCCAAAGATCCCCTTTTTGAAAGCTCAAACTAGACATTTTTCACTGAGACACGTGAGTGAAGATAGCCTCACTCGAGTGATATTTTACGGATACTCGAGTGAAGGAGACCTCACTAGAGTGAAGGTACGGTCTACACTCGGGCACTAGAGAGTGAACAACAGCAAGTGACTACCCGAGAGCATAAGAAACTTTTAGAGACAATGAACACTCGAGCACAGAAAGCAACACTTGAGTGATAACCAAATGCTCACTCGAGTACTAGGAAGTGAAGTGCAGAAAGTGAAGACCCGAGAGCACTAAAAGTTCTCAAGGATCAGGAGCACTCGAGTATAGCCCATTGCACTCGAGTGAATACCACACACCAGTGAGTGAGAAAACACACTCTTGCACCATAACCGCGAGTGACAACCCGAGACGCGAGTTCACCGTGTCTCATACACCTGCACCCGAGTGAGAGGAGGCTCACTGGAGTGGGAACCCACAACACCCGCAAGTAAGGCAACACTCTTGCCTTTTTCACACGGAAATGCATCATAAACTAAAGGAAGAAAGGGAAAATACACCATCACACTCGAGTAGACCCATCATCACTCGAGTGATATTCATCCCACACTCGAGTGAATCCCAGATCACCAGAGTGATTCTATCAGATACCAGAAAACGCAGAAGGTATGACAACACTTCCAGAATTTTTACCAAGTGATCCAAATGAACCCAAAATCTCTACCAAAGCTACTACCACACAAAAACATCCAAGGAATTCAATGGAATCATTAGAATTATCCAAATCCTACTCCATTATCATGCTTTGGTTTTAGGCAACACAAATCACCAATTTTCCAATATCACTAAACTCAATCATTCAATTCCCAATCAATCCTATCTATCCATATACATTCCCAACATACCATTACTATGCCAAAAATATACCAAAAGCCCAGTGGTCATCATTTTTGGATTAAAGGTCAAATTTCTAGAAATTTCAAACTAAACCATTTGGTATAAAACTTAGATAGATAGATTAGTTTCACTTACCTCTTTCACTTTGCCAAAGAGATTTCTTGATTCACCAACCTTCAAAATTTCGTGTGGCCCCAAATCAACACCAATAGGCACACTATAAACGTCAAAATGAAGCTATCACTCCAAGGATCAACATTAATGAAGAGAACTTGAGCAATGGAGGCCATTTACTTACCCAAATCACAAGCTTTACCTTTCTCTTTCTTGGCCAACAATGGAGGACAAACAAGAGAGAGAAGATGAGAGATGAGGAGTGTGGAGGAAGGTGAAATGATGATACTTGCCCATGCCTCCATGCTCCAACCGAAAATGAGGGGGAGAGAGGAGAGAGAAATAATTAAAAACTCAATTTGACTTTTCCCTATTCTCCCTCCACATGTGAGCTTGCGAAGTGTCACAATGCCATTGGCTTTCATGAATTAAACCCCCAATTAGCTTCTCTAATATCTCCATTAGCCATATAATCACATTTCTCATTTTCTCTTACTTAGTAATCAATTTCTCCCTTAATTACCAGCTCATGGCCAAAAATTCCATTCTTCCAATTTTTTCACCAATTATGACATATTAATTTATATTGCCATAAAATACACAATAGTGCCAATTAAATTCATAATTATCCACAATAATCATGATTAGCCCTTTAATAAAAAATTGGGATATTACAGTTGTCATGGGAACTATTTGTTCAGGCATGTCCAGTTGGTATGTTTGGTTTTCCTTTATATGATACAATCCTTAATACAAAAATATTTAGTTAATTTTTATAGATTAAGAAAGCTTGATAAATTGCTTAATTATGACAAATATGACCTGATCTTCCTAAAATGTCCTGTGTGACATTAGATTATATATTAATTTATAAATTAAGTAAATTAGTTTGAGACAAAAAGATAAATATTAGATGTAAAATTTTGGATTACGACCAACTTTCTAATTAGCTCATATAATTAGGGACCAAAATAGTATTTTATTTTAATTATACAGAAATTCTCTTTATTTTAAGAATATGCACAGTGTTTTTTTAAAAAATCAAAAGTCATCTAAAAATTGCACATAGGATTCTCGGGTAAAAAAAAAAAAAAAAAGCTTCTTGTTCTGCGTGTGATAAGGTTAGTCATCACTTCTTTTTTTAACTTACTTCTTTATCTCTTATTCACTTTCTCTCTACAATTAAGCGTATTTTTAGGAAATAAAATATACTTTTGATGCATATATGTTTTACTAATTTTAACCAATTTTTTAATATATATATATATATATATATTTCAATTATTTGTATTTTATATATGGGATAATGGAAGGGAGTAAATAGCTAGAGAACTAAATAATTTAGATTTTTCATGATCTATTTATTCTCAAGAAAATTCATATAACATCGTCCTCCCCTTTGAGGCAGGCTTAATTAAGAAATAAAACCCATACGTATAAGAACAATATATAAGAGCGAGCGCGTGCGCGCACAAATAGACTGTGAAACGGAGGGATGATTTGGTGTATATACGTATGTTAAAAATATGATCCCAAGGTGTGGCGGACATGTCCAGCGAGGCCAATTTTGTTAGGTAATCAAACGCCCGTGCGATGGAAGCATATTGGGCATCCAGATTTAAGCAACAGAATTGAATTGAAATAATTTTAATCATAAACTTTTAAAATGATATTTTAAATGCTAAAACTATATAATTGACCTGTGTCTAGTTCATGCCAAGAGAGAATGAAGAATACATAATGAAGAAGGGTCAAGAAATTGAACTAAATTAAGCTCTAAAGGACTTCACAATAATTTCTCAATTTATGGAACTTATTTACAAATAATTTTTTTAGTTGAGACCCATTTATAATTTGTTTTTTTTAGATGGTTTCACAAATCGGAGCATTTAATCATTTAAGTTACAAATAAAATAATAGTAGTTAATTAATAACCCACACTGGATGGAGCACAACCTTTCATGCTGACATATGATTTTTAACTCGAAGCTAAGTAACAACTAAGTGGCTGTTTGGATTAGTGGTAGAAGCTGTTTTTTCAATGTGATTTACAGTATACGAGGTAAGTATGTGTGAAAGGAGTTTTTTTTTTCTTAAAATCATAGCTTGAGATTAAATCCTCAAAATTTAGTCTCATTTTGAGTAAAGCCTACTTACCAAATAATTTAATTTAAAATTATTTGCTTAGGGTACTTTAGTCATTTAGATATTTGCTCATTTTGTTTCCTTCCTATTTTCTCTTGTCATCCAACATGACAGGTGATGACATTTTCTTTCTAGTTTTCTCTTGTTTACATTTTGTGAAAAGATATTAAATTAAAAATTAAAAACTTTTAATCTTATTGTTTCATTGGATTTTTTAAATCAATATAATCCCTATACTTCAATACTTTTCATTCATATTTTTAGGTTAAAAATAAGATCTTTTTTTTTGCAAAAAAAAAAAAAAAGTCTTTTGAGGGGGTGTGAACGCCTTAAATTACTTACAATATGCTGAAAAGTAAACTAAAAAATGCATCTTGTTGCAAATAGTAGTGTGAGGATGGAAGCAATTTAAGAGCATGCATGCGGCTCTCATATTCTCACAACAAATAGAGAGTTTGCATATACTCCTAAAACTGAAGCATTTGGAGAATAAGATTATGATGTATGTATGTATGTAGTTAAAAACATGATGACATGGTGTGGCGGTATAGGGACATGTCCAGAGAGGCCCACTTTGTTAGGTAATAAAACGCCACTTGCAATGGAAGCATATTAAGACCTTGCTACAAAGGATAAGAATTGAATTGGCCGTAAGTGACAAACAATATTGATGTTGGTAACCAATTACAACTCGTTCCTTAATATAAGACATATTTATATAATTTGATTAGATTAAAGAAGTTAGTTACGTTATTTAATATGACAAGTATTTTTTAAAACACTCTAGCCATTGTGTTTAATTCCTCCATTCCCTCTCCTCTTTGATAATGGTTGAGGGACTATCAATGGGGGTAAATTAGGAAAAGATTGACAAATATGAAAACTATGTCTTATATTTAGGATCAAAATCAACTCCCTAAATATGTCTTATATTAAGGATGGGAGGGGTATGTCATTTTTAACATGGAATTTTGCTTCCAAGCCTTCTTAATTCAAACCATTATTTTAAGAGTAAAATACCCTAACCTCCCTTGTGTTTTGCCCTAATTACATGGACCTCCCATCTGTTTTGACAACATACACTTAAGTCCAAACTTTTAACCTTGTTAAGGATTTTTATTTTTAATTAAAAATGATATTAAAATAAATTTTATTTACTAGTTCACCTTTCATCATTACTTCCTCATTTTGGTTTTGAAACATGCTTGTATTACCCCATGCTAAGCAAGTACGAGCACATGCTAAAATGGCCTTTATATGCCAAGTATTGTTGTTAAAGCAGCGGTCATTTCGAGCCAACTAGATATACCGGCATAGGACCATAAGCAAAAGATGAAACTCAAATCCCTGTACTATGTCCTGTCTCCACATATACCATACAAGCCAATCATTCCTATCCAACATGCTAAAAATTAGATCACGCCATCTCAACGGTAAGAAACCATTCCAGAATTTAGAAGTGACCGGGTATTCCCATAGAACGTGGAGTATGACTAGCGTGAACTATGGCATATTTCACACATGCCCGTGGGGTGACTACCATGATGGAAATGCACCATGTTTGTCATTAGGTGGCTATGAAAGTATAGCCACAAGAAAGTACAGTACCTTTGAGGGACCTTCATTTTCCAAACACATCTCCACCGGTATTTAGTGTGAGGCCATGGGGTACCCACCAGGTATTTGTAAGCAAATCTCAGGGAGAAAATGTAACGCCTCAATTTTTGATTAAAGGCTAATGGTAATTATTGAGGATAATTATCGAATTAAAGTTGAATAATTATGTGTTATATGGAAATTTTAATTAATTTGCCATAATTGTTGGGAAAATTGAAAGAATGGCTCTAAATTAGTGATTAATGGAAGAGATTAATTATTAACTAAGGAGAAATGAGATATGTAACTAAATGGCTAATGGAATGAGTAGAGTAACCAAGTGGTTACTTACTTTATGAGAATGAATAAGATATGGACAAGTGTCACTTGATGATGAAGAGAGATGAGATGAAAAGTCAAAGCATTATTTTTTTATTCATTTTCCCTCTTTTCTCTCTCTCTCTCTCTCTCTCTCATGCGCATGTGAAGGGGCATGGGGCAGATTTTTTCTGCATTCTCTCCATCATCTTCACCTCTCATATCTCTCTCCTCTCTCCATATTTTTGTCCTCCATTGTTGGCCAAGAAAGAGAAAGTGAAAGCTTGCATTTAAGGTGAGTAAATGACCTCTAATGGAAAAAATCCCTTCTTTAAAGTTGTTCCTTGAGTTGAGAGTTTCACTTTCATGGTTTTAGATTTGTCATTTGGTGGTGTTTGAGCTCTCACGAAATTGTGGACTTGGGTGAATCAAGGAACTTCTTTGGGAAAGTTGTTGAGGTGAGTGAAAGCTTTCTTTTCAAATAAGTTTTGTGGAATTTCTGGAATTTTGCCCTAAGTTTCATGATTTAGGGTCTTGGGGAGTATAGTATGTTATTGTTATGAAAATGGTGCCTTGTTTAGTGTTTTGAATTGATAGAATTGCATTGAAGTTTAAATGTGAAGTTTGGCACCTTTTGTGTTGGTTTTGTGCTTTGGTCAAAACAGGGCATGTTGATAGGTTGTGATTTTGGTCATTTTGAGGTTACCATTGTGTTCCTTGTGGAAAATTGTATGGGAATAGGTTTGGTTAATGATTTTGGAGTCATGGGACACTTTGGTAGAAAATTGGAAAATCTGTCCCTTGGAACTCTGTTCTGGGCAGTTTATTTGTGTGGACGTTTTGAATGACCAAATGATTTCATAAAATTATGAAACTTTCCAGTCTTAACTTTCACATCCCAGACTTCAAAATGGACATATATTTTGTGTCATTTCGTTTAGTATTCTGTGAGATATGGTTTTCCAAAGTTTGGAATTGAAACAGAACTCTGTTTTGGGGGCAGTGATGAGTTTTGTGTAATTCTGGAATTTTGTGGTGATTTCCAGTAATGGTACATATTTTTCCTATAAAGAGGACTTATGTACCTTTCATTTGGCTTTGAAATCACCTTGTTTTGATTTTTATAGAATTAGTTATGAATTATGGAAGTTCAGCCAGGAAACAGAATTTTCTTGGCCGTGGCCAGAGGTTATGAACCGTGGCCCAAGACCTTCTGTGCATCCATTGGCCGCGGCCCATGGGTAGGCTGGCCACGGACAACCCCCAAAAATCATCATTTTGGAATTTTAAAAGGTGACCTTTGGTCAAGTGTTTCCTAAGCCTTTAGGCATGTATTTAGGCTTTGATTAGCCACCTAAAGGTCATGAATGGTAACCAAATTTAAGTGTTATGAAAATGAGAATTTGGAAAAGAGAATGATCCTATGTCCTTGATTTGGTTATAGGATTGGGTATTCGCCCTGATCATGGTTTCATATCCGCTCGGATCGCGAGTAGCCGACGCTGGAGCATACGTGGAAAGAATAAGAGTAGGGAACTTACCTCTCCTGCATGTATTGATATTTGTGTTTGTGTATTGATGCATGTTATTGCTTTACTTGATTATGTGAAACATATATGAATGATTGAAACTCTGTTTCTATTTATGCTATGGCCATGAGTATGTTGTTGAAACATTGAGCATGAGGATATATCATTATGTGAACACGAGTTATTGTGATGCAAGCATGTCATGCATTAAACACTTATCTTGCATGCATATTGGTATCTGTTTCCTACTGGGATTCTCTAGAATCTCAACCTCCCCTACCAACATTTTAGACAGGACAAGTGGCTCGAGGAAGGAGCAAGCGACTAGGGGCGGCGAGAATCTCTTATGGTCATTTGTATTTGGTTGTTGGTTATCATTGCTATTTGGGATAATGGTAGTTGATTTGGATGTATTTGGAGTTGTATATGTTAGGAGGGATATATGGGTATATATGTTGTGGAGGTGTATTTGGATTGTATTTGGAATGAATTTGTGTAATCCCCATTGAAGAATTGTAAAGGGCGTATGTGCCCATGAACCTTTAGTGAAGATATGAACCCGGAATTGCCGGGATTGTTATTGTGCACTCTGATATATTATGAATGTTAATTATCTTCGCAATGTAATTATATTCGAAATGTGAATGTGAGACCAGGTTAAAGTGTTCGTGAAATGTATTTGTGAAAACCCTATCTTAAGGATGGGGAATGTAAATGAATTTTGATTATTATTGGTCTCTATTTCACTCTAATGTTGTATTTCGGATATAATTATGGAGGGGGTTACAGAAAATTCCATCAAAAGACCATCTCCAAGCCGAGAAATCCTCCCCATTTAGCTGAAGGATATTGACGCGTCCGATAGCTATACATACATGTCCTAGATGTAGGTGTTCAAACTTGCTCATATCACACTGTCTGGGGGGGGGAGTGATGCAATCAGCTACTCTTTATTCAATAGCATCTCTAGGCAATGAAAGGGTTGCCAAACACTAAAGCTTGTCTAAGTGTGTCACCCACATGTCATTCCCAAAAGAAATGTTTTGGCCATTGGTGATACTATCTGTGACCTTCTCCCAATTATTATGGATACCCTTCCACATACTAGACTCCGGCTGGCGCTTCTCAACTTCAAGAACAATATCAATGCTGGCTTTATACTTTTCTCATAGAAACCTGACCCAGAGTAAGTCTCATCTATTAATCATACTTCATCCAAGCTTCAACATGAATGCCTGGATTTGGTAATGAGTCTTCCTAAGACTTAGGCCTCCATCCTCCTTACGTGCACACACCAAATCCCAAGAGACTAGTTGAGGTTTTTGCTGGCTAAGCTACTACCCTAGAGGAAGTTACGACATCATTTGTCAATTTCATCACAAGTCCCCAAAGGAAGAAGCACTATCTGTATAGCATAAGATGACACAGCTGACATTACAGAATACACTAGAGTATGCGTGGCGGCCATCGATAACATGTTGGACTTCCAATTGGCTAGGTGAGCATCCATCTTATTTAGGAGAAAATTATATGTTGCCTTTGATCTCCATTCATGTAATATATGCATTCCTAGATATTTCCCTAGATTCATGTAAAATTCAAAAACTCACTTTTTTCCTTGCATCTGATGTGATTCACATTCCTTGAGAAGTAAATTCTTGACTTTCCAGTGTTTACTTTCTAGCCTGAAATGTTGCAAAAGTCATCCAGGATGACCTTTACAATCCCTGAGTGATCTAGATCTACCTCTGCAAACAAAATGAGATCATCAACAAAAAAGATATGAGAGACAGGAGTACCTCGTTTGGAGAGCCTAAAAGGTTTCCAGTCACCCTCTTTTACTGCCATCTAGATAAGATGCCCTAACCTTTCCAACATGATAACAAATAGATATAGTGATATTGGGTCACCCTGTCAAACCCCATGGGAATGACAAAACATATTAGTAGCCTTTCTATTCTAAAGTAGCTGCATCTAAGATGTTGACATATAAGCTTGAATAACTTTAATGAGATAGTCAAGGATCTTGAGTTCTCTTAGCAGGAGGTGATAAAACTCCATCTAACACGATCATATGCCTTTTCCAAATCTATCTTAATGGCTATGAACCTTTTTCCTTGTTAAAGACTTCATAGAGTGAATGATCTCTTGTACTAGGATAATATTATTAGAGCTTTGACGCCCTTTCACAAAATTGCACTAGTTCAGGGCTTCACTAAAGGCATGAATTGCTTGAATCTATTAGATATAACCTTCGTAACTATCTTGTACACAACATTGCAAAGACTTATGGGACATAAATCTTGAATTGTCTTAGGATGGTCCACTTTCAGTATGAGTATTATTTGAGTTCCATTGATTTATCATATCCATATTGGATCATTAAAAACTCTTTTAACTAAGTCAAGCACCAACAGTCCCACCGTCTTCCATTAGCTCTGGTAAAATAACGGATTGAAGCTATCTGGCCCTGGCGCTTTTAGTGGCCCCATATCAAACAAAGCTTGTCTAATCTCATGATCTTCAATTGATCTCTCCAAAATACACATATTTACATCGTCAATTTTAGGATATGTGCATCCGAATACCAAGGATCCATTATATATGGGTCTCCATATATAAATTTTCAAAGGACTGGCTTCCCATTCTCATAATTTTCACTGCATCATATATCCACTCCCCAGAGTCAAGCTTCAAGGCCTCTATTTTATTCGTTCTCTACCTCCAATTAGCCACTGAATGAAAATATAAGTATTTCGATCCCCATCCATATACTAGTTAGCCCGAGAGTATTGTAGCCAGATGGCTTCTTCCCGTACAAAGAGCTTCTCAAGCTCACCCCATAACTCCCCTCGTAACTTTTCAAGATACTTCGAGATACCTACCAAAACTATCTTTACATTAATCCTATCTAATCATCAATATAAATTATCTTCATATATGAGATGTTACTGAAAACCTCCTTTTTCCATAACTTTAAGTCCTTAGTAAACTGTTTTATAGATCCGCACCAGTCATGTCCCACCTCCAAGTGTGACTGTACCAAATTCTTGAATTCATCATATATAACCCAGGGGGCAAAAAATCTAAGATGCCTTTGATTATTTGCAGTAAATGTAATACCTTATACTTTATAAGCTCGGATGGGTGCAAAAGCGTAGTGAATTGAATTGTTACACCATGAGTTATTGCTTGTTTGGGATAGCTTAATTTTAGCTTATAAGTTCTTTAAAATCATCAATTACGGTATACGAGGTAAATATGTGAGAGGAGTTTTATCTCGACTTATGTGAAAAGCACTTATAAGTAAAAAATAAGCTATCCCAAACATAGGCTTAGTCCTGGAATAGATAAACTTTTGAAAATGTTTGCCAATCTCAACTTCAAATACCAGAAGTTAACCCAATTCTATGAGGGTTTTCTAGAAGAAAATAAAACTTTCCAAAACATTTTCACAAAGGTTCATTGCTTTGCTAAGTCTTATTGGCTTTTGGTTTCCTTTATCAAAGTGTGCTAGCATTTCTCTGTTTAAGCGTTGCATTCCATATATTGTTTAACACTCCCTTATCGTTTAGAATTATTACTCAACTAAGCTACTACTAGTTCTACCAAGTTATTTATATCATATACAATACCAAAAATATACTATATAATATGCAGATCCGAAATAGACAATCAACAGGAAATAAAATATCTTCACTTTGTCCTCTAGTTGTCTGAGTTTATCTTCTTGCCCCTTAAGCCACTAGCCTGTGATGTAGTTTGGTTATAGGAAAAGAGTGAAATTCAAAAGAATCCCAGTAGTAACCAACAGTCAGTCAAATATATATAAGAACATAGAGCATGCCACATAGTCATCATATAATATGAAAATAGCAATCAATATTTAAAACATATCATGCAACATATCACATTACCATAGTGCTAGGTATTTAAATCACTTGGCCCTGAGTGTTCACCAGCATGACAGGTCTTGGTATTCCACTCATGTATAACAGTAATTTTCATAGCCCAGGCGTCCAACCGTGCAACAGGCCCTGGGCGACCACCTTGCAAATTATGAATGCTTCCAAAACTCATGATGAAACCACAACCATACAATGTATCTTATGACATATGAAAGAAATAGTTACTACTTGGTTGCCTTTCCTGACGAGTATCCAACTGTTTCTCTAAACTCGGGCAAGTCTTCAACCCCGGACAACTAACAATTCCTATAATCAAAATTTACGATTGGCGTGTCATTACTTAGTCCAATACTTTTGCCATAATGTAACTAAGTTATTCTTGAACTATCCCTATGTTTATGCTTTGTTTTGAACTTGTTGGTTATCATTTTAGTCACTTGGCTAGCAATTGGAAGCCCAAACAAATGCCTATAAGGTTGGGAAGGGCTAGGAAAATCAACATTTTTCAGAAAGTTTGGAGTGCTAAAAAGGGGGTCTTGGCCACAACCAAAGAATTCTTTAGCCGTGGCCAAGAAACCTTCTGACCGTAGCCAAGAAGTTGAACTTCCAGGTGTCCCCTATTTCTTGGCTGAATTTCCAAAAAAAAATCATAACTTACGTACAATTCCAAATGATACAAGTAATTTATTAAATTAAAGCTTGAAATGTCTACTTTTATTTTGAAAAATATCACAGGCTTTGGACATCATTTTCCTATTAAAAAAAATGTCACACAACCAAATTGCCTCAAAAGAAAATCTCATTGGTAGAAATTTGCAATGTTACCATTTATGCTCCAATAGTCCATAATTTACAACCATGGTTATTCCCACACAGTTTTTCATGTAGAACACAATTGTAACATCAAAACAACCAAAATCACACCACCTTCCCTTCTTACCAACATGGCCTTAACAACAATCAACCAAAATGACATTTTAGCCCTTAAACCTATCCAATATCATTATGAATCATCATCTAACAACAAATACATAATCAAAACATCTTTAAACCTTCAAATCACAAGATGACCAAAAGTCGTAGGCCCCAAAAAACTCATCAAAACCTCAAAATAGTCAATTTAAATTAAATCTTACGCTTGCCTCTACACGTTTCTATAACTGGTTCTGAAATCTGGTAGTACTTCTTCTAGCAAGGGGTCACCAAACACCTCCAAAAGAAATTCTGAAACCATAGAAATGAAGCTTATGATGAGGAGAAGAATATTATAAAAGGGTTCTGAAGGTGAAAACGTCAATTTGATAGTGGTTTTTGAGGTTGAATTTAAGAAAATCCACTATTCACTTTTCTCTTTCCTCTTCCTTTGCTAGCTGTCTTTGAGGGCTTGGAGAGAGACTGCGATGTGTTGAGATGAATTAACTTCAGCCCCTCCCATACCTTTGACCAAAATTAAGAGGAGAGAGGGAGTATGAGATGATTTTCTTCACCTAACTAAAACACTTAGCCCATAATGTGCCACTTGTCACGAGCTTATGGCCTCTCAAGAAGTAAATAACTAATTTAGTTACTACAACTAGTTTAGTTAGCCATTTAGTCCTCTCTTATCTTCCTTTGATTATTGACCAATTTCTTCTTCCAAGAGGAGAGCAAATTGTTGACTAATTGATCAGTAATTCTCTTCTTCCCTTTTATGCCCTTGACTATGGAAATTTTAATTAAATTGCCATTTGGTATTTTATTTAATTCCTTTCCCCCCTTTTATGCACCATTCCCTCTTTTCTTTTAATTCCAAATTAACTTTGTATCATAATTTAATTTAGATAATGGATTTAGGCATTTTCTACAACTAATTCGGGTCATAATTCACACTTTATTTCCAAAAGTGTTTTTCTAACATGATTTACATTTACTTTTGAGTCATTGAGCCCTTGTATGTATTTTGGGATATTACAATTCTCCCCCGGTATAATAAATTTCATCCCTAAAATTTGTTACAAGTCCTAAAACTTAGATTTTGGGAATCGCTTCTGTAGGTCTTCCTCCACCTCCAAAGTTGCCTCTCTAAGTGATAGTCCTTTGCAAGCCACCTTCACGAATGGAATGCTTCTATGCTTGAGTCGTCTTTCTTGTTGATCGATAAGTTGTTCCAGCTCAACCTCACGCTGACCTACTCTGTTACACAATCTCACCACAATCATAGCTTGTTTATACCCTACCCGAGTATTGGTACTCACATTTCCCAGCTTGGCCAGCGGCGGTTCCCACCCTGCCTACACCCCACCCGTATACCCCCTTGAGGCTTAGCCAGTGGCGGCGCGCTTGGCGTGGCAAGGACTCACAATGATATTAGCACACTTCTGTGACACACACCCCCGCCGGCAGCCTCAATCGGCAACCCTACTGGACGGGCTCCATCGGCAACCTCAACCGGCATCCCGACCGACTGCACTAGAACTCCCCCCCACAAAGGAGAATGGGCGGACTCACCATACACAATCACATCAAGCTAGAACTGGGTATATTCAACACTGATGCCTTTAACCACTATGACTTCTGTACCATAACTCTTTTCATCAAACTAGGATCCTCCAAGACCCCTTCTCACAATAATTCGGCCTTGAAGTTCTACCTTCCGAAGCCATCACTAACACATTGCACTTTCTGTGAACTCGAGCTTCTGCTCAACACAATTCTTAAACATATCACACTTATTGCCTCGAGCTTTTGCTCAGTGTAGTTCTCAAACACATCACATTACCACACTTCCGCTGCATACTCTGAGGTCTTTCTCCTCATCTGTGCTTTCACAATGTCAGGGTGATTTAATAGGAGTCCTGTAGGAATGTCCCACTACACTTGACCACACTCACAATCTGTGCCAAATCTTGGCTTGATTCAACTCGAATCATTTAGAGCCATAACCAACACGTCGTTAAGAACATGGGCTCTTATAGCTCTACTCTACGATTCAACGTCACGACAACTGCTCTCTACGGTTCGTTATCATGGTGGCTGCACACTAGGGTTTATCGTCACGACGGCTTTCACAACATCACATAGTCAATCCCCGTATACTATTGCCCTAGTGGAATAGTCCTCTGCCATGGAAACCCCCCATACGGCCGCAAATGAGAGACACTCACAAATAGCCTTCTGGCTCACTAAGACACATCCCCCGTACCGCCCCAAAGGCACGGTCCTCCCACCGAAACACCGATGGGCCACAGGTGATAAACACACACAAATAGCCCGTCCGATCAGATGTCACCATAGGTAGCCCTCTCCGATTAAGACTCCCCATAGGTAGCACCCTCCGATCCGAATCCTCCATAGATAACTTTCTCCCTGTACTCCGTAGATAACTTTCTCCCTATGCCAGATTAACAACCAGCACCCTCTGGATACTTGATATATACTTCAATTCATTTTGGTACTCCTCTCAAGTACCCCAGACCATCCAGGTCAACTCAGATTCCTAAGAATCAGCCTAGTTATTGAGTCTGATCCTTGGATCACAACTTAGCTCTCAAAGTTTCAACCTCAATTAAACCGGGAAATCATTTCCCTCATTTCCACAGAACATCATTAATTCCCACACAAGGTCAAATATCTCTGCCAGCCTAAGGCACACTGGTCCCCTAGGTCGTATGGCCTTTGGACACACCAATCCACTATAACAGCACTGGCATGTATTATCATATAGCCTAGGGTCTCCAACCCAACATCTAGGTTTATTATGACACCTAGGATCCTACTATCACATAACCTGGAAATCATTTTTCCTCTATACTCTAATCAAATGATAGGTCTGCTTACCTCCACTTTTCGAGTCTACACACCTGATTCTAGGATGAACCATTTTATCCTTTATTTACAAATGATTCACCGCGCCTGTACCATAGCAAATGTATACACATGTCCAAAAATCTCATATATCCATAATAACATATCTTATATGTGTATACACACAACTATCACAAATCTTCTTCTACCACCAAGGCAGAGATCTAAGGGAGCTATCCTAGCAAATTCCTATACTTGCCAGGAACAACAGCTCTGATACAAAAAATGTAACCCCTTACCAATAATAATCAAAAACCATTTTCAAAATTATTTATAACCTGGTCTCACATTCACATTCCAAATACAATTACTACACAAAGATAAATCACATTTAAATATATCAGAGTACACAGAATAATTCCTGGCCAACCCCAAGTTCCATATATTGATCAAAGCCTTATACGGCATAATTGCCCATACAAGCCCTTATACGGGGATTGCATGATATTCATTCCAAATACACATTCCAATCTATCCTCTGAATATGTACGACCAAACATATACAATTATACCAACATATAACGATAACTAACTACTAATGCACTTGCCCATAAGAAGACCTAGCCGTCCTTGGTTGCTTGCTCCATCTTGATCCACTTGCCTTGTCTACACTGTTGGTAGGGGAGGGAGAGATTCTGGGAAATCTCAGTAGGAAAACAATACCAATATACATGCAAGATAAGTGTTTAATGCATGACATGCTTGCAATACATAATTCATGTTCACACAATGACATATTAGCATGCTCAATGTTCAAACAATATACTCATGGCCATAGCATAAGTTGAAACAGAGCTTCAATCACTCATGTATGTTTCCATAATCAGGCAAAGCAATAACATGCATCAATACACCAACACAATTATCAAATACATGTAGGAGAGGTAAGTTCCCTAAACTTGTTCTTTCCACGTGTGCTCCAGCACCGGCTACTCACGATCAGGGAGAATATTGAACCCTATAAACCAAATCAATGACATCGGGTTATTCTCCACTCCAAGTTCTCACTTTCATAATACTTAATATTGGTTATCATTACTGTTGCTAAGCCCTCACATATGTCTCTAACATAAGTCCTAAAAGAGTCGGAAGAACTATCCCAAAGATCCCTTTTTGGAAGCACAGGACATGATTTTTCACTGTTGCACTCTAGTGAAGATGGCCTCACTCGAGTGATAATCTATGGACACTCGGGTGAAGAAGACCTCACTCGAGTGATGGTATAGTCAACACTCGAGTACTCAAAAGTGAAAGACAGCTAGTGCACACTCGAGAGCATAAGAACTCTTAGAAGGCTGCAACACTAGAGTCTAGAAAACCACACTCGAGTGATAGCTAAATGCTCACTCGAGTACCAGGAAGTGAAGCACAGAAAGTGAGGACCCAAGAGCATAAGAGTTTTCCATGAAGCGGAACACTCGAGTGAAACACAAAGCACTTGAGTGATGGCTTAACACTTGCAAGTGTTAAGGCACACTCTTGCCTTATCCACGGAAGTGCAACATGAAACTGGAAGCAGGAAGGGAAAATACAATATCTTGCTTGAGTAAACCCATCTTCACTCGAGTGAACCCCAGATCACTCAAATAATGCTATCAGAACCAGAAAATGCAGAAAATTGACAACGCTTCCCAAACTTTCCCCAAGAGATTCCAATAGACCTAAAACCTCAACCAAATCTATTCTCACATAAAACACCCAAGGAAACCAATGGAACCATCAAAACTACCAAATTTCTATTCCATTATCATGATTTGGTTTTGGGCAACATAAACATCAAAATTCCAGACTTACCAAACTTAATCATTCAATCCCAAATCCCTTTCTATCTATCCAAATACATTCCAAATATACCAATTCCATGCCAATAACATGCCATACTCCTAATGACACTCATTTTTGAATTTAAGGCTATAATTACCAAAAATTCCAAACTTCATCAAATGGCATGAAACATAGATAGAAAGGTTTGATTCACCTACCTCTTCAACTTTTCCAAAGACACTTCTTGATTGTCTAACCTCTAGATTTTCTTGATGTCACAAATCAACACCAATGACTAATCTATAACCAACAAAATGAAGCTCTTAACCTAAGGAACAACTTTATAGAAGAGAGGTTGAGTAAAGGAGAACATTAGCATACCTCAAATGAAACCTTTTCTTCCTCCTTTATCAAGCTTCCATGGCCGCACAAGAGAGAGAAAGATGAGAGAGATGAAGAGAGGTTGAAGATGGAGTGAAATGATTACACTCCCCCCCTCCCATACTCATTCCAGTGAAAAGGAGGGAAGAAGAGAGAGAAAGAATGCCTTAAAAAAATGCAACATTTGGCTTTTATACACATTCTCTCTTCACACCCACGTTTGCCATATGTCTTATTTCTATTGGCTCTCACAAAATAAGCAACCGATTAGCCATTCTAATCCTTCCATTAGCCATTTAATCACCCTTCTCATTTTTCTCTTAGTTAGTAATTAATTTCTCTATTAATCACTAACTAATTACCCAACCATTTCATTCTTTCAATTTCCACTAATCATGGCATAATAATTAATATTACCGCCAAAACCCATAATTATTCCACTTTAATTCAATAATTATCCTCAATAATTATCATCATCCCTTAATTGAAATTTGGGGCATTACAACCTTCATGAATGGAATGCTTCTATGCTTGAGTCATCTTTCCTGTTGATCGATAACTTGTTCTGGCTCAACCTCATGGTGAGACCTTTTTGCATATCAACTTCCTCATACTCTATAACATGCTCAGGGTCCGGTTGGTACTTCTTCAGTTGAGATACATGGAAGACGTCTTGCAACCTTCTCAAGTTTAAGGGGTAGAGCTATCCGGTATGCCACTGGCCTAACTCTAGGCAAAACTTCAAAAGGACCAATGTATCGAGGGCTTAGTTTCTTTGTCTTCAGTGCCCTTCCAATACCGGTAATAGGCAAAACCTTCAGAAATACATGATCACCGACTTCAAATTCTAAAGGTCTTCTTCGCCTGTCGGCATAACTCTTTTGCCTACTCTGGGCTGCCAGTAGTCTCTTTTTAATGATTTTGATATGCTCAATAGTCTAATCCACCAGATCTGACCCACACAACTTTCTCTTTGATTACTCCGTCCAGCAGAGAGGGGATTGACACTTCCTTCCATAAAGCATTTCATACGGAGCCATTTGAATGCTCGCATGATAGCTATTGTTGTAAGCGAATTCAGCAAGTGAAAGGTAATGATCCCAGCTTCCTTTACAGTCCATTACACATGCTCCTAACATGTCTTCCAGCGTTTGTATGGTCCTCTCTAACTGCCTATCCATCTTAGGGTGATAAACCATACTAAATTTTAGCTTAGTGCCCAGAGCTTCATGTAGAGATCTCCAAAATCTCAAAGTGAAATGAGGATCTCTATCTTACTATCTTCTTGATGTATATCTCTACAGTTTATCATAGGAATATCTGGCATTGATTTGGATAAAATGTGCTAATTTCATGAATTGATCTACAATCACCCAGATGAATCATGATTTCTGATCTTGGGTAATCCCACCACCAGATCCATAGTCACGCCTTCCCATTTCCATTTTGGAATCGTGGGGCTCTGAAGGAGTCTTGGCAGTCTCTGGTGTTCAATCTTTACTTTTTGGAAGGTAAGATATCGGGCTAAAACTTGGTTACATCTTTCTTCAATTTGGGCCACCAATACATTGACATCAGATCATGGTACATCTTTACCATTCCTAGGTGAAGCGTATATTGACTCTTGTGAGCCTTATTCAGGATTTTCTGCCTCAAGTCAGCCTTTCATGGAACATAAATTCTCTTCTTGAATTGAACCAGTCCACTAAGTAAGAAATCATAAGCTTTAGTTCTTCATTTCTCCATCATGGTTCTGATGGATTTTGCTTATTCGTCTTGTTTCTGTACTTCATCGATCTCAGCTCTCAAATCACTTTCCCTTTAGGTGACACCATAACTAGCATATCAAATTTGATTTGAGAGATTCTGATATCAGAAATCTTCTATTAGTTTCCATTCCCATATCATCCTAGCTACCACTTGTACCACTTTCTGACTAAGAGCATCAATGACGATATTAATGTTACCCGGATGATACTTGATCTCGAGGTTGTAATTTTTCAGCAACTCCATCTGTCTATGTTGTCTCGTATTTAACTCTTTTTTGTCATACAAATATCTGAGACTCTTATAGTCGTAGTATAGTTCCACAATCACACCATTAATATAGTGTCACCATATTTTCAATGCAAACATAATTACTGCAAGCTCCATATCATAAGTGGGATAATTCATCTCATAAGGCTTCAGCTATCGGTAAGTGTAGGCCACTACTCTGCCCTGCTGCATAAGGACACATTCCAATCCTTGCTTACTAGCATCAATGTAGACCACATAGGTCAAACTAGGATCGGGGATAATCAATGATGGTGCAGTTGTCAACCTCCCCTTCATCTCAATGAAGCTCCTCTCACATTTGTCATCCCACTTAAATGACTTATCCTTTCGAGTGATCTTGGTCATTGGCAAGGCGATCCAAGAGAAATTCTGAATGAATCTCCGATAATAACCAGTAAGACCAGAAAACTACGTATCTCTGCAACAGTTTCTAGACTCTTCCAATTCAATATTACTTCCACCTTACTGGGATCTACTGAAACCCCATCTTGTGAGATGACAAGGCCTAAAAATTTGATTTCCAAAATCTAGAACTCACACTTGCTCAGTTTGGCATAGAGTTACTTTTCTCACAAAATACTCAGTATGATTCTTAAATACTCCTCATGCTCTTCCTTACTCTTGGAGTATATCAAGATGTTGTTGATAAAGACTACCACAAACTAATCTAGATAATGATGAAAGATGTGATTCATGTAGTCCATAACTATGGCAGGTGCGTTAGTTAGATTGAAGGGCATCACCATAAACTCATAGTGCCCATATCTACTCCTAAAAATAGTCTTCAGTATATCTTTTGCTTTCACCCGTAACTAATTGTAACCCGGGCTTAGATCAATTTTTGAGAACACTCAAGAACCAAACAATTGATCAAGAAGGTCACTAATTCTGGGAAGTGGGTACTTGTTCTTGACGGTTACCTTATTCAACTCTCTGTAGTCTATACATGTCTCGGGCTCCCGTCCTTCTTCTTAACGAATGGGGCTGGAGCTCCCCATGATGAGACACTGGATCAAATAAACCCTTTCTCAAGCAATTCCTCAATCTGTTTCTTTAACTCTGCCATCTCGTTTAGAGCCATTCCATATAGGGCTTTTGATATGGATCCAGTTCCAGGCATAATCTCGATTGTGAATTCCAGTTCCCTTTTTGGAGGTAATCCACTAAGGTTGTTCGGAAATACCTCAAGAAATTCCTTCACCATGGGTATATTTTCAAGAACTACTTCTGTCTCTACCTAAATAGAAAAGAACGCTATATACCCCTGGCATCCTTTCTTTAAGAATCTCCCAGTCTCGGCCATCGAGAGGAACTTCAGACTAGCATTTACGTTGTCATTCTGACACGGAGTGGAATATACTATCCTCTTGGTTCCACAATCCAGGATCTATTACTTGCCATCAACCAATCAAAACCTAGTATAACCTTGAGTTTGTGAAGCAGTAGACAAATCAAATCAACTATTGACTCACACCCCTCAACATTTATCACATAGTTCAGGCAAGCATCAGCAGTCATGGATTTAACACCCATTGGCGTGACACAATCAAGTCAAATGGCAGTCTATGAATATGCAGTCTTAGGTGCTTAACACATTCATAGACAATGAAGGAATGACTAGCACCCGAATCAAACAGAATTTGTAGCAAACTATTAAGAAAGAGATTTTACCTTGAATCAACTTAAGCGACTTCTGTGCCTCTTCTTGTGTTAAGGAAAATACTCTGCCCTGATTCTTAGGTCTAGGCTCTGCTGCTCACTGCAGACAATTTACCGCCATATGACCTAGCTTCTGGCAGTCATCACAAATTATCTGTTTGTTGGGCGTATAATAGAGTCAATCGGGCTACGACTTACTACACCGAGGGCATGTTTCAGATGTCAGGGGTTTCTAGTTACCATGGTTTCCTGACTGAAATGGCTTGTTGTTGTTCCCCTTTATGAGAACCCTTGTTCCTTACGCTTCTGCGAGGCATCACCCTGACCAAATCCACCTCAGTTGTTAGCATTCTTTCTCGCATGCATCCTTCACAGATTACTTTCCATCGGCCAACAAATTTCCACTGTCTTGTTAAATTCCATGAACTACTGGGAGATCAATTTCTCTTCTATCTCAGGCTTCAGTCCCTAAACTAATATATCAGAACTCCACTCCTTATCATCCTTAAATTTTAGATAGGAGTAACGAGATAAGCAGATGAATCGAGATAAGTAGTCATCAAAGGTTTCATTATCACCCTACTGTATATAGCTAGAAATTCTATTTCCTTCTAACCCTCATGAACCTGGGGAAATATTTCTCATTAAATTTCTCTAAAAACAACTCCCAGGTCAGCGGAATATATCGGCCCAGTAAAAGTGCTACTTTATTCCTCCACCAGTAATAGCATCTCCCTCCAGTTTGTATATAGCTATTCAAACCTTGATTTCCGCTGGGCATTATAACACCTCAAAAATTTTCTCTACTCAGATCATCCAGTCCTCAGCAGCTTGTGGATCAAATCTTCCTCTAAATGCTGAAGGTTGGTATTTGCAGAATTTAGACATCTAGTAGTGAAGACTTTTTCTTTCACGAGCCACCACAGTGTTAGGAGGCTCTTGACTTAGTTGGGCTACTGTGATTGCTCATCAAACTAAGGTTGTTCTGCTTCTTGACTTACCTTAGTGCTTTCAGGTGATACCCTGTCCTTATTCCATTTTACCTTCACTTCCCAAAGTTCCTCTCACAAATCTTGAATCATAGCTTGTTGTGCGGTCAGCATACCGAGAACTTATTTCATAGGATTAGGTCTCGTATTGTTCTCAGGTTCCATATTTAGTGGTGGTGCATTCCTTAGTCTAAGTCACCAAATCACAACATTAATATCATATTAGGCATTATATATATTCCTAAAAAATTACACACCAACATACAACAGGAACATATATATATATATATATATTACTACAAACAGTCATATTTATAATAGAGGGCTTGGTATTTACACCAAAAGAAGCCTATACTACATTGTCTTAACAGAACAAGTTCATTTTAATACTATATCATTTACATGTACTTCCATACATCATTAAACATAAGGTTCATGAAAGGAGGAAACTCTTAAGGACCCTACTCGACTATATCATTCTTCTTTTGGACCCAAAAAACTGTATCGGGAAAGTAGGCCAAAGTGGTCTTGATCTATAGTTCGTTAGTCATCTACAAGTAATACATATCCCACTTACTATACAACAGTTTTACATCAAATAAGAACCTATTATATTTTGATTGGGTGGTATTGCACTCCTTATAACTACTGAGGTATAACTCCTTCATATACCTCCATAATTCATCATTAGGATAGGGATCGTAAACTAGTTTGACCTTCAGAGCCTTAGAGTTAGCAGTAGAATTAGTATCCTACACTACCATAAAGCCACCAGTTCATCTTTGTCTCCAACAAAAGATTCTCCACTTGGAATAGGCCCTATCTTAACCATTACCGGTATAGGAACTCTCCAACAAAAGACTCTATACTAATCAAGGTTATAAACCATCAACATATGCAAAGGACTCTAGCAAATACCTACCGTTGCCAGAATCTATGCTTTGATACCAAATTGTAATACCTTATACTTTATAAGATCAGGCAAGTGCAAAAACACAGTGAATTGAACCATTATAGCAAGAGTTAGTCCTAGACTAGACAAACTTTCAAAAATGTTTACTAATCTCAACTTCAAACACCAGACGTGAACCAGGGTCTGCGAGAGTTTGTCATATGAAAATAAAACTTTTCAAAACATTTTCACAAAGGTTCATTGTTTCACTAAGTCTCATTGGCTTTTAGTTTCCTTTATCAGAGTATGCAAGTGTTACATTCCATATATTGTTTAACATTCCCTTATCATTCAGAAGCGTTACTAAACTAAACTACTACTAGTTCTACTAAGTTATTTACATCATATATAGTACCAAAAATATATTGTATAATATACAGATACAAAAAAGACAACCAACTTGAAATATAATCCCTTCACTTCATCCTCTAATTGTCCAAGTTTAACTTCTTAGTCCTTGAGCCACTAGCCTACACTGTAGATTGGTTATAGGAAAAGAGTGAGATTCAAGAGAATCCCAGTAGTGACCAACATTCAGTCACATATATATAAGAATACAAAGTATGGCACATAGTCATCATATAACACAGAAATATCAATCAGCAGCATTTAAAACACATTATGAAGCATATCACATTACCATAGTGCTAGGTATTTAAATCACTTGGCCTCGAGTATTCACTTGCGCAGCAGGCCCTGTGATTCTACTCATGTATAACACTAATTTTCATGATCCAAGCATCCACTCGTGCAACAGGCCCTGGGTGACCACCTCACAAATTGTGAATGCTTCTAAAACTTATGATGAAACCACAACCATACAATGTATCTCATAACATATGAAAGAACGAGTTACTACCTAGTCACCTTTCCTAATGGGTATCCAACTATTTCTCTGAGCTCGGGCAGGTCTTAAATCCCAGACAGCTAACATGTTCTATAATCAAAATTTACGATTGGTGTGTCACTACTTAATTCAATACTTTTAGTATAATGTAACTAAGTTATACTTGACCTATCCCCATGTTTATGCTTTGTTTTGAACTTGTTGGTTACCAATTTAGTCACTCGGCTAGCCAATGGAAGCCCAAATAAATGCCTATAAGGTTAGGAAGGGCTAGGAAAATCAACATTTTTCAGAAAGTTTGGAGTGCTAAAAAAGGGGTCTTGACCATAGCCAAGGAATTCTTTGGTCACAGCTAAGAGAGGTTAGAAACCTATGGACCGCAGGCAAAAAAAGTCAAAAATCTTTAGGCCGTGACCAAGAAATAGTTTAGGTGCTTTAGCCGCAGCTAAGAAGTTGAACTTCCAGGTTTCCTCAGTTTCTTGGTTGAATTTCCAAAAAATAATCATAACTTATGTATAACTCCAAACGATACAAGTGACTTATCAAATTAAAGCTTGACATGTCTATTTTTATTTTGAAAAATATCACAAGCATGGACATCATTTGCCTATTAAAAAATGTCACACAACCAGACTGCGTCAAAAGAAAATCTCACTGGCAGAAATTTGCAATGTTACCATTTATGTTCTAATAGTCCATAATTTACAACCATGGCTATTCCTACACAGTTTTTCATGTAGAGCACTATGGTAACATCAAAACAACCAAAATCACACCCCATTCCCTTCTTACCAATATGGTCTTAACAACAATCAACCAGAATGACATTTTAGCCCTCAAACCTATCCATGTCATCATAAATCATCATCTAACAATAAAATACACAATCAAAACATCTTTATTCCTTCAAATCACAAGATGGGAAAAAACCCTAGGCCCTACAAAACTTATCAAGACCTCAAAATAACCAGTTCAAATTAAAGCTTATGCTTACTTCTTCACATTTCTATTACCAGTTCTGAAATCTGTCAGTACTTCTTATGGTAAGGGGTCACCAAACACCTCCAAACAAAATTATGAAACCATATAAATGAAGCTTACGATGAGGAGAAGAAGATTATAGAGGGGTTTTTCAGGTGAAAATATCTATTTGGTGGTGGTTTTTGAGGTTGAATTCAAGAAAATCCACTATTCACTTTTCTCTTTCCTCTTCCCTTGCTAGCCAACTTGGAGAGCTTGGAGAGAGAGTGAGATGTGTTGAAATGAATTAACTTTAGTCCCTCCCATGCCTTTAACCAAAATTGAGAGGAGAGAGGAAGTATGAGATGATTTTCTTCACCTAACCAATGGCATTGATCTCAACTTCTCTGCACTAAGGACACCACAACAAAAAAGAGTTGTAGAGAGAAAGAACAGAGTACTCAAAGAAATGGCCAGAGCCATGCTGAACGAAAAGAACACGTCACAAGTTTTCTGGGCTGATGCAATGAGCACAACATGCTACATTTCAAATAGAGCCTACCTCAGAACAAAACTTGGAAAGACACTATATGAACTATATAAAGGAAGGAAGCTGAACCTTGGTAATCTACATATCTTCGGTTGTAAGCGTTTCATTCATAATAATAGTAAAGATAATCTAGGAAAGTTTGATTCTAAAACTGACCAAGGAATATTCCTAGCCTATTCTAAATAAATTAAAGCTTACAGAGTTTTCAATAAACGCACATGTGTAGTTCAAGAATCAATTCATGTTGTGTTTAATGAATTTGAATCCTCTGATAAGATTATTAATGATAAGCAGGAGATAATTTTAAGTCAATAAAATGGGCAACCGAATCCTATTTTTTTAATCCAGAGGATGACCAAGCCGATAAAGAAGAACGACCATATAGACTAGGACAACATAGAGCCTAGAAGTATAACAAAAGTCATCCCCTAGATCAAGTTATAAGAGATATAAATGAGGTAATTAGAACTAGGAACAAAATATTAAATGATGTTAGTTCTCTACATTGATTTCTAAGATAGAACCTTCTAACATTGATGAAGCCCTATCAAACAATGATTAGGTCATAGCAATGCAAGAAAAACTTAATCAATTTGAAAGAAATCAAGTTTGGGATTTGGTACCCTAGCCTAAAGATCATCCGGTCATTGGCACTAAATGGGTATTCAAGAACAAACTTGACTAATCTACAATCATTGTCAGAAACAAGGTAAGATTGGTGGCCAAATGCTACAATCAAGAATAAGGTATTGATTATGAGGAAACGTATGCTCCAGTAGCAAGATTGGAAGCTATACCAGTACTCTTAGCTTTTACGGTGCCAAAGGATTCAAACCATATCAAATGAATGTAAAGAGTGCATTTCTAAATGGTTATATCATGGAAAAAGTATATGTAGAATAACCACTAGGTTTTAAGGATGTAACCAAACCTGATCATGTCTTTAAACTAAGAAAAGCTTTATACGATATAAAACAAGCCCCTAGAGCATGGTATGAAAGATTTAGTAAATTCCTTATCAATCAAGGTTGTGTATGAGGAAGAGTAGATACAACACTTTTCATAAAACAAAAACAAAATGATATTTTGATATTTCAAATATATGCTGATGATATCAATTTCAGTGCTGCTAATAAAACTTTTAGCAAAGAATTCTCTGAGATAATGCAGGGGGAGTTTGAGATACCAATGATGTGAGAATTGAGTTTCTTTCTTGGTTTACAAATCAAGTAAAGGAAGAATGAATCTTTATATCTCAAACAAAGTACTTAAAAGAACTATTGAAAAAATACAAGATAGATCAAGCAAATGAAGCAGATACGCCTATGAGCTCAACTATATTGCTTGACGCTGATGTCAAAGGAAAAGACTATAACATCACTAAATACAGAGGAATTATTGGCTCATTACTCTATGTCATTACAAGCAGACCTGACATCCAACTTAGTGTTGGTATGTGTGCAAGATATCAATCAACACCTAAAGAATCACATACTGAAATAGTTAAACGAATCTTTAAATATCTTGCCGACATAGTAGAATTAGGTATTTGGTATCTTAAAGGAGGAAATGAATACCTAGTTGCATACTTAGACTCTGATCATGGAGGTTATAAGACTGACAGAAAGAGTACCAGTGGGTAATGCCAATTTCTTGGAGGCTTACTTGTATCATGGTTTAGCAACAAACAGAACACAATGTTTCTTTCATCAATGGAAGTTGAGTATGTCACAGCATTAAGTTGTTGTGCACAAGTATTATGGCTGAAGCAATAATTACAAGACCTTGGTATACACTTAAAAGAGATACCTATCTATTGTGACAACACTACATGATAAGCTTGGCAAAAAATCCAGTCTAACACTTTAGAACCAAACATATCATGTTAGACATCACTTCATCAGGGATCATGTTCAAAAGAAGAATGTCAAAGTGATATTCATCCCAACTTATCTTCAAATAGCAGATATCTTCACAAAACCTCTCGCTAAAGATCAATTTCTATTTATAAGAAAAGAATTGGAAATGGTAAATTCCAACAAATTGTAAGTTGTTATATGTTAGATAATATAATTCGATTATGTTTTGGTGATAACTGACTTAATTATCAGAGTATCTAATATTGATTTTGCAGGACCTTGATACTCTGTTATATGGTAAGGAAAGCAGAGGTTAATAGAGGACCACATTACTCGAGTGACAACTTCTAGTGATCAAGATATCACTCAAGTGACAACTGGAAGTGATGGTTAGAATTACTTGAGTGACCACTCAAGTGATGACCTAGAAATCAGGTAGTAGGCATTAATTCAAATTTATTGAAATTGAAATGGCATAATGGTTGAATATGAACAGTTAGAAGTTAAAGAGACTGATCACTTGAGTGATGTCTCAGAATCACTCGAGTGAGCACTCAAGTGATCATTAGTGTAGATGAAAATTCAACCTAGTTTCCATTTAATTATGCCATCTAATGCTTATAAATCATCAAGGAAACATTCATGAATAATTACTATATTATTCATGGCAAGTATGAATAATTGTATTATTTTTTATTGCTTGGCATGATCACTCAAGTGATCATTCAATTGATTCCCCGAGATCACTCAATTGATGTCAGGCATAGTGGCTTATAAGTTCAGCACTCTGTCATTTTCACAAAACTACTCCCAATGATTCTCCTAGTGCTCTACCCAAAACTTTTCACAAAATTTTACCTACCCCATTACCATTAAAACCTAGTGATTTTCACCCTGTAAAACCTCTTAAAATTCTTCAAATCCCTTGCCCTAACTATCAACAATAAGTACTCAAAAAGGAGAAAAATCAAATTTTTGTTCTTTAATCACAATGGTTAGGACCAAAGTGCCTCGTAATGATCCTACAGAGTCTTCTAAGTCCCTAGAATTATCTAAATCTCCTCCATCTCCTCTACCCAAGAAATAGAAGAAATCTACCCTACCAAAGTCCAAATCCAAAGTTAAGCCAAAAGTGCTTAACAAAGCACCACTGAAACCAAAACCTAAAGCAAAAGGGGTTGTCATTCAAGAGCCTATCAAAACAAAGTTAAGTCTAAACCGCCACCTCTAAGGAAAGGGAAGAAAATTGCCCCACCTAGTCCTCCACCTTCAGATTCTTCTGAAACTCCCTCTTGGTTAGAAAGAGGATCTCAAAGGCCAAAATATGATAAGAAGATTTCCAAGGCAATGGCAAACATATTGGAGGAAGTCTTCCAGTCTAAGGGAGCCATACAAGGAAGTCCTTCAAAATCACAGACTTCAAAAGGAGGAAGTAAGGAACAAGATGACATGGTACTACCAAAAGGCTTCAACAAGAACAAGCTTGATGAATCAAATAAGCACAAGGAGCAATTCGCTAGGAGGAAAATGTGTAAGATGTATTACACTAATCTCCAAGTACTTTTTAAAGCCATTCAGTATGATTTGAGTGATTATCTAGAGGGTTACATTCTGTTGTTATATGTGAATCTTCCCTATTGTACTAAAATTATAAGACACTTTTACTATAATCTAGAACCAGTAGAAGATGTTCTTAGTCAAGTGGTAGAGGAGGAACTAGAAACAAAAGTGAGAGGGAAGAAGTTTACTATCTTTGCCTCCAAGATCAATAAGTAGTTAGGGATTTACAATCCACCACTAGACAACCCAATTGATCTTAATCCCAACTAGATCTTTAGTATCCTAAGGCCTGGTGAGAGAGTTGGACCATTGATCTTTAAACCAAGTGATATGTGTGATTTACATAGAATATTTTGGTATATCTATTCTCATGCAATAGTCACTAAGTCCAATAACTTCACTCATTTCATCGATCAAGATTACGGGAATATGGCATCAATTTTGTTGAAAGAGAAAAGGAACCTTGGAGAGATGATTTTCTCAAAAATAAAAAGGTATAGGTTCTCTAGACCTAGAACAACACTGATGCCATTTCCTAAGCTAATCTCTCTATTCTTAATGGCCAAGAAGATATGGTTCTTGGAGCTAAATGAGCCTATTGAGAAGTTGTGCCAGTTGGAAGGAGCCAAATTGGCAAACTGAGCATTAAGCTACCATTGAAGAAGCCTATGGAATCAATTCCCAAGAAGAAGGCTTTTGAGGCTAAGACTAGTAGATTGGATGACACTCAGTCCTCTGCTCCTGCTACTACCTCAGCTCTATCCTTCTTTGGGTCTACAATTCAGAATTACATAAATGAGGTACTTGAAGGATTTCATGTGGACATTGCTAACACCAACATTGAGCTCATAAACCATATGAATTTCAAGATGGGAGAGATGGTTGAGTACATGAACAAGCATAATCAGGAGGTACTAGCCACTCCTATCACAGCCTGAGATCCATCTTTCTTGAGTTCTGGGTCCAGCTCTTTGTGTAATCCATCTTCTGTATAGTTCACCCTTTTTGATGATGTCAAAAATTGGGAGAAGAACTAGGATTAGGAGACTAGGACTAAGAGTGATTTTGATGAACTGATCATGTGCCTACACTGATATAGTATGGGGGTAAATAGATGTATAGGGATTTTAGGGAGCTTTCTAATTTCTATTATGTGTCATAGTATTCTAAGTTTTATGACATTTCATGTTATTGAATTCTAAGCTCTGAAGTTATTATGACCATTATATTCCTTGGACTAATGATTTCTATCTATGTAAACAAGGTTATTAAGCAATTATGTTTTAAAATCAAGCATATGATTGAGACTTCAAAATGTTTTCAAAATAATTTGTTCAAAAATAACCAAGTTTTGTCATCATAAAAAAGGGGAAGAATGTTAGATCCTATGTTTTGATGATCACAAAAGGTGTTACAAATGATTTGATTAAACAAAGAAACAAGAGTACTATGAGGCATGCAAAGTAAGCACTCGAGTGATGAAGAAAGAAGAAAAGCCTCTATGAAAGGTCTCTATCTCTGGCACATTTTAGAAGTGATCACTTGAGTAATGTAGTTGAAAATGCTTGAAAAAATCTCTGCCAGATTTTGAGAAGGATCACTCAAGTGATCACTAAGGATCACTTGAGTGACCACTTTAGTGATGAGGTAAGAATTGTAGCCTTTGACTCTCTGCCTGAAATTGCAAGGGATTACTCGAGTGATGTCCCAAAATCACTCGAGTGATAAAACTTGGAAAGCTGCTTCAACTCTCTGCCAAGTTCTGAAAGGGATCACTCAAGTGATAAATCCCATAATGCATGATAATCACCTATTATTCTTTGATTTAATGTATTGATGTCTAACACTTTATTGTATTAGTGTTTGAAGTATTTTTACAAGAAAAGAATGAAGAGCTCATGTTGAAGAACTCATTCCACTCCTTTCCCATTTTGTGTATATCTCCTTGCTGCAAAGGTAACTGCAATAGCCACAGTCTCCAACAATAGACGGCTTAATCTCCTTGCTAGTGGCAAACGGCGCTTGCACTTTTCATGGTGAGATTCATGATTCCTATGTAGGAGTTTCTTTTTCTGTGATTTGTGATTTCTTACTTTCCTTCTCTCTGCTGCTTTAATCTCGATGTAGGATTTTTTTGTGTGATTCACAATTTCTTAGTTCAAATATAGTATCTAAAGCGATTTGATTCCCCTATCTTGGCTAGAATACATTTGTTGCTTATCTCGGGTTCATAGCACATAGGCTTTCTAAGCCTGGCGGTCGGGTTCAAGAACAATACCAGGGCAATCAAAAAGAACATTTGGTGTTCTTTTAAAAGATTTCTAATAATAGCTAGTGCCACTGAAGCCCAATATGCATTAAAGAATATGTTTGACATTATGATAGCTTGTTGTATATTACATAACTTTTTGAGCAATGTAGATCCCAATGAGAGTCTAATTGCTCAAGCTGATCATGAACTGTTGTTTGAAGATATCGATGACACAAATAAAATTTGGGACATGAAATTATTAAAATTAATGAGCCCAAAACAAAAGCAAATTATTAGTATCCTTTTTGTTAGAAAACCAAAAACAAATAATTAATGAAATTACAAAAAAAAAAATGCAGGCCCGTATCTTAGAGGGCCGGATCTGGAAATAACAGTAGAGTCTATGATAAAAACTCCAAACTAGAAGCCCAAAAATCTGCTCGGCTCATACGCTACAGACATCGAAATATAAAACAGAATTGCGGCAAGCCCAAATGCAATATAATCCCAATTTACCAAAATACTATGAAAAATTGTGTTTCCTTTGTTTCGATGAGCCCAAAAACAGAATGGCCCTAAATCTGGAAAAAAACACTTAAAAGCAGAAATTATTAAAAACATAGGGGAAGCAACTAGTCTCTCATGATGAACTAAAGTTTAAATCCCCACTGAGAGATATGCACAAGTCCCTGATAGTGCCTCTAATAAGAGGACAACTATGCCTAACAAAAAAACAAGATGCAACCCAAACTGACAGGCCCAAAATTCAACCCACCATTTCAAAATACAGGAAAAGTTACGTTTCACTTAGGGACCAAAAACGAATATAATATAATTAAAATATCTAACAGTAGTTGTGCTTCTTCTTCATCTTAGAATGCATGCAGCTCCATCTTCTTTTTTTCATTTATGTTTATCGCACTCAAGCGATAATAATATATTTTTTCCCTCCATTTTCCACCCCCAGGATCAATAGATGCATGGATGGATGCAAATCAACTTGTTCTAACAAAAAGAATATATTTTCCCCTCTATTTTCTTCCCTACTTTTCCCCTCCCCAAAATTTTCTCTTCAACCAAACACATTGTGGGAGCTAGGGTTAAGAAGGAGAAAATAATATATTCCCGGCAACATCAGGAGCTTTCCTATTGTTTATCAATTCTTAATAACAAATCTTATTTGCCATTTTTCAATTTCAAAGTTTTTTTTAATCATTTTCCCAATTTTATCACCCTACTACTTTCCTATTGTTTTTTAAATCTCCTTCTCCTCAACTCTCCTCCAAATCTCCTTAACCAAACAACCCATAAGTCCGAGCCTTTGTTTGGGACAGCTTAAAAAGTATTTATAAGAGTTTTTTTTAAGTAAATTGAGATAAAACTTCTTTCACATACTTACCTCATACTATAAATTATGATTAAAAAATACTTATAAGCTAAAATTAAATTATCATGGACAAGCACTTAAGCCTTATACAATACAAACCGTAGCCCTATGCTTAGGTTTACGGTCTCCTCTGCAAGCTCAAGCATATAAAGATTAATTTAGCATTGTTTTTAATAATATTTACGCTTATACCCATATGTTCCTTGGTTTGTTTGAATTTTGCTTTTAAATAATAGCTACAGGAGAAAAACTGAAAAAAAAAATGCTTTTAAAGAATAGATTTTAAAAAATAGCAAAAATAGAAAAAAAATAGCTTAAGGGGAAAAACCATAGTTTTTCACTAGCATTATAGATGTCAAACACGCAGTAACTAGTACATCAGCCGTTAATTGTATTACTGCTTAATAACACACACACAGTTGAAATATGAGACCGGTGGGAAAGTTATATGAGCATTAAATTAGGGGGAGAGTGACCCATTTTTAAAACGAAACAGAGTGGTATAATATAGTAATTCAAAAGTATTTGTTCTTTTCGGCCAAAATAGAGTGCTTGAAGTTTTATTGGATATTCTATGTCAATAAAAAAGCTTCCGTGTATATAAAAGGGAAAATAATAAAATGGTAGATACCATTAACCAAACAGGGACTGACGAGAAGGTTCCATGAATTTAACTGAAATAAGGTATATTGATGATATTGAGATGTAGGAATGAATATGAATATAAGGTATTTGGTAACCTCGACAGAAGGGTATTTTGAAGAAATCACCATTCGCCAGAGTGGATTGTAGAAGTTCAGTGGGGGAAAAAGTGGGTTATGGTCTCAGTACTTATTTGGATTGGTGCTTTCAAGCCTCAATTTGACTTTTTTATTCTAATTTTACCCTTTTTAAAGTAAGAATATGAAAAAAAGCATATAATCAAATCCAAAAACACCATAGAAATAATATCCGATAAATTTGTACTCGTCATATTAGAGGGGCCAACAAAATGTGTACAGTGTACGGGATGAATGTGTTTGATGAGTTTTCCTCAAATTAATTACATGAAAACGCTTAAAAAAGTGATTTTGAGTCGGAAATTAGTGGATTGGTCACTTAAGGTCCTGTTTGGCCGGTATGATCGGTTCAGTGCTTTTTATTTAAATAAGATAATTTAATTTGTTATTTTATTTTATTCATATTTTTATATCAATAACCCCTTAAATATTCACTTCTTTATTGGTTTAATCCTAAATTAATTCTGATTTAAATTCCGATATGACTCATTCTGACTCATTGAGGTTTTGATAACCTTGCAAAAAAAGGAGAAAGGTGGATGCAAATTAAATGAGAGCGGGAAGGTAATGGAAGGGTATAAAATAATATAACGGTGACTGCAAATTTGGCTTATTTTCGTTGGTCAACAATTTCGTTAAACACTGTTATTCATCATCTGATGGCTGAGAAGAAATGGGACAAATTCAGTAATATGGCTTGAAACTTCTATTATAATAATAATAATAATAATAATAATAATAATAATATATTCTCTTCCTCCTCCTTCAGCTTTTTTTTTTTTTTTTTCTAAAGCTGGTGGAAGCAGTGCAGTTGAAAAGAACATCATACGCAAGTCATGAAGATGTAAAAAGAACATCATTCGCATGTCATGAAGGGTTTTTTTTAATAGAAAAAAATATATTATATTGTAATTATAGAAAATTCTCTTTATTTAAGAATATGAACAAAAACATTTTAAAATTAGAATTTATCTCATACATGCACACTGATTTTAAAATTTAATTTTTATTACAATTTCATTTTTTTATGCGAAATTACATTTCATCGGGAAAAAATTTTTATTCACCCTGCCCTTAATAAGATGTTAACTCATTAAATATAAGTTTTCAGACAAAATTACCCCTCCTAACAAAACTATCATTACTTAGTAATCTTTAAACAAATATATAATTAGCTGGCCAACATGTTCACAAAACTTTATCTTTTTTAAACTTTTCATAACATAAACTGGATAAATTTAAGAATTTCAAAATTTTTAAACATATTTTTTTGAACTTAAATATTTTAATAATCTCTTAAACACATTTATTTCATCATCACTATTATTATTTTGAACGCATTGACTTAGTACGCACAGAAAAGTCCACTCAATCAAATGTGCCACAAATGCTGAGGATAGAAGGGAGAGAAATATCTAACAACATGTGGCTCTCATATTCTTACCACAAATTCTGAGTTTATTTGATTGACGCATTAATTTGGAGTTCTACAACCAGAACCCCTCAGCATATCCAGATATGCCGTGAAGAACCTTCCGCATGCATGCAGGTTTAATTTCTATATATCCATTTCTTTTATTTATATATATTCTTTCTTCTTCTTACACATGTATGCCTTTCTCGGCCTTTCCTCATATCACTGCTTCCTGATTCATGAGCTATTTCTAGTTTGTATTCTTTTAGAAAAATTAGCTTTTATTTATGAAAGCAAAACTCGGCCTCAAACATATATATAGCGACTCTAAATGCTGATTCACCATATGCCCTTTCAATGCTTATATTATTTATTATATTTAATTTGTTGGGGGGGGGGGTGGTGTGCCTCTTATCTGTTTTCGTCCTGTGTTATATGATAATCTGCAGAGGTGGTATTTTGGTGTTATATAGTTTTTCAGGTCTAAATATCAGTATATCTTATATTGAAACTATATTCTATTCCATATTCGATATTGAATCATAATGGTAAATTAGGATACAATTCTTCTCCTTCTCTAATAGTGAAATAAAAGAACGTGGGGCATGCATGTTACAATTATGTGGCTAGTTTTGCATTTTGAAAAATGGTGAGATACAATAATAATTATTGTTTTATTGGCAACAATTTGGAGCATAATCTTTTTTCAGCTAACTTTTGATTGAGAATGATTCTTGAAATTTGAAAATTAAAAATCTATGGACATGTCTGTATCCTATTTTCTCTATATATATATATGTGTGTGTGTGTGTTTTAAAAAAATAAAAAATTGTTTGGCACTTTATTTTCAGTCAAGTGTTTTTTTATTAGATCAAGGGTTTTCTCTTTAAAGCTTAGAGGGCAAAGGGTTTTCACTTCTTCCAACAAGTCTCGGGATTGAAACTTGTATTCTTCTCCTTACGGGGTGAAACCTCTTATCACCTCAACCAATAGCTTGTTAGCAGTCAAGTGTTTTGTAAAACAATAATTTGTTTTTTTTTAAAAGAACATCTTTTAATTTATATATTTTTTGTTTTGTTTTGTTTTGTAGAATTGGGCAATAAGTGAAGAGTCTTATTCCTTCAATGCCTGACCACTTGAACTTTGTTCTCTCTAACCCAAACTCGGACTCTTTAGTCTCAATCTGAATGCCATCTCCGCTTCAGGTCTACTCAATGGTCACCGAATTTAATTTTAAGATCAATTATTTCAAACAAGTTTTTATATTCCTTTTGTTTCACATGTGACTTATAGAAAAATTATCCAAACAATTTTTTTGTTTTGTTTTTAACTCATGTTCCGAAAAAACCACTCTTGCAGAACAGTTTTGAACCAAAAAAAAAAAAAAGTCAGGAACAAACAAGCACTTTTGTTTTTTTTCACAAGACAAAAGCCAAATTAAGCCGCAGCATTTGCTGATGTGCCATGAGGAATGCGATCTCTGCGTCACTTATGATATTGCTCAAATATCCAATCAAACACCACAATCTTCCCACTTGCTACAGAAAAGGCATTTCCTTGACCCCTCACCACTAACACCTCCCAGTCCCATCCATCCAAAGACAAGGTCGTAGTACTGAGTCGTCACTCTTGTATCTCATCCTCGCATGCATCAATTATGTCCTAAGCTATCCTTCTTTTTTTTTTTGATTAAGGGTCTCATATCTTGAGACTTAGAGCACAGAAAGTTTTCACCTTTTCCAATAAGTGAACTTCCTAGGATTTAAATTTGTATTATCCTCCTTACGGGGTAATGCTGCTTACCACCCCAACAAACTTGTTGGGGCTATCCTTTTTACATACCCGTACGCTTTCAATCTTTTTTCCAATTCTCTGTTCCGCCGCCCAGCCTCATGTTGGCTTTCAAAATTTATCCCTTACATTCAATAACTAGCAAGAGGAAGAGGCTTTCAAAGCTTTAATTTTGGGAAATTTGGACTCTGCTGATTTCTTTGTATGTCAAAGAATAATTGTCAATTCCATTTCAGTGAAAGAATTCACAATGAATATAGATGTGAAACTTCATGTAATTGCATTTTGCTTATTTTTTTTCTTACTAGAAAGAAAACTTGCAAAGCTTTCGAGTCCACGGTTGTGTTTGGATTCCTAAACTACCAAAATGCTAGAATTTCTTTAAACATTCCTAACTTGTTACAATCTCAGTCAATCATGTACAATGATTTCTATAACAAGTAGCCTCTGTATGTTTCAATTTACCACAATAGGTGCATTGTTTCATAGAACCACCAGCATTTGATTTCACATGCCTTGAAGGATTATACCGTGGAGTTGCAGACTTGCCTAACCTCATATCCCTAAAAACAAGCTCTCTTTCTTGTTGAGCAATAAATGAAAACACATGATTAATATTTGGTAGAGGATCAATCAACATAATTTGTGATTTTATAGAGGTAAATCTATCGCCTCGTCCTTTTAAAAACTTAATCACATCCCTATTCCATATTCTTCTTATAAAACTCAATAACACCACCAGAACACTGTGGATTGCAAACTCAAGATCGTAGACGTCGCATCGTAAGAAATTTGTCATACCCTTATCTTATTTTCACCTTTTTCAAAGTCTTTGTGGAAAATGATATGCGGTTCAGTGGGTAACACAGGAATAGCATAAATATACCGATAATATGTGCATTATTACAAAAATTCCCTATAGGGGGTTCGTACATAATAATTACAAACTTTGTAGCTACACAGGGCTATAGGGTATCTAAACTCATCCCAATGAAAAGGAAACATCTTCCCGTCTTCATTCTACAACTGCATTCCTCTCGTGCAATAATCTTCTCTGATTTCTACGTACCTTCTATATTCACCTGTCTAATTTGTTAGTAGGGGAGGGGACGAGGGTGAGATTTGGGAGAATCTTAGTTGGAAAACAGTACCAATATGTGTGCAAGATAAGTACTTAAGTATGATATGCTTGCATTACATAATTCATGCTCACACAATGACATATCTACGTGCTTAATGTTTCAACCAACATACTCATGGCTATAGCATAAACAGAAACAAAGCTTCAATCATTCAAATATGTTTCACATTCTAACCCCCTGCCGTGATAATCGTAATTAAGATTCTAAAATGTGTAATTTAAATGAATTAGAGACTGACGGATAATTAAAACTCATTTTAATCCCTCCCATTCGGTAGGGTTTTCACAAATTTTTCAAACATTCTTTCCTTATCCTGGTCTCAAATTTCAAGTTCAAATATAATTACCTTGTGTGGTTTAATCACATTCATATATATCAGAGTGTATAACAAAAATCCCGACAACCCCCAGGTTTCATTTACATACTAAAGGTTCAAATTCCCATATAGGGGAACACCACTATATCCAAAATAATATTTACATCCCAAATCCAAAATGGATAACCAACAACCGAAATCCAATATCTCCAAAGAGTCCTAACCACTCTTGGTTGTTTGCTTCCCTGTGGAACTACCAGCCCTGTCTGTAGGTTTAACAATGGAAAGAATGAGATTTAAAAGAATCTCAGTAGTAACAAATCACTTATACAATATGTAAACATATAGCATGTAAGCAACCATTAACAACAGCATCAACAGCAACACAATGATACATGGCTTTCACCACAACGACAACACTCACAACTGTATACATAATCACGACAGCTTTCGCTGTATAACGCCAGCTCATGTTGGATAATGACAGCTATTACTAGCTATATAGGCAGCAATATCAGATATCATCACAAAACAATGATACACACACATATAATATATTTACTCATAGCATAAGAGAAAATTCACTACCTTGTTCCTTCCGATGGTATTTAGGTAGAGGCTGTTCACAACTAGGGCAGTTGTCGAATCCTATAATCAAAATCAAGAACGATAGGTTATTCTCTATTCTAAATTCTCACTTCCAGAACACTTAAAGTTGGTTATCACTTTGAATCTTTAGGTGGCTACTAGAAGCCTAGACACATGTCTAAAGGGTTGAGAAGTACTATCTCAAAGACCACCTTTTAGTGTGCCTCGTAAAACGTGCCACTTCCTTCTTCCAATTTGGTCCTAAAATATTAAATATACAAGAAATAGGCCATAACCTATCCAAGTATCATGTTAGAATCTTCCATAGTATTTCTTGTGGTTATATTAGCTTATGGTAAAAATTTACCAAAATGCCCCTAGGGCCCGGCCCAGCCTGTCATATGTGGTCCGGCTGTACTTTTCCCAAAATTTTGACATAGGCTATTCTGACATATTTCTGCCTAAGGAATCCATTTTTGAACTCAGAATTATCAATTTCAATGTTAAATTACAAATTTACCCTTGGCAGCCCCACTTTAAGGGTTTTAGGGGCGTTTTCGTAATTATGCTTTTTCGACCTTTTCCAAAAAAGTGACCAACTGTAACCCCACATAATTTTCACTCCTGAACGCAATGGAACCATCAAATCATTAAAAATCCAACCCCTACCCCTAGATCTAGCCTTGACCTAAATTATTGGGTTCTCCAGGAAAAATTGGGGTTTTTCAGTTTTAGCTTTGTAAACACGTTCCTTTCTACTCCTAACAACTTTATTGACTATTCCATTAGGTTAGAACTAACATTTAGTACCAATTTGGGCAGCATAACAGCCCCCACAACCCATTTACCATTTTTATGCACAAAGACAATCCAGCAAAATTTCACTGATTAAATTGTCTACAGCAGCCAGAATAGTCAATATACAAGAGTTTGGAAGTTACCTCAAGCTCCAACTAGCTTTTCTTTGACTTGGCTGAACCCTATATGTTTCTAACACCAAAAGAGGATCTTCCAAACCTTAAAGAACATAAAGGAGTAGCTTAGGATCGGAGTTATACGCGTTAGGAACTAGATCGTCGGAGAAATCAGCTTACCTTGCGAGTTCTCTTCTCCTTCTCTCTCTAAAATCTCTCTATATTTCAGCTGTTATATGCGTGAAAATGGCTAGAGAAAGAAGGCTGATGATATTTAATATCATATATTTATGATATTTAATTATTGATTAATTTCCAACAATTTCGGATTTTTCAGAAATTCTGGCAAATTTCTGCCCAAACTTTGAAAAATCATAACTACTTCTAGAAAAATCAAAATGGAGCGATTCCAAAGGATATAGAACCCTTATTGAGTCTAGTTTCAAGGAAAAATATAGCATTTTACTATCTGGAAGCATATCATTCCCAAATTTAATTTGTTTTGACCACTGCTCCAGAAAATAGTCAATTTCGCTGGGCAAATTTTAAAAATTCATAACTCTTAGCTCACAAATCAAAATGACACAAATTATATGTCTATTTTGAAGCTTGACATGTGAATTTTAAGACTAGAAAGTTTCATGATTTTTAGACTATATTTTCCTATTTAAAATGTCCATACAATCCGACTACCCTGCACAGAATTACACTTGATAGTTTTTTTTTTCCAATTTTCAACCAATGTGTCCAATGGCTCCAAAATTATCAATCAAATCTATTCCCACGCCATTTTTCACAAGGAAACCATTGGACTCACTAAAACAACCAAATTTCCATCACACATTCTCTAAAAGTGTTTATTCAACAATAATTACATTCACTTTTAAAGTGATTAGCCCTTAATCTTATTTTTGGGTCATTACACACATAATGAAGCAAAGCAATAACATACATCAATGCACCAGTACAAATATGAAATACATGCAGGAGAGGTAAGTTTCCTACCTTAATTGCCCTTCCCTAATCCTTAAAGAAGCTCCTTGAACTTCATGCCTCAGCTTAGGCTCTCAACTTGGTCTTAAAATATCAAATGTACAAGAATTAGGTTAAAACCCATTCATGTACCATTTTAGGAACTTCCATAGTGGTTATATAAGCATATGGTGAAAATTTACCAAAATGCCCCCAAGACCCAGGCTGACCTAGTCGTGCCCGGTCCGGCTATACTTTTTCTGAAATTTTGACCTAGGCTATACTAACATATTTTTGCCCAGGGAATTTATTTCTGGAATCGAAATTACCAAATTCACTATCAAATGACAAAAATGCCTTAGGCAACCCTTATTTCAAGGTTTCAGGGGCGTTTTCGTAATTATGCTTTTTCGGGTTTTTTCAAAAAAGTAATCAACTGTAACCCCACCTAATTTTCCCTCATGAATGCAATAGAATCATCAAATAATTGAAAATCAAACTCTAAGTCCCATTTCCGCCACTTGCCGAATTGCACAATTCTCGGTGAAAATTGGGGTTTTTCGATTCTGACTCGGCAGACGTGTTCCTTTCTACTCCTAACCACTTTATTAATTATTCAATTACGTTACAACTACTATTTAGATCCAATTTTGGCAGCACAATGCCTAGGCCATTACATTTCCAAAATTTAAAACCAAAGACAATCCGACGAATTTCACCAATTAAATCAACCACAACAGTCATAACAACCAATAATCGAAGGTTTGAAAGTTACCTTTCGCTTCCTATGGCTCTTCTGTCAACACCCGTTTTCATTTCGATATTCAAAGAGTAATAAAGACTAGATTCCATGGGCATAGAGAAAAAAATACATATATACTGATAACAATATTCGTTTACAAAATCCCAAGTCGTTCGACGACAAAATACAGAGTACACAAAAATTACAATAATTCAGGCGTCTACACCTTTGCCTTTTGACCCACTGGCACCCGCTGAGATGTTTGTTTTAAAAAAAGAGTGAGATTCCAATAAATCCTAATAGAAACATGCTATCATTCATAGAAAATGCGAAAAGTAAATATGATATGCACCATGTATGCACTAATTAATGAATAATATAAACACATAATCATCATCTTGTATACGTGAGTAGGGCCCAACCCCACTAATTTACACCTGTTGGATTCTCACCAACTCCCAGTGCAAGTGCATCTCTGGCACTAACTGCCCCCTCTAGGCAAACCATGTTGATTAATAAAGCACATTTACAAACAATGGCATCCACACAATCATATAACTATGGCATGATGTATGAAGGATAATGTTCCTATCTCAAAGTTCTTTCAACCCCTTCTTAATGTGCCTCGTAAAACGTGTCACTTCCGGCTTCCGACTCGGTCCTAAAATATTAAATGTACAAGAAATAGGTCATAACATATCCAAGTATCCATTTAGACTCTTTTATAGTGTTTCTTGTGGTTATATTAGTCTATGATGAAAATTTACCAAAATGCCTTCGGGACCCTGGCCCGGCCCTGCCGTACCCGGCCCGACAGCATGTTTTTTCAAAATTTTGACTAGGGCTATCCTGAAGTATTTTCACCTGAAGAATCCATTTCTAGACTCAGAATTACCAAATTCAATGTCAAATTATGAAATTTCCCTTGACAGCCCCGTTTTAGGGTTTTAGGGGCGTTTTTGTAATTATGCTTTTTCAGGCTTTCCCTTGACATAGGAAGTTGCAGCTCAACTCCTTCACTGCAAAATTGCTTGTGATCTCTAGGAAGGTGCTCGAGAATTAACGAGTGCTTCTAACAATGTAAGAGTAATGGTATTTAAATCTAAACTCTACAACATCTGGAAGAACAATATGAAACTGGAAGAGTATATGTAAAAAATGAAGACCATTTTTTATCAACTTGCTCTAGCTAGTGCACCGATTTCAGTGGATGAATTGATTATGCACACCTTAAATAGACTTGATGCTGATTATAATGCTATGATGGTAAAGCTTATAGATTAGATTGGTCTTTCATGGATTGAAGCACAAGCATCACTCTTAGCATTTGAAAGCTGTCTTGATCAACTAAACCAATTTAATTGATTATGCATACCTTAAATGGACTTGATGCTGATTATAAGGCTGTGGTGGTAATGCTTATAGACCAGATTAGTCTTTCATAGATTGAAGCACAAGCATCACTCTTAGCATTTGAAAGCAGTCTTGATCAACTAAACCAATTCTCCTCTCTGAGCATGCAACCCTCTACTAATCTGGTGCATCATGATTCATCTGACTCATGTCAATACTCTGATTCTGGTCGCTCCTCTTGGCATGGTTTGAGATCTAATTTTCAAGGATGTCGAAGCAAGGGAAGGAGAGGCAACTGTTAGATCTCATGTTTTGATGATAACAAAAGAATGGTTTGAAAAGAAAATGATTAATAAACAAGTTTGATCAAAGGAATAATAGGGATAAGCATCACTTGAAGTTAGCATTGGAGTAATGAAGAGAGGCCAAGAGAAAAAGCTGAGAAACTTGATCAGAAGCAAGTTTTCTAAGGCATTACTCGAGGCGGTACTCGAGTAATAAGCCAAAACTTGAAGTAATCAGAGACAACTTCCAGTAACCTGCCAACGTTACTCGAAGCGCTACTCGAGTAATAGTGTAAATATTTTTAAGTTGCTCTCGGCCTGCCAATGTTACTCGAGGATCTACTCGAGTAACTAGGTAAAAACTTGGAGTTGCTCTCGGCCTGCCAATATTACTCGAGGCGCTACTCGAGTAACCATGTGAAAAACTTCCAGTTGCCTTCAAGTTGCCAAAGATACTCGAGGAGCTACTCGAATAACTCTGTTTCTGAAAATGTGTTGCTCTCGGCACTTTGTACCACTGCCAATGTTACTCGAGGAGCTACTCGAGTAACTCAGTCTGGTGATCAAAAACTTGAAGGTGGTACCCGATTAACTTGTTTTCATCTTATCTCACTTTCCTCAAGTTCTTACTCTAGTATACAAGCAGTTAATGTTCTATTTAAGTTGATTCCTCGAGTAAGTACCCGAGTATGAAGAAATATTTTCAAGGTAAACTTCAAGTCAGTACCAGGGTAAGCCATGCACAAAAAGTACTGTTACTCGAGGTTGTACCCGAGTAACCCATGCAAAAATGAGTGCATTACTCGAGTCCGTATCCGAGTAATGAGGTAAGTGCTCTCGGCATCCAAATCCTGCCAACATTACTGGAGTAAAGCATCGAGTAACCAAAAGTTTTTGTAAGGCTTTACTCGAGTTGGTACCCGAGTAATACATAAAGTTGTGACTGCATTACTAAAGTAGATACCCGAGTAAACATATATTTTCAAAGGTTTAAGAATTGGTTATTCCATGCACTACCCGAGTAATCTTGTATTTATTCATTGACTTGCAGTTATTCAAAGATTTCCCGATGATACTCGAGTAAGTACTCGAGTAACCTTCATGTGATACTCGAGTAGCTACTCGAGTAAGAAAACCCAGAAATTCAGAAATCTTTCAAACGTTGATTATTTTGTTTTCTATATGATTAATCTTTCATTGTGTTAGTATTCTTAGCCTATTTACAGATGAACAATGAAGAAATCATATCAAGTAATGGAAGTCAAAAGAAACGTTCAAATGTCACCGACCTTCACCTACTACAACGTATGTTTTTTAAAAACTGGAAAAGTCAATAATGGCTGCGCAAGCTCCAACGGACATGAAGAAATACGTTCCAGCAATCATTACCAACGTATCTATATATATGTGAATAACTGAACAGAGAAACACACAAGAACACACTCACAAACGTATCATCAAGTTCTTTACTCTGTTTTCAATATACCTGAGTTTCTATGCTTCAGTGATTCTTATTTACTCTGTGAAGAGAGATATTTCATTTAAACTCAATATTTGTTATTGAGGTAACTTAAGGTTGTGGAACCTTGAGTTGGGATTGAATTACAACTTGTAAGGGGGAGCGAGTGTCCAGGTGTAGGAACTTGCTTGTACTGAGGTGCCAAGAACCCACTGAATCTTGGAAGATATAGTGAAACTCTCAGAGAAGCTCTGAGGACTGGACGTAGGTCAAAGTGGTTGTGGCTGAACCAGTATAACTCCCGGTGTACACTTCGATGATATTTCTCCTTACTCTTTCATGTTTTAATTTCAACGTCAAATTTTATATTTGCAACGAAATTTTTAAGATCACCCAATTCACCCCCCCTCTTGGGTGAAACGCTTGCTCTAACATTTGGTATCAGAGCGTAGGTCTTCTTGTTAAGGTATAACAACCTAAGAAGGATCTAATGGCAAGCATAGGCGAAGGAATTCTTCCCGACGGAGCATCCATCACTAGACCTCCTGGATTCAGTGGAGAACACTTTTCCTTTTGGAAAGCAAAATTCAGAGTGTTCGTGATGGCTACCGAATATGGACTGTGGGATGTGATTGAGAGTGGAAATTATCAACCTACAAAAACAGTAGATTCTCAGAAAATTCCCAAGACGCCAGCGGAATATGATGAGAATGACAAGAAGCTTATCACTCTCAACAGCAAGGCAATTCTGATGTTACAAAGTGCCTTGAGTCAAAGTGAGTATTTTAGAATTTGCACACTTCCAACAGCAAAGGAAATGTGGGAAGCTCTGGAAATAGCTCATGAAGGAACTTTGGGAATAAAGGAGAATCGGATCAACACCTTAGTCACTGAATTTGATCTACTTCGAATGAAATTAGGTGAATCAATTTCTGAATTTGAACTTAGATATACTCATCTTGTTAATCAACTTGCAGCACTTGGGAAATCTTATGATCAACATACCCAAGTACGAAAGATTTTGAATATTCTCTCTAAAGAGTGGGAGGCCAAAGTCACTGCGATAGAAGAAGCAAAAAGAGAATCAATGAGATCAGTTGCTTCTCTATTTGGAAGTCTTTCTGAATATGAGAGCAAACTAAAGTTCAAACGAGAACTAGATGACATTGGTGACAAGAAAAAGAAAGGTCTTGCACTAAAGGTAAAAGAAGAGAATCAAGATGAGGACGAGGAGTTTGACGATGATGAAATGGGCCTAATCATAAAAAGATTCAGAAAGTTCTACAAGAAAGGACAAGGATTCAAACACTTTCAAAAAGGTGGAACCAGTAGCAAAGATCATATCATTTGCTACGAATGTGGAAAACCAGGACATATCAAATCAGAATGTCCAGAACTGAATCAAAAGAGCAAAGAAAAGAGAAAAGGCAAATTCTTCAACAAAAAGAAAGCCTTTGTATCTGCTATATGGGGTGATAGCTCCTCTGACGAAGAAAGTGATGAGGAAGAAGTAGCTAACATATGTCTCGTAGCTCAAGAAGAAACAGAAAAAGAGGTAAATGATTCTGAACCTACCTATGATGAATTACTTTCCGAATATAATACTTTACATTCTGAATTCATCAAAGTAGTTAAAGAATTGATTGTTTTCAAAAAGAAAAACAAAGTTCTTGAAACTGAACTTAAAGAAAAGAATTGTGAAGATTGTTCATCTTTGAAAAAGAAAAACATTGATCTCACAAAAACTCTTGAAAAATTTACACAAGGAAGTGAGATGCTAAATGTTATTCTAAAAGCTCAACGATTTGTAAATGACCGATCTGGAATTGGATATGATCCAAAGTCCGATAAAAGGAAAGGTAGAAAGAAAGCAGGAGGTAAGTCATATTTGAATTATTTATAGCATTCTGTACATACATCAAATCCTTTTGCATTTTGTAATTACTGTAATAGAAAAGGTCATTATACTTCTTCATGCATTCATAAGAAGAAAGGAACGATAGGAACCTACAAATGGGTACATAAAGGTTCATATATTCAGAAAATTATTTGTACTAACCCAAAAGGACCCAGAAAGATGTGGGTACCTAAGACCTAGTCATTTGATTACAGGAATGTCTTAAAGCATCCAAAAATAGCAAGTGGTACATTGATAGTGGATGCTCTAGACATATGACCGGTGATTTCGATAGTTTTACCAAATTGCAACCTAAAGAAGGTGGAGAGGTAAAATTTGGAGGAAATCAATCCGGAAGGATAGCAGGAATTGGTGAAATAAAAAATGACAAAGGAATACAAGTCAAAGATGTATATTATGTTGAAGGATTGTGTCATAATTTGCTGAGCGTAAGTCAGAGTGCAGATAAAAACAACTGGGTAATATTTGATTCAGAAGAATGTTTAATTATCAACAAGAGTGACTTACAGCTTGATAAGAAGAATATCAAGACTAAGCTCAGAGCAAAAAGGGAAGGTAACTGTTATACTCTAGATATTAATAGAAATAAATCTGAAAACTGTTTTCTGAGTAATGCCGATGAAAGTTGGCTATGGCATAAGAGATTGGCTCATGTCAATATGCATCAACTAGGCAAATTACTCAAAAAGGATTTAGTATTTGGATTACCCAATGTAAATTTCAAAAATGACTTGATTTGTGATGCATGTCAAAAGGGTAAACAAACTAAATCATCTTTCAAATTAATAAATGAGATTTCAACAAATAGACCATTACAATTATTGCATATGGATTTGGTTGGTCCAGCAAGAGTAAAAAGTCTTGGTGGAAATCTATATTCATTAGTCATTGTTGATGATTTCTCTAGATTTACATGGGTTATTTTTCTATCATCAAAGGATGAGACCTTTGAAGAATTTATTGTTTTTGCCAAGAAGGTGCAAAATGAGAAAGGTATGTCCATTGCAGGAATTAGGACCGATCATGGTGGAGAATTTGAGAATCAAGCCTTTGAAGAATATTGTGATACTAATGGTATTGATCACAATTTTTCTGCTCCAAGAACGCCTCAACAAAATGGGGTCATGGAACGAAAGAATAGAGTGCTCACAGAAATGGCTAGAGCAATGTTGAATGAAAAGAATGTATCTCAAGTGTTCTGGGCTGATGCTATGAGTACAGCATGCTACATTTCAAATAGAGCATATATCAGAACAAAAATTGGAAAGACACCATACGAATTGTACAAGGGACGAAAGCCAAACATTACTCATCTACACATCTTCGGTTGTAAGTGTTTCATTCATAATAATGGTAAAGATAACTTTGGAAAATTTGATTCTAAAACAGATGAAGGAATTTTCCTAGGATATTCTAACCAAAGTAAAGCATATAGAGTTTACAATAAAAGAACATGTATTATTGAAGAATCAATTCATATTGTATTTGATGAATTTGAATCCTCTCACAAAACCATTGATGAAGAACAGGAAGTTGGTTTAAATCAAGAAAATGGTCAATCTATTTCTAAATCTCTTATTCCAGAGGTTGATGAAACCAAGGAAGAAGAACAATCCCTAGGACAACCTAAAGCTTGGAAATACAACAAAAGTCATCCCTTAGATCAAGTCATAGGAGATGTGAATGAAGGGATCAAAACTAGAAATAGGATTTTCAATGAAGTAAGTTTTTCTGCATTCATTTCAGAAATTGAACCTTCTAACATTGATGAAGCCCTATCAGACAATGATTGGGTTATAGCAATGCAAGAAGAGCTAAATCAATTTGAGAGAAATCAAGTTTGGGATTTGGTGCCCCGACCCAAAGATCATCCGATCATTGGTACTAAATGGGTATTCAAGAACAAACTCGATGAATCCGCAATTATTGTCAGAAACAAGGCAAGATTGGTGGCCAAAGGATATAATCAGGAAGAAGGAATTGATTATGAGGAAACGTATGCTCCAGTGGCTAGATTGGAAGCTATACGTGTACTCTTAGCCTTTGCATGTATCAAAGGATTCAAACTCTATCAAATGGATGTAAAGAGTGCTTTTCTAAATGGTTACATCATGGAAGAAGTATATGTAGAACAACCTCCAGGTTTTGAGGATGTTACCAAACCTGACTATGTTTTTAAACTTAAAAAGGCTTTATATGGTTTAAAACAAGCTCCTAGAGCCTGGTATGAAAGGCTCAGTAAGTTTCTCATTGATCAAGGTTTTGTACGGGAAAAAGTTGATACGACACTCTTTATAAAACGAAAACACAATGATATTTTAATTGTTCAAATATATGTTGATGACATTGTTTTCGGTGCTACTAATGAATCTCTGTGTAATGAATTTTCTGAGATAATGCAGGGAGAATTTGAGATGTCAATGATGGGAGAATTGAATTTCTTTCTTGGTTTGCAAATCAAACAAAGAAAGAATGGAATCTTCATATCTCAAACAAAGTATCTAAAAGAGCTATTGAAGAAGTATGGAATGGATGAAGCAAATGGCACGGACACGCCTATGAGCTCAACTACGTTGCTTGATGCTGATGTCAAAGGGAAAGACTACAACATAACAAAGTATAGAGGAATGATTGGATCATTACTCTATCTCACGGCAAGTAGACCGGACATCCAATTTAGTGTTGGCATATGTGCAAGATATCAATCTGCACCTAAGGAATCACATGCTGAAACGGTCAAACGAATCTTTAGATACCTTGCTGACACACCCGAATTGGGTCTGTGGTATCCCAAAGGAAGAAGTGAATATCTTATTGCATATTCAGATTCTGATCATGGAGGATACAAAACAGACAGAAAGAGCACCAGTGGACAAGGACAATTTCTTGGAGGATCACTTGTATCTTGGTTTAGCAAGAAACAAAATACTGTGTCTCTTTCATCGACAGAAGCCGAATACGTTGCAGTCTCAAGTTGTTGTGCACAAGTAATATGGTTAAAACAACAGCTACAAGATCTTGGTATTTATCTCAAAGAAATACCAATCTATTGTGATAATACAAGTACAATAAGCTTGGCCAAGAATCCAGTTCAACATTCTAGAACCAAGCATATTGATGTCAGACATCATTTCATTAGAGACCATGTCCAAAAGAAAGATGTAAAAGTGATATTCATCCCTACTCATCTTCAACTAGCTGATATTTTTACAAAACCCCTTGCAAAAGATCAATTTCTTTACATTAGAAGAGAATTGGGAATGGTAAATCCCAATGAGTTATAAGTTATTTCAGCTTTTCATAATATTAGATGAAGTCATTTGTTAAAGTTTTGATGATTACTAACTTAAGCATCGGAGTATATAGAAATTTGTTTTGCAGGGATGTTAAAACTCTGTTTTGAAAAAGAAAAACAGAGGTAACCAAAGGACACCTTTACTAGAGTACCAACTTGAAGTAATGTGTGACAGAAAAACAATACCCGAGGAACAACTTGAAGTAAAGAAGCACTTTACTCGAGTATATACTCGAGTAATGGACTCCAAAACTGGAAGTAACGGATCAAGTTACTTGATTTTCAAACATAAAGGTTATGTTCTCAAAGAAATGAAGAGTTAGAAGTTGAAAAACTGTTTACCCGAGGCAGGCCTCGAGTAAACTTCAAGCATACCCGAGGAAGACCTCGAGTAATGTCGGAGTCCAAATTCTCAACGTATTGATTAATCACTCAAATCTGACCCAAATGGATTATAAATGATCGAGGGAACATTCATGGATAATTACAATATTATTCATGCCAGGTACACAATTTAAATGAATTATTTTAGAATTTTTCTACATGAACACCCGAGGAAGGCCTCGAGTAAACTTGAATATTACTCGAGTAAGGCCTCTAGTAACGTCGGGTTCTAGGTCTTTATCTGTCGCAAACTCGATCATTTCCACAAAATCTCCTCGAGTAAATCACTATTTGCTCTCACAAAAATTTTTCTCAAGTGATTCCTTGATCCATTTCAGTCAAAACCCAAGAGATTTCGGTCCCAGAAACTCTCTATTTCTTTCAGATTCTCTGTGCCCTAACCTGCAATAGTTTCAATTTTTTTTTTGAGTTTTTCGTTTTTCAATCTTTCTGAAAAATGAGAACCAAAAACCTTACTCCCTTAGATTCCACTGAGTCCCAACATCATTTTGATCCTCTTTCTTCTCCTCCCAAAAAGCGAAGAAAGTTAACCCCGAGACCAAAAGCGAAAATCCCTCTTCAATCACAACCGAAAGCCAAAGGAGTTGTCATTAAAGAGCCTATTGTGACTAGGGCTCAATCCAAAAAGAGTACATCTACTGGAAGAGGCAAGAGTGTCAAATCTCCCTCACCTCCTCACTCTGATTCCTCTACCCCCTCCTTTACTCCTAAGCCACTCAAAAAGCCAAAGTATGACAAGAAAGTGGCTAGTGCTATGGCTGGAATCATTGACCAAATGAAGAAGGGACAACCTTCTAAGAAGACCAAAGAGGTAGAGATCACTACTCCACCAAAGGAATTCAATGTCAACAAATTGGAGGAGTCTCCCAAGTATCTGACTCAATTCTCCAGAAGAAAAGTGTGCAAGACACACTATGTTGATCTGAAGTTACTTCAAGAGGTAGTGAAGTATGACCTAAGTTCTTATTTAGATCCCTTTATGCCTTGGCTATCTATTAGATTACCATTCTGCACTAAAGTGATCACCCATTTTTACTGTAACTTAGAGATCATAGATGAGCCTGACCGAACCTCACTTGAGGAAGAGATGACCACATCTGTGAGAGGCCAAAAGATTTTAATTTCACCCTCTAGGATTAATTTGTGGCTAGGGATAGAGAACCCCCCTGATGATATCTATTCTGAACTTGAGCCAAATCAAATTTTCACTATTCTCAAACCCGGTGAGTTAGTTGGCCCTCTAAATTTCAAGCCCAGTGATATGTGTGATCATCATAGGGTCCTTTGGTACATATACTCTAGGTCCCTAGTGAACAAAGCCAACAACTATACCCACTTCTCTGATAGGGACTTTAGGTGGTTTGCTTCACTACTTCTGAAGGAACAGAAGGATCTGGGAGAATATATTTTCTCGGAGATGAAAAGGTACAAAGTGGATGGAAAGGCTACTACTCCAATGCCATATCCCCAGATTGTGTCTCTTATCCTGAAAGAGAACAAAATATGGTATTTGGACAGTAAGGAGCCAATTGAGAGGTTGACTCCGGTTGGGAGAAACCAAATAGGGAAATTGAATATTGACATCCCTCTCAAAGGTCCTTTGGAGTCTGGCTCCAAGAAAAAGAGGAAGACTACTGAGGCAGAGACCAGTAGGTTGGATGACACTCAGTCATCGGCTCCAGCTGCTACCACATCATCGTCGTCCTTCCTCAATGCCACTCTCCAGCACTTCATGGAGAATATGCTTAGAGGTTTTCATATGGACATAGCCAACACGAACGCTGAGCTAATTACAAATACGAACTTCAAGATGGGGGAGCTGGTTGAGAGAATAGACAAAAGGCATGAAGAGTTGGTTGAGAGAATGGATAGGAGGCATGAGGAATTGCTAGCAGAGCAACGTGCCCAGGGTGAGACACTGAGATTGATACTGGCACGCTTGGACTCATTGGGTCCCGGATCTTCTGCCGGTCCATCTTCATCTGCACCACCACCACCTCCTGTGAACCCTCCTTCAGACACCCCTATTCCTGAGGATGAACCATCTACTCCTCTGGTTTCTGATCCACTTGAGCCCCAAGGAAAAGATATACTATTCACAGTGGATGATCCTGAAACCCATGAGACAACTCATATCATTATTGATGATTCACCTCCCAAACCTCAGCCAGACACTGCTCCTAAACCGACTCCATCACCTGCCCCCACAGAGGAAATCTCTCCTTCCTCATCCTCCTTTGAACATCTTACTCCTGAGGCTGAGACCACCCCTGAGAATCAGACCACTCCAGGAGGAGAAACATCTACTATGGTTGTCTTCCAACCCTCTCCTCCAGGCGATGACATCCAAGTTCCTCCAGTTCATCTGCCTGACCCTGTCCCATCTAGCTCTTTTGACTCTTTGAGCTCTGATGGTTCTCCGGTTCTTCCAGTGACACCCATTTCCGTGGTCAAACCTCCTAGCCCTCCACTTAATTGATGAAGCCAAAAAGGGGGAGAAGAGCTTGAGAGTGATTTTGTGGATTTTGTGGATGTGTCCTAGTTTATTTTGGGTATTTGGTTGTATGTGGGCTTTTAGGGAGCATTTTGAATTTCTTTGAACTTTATCTTGTAATTTGAAAGTTTTAAGTTTAAATGCAACTGTGTTTAAGTTATAATTTCATTTTAAGTTCATTCTTTAAATTATAATATATGTTTGGACTAATGAAGTTATTGTGTATGGAAGGTGAATTCATATTACAAAACCATGTTCAAAATCACCAAGTTTTGTCATCATCAAAAAGGGGGAGAATGTTAGATCTCATGTTTTGATGATAACAAAAGAATGGTTTGAAAAGAAAATGATTAATAAACAAGTTTGATCAAAGGAATAACAGGGATAAGCATCACTTGAAGTTAGCATTGGAGTAATGAAGAGAGGCCAAGAGAAAAAGCTGAGAAACTTGATCAGAAGCAAGTTTTCTAAGGCATTACTCGAGGCGGTACTCGAGTAATAAGCCAAAACTTGAAGTAATCAGAGACAACTTCCAGTAACCTGCCAACGTTACTCGAAGCGCTACTCGAGTAATAGTGTAAATATTTTTAAGTTGCTCTCGGCCTGCCAATGTTACTCGAGGATCTACTCGAGTAACCAGGTAAAAACTTGGAGTTGCTCTCGGCCTGCCAATATTACTCGAGGCGCTACTCGAGTAACCATGTGAAAAACTTCCAGTTGCCTTCAAGTTGCCAAAGATACTCGAGGAGCTACTCGAGTAACTCTGTTTCTGAAAATGTGTTGCTCTCGGCACTTTGTACCACTGCCAATGTTACTCGAGGAGCTACTCGAGTAACTCAGTCTGGTGATCAAAAACTTGAAGGTGGTACCCGATTAACTTGTTTTCATCTTATCTCACTTTCCTCGAGTTCTTACTCTAGTATACAAGCAGTTAATGTTCTATTTAAGTTGATTCCTCGAGTAAGTACCCGAGTATGAAGAAATATTTTCAAGGTAAACTTCAAGTCAGTACCAGGGTAAGCCATGCACAAAAAGTACTGTTACTCAAGGTTGTACCCGAGTAACCCATGCAAAAATGAGTGCATTACTCGAGTCCGTATCCGAGTAATGAGGTAAGTGCTCTCGGCATCCAAATCCTGCCAACATTACTGGAGTAAAGCATCGAGTAACCAAAAGTTTTTGTAAGGCTTTACTCGAGTTGGTACCCGAGTAATACATAAAGTTGTGACTGCATTACTCGAGTAGATACCCGAGTAAACATATATTTTCAAAGGTTTAAGAATTGGTTATTCCATGCACTACCCGAGTAATCTTGTATTTATTCATTGACTTGCAGTTATTCAAAGGTTTCCCGATGATACTCGAGTAACCTTTATGTGATACTCGAGTAGCTACTCGAGTAAGAAAACCCAGAAATTCAGAAATCTTTCAAACGTTGATTATTTTGTTTTCTATATGATTAATCTTTCATTGTGTTAGTATTCTTAGCCTATTTACAGATGAACAATGAAGAAATCATATCAAGTAATGGAAGTCAAAAGAAACGTTCAAATGTCACCGACCGTCACCTACTACAACGTATGTTTTTTAAAAACTGGAAAAGTCAATAATGGCTGCGCACGCTCCAACGGACATGAAGAAATACGTTCCAGCAATCATTACCAACGTATCTATATATATGTGAACAACTGAACAGAGAAACACACAAGAACACACTCACAAACGTATCATCAAGTTCTTTACTCTGTTTTCAATATACCTGAGTTTCTATGCTTCAGTGATTCTTATTTACTCTGTGAAGAGAGATATTTCATTTAAACTCAATATTTGTTATTGAGGTAACTTAAGGTTGTGGAACCTTGAGTTGGGATTGAATTACAACTTGTAAGGGGGAGCGAGTATCCAGGTGTAGGAACTTGCTTGTACTGAGGTGCCAAGAACCCACTGAATCTTGGAAGATATAGTGAAACTCTCAGAGAAGCTTTGAGGACTGGACGTAGGTCAAAGTGGTTGTGGCCGAACCAGTATAACTCCCGGTGTACACTTCGGTGATATTTCTCCTTACTCTTTCATGTTTTAATTTCAACGTCAAATTTTATATTTCAACGAAATTTTTAAGATCACCCAATTCACCCCCCTCCTCTTAGGTGAAACGCTTGCTCTAACAGCAACTACAACAGTAACAGTGGCAACAATTTTGGAGGTAGTAAACCCTATTGTGGCCTCTATGAGAAGGTCAGTCATGTAGCTGCTAATTGCTTCAAACCACCAACCCCTCCACCTGATTCAGGCCATTATAGTGCTCAAGCATTTTATGCTTCACTACAAACCGTGGCTAATCTATCATGGTATATGGATAGTGGTGCAAACTACCATGTAACTCCCTATACTAATCAATTAGATCAAGTAAACAATGTTGGTAAGTCATATCTATCTACTTGTACAGGGGAAGGCAAGCCAAGGAATGTATCTCATGGATAGTGGTCGAGGTCAATCAACAGTATGTGCTGCAGATGCAGCCTTTTCTTCCCAAAATAACACTGAAAAATTTCTTGAGTGGCATTCTAAACTATGTCATCCCAGTAACCGTGTGTTAAAGCAAGTGCTAAACTCTTGTAATAAAAATGTTGATATCAATGAGAATTTTGTTTGCGAATCCTGTCAGCTAGTAAAATCTAAATATTTATCTTTTCCAAAGTCCTTGTCTCATGCCACTTCTCTTTTGGAACTCATACACACAGACCTTTGGGGTCCTTCATCAATTCCATCCACAAATGGGCATCATTATTATATATACTTTATTGATGACTTTAGCTAGTTTACATGGTTCTATCCTTTAAAACATAAAAATGAAGTTGTCCATGCCTTTAATGTATTTCTGAAATATGTTGAGAATTTGCTTAATTCCCAGATTAAGAAACTTTAGTGTGATAATGGCACTGAATACAAAGCCTTCGTTCCAATAGCTCGAAAAGCAGGAATTGACATGAGATTTGCCTGCCCATACACCTCTACACAGAATGGCAGGTGGGAAAGAAAGCACAGGCATATAGTCGAAATGGGTCTTACATTGCTTGCTCAAGCTCAAATGCCTCTGTCTTACTGGGTTGAAGCCTTTCAGTCAGCTGTCTTCCTCATTAACAGACTGACAACACTAGTACTGGATAATACAACTCCTCTATTTCAACGTTTTAAAACAGAAATGAAGTATAATGAAATACAACCATTTGGATCCTCCTATTACCCATGTCTAAAGCCTTACAACAATCACAAATTTGATTTTCATAGTAAAAAATGTGTACACTTGGGACCAGCACCTCAGCACAAGGGATATAAATGCTTGAGCTCAACCGGTTGTGTCTATGTTTCTTGTCATGTAGTCTTTGATGCAACCAATTTTCCATTTGCTATAGGATTTTTAAATCGCAGGTCTATTTTGTCATCTTCAACCTCTGAAGCTTCAATTCCGATGATAATCGATACTACCAATAGATTAGAAGGTGAAAAACAGTCAACAAATGCTAATGACAAAAGACTTGTATCACCAATTCAACAGGGGAGGAGTGAAGCTTCTGCATAGTCATCAGAGTCATCAAGTGAGCAGCCCATTAACGAAGACGAGCCTGGCCCAATTGAAACTAATGATAATAGGCCCAACAACAGTTTGGTAAATCAGCATCCGATGGTTACAAGATCAAAAGCGGGTATTTCTAAACCTAGGCATCCTTTTGTTGGTCTCTTAAAATCAGAGGATCCGACTACAGTTAAAGCCTTAGCAGAACAGACAAATGCGATCGATGCTCTTGCCTCTCCTTACTGGCGGAAAGCGATGGTCGATGAGTTTCAAGCCTTACAGAAGAATGGTACATGGATTCTGGTACCTCGAAATCAGGCTCAAATGAAAGTTGATTGCAGATGGATATTCAAAAACAAGTTTCAAGCCAATGGGTCAATTCTGAAACCAAAAGCTCAGTTAGTTGCGAAGGGTTATCAACAATCTCCAGGTATAGATTATGGTGAAAATTTTAGTCCAGTCATAAAACCAACAACTATTCGAATAGTCTTATCCATTGCCACCACATTTAATTGGTCAGTGAGACAATTAGATGTGTATAATGCATTTCTAAATGGCTATATGCAAGAAAGTGTTTTTATGAAGCAACCTGAAGGATTCCAGGATCCTCAGAGACCTGATTATGTTTGCAAATTAATCAAAGCCATTTATGGACTCAAACAGGCACCGAGAGCATGGTTTGACCGTCTTAGATTTACTCTGATAAGTTGGGGTTTTAAAAATTCCAGGAGTGATATCTCACTTTTTCATCTCAAAACTCAAAGGCTTATCTTGATATAGGTTGATGACATCTTGGTGACTGGAAATAGTCCTACATACATGAATCAATTTATTAGTCGACTGAATGATTTGTTTTCACTCAAAGATCTTGGACCAATTTATTACTTTCTTGGTTTAGAAATGTATCATGACTTTGCTGGATTTTATTTGAACCAAGGAAAATATGTACGGGATTTACTAAGTAAGTTTCACATGGTAGATTGTGCTCCTGTATCTACACCAATGGTGACTGGCAGATCTTTCTCTGCAAAAGAAGGGACACTGATGAAAAATCCTTCTCTGTATCACAGAGCAATAGGGTCTTTACAGTATCTAACTACAACTAGATTAGATATTGCATATTCGGTCAATAAGTTAAGTCAATTTCTAGCAAATCCCACTGATGTGCACTTTTAGGGTGTCAAAAGGATTTTTAGATACCTAAAAGGAACTTACAATTATGGTTTGTTAATTCAACCATTTCATTAATTGAAACTCACTACTTTTACTGATGCTGATTGGGCTGCGGATTTAGATGATAGGAGATCAATGGCAGGATGTTGTGTATATCTGGGGAATACTCTGTTCTCTTGGGCTTCTTGGAAACAAAAAATTGTGTCTCGTTCCAATGCCGAATTAGAGTGTAGGTCACTGGCAGATGGAGCTTCTGAGCTCAAATGGCTTTATTCTCTGTTATTTGAGCTTGGACTAATGCTTAGAGAACCCTCTATTATATGGTGTGACAACCTTACACTACTACAAAATATTGCTTTAACGACCCTAAAGGACGTCCCTTTTTAAAAAAGGGACGTCAAAAATAAAGGCGGTGGCATTTTTGTAATTTTGAGTAAGATTTGCATAGTTTTAGACGTCCCCAATTCAAAAAGGGACGTCTAAAGTCACTTTAGACGTCCCCAATTTAATTGGGGACGTCTAAAGTTAATTTTTTTTTTTAAATCAGGAACGTCTTTTGGTCACTTTAGACGTCCCTAAAGTGACCTCACCATCGTGTTCAGAAGGCCGAAAACATGCCTTTCGTCATTGTTGCGTTTTTTGAAGAAACCGACCTCACCATCGTGTTCAGAAGGCCGAAAAACCTAGGAATAGCCTCGGTCACCGCCGAAAAACACCTCCACGCACCTCCACGGACATCGCCGGAAAGTCGCCGGAAAATTCGCCGGAATTTCAGACGGTCGCCGGAGTCGAGAGGTTGAAGACGACCCAGTCAGCTGCCACGTCATCACTGTTGACCAGTCAACGCCACGCTGTCCAATCAGATTGCGACACGTGTCAATATCGCCACGCCAGCGGCACCGTCAGCATTGCCACGTCACTCAGTCCAATCAGCAGCCACGTCATCAGTCAACGCAACGTGGACCCATTACTGACTGCCACGTGTCATAACCGCCACGTCATCAATCCCAGTCAGCACAACTTTTAGAAATTACATTTTGGCCCCAAATTTCTGCCAAAATTATATTTCTGACCCCAGAACTTTCTGAAATTATATTTTGGCCCCAGATTGTTTCCAAAATTACATTTCTGACCCCAAAACTTTCTGAAATTACATTTTGGCCCCAATTTTCTGCCAAAATTACGTTTTTGACCCCAAAACGTTCTGAAATTACATTTTGGCCCCAAATTTCTGCCAAAATTACGTTTCGGACCCCAAAACTTTCTGAAATTACATTTTGACCCCAGATTTTTTCCCAAAATTACATTTCCATCCCTGAAAGTTAAGAAATTACCTTTCTACCCCATTTGTCCATAAAATTTCCAGTTTTACCCCTTACTTGCCATAAAAAAAAAAAACCGATCCTATCCTTGTACTTTTCCATCCTATATCTAACCTCACAAGAACAAATCCAAAATGCCTCCAAGACGCAGAAACACACGTGAGATTGAGATGGACGAGATGAGACGCCGGATACAGGAACTGGAAACCACTGTACAAACGCAGCAAGCCATGCTAGAATCTCGCAGTGAATATCCAGATGAGTCAGATAATAATAGTTCGTCGTCTACTGACTACCGCCGCCGTCCTCAACAACAGCAATTCCGCCTTAATGACATTAAGATAGATATACCAGAATTTGAGGGAAGGCTTCAACCAGACGAATTTGTCGAATGGTTACAAACAGTTGAACGAGTCTTTGAGTACAAAGAGATTCCCGATGAGCAGAAAGTCAAAATTGTCGCCATCAAATTAAAGAAACATGCATCTATATGGTGGGAGAATCTCAAAAGAAGGCGTGAAAGAGAAGGAAAAAGCAAGATACGAATGTGGGACAAGATGCGACGCGAGCTCTCACGTAAGTTTCTTCCAGAAAATTATTATCAAGATAATTTCCTTCAGTTACATCATCTTCGCCAAAAGGCTATGTCTGTAGAGGAATATACGAGGGAATTTGATAAGCTTATGATGAAGTGTGATATCCAAGAGAGGGAGGAGCAAACAATAGCCTGTTATATCGGAGGATTAAATATCAACATTGCTCATCCGGTACAGCTCCAACAATACTGGACTCTGGATGACGTCATTCGTCTAGCCATCCGTATTGAGAAACAGTTGCCAAAAAGGTTTCCGTTTCAACCTTTTTCCTCCACCGAAAATCCTTTTGATGAACATGAAACACACATGCATCAGCCTACACAAATGCATCAGCATAACCCTTCAAGCAAGCCTACACAAGTATATCAGTCTAACTCTTCAAGCAAGCCTCCACTAAAGGCTATCAAAGAATTTAGCTCCAAAGCACCTAAGTGCTTCAAATGCCAAGGGTTCGGTCATATCGCTTCAGAATGTCCTACCCGCAGAGTGGTTACTATTATTGAAGGGGAAACTTTTGCAGTTTTTGAAGAAGAAAAGGAGCTCATACCCAACAAAGAACCTGTCTTTGATGAAGAGCCAATTTTTGATGAAGAAGTCATTCCTCCTGATCAAGGTGAAACACTTGTGATTAGACGAAGCTTGCATACAGCCACAGTGAAAGAAGAGCCTTGGCTACGTCACAACATTTTTCATACTCGTTGCACCGCTCAAGATAAAGTTTGTGACGTCATTATCGACAACGGAAGCTGTGAAAATGTAGTCTCTAACTACATGATAGAAAAGCTGCAACTACCAACTCACAACCATCCGTACCCATACAAGCTCCAATGGTTCAATAAAGGAAGCGCGGTCAAAGTGTCAAAACGATGCCTTGTTACTTTTTCTATTGGAAAAAGGTATCACGATGAAGTTTGGTGTGATGTTGTTCCGATGGACGCTTGTCATCTTCTTCTGGGAAGACCTTGGCAATATGATCGACGAGCTCTATACGACGGTTATGCAAACACATATTCCTTTCAGAAGGATGATGTGAAGATTCAGCTCGAACCATTGCCACCAGATAAACACATCAAAATCAAAAATAAGTCCAAGTCATTTTTACTTAAGCATAGGGTTTCGGATTTATCTCCATTTATTGATGATGATGTTGTTTGTGACTCGAGGACGAGTCTTGTCCAACCCCGGGAGAATGAAACAGAACAGAACAGAGAGAATATGGAATGAGCAGCAAACGTTGACATAGAAACATATGACTGAAATGATGCAAGGCATGACGATTATGCAGAGGGAGTAGGTGGAGAAGAGTTGGTGAAGCCCAAAGTTTCTGACTCTTGTAATATTTTAATAGGTATTTTAGTAGTATAAATAGGTGAATGAGTTTCATTGTAAACATGAAGACTTTGGATAAACATATTTGAGTTTGGTTTCTATACCATTGATATCAGGGACGCCTAAAGTGGCGTCCCTTATATAATATAAGGGACGCCTAAAGGCGTCCCTGATTATTAAAAATAAATAAATAAATAAATTTAGACGTCCCCAATTAAATTGGGGACGTCTAAAGTGTGATTATTAAAAAAATAAATAAATAAAATTCACTTTAGACGTCCCTTTTTTAATTGGGGACGTCTAAAGTTAAAAAAAAATAAAAAAAAAATTAACTAAACAACTTTAGGCGTCCCTAAATTAAATTGGGGACGCCAAAAATAATTCAAATCTGTACTGACAGTCTTTATTTGTCAGTTTTATAGATCCACACTCTTTTTTCTCATCAACACAACCACTACTACCACGCATTTAACTCTTACTTCTTCTTCTTCATATACTACTTTTAAACTTGTTTCTTCTTTGCTCTCTCTCTTTTTCACCAGATCTGTTATGTTTCTTACTATTTTATCTTCTTTCTCTTTTTTCTTTGGATTTCCCTTCTATTTTATCTTCTAACTCGTGTTGTTATGGTTTGTAGATCGAGACTTCAAAACAAGCTTCATGACCACGTTCCCACTGAGAAAATGAGGTACATCTCTCCCTGTTGCTCTTCTCTATTCATTATTATGAGAAAATGAATTTTAATAATAGAAGAAGATAAGTTTTTCGCAACTGATTCATCTTATTGTTATCATCTTCTGTTTATGAGATTTCAGCTCTAGAGTTATTATTGTGTAGATTTTGGATACTAGATCTGTAATTTTATTGACGATGATATATGATTTCTGGTTTTAAATACTGTTTAGTCCAGATCTGTAATATTATTGTGTAGATTTTGGATTTCAGATACTAGATCTGTAATTTTATTGACGATAATATATGATTTCTGGTTTTAAATATTGTTTAGTCCAGTTCTATGATATAAACGAATTTTTTTTAAAAAAACAAAAGCACTTTAGACGTCCCCACTTTAAACTGGGGACTTCTAAAGTGACTTTAGAAGTCCCCACTTTAAACTGGGGACGTCTAAAGTCCCACAGTGGCACTTTAGACGTCCCCAATTTAAACTAGGGACTTCTAAAGTCCCACAGTGGCACTTTAGACGTCCCCAATTTAAACTGGGGACGTCTAAAGTCCAGATTTTAGACGTCCTTTTATCTACGAACGTTATTGCCATTTTTTACTACGTCGCTTACATAGACGTCCCCTTGTTTTCAGACGTTAAAAGGCCTAAAAAAGGGACGTTAAAAATGTTTTTTGTAGTAGTGTTAGTGCAAAAGTTTTGGCAGCAAACCCAGTGTAACATGCAAGGAGCAAACATATAGAGATTGATCATCACTTTATTCGTGATCTGGTGCTCTCAAGATTCATTGATGTTCGGCATATTCCATCATCAAAACAAACTGCAGATTGTCTAACTAAAGCTTTGTCTTATCCCAAGTTCACACAGTTAATAAGCAAACTTGGGCTAGTTATTGCACCCTCTCGTTTGAGGGGGAATGTTAGATAATCGTAGGCATAAACCGAAGCCCTAAAGGAATCCACAATAATTTCTCAAATTTAAGGAACTTATATTCAAATAATTTTTTTTTTATTTATTTGAGACCCATTTATAACTAGGGTTTTGCTAGAAAATTGATTTTTTCGTATCTTTTCACAAATCAAAGCATCCTTTTACCCATAATAACTGAGCATGTCTCTGAAGATATTAGGAGAGTAATATTGAAATTTCGACATTTCCGATCAATATATTGATGTGACGAAGTTTGCTTAATCATTACGTAAAACCTAATTCTCACCAAACTTGCACGCACAGAAAAGAGAAAGGTGGATGCATAATAAATGAGAGTTGGAGGTTAATGGAGGAGAATAATATATAGCAATTGATATACTGACTGGATATAACGGTCAATGCAAATTTGGCAGATTATTGTTTGTCAACAAGTTCAATTATATTAATGTAAATGTATCACTTTATTCATCTAATTGTTTAGAAGAAAGGGGACAAATTCAGTGATATATATATATAGCTTGAATTTTCTATAAGTTAATCATCAATTATAATATGATATTTTTATAGGGCCAATTACTTCTTACAATTATCTACAACTTATATAGTTTCCAAATATAAAACTTAACATCATCTAAGACTGTGTAAGCAAAAAGTAATTGCATTCCAAATTATAAACCCTAAACCCACGTATATATGAGAATGTACTCGTCTAATTTGGAGAGTTTGCATATATATCAAGGAACAAAAAATCAGACCGGACAATGAACCGATCACAGCACCTTCAAGGGTTAATGGGTCAACCGGGGTCTAACCGGTAGTTGAACCGGTCATATTAAAATATTATAATTTATTAGTGATAATATATATTAATATATTTTTAAACTTCTATAGATAAAAATAAAGATTTTTAGAAAAAAATGTTTAAAATCTATTAGTATTAGTTATAATACCTATACTTATGCAAAGATATCTCATTTCCTATAATTATTATATCTTTTTAAATAATTTTTTTCATTATTTTCTTCATTTTTTTAGATTTGTTCTTTCTTTATCTATTTTTCTCTTCATTTTAGCCTTCAACTTTCCATTTTGCCCTCAAAAAACACAAAATAAAAATTTAGAAAATTTAAAAAAAGAAAGAAAGAAACCGGGTCAACCGGTTGGACCACCGGTTTTAATCGGTTCTGACCGGTTTGCTGATCAAACCAGACTGGACCAGGGACCGGTTCCCGGTTCAACCGGTCGTACCGGCCGGTCCGATCCGGTTTTTTGTACTCTGATATATATATATATGATGATGATGATGATGATGATGATAAATGGCTATCATCATATTCTCACAACAAATAGAGAGTATGTGTGTGTGTGTGCGCGCGCGAGCGCGCAGAACCGCCGCGAAGAACCGTAGCTTTCATGGTCGCCCACCTCTCGCATGAGCTAGAAGAAGAAGGTTTCTAGCTATCCATTTCCCTCTCTCTCCCTCCCTCCCTCCCTCCCTCCCTCTCTCTCTCTCTCTCTCACTCACACACACACACTTTATTCTCCTTTCATATTTATCTGCCTTTCTCTCGGCCTTTCCTCACATTACAGCTTCCTGATCATGACCTACTTCTAGTTTAATTTTTATTTGTTTTAAAACAATTCTTAGAAAAGTATGTTTATTAGAAATTGAGCCTTAATTATAAATTAGGATACAATTCTTCTTCTCTCCTGGTATGTATTCATGATCTCTTCTGTTAAATAAGAGAACGTGGGGCATGCATGTTACAGTTATGTGGCTGGTTTTGCATTTTGATAAATATTAAGATACAAGAATAATTATTTTTTTATTGGCAACAATTTGGAACAAGAACTTTTTTCAATTGACTTTTGGTTGAGAATGATTCTCGGAATTTTAAAAATAAAAACAAAATAAATTTTTTTTGGTGTTTTCAGTTCAGTGCTTTGTAAAACAAAAAAAAATAATAATTTGTAATAAAAAACGGAATAAAACAATAACAACTTTTATATGTTTTCCTTTTTTTTTTTAGATTTTTTGTTTTCTAAAATTGGTTAATAAGTTCACGTAGAGAGTAATTAACAGGGTTGTGGAACCCGGACTGGATCGGCCGGTCCGGCCCGAAAACCGGCACACCGGCCGGTAGACCGGTCCGGTCCGGGTTCCAATTTTTTTTAAATTTTTTTTTTTAATTTTTTCTTTAGAATTTCATACTATAAGCCTAAAATCTTTAATTTCTCACCGGTTTGGTCTTGGTTTAACTCCGATTTGGCCCCAGTCTGACCCACTGACCCTTAACCCAATACTCCAACGGTTCAATACCCGATCCAGATTTTAATTCCTTGGTAATTAATGATAGTGTTACTGTTTTGCCTCATGTAATGAGAAATGAGTTCATTAATGTTGGAAAGTGAGAAAGATAAAAGAGAGGATTGAGAATACCGTTCATGAATGAAGATAAAATTAAGAAAATGCATTAATTTATAACATATTTAATGAGTTAAATAACTTTTCATTGTATATGAGATTTAGATAAAATAAACTCATAAAAAAGATCAAAGTGCTTATACTATGGAGGGAGGAATATGTGATGGGGTGAGCGTTTTATCCGGATATTTTTATAATTTTGGCGTCCTCGTTATTATTAAATTTCTTCTACCCAATTTGCCGCCTAACGTCAAAAACTAGAATCTACCGGTGGAGGATTTAACTAGGGTCCACATGGTTGAGCCGTACCATAATATCATCAATCCAGGGAGGGACCAATGATATGGAAGATGATTATTCCTTGCATATGTGAACTGTTGTTTGAAGACATCGATGACACAAACGAAATTTGGGACAAGAAATTAAATTAATGACCCCAAACCGAAAGCAAATTATTATTGTTCTTTTTGTTAGAAAACCAAAAGCAAATTAATTAATGAAATTATAAAGAAAATGCAGGGACCCGTATCTTAGTGGACCGGATCCCAAAAAAACAGTAGAATCAATTACAAAAACAAAATCCAAAACACACACTGCGAGGGCTAGGGTTAAGGAGGAGAAAATAATACATTCCCGGCAACATCAAGAGCTTTCGACTTATTGTGGTCCTTTGCTGCATTTGCTGTGTATAATAATCGGGGTCCTAGTCGGTGTTTTGATTTCGTGTGGGTATTTTAGTGAGTACGACGAATTTTAAGTACGTCCAAAAAATTTTGTATAATATCAGAGTCAGGTTTTCTAGAGGCTTTTATTATTTGATTATGTTCATGATTTCTTTTATGTGGGTCTCTTTGCCATATGTATTTTTGACATCCAGTGTATATCTCTCATATCATTCTTCCCCATCAATATGTGAAAATTTTCTGATGGCCGCATGCTTGCTAAGATAATAAGCAAATCCTTAATATCCTTAGGCATCTTTTTTCCCCCTGTAGCCTATATATATAATTATTGTCTCGTTTTCCACTGCCGGAGACCACGTCGCGGGTACGGCCATAGATATATGTACTTGCACGAAAAGTCAAGGCCCTCAGAGTTTTCCTTCAATGGTGATGGATTTGGGAAGCATTGCTCCACAATAAAAGTTAACCCCTTGATAATATCACCAAAACCTTCATGACAAGGAATGGACCTGCTTAGGCGTCAAATTTGTGAATGAGTTGAAGATGTAAAAGGGGCAGGGGTGAGGGGAAGAGAAAGAAGAGAAGTGAAAGGAGGGGAGGGGAGAGAGGCGGCAACTCTTCTTCAATAATCAATAAAAAAACACGGATACAAATGAGAAACTCTATCTCATGGATAGGGATAGAAATAGGTCATGCTCCTAACAGAGGCCTACGGCCTAACCTACATAAAACCTAGCCTCACCTATTTAGTAAATAGGTCAGGCTCAGGCTTAAGCATATTGCTAGGCTTATTTAGATAAATAGGCCATACCTATTTTCATAAGGCCTAGCCTACAGGCCTATAGGCCTGGCCTATGTAGCTTTTTTTAATGTAAACTATTACATAAGTATATATAATATAATTTAAATAATTTTATAAATTATTTATAAATTTACTAATTTAACCTTAATTCTAAGTTTCACATCCTATCGTCATTACATTCAATCATTACTTTAACATAAATCATTCACACGTGCCTTTCTTCTCTTTTCTTCAAGGCCTTTAAACAAGCTTCAGGCCTTGTCAAGCTTTTTGAAGGCCTAGGCTCAGGCCTAAGAAAAAGCCTACATACAGGCTCAGGCCCAGGCCCAGGCTTTGAATCTATATTGCAGGCCCATGTCTATTTAGGCAAAGGTTAGCCTAGCCTATTTCCACCCCTACTCATAGAGCTATAGGAATAATAAAAATAATAATATTTAAAATTCAAATTCAAATCAAAATCTAAAATCAAATTATAATCCTATGATAACAAAGTTAATTATAATATGGGGCTAAGAATAAAATAAGGGAAGATGAACAAGACATACATTTAAAAGTGGAATCTGCAGTATGGCTATTGGAGCACTATTTTGCCTCACCTGAATGATGGGATGAATGAGCAAGTTTTTAGATATTAGAATAGTTTTATTTGTATTTTCTTATTATACATCCAATAAAAATAATGTTATTGTAAATTTCAGTCATTATATTATATTTATATATATATAGTAATAAAATATATAGTAAAATAAATATTTGACATCTCAACCCTCTATTTTTTTAAAGAAATTGACTTTGATCCAAATTTTTATGAATTAGAATACATGGAAAATACTCCTTAAAAATAGTAGCTTTCAAAATGGTTTTATGTCCGGTGAACATTTTTAGGACCTCTACAGGCCAATGACTTTTTTTTTTTTGGGTGAAATTTTGGGAATCTCAGTAGGATCATTAATCTTTTCTTCCTTCTAAAAATGGTTTTTCAAATAAGGAAATCGCTTTCATAAATTAAAATGAATTAAGATGCTGATTTAATAATGAAGTTTTATGTAAGAAACGTCTCACATAAATAAGCTTTTAAAAAGAATAAAAATATATATATAAAAAATAAAAAATAGAGCATTCACCACTATCCCGTTAAATTACTCATAACTCATAGCATACCGATATAAGACGAGGCGGTGAGAGGATTGAATGGGTGTATTAAAAACAAAACGTAGCCCTCTTTAGCTGTCATATGCCTGCTTTACTGTTTAACTTTAGCTCATTTTCCCCTACGCAGCTTTTTGTTTTCCTTTCTTTCTTTGAAAAAGCACAGAAAAAGGGCAAGACGGTAAGATTGAAGTTTGAACCAACAGAAAGCCACAGAAAATCAAACTTAAGAGATTGAACCAACATTAGATTTGCAGCTTGCGTGTCAAATTTCTCATAACCACTGAATAAAGCAAGCTGGAAGCATTCTTCAGATGTTCTCTTCTTCTCCTTCTTCTTCTGCTTCAGGGTGTGAGAGAGAGCCAAAACTCCACATTCCTTATTCTGAATATGAAAGGCTACCATTACTTGTTATTCCCTTTCCTATCAGCTATTCTCTCTCTCATGTCCACGTACTCATTCAATTCCGGAAAGTTCTATTTCTTCTCCGTTCTCATTCATGGCCGCCACCGTCGTTCAAGCTCATCGCTGTGCTCCGTCGGATGTGGTGGTTTTGCGGTCATTCTCCTTCCTTCGAGCTTGTGGCTGTCGCATCGCATCGCACCTTCAACCACTCGTCGTGATCTAAAACTACATTCTCCAGAGTTAATATTGCTCCTTCCTCCAGCTCCTGCAAGTTCGCCGAATCATGGTCTATGGTTTGCCGAGAGGAGACGGAGTGAAGCATGGTGTTGAAGAGGATGCATGCATGCATATACTCCTAAAATCGAAGCATTTGGAGAATAAGATTATGATGTATATATGTAGTTAAAAATATGATTACATGCTGTGGCGGTATAGGGACATGTCCAGAGAGGATTTAAGTGAAAGAAGAGAGAGACATGTTAGAATAGACATAATTCTGGATCAATTATTTTGTCACAGGTAAAAGTGACGCCTTAGCTTACATATAGTACATGGTCGGACCCATTATTTGTTTTCATCCATGTGATTCTGTCCATATCTTTTCATCTTAAAAAAAATATTTGGATTTTATGCAAATGTAATTAATGCCTGAAGACAGTAAGGAGCGGAACAATCATCTAAAGAGGAAATTAATATCAGAAAGAATCTGAATTCATTGCTCACACTAGATTGCTACGGTGACGTTAATTTATACAGGTGTACTTTGGGTGCTTGGAATCGGGAATTCAGAGAGTTTGGAACTTCAGAGTTGCAAAAGAGAGGGGGGAGTGAAAGCTAGAAATGGAAACGGGAAAGTATATAATGGCTTCAAGGGGGTGTTTCAACTTTGAACAATTTTTTTTTTTTTTTTTTTGGGTTGAAAACTTTGAACAACTTATGATATGGCTTCAAGGGGGTATGATTTCTTTTGTCTAATTTAACGGAGTTGCAAAAGAGAGGGGGGAGTGACATTTTTTTTCCTAATTTAACGTAGAGAATTTTGTGTTATTTTTCCTAAACTTAAAGACTCATTTTGTTATATTTTCTAAAAGCTCCCGCCCCCCCCCCCCCCAAAAATTCTTACTAAGTTTTAAAATCTTTCACACATCATTCTAAATTTACAATATTAAATGAGAAAAATATATACATACATGTTCCAAATAAAAAAATCATTTACTCATAGTCAAGAGTTTGGAGGCACTTTTTTTTTTATGTTATTATCAGGTATCGGGTTTAGAGTCCGTGGCAGCCCCTCTTAATACAAGTGTCTCCTCTAAAGCTTAAACTCAAGACCCAAAAATCTAGCAAGACCTTACATCACTAGAACAACGTCCTAGATACTTTTAAATACAAACAAATTTAACACATACAAGTAAATATTTAATTTAATTTAATTTGATATATAGGTCAAAAATAATTAATTTGTTTTATTTAAAACGTTTTGTAGATCTCTCTCATATTAAATTACATTAATTGCCATTCTTTCTCATGAAAAGACTTCTATAACCATATATATACCGATCACACAAAAAAGATCACATGATGACTATCACCCAGGGTAAACCCGGACCAGTCAGTGAACCAGTCGGGATATTGGGTCAAGGGTCAGTAAATCAGACCGGAGCTAAACCGTTGAGAAATGGAATATTTTAGGCTTATAATATGAAATTCTAAAGGAAAATTTTTTTAAAAAAAAGATTTAAAATAAAAAAATAATAAAAACTTGACCCGGACCGGGTCACCAGATCAGACCGGTTTAGTGGTGGGGTCGCCGGTTTCCGGTCCGGGTTAGATAACCTGGCTATCACCTCTCACCTCCTTCTCTCTCCCTCCCCCCGCCACTGTGCTTTCCGCAAAGGACACGCAATTCTGATGCAGAGTGCCCCTCGCTAACTCTATCCCCACACATCTTGGTGGGGGTTTTAGGATTTGGGGTGATGTCTGATGCGCCTTCCGCTACTCCCTTATTCTAAGAGCCTTTCTAAATATATTTTTATCGCTCTTTATATCATTAGATTCTATATAAAATGGGTGGCATTTTCATATCTTATGGGTAAAAAATGGACATGTTTTGATTTTTTTTTTTTTTGATTTTTTAAAGATATTTCAGAAAAAAGGGCTCAAAGTGGAAAAAAAGTCTTTTGAGGGGGTGTGAGCGCCTTAAATTACTTAAAATATGCTGAAAAGTAAACTAAAAAATGCATCTTTTTGCAAATAGTAGTGTGAGGATGGAAGCGATCTAAGAGCATGCATGTGGCTCTCATACTCTCACAACAAATAGAGAGTTTACATATACTCCTAAACTTGAAGCATTTGGAGAATAAGATTATGATGTATATATGTAGTTAGAAATATGATCGCATGGTGTGGCGGTATGGGGACATGTCCAGAGAGGCCCACTTTGTTAGGTAATTAAACGCCACTTGCATATACTCCCTTATGTTTTGCCTTAATTACATGGATCTCCCCTCTATTTTGAAAATATACACTTACGTCCAAATTGTTAACTCTGTTAAGGATTTTTATTTTTAACTAAAAATTAAATTAAAATAAATTTTATTTACTAATTTACCCTTCATCATTACTAATTCCCTAATTTTGGCTAAAATTGTTTAAGTAATTTAAGATTTTTTTTCTTGATTTTTTTTTTTACTTTTGCAAATAGTTATCTGTTATTTTTTTCATATTGAGATAAAGAATTAATTAATTTAATTAATGAGGGCATAAAAAAATTCATTAAAAATATGATTAATTCTTTGAATAGATGCATACTTAAATAAATGTGTTTATAAATGTTTGTAGAAAATGCATTTAAAACTTAAAATTTAAAATTTATATATTTTATATAACACCTCAAATTTACATTATTAATATCATATGGTGAATAAAAATATGCCTTTTAAATATGTTTTCAATCATGGTGTCATGGCACAAAAAAAGAAAGAAAGAAAGAAATATGTTTTTATCATTTAAAAGAATACCAATTTCTAAGCAAATATAAATGTTCATTCATTTGTAGAAAGAAGGGTATTTAGGTCAAATAATATGTTTAATAGTCAAATTTAACGATCAACTAATGATTGGGTGGATGGAAATGGAATATCAAATATATAAAGGAGATTTCTGTAACATGCAGTTTAATTTTAAAGAAGGTTTATATATGTTTTTAAAATAGAAGAGATGTTTGTTTAATTTAGGTAAAATAGAAGAGGCAGTCAATATATTTTACTCTTGTTTTAATTTGTTAGAGGCGTAAGTGACATAAATAATGATTCTGGTAACCAATGCCATTTTCAGTTAGCTCACATAGCCAAAATCATGGCGAGATTTTACTTATGACACACATGTTTATAGATGAGTTGAGCGATATTTTTTTTATTTTGTATTTATTTATATGTACATATGGTTTGTATGACAAAATAATATCCCGGTGAAAAAATAATAAATATAAATAACTATAAAGTAATTTATTTAACTATAAAGTAACTGGTTTCACTTATCTTATAATATATTTTAAAATTTATAATTTTTTATCCACCTTGCACTTAATATATGATGCTAGCTCATTAAATGTAACTTCTAAGAAAAAAACTACCATTTTTAACAAAATTATCATTTAGTAATAGTTAAAGCAAATATATTAACTAGCCAACATTTTTACAAAAAGTTATCTTTATTAGCTTTTTGCAACACATATATTTCTAATAATCTTGGGAAAATCCCATATGAAGTCACCTGAACTAATCAAATTTAAAATTAGGTTGGTTAATTCAACATATCCCTAATTAAGTCATAAACCCAATTTTAAAATTTTGGAATGTGAGTAAAATGACTTTTACTATTAAGCAGTGGCAGCAGATGATTGAATGCGAAATTCAAGCCCTCAAAAATCACATGTGGGTATATAATTCTCTTTTCGTTTTTTTCTGATTCAAAGAGGGCTCACGTATTTTCAACAAGCCAGTTGTGTTCTATTTCTATTTGGGTCTAAAACGTCTTCCTCGCATTCAGTGACAACGATAAAGCGTATCTTAGCAGAAAACAATATGTATTTGCTTGTGTGCGCGGTGTGGGACCGAGGTGTGTGTTAAGAGTGTTAGGGGTCAGAGAGGCCAGGAAAATATTCTTGCTCAAACCAGTGGGATATTTCCATGAAACAAACATATTATACTGCAGATAGTCCCAAAGCACAATCATGGAAATAAGTTATAACAATACAGATATGAAACAACACATATTGCCATGAGGAGGCAAATACAGAATTCAACATTATACTACAGATAGTCTGAAAGCGCAATTGTGGAGATAAGTTACATACAATAACGCATTGTGCTTGTCAAGATACTTGACTAGAGAATCAAATATGAAACAACAGCCAATATTGCCCAGATGATGAGGAAGACATAGATTGGCGACTCATCACGAGAGATGAGGAATGATACTAATATCGCACATGCTAGACTGCCGGAGACCACGTCGTGGGTACGGCCATAGATATATGTACTTGCACGAAAAGTCAAGGCCCTCACAGAGTTTTCCATCAACGGTGATTGATTTGGGTAGCGTTGCTCCACAATAAACCTTAACGCCTCGATAGGAACACCAAAACCTTCATGACGAGGAATGGACCTGCTTAGGCATCAAATTTGTGAATGAGTCGATGATGTAAAAGGGGCAGGGGTGAGGGGAAGAGAAAGAAGAGAAGTGAAAGGAGGGGAGGAGAGAGAGGCGGCAACTCTTCTTCAATAATCAATAAAAAAACACGGATACAAATGGGAAACTCTATCTCATAGAGCTATAGGAATAATAAAAATAATAATATTTAAAATTCATATTCAAATAAAATCATAATCCTATGATAACAAAGTTAAATTATAAGATAACCTAGATATCCTATTTTATTGATATACTACACATATTAAAAGATAAATAAATGAAACCTATTTCTAATGAATGAATATTTTTATTTAATATTCCTAAAGATAACAATATATATTGAATCATCCTAAAGATAACCCTAGATATTGAATCAAACCCTAATAATTCCTTATCACATATCCCAATATTTTATCCTATTTTATTGAGATACCTCAATACTAAAGAATAAATAAATAAATCCTAATTCCAATACATAAATATCCTTATTTGATGATCCCAAAAATAACCCAAGATAAAAGCGGTCGACGTCTAATTATTTCTTATCCCATATCCAACCAGGTGGACATCATGGTGCGTCTTCTCTCGGTAACAAATCATATAGTCTTCATACTCTCGGTAACAAATCATATATAGTGCTCGTTTGGATGAGCGATTAGAATACTTAAAAGCAGCTTTTCAATAGTAATTTACGGTATACAAGGTAAGTATGTGAGAGGAGTTGTGTCTCAATCTACGTGAAAAGCAACTTATAAGCAATGTAATCGTTGAAACAAACATGCCCTATTATATACCTTCACAGCTACACAATTCTCTAAATACAGGTCGCCATGTTCCTCTAAAATTCTCTTAATTAATCAACGCTTATTGTCGAAAAGTAAAAAAAAGAAAATAAATGACAAGAAATTACCCTCCCTTGTCCATTTTAAAGAAAAATAATTATATTCATGGACAGTTTTAGCTATGTGGCACTTGAACGTATTGAATGAAGGAAGCTACCATTAACGATATTTTGAATAGAAGCACGCATTAGTAACATATGTAGACACACATGCATCGAAGCAGACTTGATAACAAAACAAGAGAATTGGGGCAAATTAAGGTGAACTTAAACATGAGTAGCAATAACGGAGATTAATAATGGAGGTGGAAGGCAAGAATCGTTTAAAAGACAAATTATATAATATGGATTTCAGACATGTATGATCGTATTCCAGATGTGAATAAGTCAAATTACTCAACCCCTCATATACAAGCGAATCACATATCTGGTGAGTAAATATTGTTTAAATTTATTCAGTAAAAACATTAAATCATGTATACATCCTAACTACAGAAAAACTCCTAAGTTAAATACAGTAACTACTACTCCCTCCGGTCCTAATTATAAGATAAAGTTGACTTTTTTGGAAAAATTAAGGAAGCCAATTAAATCACTTTAGAATATTTTTATTTTTATTTTTTTCTTCAAACTAATTAATTTGACTAATAAACTGATATATAATCTAAGGATACTAAAAATATAAATACTCTAAAGTGATTTAATTAGCTTTCTTAATTTCTCCTAAAATATCAACTTTATTTTATAATTAGCATCGGAGGGAGTACTTTTTTTTTTTTCTTACTATTTTGTCCGGAGAGAGAAGATGGCGGTGACGGATGACTTATAGCGCCGATCTCAGTGAAACTATCCACTCAAAGTGGAAACGATGACGGAGAGAGAGGAGATGGTGGTGACGTGGTCTCTGGTGGTGGAAAACGCGATTCCGACGGCGGAAATCGACGCCAACAATGGTGAGCTAGGATCGAGAGAGATCTCATGATGGTAGAACGATGACGGAGAGAGAGGAGATGGTGGTGATGCGGTCTCTGGTGGTGGTCGCCGACTTAGGATCGAGAGAGATTTGGTGATGGTAGAACGATGACGGAGAGAGAGGAGATGGTGGTGACATGTTTTTGGTGGTGGAAAACGCGATTCCGACGTCGGAAATCGTCGGAGGACTAAGCTGCAACGGTGGTGGTGAAGTACTCAGACCGATTGTGGGTGTCTGCGTGGTGGATGGCGAGAGTGGAGGGGAAGGTGGTAGTCCATGGGCCTCTCTTCATACCGATCCGACCGGATACAGGTCACCCAGACCGTTTTGACCTGACCAGGAATGTGACATGTTTTTGGTGGTGGAAAACGCGATTCCGACGTCGGAAATCGTCGGAGGACTAAGCTGCAACGGTGGTGGTGAAGTTCTCAGACCGATTGTGGGTGTCTGCGTGGTGGATGGCGAGAGTGGAGGGGAAGGTGGTAGTCCATGGGCCTCTCTTCATACCGATCCGACCGGATACAGGTCACCCAGCCCGTTTTGACCTGACCAGGAATGTGACATGTTTTTGGTGGTGGAAAACGCGATTCCGACGTCGGAAATCGTCGGAGGACTAAGCTGCAACGGTGGTGGTGAAGTTCTCAGACCGATTGTGGGTGTCTGCGTGGTGGATGGCGAGAGTGGAGGGGAAGGTGGTAGTCCATGGGCCTCTCTTCATACCGATCCGACGGGATACAGGTGACCTGACCAGGAATGTGCGGCCTTACTCTGTTTCTTTCGGGAAAGGAGAAAGAATCAACTAAGAGCACAGAGGACTCAAGGAAATGGAACCCGACTCGATATAACCGGGTTGAGTACATAGAGTCCTAAAAGATATACTATATTTTCCAGGTTATTTGGGATCTGCCCAAAATGAAATGAAAACTAGCAAGTGAGAAACAAGAAGAGGAAAGAAGGGAGATTAAAGAAATGCATACCTCAAGAGATTACCAACTGATGGAGAGGAAGCCATATGCTGATATTGCTGCGATGTAAGAATGGATACACAGGGATGAATATTCTAATATACAAATGTTGTATATTATGATATTGCCGCTCTTTAAGATGGGAAAGCAGCCTTTTCTTTCGGTGCCCGTCATCCCCGAATCATTCTCTGACACGTATACAGAAAAAAATATACAATTAGACCACACTGTAGCTCACGCGCAACACACGTGACTTGTTGGCAACAGGTCTAATTGTTGACTGTCCTCATGAAATATAACGATAGTTTAATATATTTTATAACACACACACACATATTTATTTTTAAACTTGTGGATTAAATAATTGGTTAACTAAGTGACGCAGGGCACTGGATATTTGGACCGTTGAATGTGTGAAAAAAGGTCCAATTTTAGCTTTTTTATGTATTTATGAGGGAAAGATAATCAAAGCAAAGTTGTTGAAAAGGAGTTAATAAAAAAGCTGTTGATACATAACAATAAGAATAAGAGCTATAAGGAGATGAACTAGCAGCTATAGAGATGTTCTGTTAGTAAATTTTGTTGGTTAAAAAGACATACTATGCTTTTTACACACAATAATTTAATTTTGGTCTTCTTTGCTAAAAAGAAAAATTTAAACAGAGACTTTTCACCAATTTTTCTATCAAATTTATATACAAAGAATTTAAGTAAGTGGAAAAGGAATAATTCATAAGGACTGGAATTCTATTGCAAAAATGTTAATTTCTGATCAGATTATATTTCTTACTAAAAAGAGCTGGCATGAACTATAAGATAAAATATGGGACTAGGAATATAATAAGGGAAGATGAACAAGACGTACATTTAAAAGTGCAATCTGCGATGGCTATTGGAGCACTATTTTGCCTCACCTGAATGACGGAATGAATAAGCAAGTTTTTAGAAATTAGAATAGTTTTATTTGTATTTTCTTATTATACATCTAATAAAAATAATGTTATTGTAAATGTCATTCGTTATATTATATGTAGTAATAAAAAATATAGTGAAATAAATATTTGACATCTCAATTTCAATTTTTTTCTTTGGCAAAATATTAAGTTGTTGAATTGAGTTGTTCAAGGATTCTCTCGCTCTCTTTTAAAGAACTTCACTTTGATCCAATTTTTTGTGAATTAGAATAAATGGAAAATACTCCTTAAAAATAATAAAATAATAGCTTTCAGAATGGTTTTATGTCCCGTGAACTTTGTTTGGACCACTACTGGCCAATGATTTTTTTTTTTTCTGGTGAAAATTTTGGGAATATCAGTTGGATGATTAATCTTTTCTTCCTTCACTAAATAGTTGTTGATATAAGGAAATCGCTTTCATAAATTAAAAATTACACACCAATTAAAAACAATTTTCTTGAATAAATTAAATAAAATATTTTTCTAAGAAAACAACAAGTATTTTTACCCCCTAACCATGTGGAGTTTGATATGCTCTAAAAGATATGTGCGTCCTAGCTTTTTTTTTATGTCAAGTCCAACTTTATAAATAAAATCAATTTTTATTTTTTTTGTTACTTTAGGGTAATTAAAATTTATTTAAGTGTCAAAGTAATTTTGTGTAGTTAACTTAATATAACCATTCTTATGAACGGGTATTGTGAAGTGCTTAATACTTTTCCCACACACGATTGACTCTTGAACCCGAATTGCTTTTCATAGGCCATATTCTTCTAAAAGGTTTGCAGAGTTATCCTTCTAAATTTTGGTGGCCACACTCATTTTCCTAATATCACTATGTGTTTGTATAACGCTAATCATATCACTATTGATTCATCAATCTTGTAAACTAATTTACTTAATTTATAAACTTATATATAATATAATTATACCTAAAAGTATTTTAGTGAAATCATGTAAAATATGTTATAATTATGTGATTTATTTAGTTTTCTTAATCTTTTCAAATTAAATAAATATATCTTATATTTAAGATCGGAGAAGGCAGTATTTCACTATTTATCATAAATCAAAGCACCACACACGTCTTAATTCTCGGTTGGTTTCTTTCGCTAGCTTTCTTTGTGCGGCAGGATAGTTTTGCATTCCACCGTGTTGGAAAGTTGGTGATGCATATTTGGTGAACAGAGATTTATTTGGTGATGCATATTTAGTTCGAATATCTTCATCTTGCATTTCAAATATTATCTGAAATTCATTTTTTATCTTCACTTTTTATCAATCAACCAAGGCATTGTAATTCAATTAGCGATTTATATTATGTCCCTTAATTCTTAATCATGAAGCTAAGACACCATACAATTTATTCACTTGGGTGTTCTGACCGTTCACAATATTTTTGTGTCATGGAAATTAAATTCAAAATTTATCTCACAAATGCAGGCCGGCGGCATTATTCTAAAATTTAATTTTTATCCAAGATATTATGGTATCATACAAACCATATGTACATATAAATAAAAACAAGATTAAAATAAAATATCGCTCAACTCATCTATAAATATTTATGTTGTACGTTCTTCATGACATAATATTTCTTCAGTCAAATATCTTATTTCTTTTTATCATTTTAATCTAAATTTTAAATATTCCTTTAGGGTGATTTTAATGAAATCTATATGCCTATATAAAATTTATTGAAAATCACACATTATGTTGTCTGTGCATATTCCACCATGAAAATATACAACACTGAGAGCCGGGAAATCGGGCTGAGCTCATCAGGCCTGCCCGTTTAGGGCCGAGTCCATCAAAGGCTGTGCTTGAAATTTAAGGCGAAAAAAAGGAGGTGGACCTAAAAGGGCCGGCCCTTTTAGGCTAGTTTAACTTCTTCTTCTTTTTTTTTTTAAACTAGGCATAGGGCAGCAAGCAGTGGTCAGGGGATAGAATTAACCTAACATGACCCTTAGATCATAAACGCTCTCACATGGTATAGTTAATATTAAAGCTTCACTAATCATATGCATAGGAAAATATTGTTATAAGAAATCTAGTCCTAAAATTACATAACAAGATGGCTCATTATATTGATTTAATTCTTTTATTAGTAATTCATAATTTCCTATTTGTATATTTATATCTTTTGCTTCAAGTTCATTTCTTTTCTTGCACTTTTCATTCTAAGCATTTTATTTTTTCTTTTCCATAGTTCTTGTGGTAAAACATTATATTTTGCTACCGTTAGGTTTGCCAGTATCTATTAAAGCATAATATTTTCTGGCTCTATATTTTTTATAATTAAATTTTATCAAAATATAATATAATGGTCTACTCATATCCTAGACAAAACCTCTAAACGTTTTTTCAAAATTCTCTTTATATTTTTTCTACCTTCTCTTTCTCTTACTACCATATCATATTCTTCTTCATATGATAATGGATGTTGAAAATATATATATATATATATTCTAATCTTTGATTTTCATATTTATGAGTTCTTTTTATCTTTTTTTAATATTGATCTTAGAAAACTCTTATCATTCTTTGGTAAAATAGTACTATGTCCTTTTTTATAATATTGCCAATTATCATCTTCTATTAATAACCTATCCATATTAGCGTGATAAATATTTAACATCTTGATAATAATTCTAGTTGTTTTTAAAATTCCTTTTTGATTTCATTTCTCTGGTTTTTTCTTGTTATTACATTATTTAATATATGTAAATATCTTATTGCATCATATTGATCTTCTATTAATTGTCTCAAAGCTTCCTCTTCATCCTTATTTGAACTATTAAGTTTATTTATTAAACCCTTTATTAGTCCTTTTTCTATTTTAGGTATTCTTATTTCTATGTCATCTTTATAATAATACCATATGTTATCATCATATAATGTTATCCTTCTATCCATAAACACTAAACTCTAGACAACAATTCAAGTTTTTTTTTTAAATAATTTTTTAATTTCATTTCTATTTGCTATATTATTTACTACTTCTTGAAATTCTTATACAAAATTATGTGGTTCTTCAAAATATACTCTTCTTAATTGTCTTTTTTCCTTTTGATTAGATTTTTCTATACTATGTACTATATACTTCTTCATACTTCTATCAGCTTTTGGAATCATTATTCTATCTTCATCTATATAATAATAATCTTGTTCTGCTCATACTATTTTTATTACTTTGATTGTCTGATTTATGTTTAACATCATTTTAACTTTGGTATTACAATTGTTTGATGATTTATGTTAAATATTATCCTATCTTTTTTATTCCTATAAGGTTTTAATTTTTCTAAGAAATCTTTTCCTAAAATTATCTTATATGTTTTATTTGTATTTTCTTCAACCCATAATGTTAGCTGTATTATATCTCTTTTATTAAATCTTACAATTATATTTATTTTTATTCTTTCATCTGTTTCTTCACAATTATTGTCTATATATTCTATTTCAATATTACTCTTTTCTCTGGTTTCATCTATTAGAGTTATCATTTCTTGCTTTATTCCATTTTTCTTTATTTCCATAATAATTTTACTTTCTTCTTGTTCTTGAGTTATATCTAAGTTTTCTATTTTCCAGTTTATTTCTACTAGATTTGTATTTATCTATTAGAGGTATTTCTGCTACCCAATTACTACTCCTTGTCCTTATATCTATACTTCTTCTTGGATTTATATTTATTTGTAATGGCTTAGATAAATTATTAATTCTTAATGATCTATTTCCTATATTATTATTAGCTATCAATCTTTTTTCTTTATTATCATTTATACTTACTGTTTTATCTAATTCAATTTCTAATAATTTTGGTAATGTAATATTTATAGGATTCACTTTTATTTCTTTTAATATTGGCATAAATTGCTTCTCTATACTTATTCTTCCTATTGATTTATTAAATATTTTATGTTCATTTGTAAATACTAGTCTTATCATTGTTGTTATACTTATAGTTTTCACTCCTTGTAATAATTATATTCCTTTTAACTTATGATAAATCATTATAGATTGATCTATATGTTCATCATTTCTAGATATTGCAAAATTTGTATTTAAAGTGAATTTCAGTTTTTGATATATTAAATTTCCTGCTAATATTCTTAAGACACTATCCTCTACACTACTTATAATCCTTCCATCAGTAATTAATAATTCTATAGTTGAATCCATTCTTTCTCTGAAATAAGTTTTTACTAATAATTGTACTCCTACAATATATATCTCAGTTACTTCTTCTTTAAATGGTAATTTGGAAATTTCATTTTCTATTAGTCCTTTACTTATTAATGGTATTCTTAATATTCCTTCTGTTAAAGATAATTCTATATGATGTTTCGTTTCTAATATTGCACATTAACTTTTAATATTCTTTTTAGATTTTAGTATCTTACTAACTTTTCCCATAAAATTTTCATTTGTTAGTTGATCTGGTTTTAAGTTTAACTTCATGCCCTTTATTTTAGCATATTATTTCTCATTAAATGTCATTCTTTTTTGGGTTAAGGTGCAAAAATACACATGTGATTGTCCTCAAAGTGCACCGAACACCAAATGCTTTTTTTAGGTACAATAGTGACTATGTGGTTACAAAATAGGTGCAAAAATACCCTTTGACCGTTAGTTTGACTTTTTTATCCTGAAAGTGATGACGTGTATGATGACATGGACGCTGGAGTGACATTCTGAAAAAAAAAACTTGCTGAAAATCAAATTTTCCTAATAAATCATATAATTTAATAAAAATTAGTAATATAATATATGTATTATAATGATTTTAATTTAATAATATTGGGAATCTAGGATTGGGAAAAAATTGAACAATCAATATGTTTTTTAGGGTAATAGCTCTGCTGAGTGAGTTAAGCACTCTGCACTCATATTTGAATCTACTTCAGTGAAGGTGGTACTAAAATAGTGAAATATGGGTAATGTTAATTGCAAAGCTTTACCAGTGAGCAAGTTTTTTTTTCCCAAAATGTCACTCTAGCATCCATGTCATCATACACGTCATCACTTTCAAGGTCAAAAAGTCAAACTAACGGTCAAAAGGTATTTTTGCACCTATTTTGTAACCACATAGTCACTGTTGCACCTAAAAAAAAGCATTTGGTGTTGGGTGCACTTTGAGGACAATCACATGTGTATTTTTGCACCTTAACCCTTCTTGTTTCAACAATTCCTTTTGATACATTCCTATATTCTTCATAATCTTCATATTCTTTATCTTCTGTTATTTCCTCTGCTTCTTTTCCTTTCATCATATATAGTTTTAATTCCTCTTCTTCCTCAACTTCTAAATATTCTATATCCGATTCTAATAATTCTTCTTTTATTTCACTTAATTCTGAATCACTTAATAGTTTTATTTTATATATTTCTATTTCTGGATTTTCTATATCACTATAAATTTCTTCATCAAATTCTAAGGGTTCTAAATCCTAATATTGGGCTTGTTCTGAAATTTTCATTGTCTTCTTATCTCTTGGTTCTTTACATTTTGTTGATATATGCCCTATTTTCCCACAATTATAACATCTACATTTTCTTGATTTTTTACTATAATCTATTTTCTTTCCTTTCTTAAAATACTTTCTTGGTTTATAATTTCTATAAAATTTATCTTTTGGATATTTCTTGACTTTATATCTATATTTATTATATTTCCTCATTGGTTTTCTATATTATTTATATTTATTTCTCTTATATTTTCTTTTTATCCTATTATCATTATCCTTACATCCCCATCTATGAGGTTTTTCAAATTCTCCACATCTTAATATTAATTTATTTTGTTTATAATATTTCATATTTCTCCAAGCTTGTTTTCATTTTTCTGATAAATAATTTCTTAAATAATCTATTCTTCTTCCTAAAGAATCTACATAAGGTATTATATCTGGATTATCTTTAAATGTCTTATAATAATCATCTATTATTACATCTCCTAATAATCTTGGTAATTTTCTATAAAACATATCTAAATATTTTATCCTTTTATCATTTGGACTTTCTTTTATTTCATAGTAATATTTTTGAAATTCACATCTATACTGCTTTAGATATTTTGGTTCTAAAGAACATATTTCTATTTGATATAAATGTCTTATAGCTTCATTACTCGTAGTCTGTTCTTCTATTGCATGACTCCTTCCTACAAATTCAATTCTTAATATGTATTCGTATCTTTTTACCAATTTTACATAATATTCTTTTTTACTATTATATTCATTCTTATTCATATGTCTTGCTACTTCTCTCCAAGTTTCATCTTGACTTTTCCACCAATTTAATACATTTCCTAAAAAGCTTGATTCTATTAATAAATTTGTTGATTGAAAATCTAAATTTCTTCCTATTAATGCTATTATTTGTGCTCTAGCCCATTCTTCTATTGTTTTTTCAGGTTCTGATGTACAATTTAAATCTAATCATATTCCGGACATTGGTATACTCCTTGTTTCATATTGTTCTATAGGCGGTGGTATGAATCCTGTTTTACTAGGTGTAAATCCTAATTGATTAGGTGAATTAAATTTTATTTCAAAATCCATATTTTCATCTCTTACATTTTTTAATTGTTTTAATTCTTCTTTATTTATTTCTGCTTCTCTTTGTTCTCTAGATTTTTTATAATCTTCTTCAGTTCTCATTTTTTCAGAATCAGTTTCCATCTTTGTACTAGTATCTCCTCTTTCTTGTATTACAACTCCAGTTCCATTTTCGAAATCTCCTGTTATTATAGTAGCATCTTTAAAATCTTTTTGAGTCTGTTCTAATTCTTGTTCTTCTAATCCCATTAATCTTTGTATTTCATCTTCATTATTATCTATAACATTCATCATATTTATTTTTGGTTTATATATTTCTAAAATATCTTTTATATCTTCTGAATAACATATTATTTCTGCAATTTTATTCTCTTCTTCTAATTCTTCATTTTTCTCTATCTTCATTTTTTGGCTTCTTAATTATTTGTTTTTGTTCTATCTCTGTTTTACTCAATTTATCATTTATTGACCATAACTTATTATTTAATACTTGTTGTCCTTTTATTAATTTTTCAAATATTATTCTTGTTTGTCTTACATTTTCATCCATATTCTGTTTATATATTTGTCCTTTTACTTTGTCTACTTTATTCATTTCATCTAATGCTTTTATCATGTTTAACTATCTATGCTTATTAAATATAGGCTCTAATTCTAGATCTGGTTCTGATTTTTCTGTTATCCTTATTGGCTCAGATTCTCTTACTCCTAATGAATTCATTATATTTGTTACATTATTTTTTTTATTTGTTTTAACTCTTCTCTATTATATTCTACTTTTTTCATTATATTATACATCTTTTCGTCTAAAGATTGAATTAGAAATTCTAATTTATTACTTCTATTGTTAGGTGTTTCTAAATTTATTTTTTCTCTTACATATTTTGGTACCATATTTAAAATATCTTCCAAACTATATATTTCCATTATATCTTTTATATTAGGATTTATATACGTACCTGGTATGTATTCATGAGCTCTTCTGGTAAATAAGAGAACGTAGGACATGCATGTTACAGTTATGTGGCTGCTTTTGCATTTTGATAGATATTGAGATACAAGAATAATTATTTTTTTATTGGCAACAATTTGGAACAAGATCTTTTTTCAATTGACTTTTGGTTGAGAATGATTCTCGGAATTTTAAAAATAAAAACAAAATAAAAATTTTTTGGTGATTGATTTTCAGTTCAGTGTTTAATAAAACAAAAAATAATAATTTGTTATAAAAAACGGAATAAAACTATAACAACTTTTAAAAGTTTTCTTTTCCTTTTTTTTTTTTTTTGTAAAATTGGTTAATAAGTCCGCCTAGAGAGTAATTAATGACCGTGTTGATATTTTTCCCCTATTAAAGTAATGAGAAATGAGTTAATTCATGTTGGAAAGTGATAAAGATAAAAGAAATGATTGAGAATATCGTTCATAAATGAAGATAAAATTGAGCAAATGTATCAATTTATAACATATTTAATGAGTTAATTAACTTTCTTTAGTATATGAAATTTAGATAAACTAGACTCATAAAAAGGACCAGACTAACTTTTATTAGTACATGAGATTTAGATAAATTAGACTAATAAAAAGGAGGACCAGTGTGCTTATACTAAGGAGGGAGGAATATGTGATGGGATGAGCTTTTTATCCGGATATTTTTTTTATAATTTTGGTGTCCACATTATTATTAAATTTCTTCGACCCAATTTGTCGCCTAACGTGGAAAAGTAGAATCTACCGGTGGAGGATTTGACTAGTTGGGGTCCACATGGTTGAGCCGTACAACAATATCATCAATCCGGGGGGGGGACAATAATATGAAAAATGATTATTCCTTCATTCCTTGCATATGTGTAAATGATTTAAGAAACATAAATATCATCAAATGAGTAGTAATAATAAAACAAATAATATCATATGAAATTATTTAATTACTCTCTATTAATCATATACAATATCCCATGCAGGAGATTTTTTTTTTCCGGGATTCACGATTTCTCACTTTAAACCTGACAATAGTATACCACATTCAGTCTTTATTATAAGACCTATTGTAACAGAGAGATTGACTATAAAATGAATCTTGTAGTAAGGAGTCAAACAAACTAATTACTCGTATTAACTATTGAACGTTTTGTTCAGTTTTTATGGGATCCTCTAAACTACTCAGAATTAGTTTGAAGTTCTTCAAACCTCTAGCTCCGTAGTCTGTACGCAACTGTTTAATGCAACCGTGGGCCAAACGAATGAGAATTATAGCAATCCCACCAAGACCACAATTACCACACGTCTTATTCACAATTAAAAAACAGAGAATTTGTTTTTTAATAAATTACCATTAGGAACTAGGTTGTTATCCTCCATTAATCCTACTACATGAAAAAAAATCATGTCAGTCAACTAAAAATTCTTCATCTCCGCCAGAATTGCTTTTCTTCCCAGTTCTGAACAGAGGGCATCCTTCCCATTCAATGGTGGATGGAGGCTTTGAGGTAATGTCTTGCACAACACGATTTACACCAGGGACACTGTTACAAATCTTTGTTGAAAGATCAGCAAGGAACTTGTACTCAAAGTTGTACCTGAAAAAGTTTTTTTCCCAAATCAATATGGTAAAGTGAAGCAAAAAGATAACAAACAAATATACTTAAAAGGTTTATATCGTTATAATAATATATTTTGTAGCATCTTAAAATCACATAATTAGACATGCTTGTGTACAACAAGCTGTAATAAAGAAAACAAGACATCTAACAAGTTCGATCATGCACTGCTACTGTTGAAAACTTACCAGTCTGCTGTCATTCCATCTTTGACTAGTAGCTGCTCTAATAGCAACAACATAAGAATGTGTTCTTTTATCACCCAAAAAAAGACTGGATGTGGTAACTATGCTAACCAAAAAAAGACACAAGCCCAAAACGGCAAGCCCAAAATACAACGCACTATTCCAGAATGCTGAAACGTTCTATTTCACTTGGGGATCAAAAACCAATACAATATAATTACAATATCTAACGGTTGTGCTTCTTCAGAATGCACACAGCTCTGTCTTCTTTCACATTTATGTTTTATCGCACTCAAGTAAAGGCGTTTTGGCAAATTAAATTTTCCATTTATTATCGGTAATAGTGATATTTTTAAGAGGAGAATGCTTTAAACTCCTACACACGTGAGAAAAGGTGTATGATCTAGCTAAAGACGACCACTGGAATAGATCCACCCTAATTCTTCCATTTTCCTTGGAAAAAAGGTCCAATAATATTAACAAAACAGTTGGCAAAAAGATATGTTCCTTCAAGCAAATTATTATTATTTTTTTTGTTAGAAAACCAAAAAAAAATTAATTAATGAAATTATAAAAAATTGCAGGCCCGTTTCTTAGAGGACCGGATCTGAAAAAAAAAAAACAGTAAAATCTATAACAATTTTATTTATTTATTTATTGCAACGAAAAGGAGGCTTTTTGTGAGACAGAAGAGTTCGATCGGACTAAGGAAGCTACTTAATTGGAGGCTTGGGAATGATTCACCTGCCATGCCACATCTGGAAATCCGAGATACATGACTTTGGCATTCTCTTCCCTTATTCTTCCAACTTTTTACATGAACATGTTTTAACGTACTTTTTAGATTCTATTCTAAACAAGGCCTAATATATATATATATATATATATAACCTTTTAGAAAATAAATTCTGATGAAATTAATAATAATAAAAAGATCTATAAAGGAAGTATCTGGATCGAAATTGATAAATTATATATAGATGATACATATGATACTACTCCAGGTTTGATGAGAATCATTAAAAAAATTATGTCATATTCTTTTGCTTTTCTTTCTCATTTTCCGCCCCATGCATCTTTTTCCTTTTTAATATATCAAACAATCTATTAAACACGATCTCCATGGTATAATATAGTAATTCAAAAGTATTTGTTCTTTTCGGCCAAAATAGAGTGCTTGAAGTTTTATTGGATATTCTATGTCAATCAAAAAGCTTCCGTGTGTATAAAAGGGAAAATAATAAAATGGTAACCACCATTAACGAAACAGGGACTGACAAGAAGGTTCCATGAATTTTACTGAAAAAAGGTATATTGATATTGAGATTTGAGATGTAGGAATGAATATAGGGCATTTGGTAGCCTCGATAGAAGGGTATTTTGAGGAAATCACCATTCAATAGAGTGCTTGAAAAAAGCTGGTTCTCGTGATACTTGTCACATTAGGGAGGCTCACAAAATGTGTACGATGTGAATATGTTAGATGAGTTTTTCTCATCTTAATTACATGAAAAACGCTTAAAAAAGTAATTCTAAGGCCATCCAAAGTTTAAATTTTGTCGCAGTGTGGGATAGAGGGCTAAACATCTTTGGTTTTGGTGGCACAAGATATGCCCTTTGTGACAACAGGTTTGGAGTTCGATCATCGCTACTCCTCAGGTGCGCCCACCTAGTGTCTCCCACTTGCCAGTTGCAACAAACATTAAAGTAAGGGATTGAGGACTGAAATTTATTTTCAACAACGACATTATTGAGTTCTGACGTAATATTCTGGTCATAGAGCCAGAATGGGTAGGCTTCTTGGGCTTGAGCACAATATGGATGTTCATTTTGGGGATTAAAAAACTTACATGCCAACAAAAACTAAACTTTTGCTTCTCAATTTTAAAATGTAAGCCTCTCGGCCTTTCCCAGCTGATCTAAGTAAGTCAATGACTGCTCCAAATTTTTTCCAGGAATATTCACGGGACAAAAAGTTACAAGTACATATTTTATAACTAAACAAGCGTATCTTTTAGGATATAATTTGTTAAATTTAAAAATATTTTATAGGAAAAATGACAGAAAAGTACTATTTAGATTACAAAAATAAAAAAAAATGTCTACTAAATTAGAAAAAGTAAATTGATAATTTGGCTGGAATATGATATTTTGAAGTTTAGGTGTTGAGGACTTAAGTATAGACAATAATAACTAAGAATAACAATTATCAACTTATATATACACATTGACAACTGGGGAGTTCAAGTTGTCGATTTCTATACCAAAATTACTAATTTATTTATTTAAATTGTCAACATCTAAACTTCAAAATCCCAGATTTCCACCAGATTACCTCTTTGTCATTTGCTAATTTAGAAAACATTTTGAATTTTTTGCAATGCAAATGATATTTTTTGTCATTTTTCCAGTTTTAAACTTATTTAATTTATTTCATGTTATTTTTTTCTTTCAAGGGCGTGGCGTGGGCCTCACACTGCTCCAGAATTAAGTCCAGTTTCGACATCAAATTTTGGGCAACCAGAACTCCCACATAATTTTTCTTGTATAACACAATGGTAACATCAAAATTAACAAATTCACACTTGTTCTCCATGTCCAGTTTTGGCAGAAAAATCAAAATAAATTCCAACAATTACCAACTTCCAATTTCAACATCAAACTTATGTCAAATGGTTTCCAATCATCATAAAACACCAACAACACAACCAAACCATCATGAATTATCCAAACCCTTGTTTGGCCAAAATCAGGGCAGATTTACACATGCCAAAATACTCATTCAACCAACACAACCAATAGCTCAAATTGATGCTAATACTCACCTCTTGCTTCTCCTTAAGTTTTTTCTTTGATTCTTCAGCTTTTGTTCTTGCAAGGTGGGTGAAAACTCCTCTTCTTCAAAAATAAAAACCATAGAAATGAAGCTAAGGAAGAGAGGAACAAGTTTCATGAATGACACTTGAGCCATAGATGAGGTTAAGGAGGTGAAAATCAAGATCAAGGTCTTACCTTCACTTGCTCCTTCTTGCTCTCTAGGGTTGCAACTACTGAACCGACTTAAAGATGGAGAGAGAGAGAGAGTGATAAATGATCAGTTTTTTCCTTTCCCTTATCACTTAAAGGGCTGACCGAAATTATGTTCCAAAAGGTGGCAAAAGTTATGGCTAATATTACTCCTTTGGTCACACTTAACTAAGTGTAATTTCTACAAGTCTTCTCTTTCCTTCCTCCCTTTTATGCTAGCCGAAATTCTCCTTCATAAAGGCACCAACTTTGTTGACCAATTCCCTTCTTACAATATTACATGTTGGTCAACTTGATTGAGCAAAAAGGTGAGGAATTTATTTGATGCAATTCTCTCTCTTTCTCTTCTTGGTCTTGGCCGATTATGTTGAATAGATAAGGAAGGAATATATGCATTAACTCTTTCTCTCATTTGCTCTTTGATGCTTGGACGAAATGTTGGAGTAAAGGGATACCTATATACTATTTTATTCTTACATGAAAATAGAGCAATGAGAGGACGGTTTCCTTGTAGAAAAAGGGAAGAGAGTGTGTTGACTTGGCCTTGCACTTGGTGTTGCATGTTCCTTGTATCCACATAAGAGGAAAAGATAAGGAAATTCCTATAATTATGTTCATCATTACTTCTACTCTATAAGAGCAATCTTGGCCCTTCATTTTGTTTCCCAAATCTATCCTTAAGATCAAGTAGCAATTAACTCTTGATCATGGCAAAATTAATTAGAGTGCCATTAAACCTTTTTATTTCACTATCTATTACATTTAGCCCTTTGAATGTATTTTCGGATATTACACTTTAACCCTCAAAAGGTAGAAAAACTTTTGAAACATAGAGGACACACATCCAGGTCGAATTACGCAGGGCCGTCAACATCGAGAAAAAATGGGGTGTTTGAAACTGAGTGTTTTTGCCCCAAACAAAGCCATGGATGTGTAGAGCTCGAAGAGATGATTCCAACGATGCTTAGAATGCATCAAACAGAGTTGGATGAGGGAGAAACGAAGACAAGAAGTTGGTGGATCACTTGACGCTACCGCCACTTGAGTCACGATTTGATCAATGAAACAGAGTTTTTTAGATCAAAGAAATGCCATAGATTTGTAGTTCGTTGAACTACGATTCCAACGACACCAAGAACACGAAAAATGAAGCTAAAACGAGGGAGATATGGCTTCCCGAAGTTGGCGGGTCGCGATGACCCGTCGGAGCTCCAACCGGGTCGGGTTGACCTGGTTAGAGGTTGAAGACGATGATATGAGATCAATGGCAGGATGTTGTGTATATTTGGGGAATACTCTGTTCTCTTGGGCTTCTTAGAAACAAAAAATTGTGTCTCGTTCCAGTGCCGAATTAGAGTATAGGTCACTGGCAGATGGAGCTTCTGAGCTCAAATGGCTTTATTCTCTGTTATTTGAGCTTGGACTAATGCTTAGAGAACCCTCTATTATATGGTGTGACAACATTAGTGCAAAAGCTTTGGCAGCAAACCCAGTGTAACATGCAAGGAGCAAACATATAGAGATTGATCAGCACTTTATTCGTGATCTGGTGCTCTCAGGATTCATTGATGTTTGGTATATTCCATCATCAAAACAAACTGCAGATTGTCTAACTGAAGCGTTGTCTTATCCCAAGTTCACACAGTTAATAAGCAAACTCGGGCTAGTTATTACACCCTCTCGTTTGAGGGGGAATGTTAGATAATAGGAATTTCTGTATAATCTGCATGTATAATTAGCATTAGTGTATTGTATTCAATATGGTCCCCACTACAAGACACGTGTCTTATGTATAAAGAGAATTTGTAATATGCCCTCAGAATATTCTCTAGGGCAGACTCCTTATACAGTATATAAAGATCAGTAGGGTTGAGCCATCATTATCAACTCATTCCCTTTCATATCTTTCTGCGTCCCTTTTTCAATCTTTAAGAATGCACACAACTCGGTCTTCCTTTACATTTATGTTTATCGCACTCAACCAAACATTAATAGTATGTTTTGTTGGAGAGAAGATTGAGGTGTAATTGATTTTGAAGAAGGCTACGTAAAAATACACTTATTCACGGTGTGAACTCATTAAATATAACCTAAACTACCCTTCCTAACAAAAAATATCATGTAGTAATCTTTAAAACAAATATATTATTGTACTATTGTGACGCTCATATTTTTCTACCAAGTGATTCATATAATTCCAAATGTGTAGCTAGACTGTAACCGTAGGCAGCGTAAGGTAGGATGCTTTGAGTTATAATGGCAGCGTCTTTGACTTTATTTATACAAGTGCTCCCATCGTAACTATACGCATCCTGCCCTAAATCCACTTTTTCATTTCAAATATTATAAACATGGACGTCATAAATAATCAGCAAAATGCATCAAGATTATGGGTAATATTGATGCGTAGAATTGAACCAAAAGCATGAAGGTATTCTTTTTAATTTCCTAACTAGTGTTTTCTTCTACCTGATTTATTTTCCCGAATGTGTGGATCACTAATTTTTTCGCATATGACTTATCGTTGTCAGCAACTAAGGCTATCAACGTTTTTTAAAAAAAAAATGTCTTATTTATGCATCATGACCCACTTCATTCTTAAAATAATGTTTATATATGTAAATAATTATTTTTTCAATTAACTTTTATTTGGATCCATCTAATCGTTTTTAAGTTTTAATATAGTTTTAGAATGAGTTTTTTTTTTTTTTTTTTTAATGTAGAGTGGTGGTGGTGGTGATGATGGGAAAGATATGTTAATATCGTAGGCATAAACCTAAGCCCTAAAGGAATCCACAATAATTTCTCAAATTTAAGGAACTTATGTTCAAATAATTTTTTTTTTATTTATTTGAGACCCATTTATAACTAGGGTTTTGCTAGAAAATTGATTTTTTCGTATCTTTTCACAAATCAAAGCATCCTTTTACCCATAATAACGGAGCATGTCTCTGAAGATATTAGGAGAGTAATATTGAAATTTCGACATTTCCGATCAATATATTGATGTGACGAAGTTTGCTTAATCATTACGTAAAACCTAATTCTCACCAAACTTGCGCACACACAAAAAATGTGAAAAGTGGATGCATTATAAATGAGAGTTGGAGGTTAATGGAGGAGAATAATATATAGCAATTGATATACTGACTGGATATAACGGTCAATGCAAATTTGGCAGATTATTGTTTGTCAACAAGTTCAATTATATTAATGTAAATGTATCACTTTATTCATCTAATTGTTTAGAAGAAAGGGGACAAATTCAGTGATATATATATATAGCTTGAATTTTCTATAAGTTAATCATCAATTATAATATGATATTTTTATAGGGCCAATTACTTTTTACAATTATCTACAACTTATATAGTTTCCAAATATAAAACTTAACATCATCTAAGACTGTGTAAGCAAAAAGTAATTGCATTCCAAATTATAAACCCTAAACCCACGTATATATGAGAATGTACACGTCTAATTTGGAGAGTTCGCATATATATATATATATATATGATAATGATGATAATAATAATAATAATAATAATAATAATAATAATAATAATAATAATAATAATAATAATAATAATAAATGGCTATCATCATATTCTCACAACAAATAGAGAGTGTGTGCGCGCGCGCGCGCAGAACCGCCGCGAAGAACCGTAGCTTTCATGGTCGCCCACCCCTCGCATGAGCCAGAAGAAGAAGGTTTCTAGCTATCCATTTCCCTCTCTCTCTCTCTCTCTCTCTCTCTCTCACTCACTCACACACACACACACACACACACACACTTTATTCTCCTTTCATATTTATCTGCATTTCTCTCGGCCTTTCCTCACATTACAGCTTCCTGATCATGACCTACTTCTAGTTTAGTTTTTATTTGTTTTAAAACAATTCCTAGAAAAGTAAGCTTTTTCTTAGAAAAGTATGTTTATTAGAAATTGAGCCTTAATTATAAATTAGGATACAATTCTTCTTCTCTCCTGGTATGTATTCATGATCTCTTCTGTTAAATAAGAGAACGTGGGGCATGCATGTTACAGTTATGTGGCTGGTTTTGCATTTTGATAAATATTAAGATACAAGAATAATTATTTTTTTATTGGCAACAATTTGGAACAAGAACTTTTTTAAATTGACTTTTGGTTGAGAATGATTCTCGGAATTTTAAAAATAAAAAAAAATAAAATTTTTTTGGTGATTGATTTTCAGTTCAGTGCTTTGTAAAACAAAAAATAATAATTTGTAATAAAAAACGGAATAAAACAATAACAACTTTGATATGTTTTCTTTCTTTTTTTATATTTTTTGTTTTCTAAAATTGGTTAATAAGTTCACCTAGAGAGTAATTAACAGGGTTGTGGAACCCGGACCGGACCGGCCGGTCCGGTCCGGGTTCCAATTTTTTTTAAATTTTTTCTTAAAACTTTTTCTTTAGAATTTCATACTATAAGCCTAAAATCTTCAATTTCTCACCGATTTGGTCTTGGTTTAGCTCCAATTTGGCCCCAGTCTGACCTACTGACCCTTAATCCAGTACTCCAACCGGTTCAATACCCGGTCCGAATTTTAATACCTTGATAATTAATGATAGTGTTACTGTTTTGCCTCATGTAATGAGAAATGAGTTCATTGATGTTGGAAAGTGAGAAAGATAAAAGAGAGAATTGAGAATACCGTTCATGAATGAAGATAAAATTAAGAAAATGCATTAATTTATAACATATTTAATGAGTTAACTAACTTTTCATTGTATATAAGATTTAGATAAAATAAACTCATAAAAAAGATCAAAGTGCTTATACTAAGGAGGGAGGAATATGTGATGGGGTGAGCGTTTTATCCGGATATTTTTATAATTTTGGCGTCCTCGTTATTATTAAATTTCTTCTACCCAATTTGCCGCCTAACGTCAAAAACTAGAATCTACCGGTGGAGGATTTAACTAGGGTCCACATGGTTGAGCCGTACCATAATATCATCAATCCAGGGAGGGACCAATGATATGGAAGATGATTATTCCTTGCATATGTGAACTGTTGATTGAAGACATCGATGACACAAACGAAATTTGGGACAAGAAATTATTAAAATTAATGACCCCAAACCAAAAGCAAATTATTATTGTTCTTTTTGTTAGAAAACCAAAAGCAAATTAATTAATGAAATTATAAAGAAAATGCAGGCCCGTATCTTAGTGGACCGGATCCCAAAAAAACAGTAGAATCAATTACAAAAACAAAATCCAAAACTGGAATCCCAAAATCCAAAACACACACTGCGAGGGCTAGGGTTAAGGAGGAGAAAATAATACATTCCCGGCAACATCAAGAGCTTTCGACTTATTGTGGTCCTTTGCTGCATTTGCTGTGTATAGTAATCGGAGTCTTAGTCAGTGTTTTGATTTCGTGTGGATATTTTAGCGAGTAAGACGAATTCCAAGTATGTCAAAAAATTTTTGTATAATATCAGAGCCAGGTTTTCTAGAGGCTTTTTTTATTTGATTATGTTCATGATTTCTTTTATGTGGGTCTCTTTGCCATATGTATTTTTTACATCCAGTGTATATCTCTTATATCATGCTTCCCCATCAATATGTGAAAATTTTCTGATGGCCGCATGCTTGCTAAGATAATAAGCAAATCCTTAATATCCTTAGGCGTCTTTTTTCCCCCTGTAGCCTATATATATAATTATTGTCTCGTTTTCCACTGCCGGAGACCACGTCGAGGGTACGGCCATAGATATATGTACTTGCACGAAAAGTCAAGGCCCTCAGAGTTTTCCTTCAACGGTGATGGATTTGGGAAGCATTGCTCCACAATAAAAGTTAACCCCTTGATAATATCACCAAAACCTTCATGACGAGGAATGGACCTGCTTAGGCGTCAAATTTGTGAATGAGTTGATGATGTAAAAGGGGCAGGGGTGAGGGGAAGAGAAAGAAGAGAAGTGAAAGGAGGGGAGGTGAGAGAGGCGGCAACTCTTCTTCAATAATCAATAAAAAAACACGGATACAAATGAGAAACTCTATCTCATGGATAGGGATGGAAATAGGTCATGCTCCTAACAGAGGCCTACGGCCTAACCTATTTAATAAATAGGTCAGGCTCAGGCTCAAGCATATTGCTAGACCTATTTAGATAAACAGGCCAGACCTATTTTCATATCACATGGCCTATAGGCCTGTAGGCCTGGCCTATTTAGCTTTTTTTAATGTATACTATTACATAAGTATATATAATATAATTTATTCATGTGATTCTGTCCATATCTTTTCATCTTAAAAAAAATATTTGGATTTTATGCAAATGTAATTAATGCCTGAAGACAGTAAGGAGCGGAACAATCATCTAAAGAGGAAATTAATATCAGAAAGAATCTGAATTCATTGCTCACACTAGATTGCTACGGTGACGTTAATTTATACAGGTGTACTTTGGGTGCTTGGAATCGGGAATTCAGAGAGTTTGGAACTTCAGAGTTGCAAAAGAGAGGGGGGAGTGAAAGCTAGAAATGGAAACGGGAAAGTATATAATGGCTTCAAGGGGGTGTTTTAACTTTGAACAATTTTTTTTTTTTTTTTGGGTTGAAAACTTTGAACAACTTATGATATGGCTTCAAGGGGGTATGATTTCTTTTGTCTAATTTAACGGAGTTGCAAAAGAGAGGGGGGAGTGACATTTTTTTTCCTAATTTAACGTAGAGAATTTTGTGTTATTTTTCCTAAACTTAAAGACTCATTTTGTTATATTTTCTAAAAGCTCCCGCCCCCCTTCCAAATAAAAAAATCATTTACTCATAGTCAAGAGTTTGGAGGCACTTTTTTTTTTTATGTTATTATCAGGTATCGGGTTTAGAGTCCGTGGCAGGTCCTCTTAATACAAGTGTCTCCTCTAAAGCTTAAACTCAAGACCCAAAAATCTAGCAAGACTTTACATCACTAGAACAACGTCCTAGATACTTTTAAATACAAACAAATTTAACACATACAAGTAAATATTTAATTTAATTTAATTTGATATATAGGTCAAAAATAATTAATTTGTTTTATTTAAAACGTTTTGTAGATCTCTCTCATATTAAATTACATTAATTGCCATTCTTTCTCATGAAAAGACTTCTATAACCATATATATACCGATCACACAAAAAAGATCACATGATGACTATCACCCAGGGTAAACCCGGACCAGTCAGTGAACCAGTCGGGATATTGGGTCAAGGGTCAGTAAATCAGACCGGAGCTAAACCGTTGAGAAATGGAATATTTTAGGCTTATAATATGAAATTCTAAAGGAAAATTTTTTTAAAAAAAGATTTAAAATAAAAAAATAATAAAAACTTGACCCGGACCGGGTCACCAGATCAGACCGGTTTAGTGGTGGGGTCGCCGGTTTCCGGTCCGGGTTAGATAACCTGGCTATCACCTCTCACCTCCTTCTCTCTCCCTCCCCCCGCCACTGTGCTTTCCGCAAAGGACACGCAATTCTGATGCAGAGTGCCCCTCGCTAACTCTATCCCCACACATCTTGGTGGGGGTTTTAGGATTTGGGGTGATGTTTGATGCGCCTTCCGCTACTCCCTTATTCTAAGAGACTTTCTAAATATATTTTTATCGCTCTTTATATCATTAGATTCTATATAAAATGGGTGGCATTTTCATATCTTATGGGTAAAAAATGGACATGTTTTCATTTTTTTTTTGATTTTTTAAAGATATTTCAGAAAAAAGGGCTCAAAGTGGAAAAAAAGTCTTTTGAGGGGGTGTGAGCGCCTTAAATTACTTACAATATGCTGAAAAGTAAACTAAAAAATGCATCTTTTTGCAAATAGTAGTGTGAGGATGGAAGCGATCTAAGAGCATGCATGTGGCTCTCATACTCTCACAACAAATAGAGAGTTTACATATACTCCTAAACTTGAAGCATTTGGAGAATAAGATTATGATGTATATATGTAGTTAGAAATATGATCGCATGGTGTGGCGGTATGGGGACATGTCCAGAGAGGCCCACTTTGTTAGGTAATTAAACGCCACTTGCATATACTCCCTTATGTTTTGCCTTAATTACATGGATCTCCCCTCTATTTTGAAAATATACACTTACGTCCAAATTGTTAACTCTGTTAAGGATTTTTATTTTTAACTAAAAATTAAATTAAAATAAATTTTATTTACTAATTTACCCTTCATCATTACTAATTCCCTAATTTTGGCTAAAATTGTTTAAGTAATTTAAGATTTTTTTTCTTGATTTTTTTTTTTACTTTTGCAAATAGTTATCTGTTATTTTTTTCATATGGAGATAAAGAATTAATTAATTTAATTAATGCGGGCATAAAAAACTTCATTAAAAATATGATTAATTCTTTGAATAGATGCATACTTAAATAAATGTGTTTATAAATGTTTGTAGAAAATGCATTTAAAACTTAAAATTTAAAATTTATATATTTTATATAACACCTCAAATTTACATTATTAATATCATATGGTGAATAAAAATATGCCTTTTAAATATGTTTTCAATCATGGTGTCATGGCACAAAAAAAGAAAGAAAGAAAGAAATATGTTTTTATCATTTAAAAGAATACCAATTTCTAAGCAAATATAAATGTTCATTCATTTGTAGAAAGAAGGGTATTTAGGTCAAATAATATGTTTAATAGTCAAATTTAACGATCAACTAATGATTGGGTGGATGGAAATGGAATATCAAATATATAAAAGAGATTTCTGTAACATGCAGTTTAATTTTAAAGAAGGTTTATATATGTTTTTAAAATAGAAGAGATGTTTGTTTAATTTAGGTAAAATAGAAGAGGCAGTCAATATATTTTACTCTTGTTTTAATTTGTTAGAGGCGTAAGTGACATAAATAATGATTCTGGTAACCAATGCCATTTTCAGTTAGCTCACATAGCCAAAATCATGGCGAGATTTTACTTATGACACACATGTTTATAGATGAGTTGAGCGATATTTTTTTTATTTTGTATTTATTTATATGTACATATGGTTTGTATGACAAAATAATATCCCGGTGAAAAAATAATAAATATAAATAACTATAAAGTAATTTATTTAACTATAAAGTAACTGGTTTCACTTATCTTATAATATATTTTTAAATTTATAATTTTTTATCCACCTTGCACTTAATATATGATGCTAGCTCATTAAATGTAACTTCTAAGAAAAAAACTACCATTTTTAACAAAATTATCATTTAGTAATAGTTAAAGCAAATATATTAACTAGCCAACATTTTTACAAAAAGTTATCTTTATTAGCTTTTTGCAACACATATATTTCTAATAATCTTGGGAAAATCCCATATGAAGTCACCTGAACTAATCAAATTTAAAATTAGGTTGGTTAATTCAACATATCCCTAATTAAGTCATAAACCCAATTTTAAAATTTTGGAATGTGAGTAAAATGACTTTTACTATTAAGCAGTGGCAGCAGATGATTGAATGCGAAATTCAAGCCCTCAAAAATCACATGTGGGTATATAATTCTCTTTTCGTTTTTTTCTGATTCAAAGAGGGCTCACGTATTTTCAACAAGCCAGTTGTGTTCTATTTCTATTTGGGTCTAAAACGTCTTCCTCGCATTCAGTGACAACGATAAAGCGTATCTTAGCAGAAAACAATATGTATTTGCTTGTGTGCGCCGTGTGGGACCGAGGTGTGTGTTAAGAGTGTTAGGGGTCAGAGAGGCCAGGAAAATATTCTTGCTCAAACCAGTGGGATATTTCCATGAAACAAACATATCATACTGCAGATAGTCCCAAAGCACAATCATGGAAATAAGTTATAACAATACAGATATGAAACAACACATATTGCCATGAGGAGGCAAATACAGAATTCAACATTATACTACAGATAGTCTGAAAGCGCAATTGTGGAGATAAGTTACATACAATAACGCATTGTGCTTGTCAAGATACTTGACTAGAGAATCAAATATGAAACAACAGCCAATATTGCCCAGATGATGAGGAAGACATAGATTGGCGACTCATCACGAGAGATGAGGAATGATACTAATATCGCACATGCTAGACTGCCGGAGACCACGTCGTGGGTACGGCCATAGATATATGTACTTGCACGAAAAGTCAAGGCCCTCACAGAGTTTTCCATCAACGGTGATTGATTTGGGTAGCGTTGCTCCACAATAAACCTTAACGCCTCGATAGGAACACCAAAACCTTCATGACGAGGAATGGACCTGCTTAGGCATCAAATTTGTGAATGAGTCGATGATGTAAAAGGGGCAGGGGTGAGGGGAAGAGAAAGAAGAGAAGTGAAAGGAGGGGAGGAGAGAGAGGCGGCAACTCTTCTTCAATAATCAATAAAAAAACACGGATACAAATGGGAAACTCTATCTCATAGAGCTATAGGAATAATAAAAATAATAATATTTAAAATTCATATTCAAATAAAATCATAATCCTATGATAACAAAGTTAAATTATAAGATAACCTAGATATCCTATTTTATTGATATACTACACATATTAAAAGATAAATAAATGAAACCTATTTCTAATGAATGAATATTTTTATTTAATATTCCTAAAGATAACAATATATATTGAATCATCCTAAAGATAACCCTAGATATTGAATCAAACCCTAATAATTCCTTATCACATATCCCAATATTTTATCCTATTTTATTGAGATACCTCAATACTAAAGAATAAATAAATAAATCCTAATTCCAATACATAAATATCCTTATTTGATGATCCCAAAAATAACCCAAGATAAAAGCGGTCGACGTCTAATTATTTCTTATCCCATATCCAACCAGGTGGACATCATGGTGCGTCTTCTCTCGGTAACAAATCATATAGTCTTCATACTCTCGGTAACAAATCATATATAGTGCTCGTTTGGATGAGCGATTAGAATATTTAAAAGCAGCTTTTCAATCGTAATTTACGGTATACAAGGTAAGTATGTGAGAGGAGTTGTGTCTCAATCTACGTGAAAAGCAACTTATAAGCAATGTAATCGTTGAAACAAACATGCCCTATTATATACCTTCACAGCTACACAATTCTCTAAATACAGGTCGCCATGTTCCTCTAAAATTCTCTTAATTAATCAACGCTTATTGTCGAAAAGTAAAAAAAAGAAAATAAATGACAAGAAATTACCCTCCCTTGTCCATTTTAAAGAAAAATAATTATATTCATGGACAGTTTTAGCTATGTGGCACTTGAACGTATTGAATGAAGGAAGCTACCATTAACGATATTTTGAATAGAAGCACGCATTAGTAACATATGTAGACACACATCGAAGCAGACTTGATAACAAAACAAGAGAATTGGGGCAAATTAAGGTGAACTTAAACATGAGTAGCAATAACGGAGATTAATAATGGAGGTGGAAGGCAAGAATCGTTTAAAAGACAAATTATATAATATGGATTTCAGACATGTATGATCGTATTCCAGATGTGAATAAGTCAAATTACTCAACCCCTCATATACAAGCGAATCACATATCTGGTGAGTAAATATTGTTTAAATTTATTCAGTAAAAACATTAAATCATGTATACATCCTAACTACAGAAAAACTCCTAAGTTAATTACAGTACCTACTACTCCCTCCGGTCCTAATTATAAGATAAAGTTGACTTTTTTGGAAAAATTAAGGAAGCCAATTAAATCACTTTAGAATATTTTTATTTTTATTTTTTTCTTCAAACTAATTAATTTCACTAATAAACGGATATATAATCTAAGGATACTAAAAATATAAATACTCTAAAGTGATTTAATTAGCTTTCTTAATTTCTCCTAAAATGTCAACTTTGATTTATAATTAGGATCGGAGTGAGTACTTTTTTTTTTCTTACTATTTTGTCCGGAGAGAGAAGATGGTGGTGACGGATGACTTATAGCGCCGATCTCAGTGAAACTATCCACTCAAAGTGGAAACGATGACGGAGAGAGAGGAGATGGTGGTGACGTGGTCTCTGGTGGTGGAAAACGCGATTCCGATGGCGGAAATCGACGCCAACAATGGTGAGCTAGGATCGAGAGAGATCTCATGATGGTAGAACGATGACGGAGAGAGAGGAGATGGTGGTGATGCGGTCTCTGGTGGTGGTCGCCGACTTAGGATCGAGAGAGATTTGGTGATGGTAGAACGATGACGGAGAGAGAGGAGATGGTGGTGACATGTTTTTGGTGGTGGAAAACGCGATTCCGACGTCGGAAATCGTCGGAGGACTAAGCTGCAACGGTGGTGGTGAAGTTCTCAGACCGATTGTGGGTGTCTGCGTGGTGGATGGCGAGAGTGGAGGGGAAGGTGGTAGTCCAAGGGCCTCTCTTCATACCGATCCGACCGGATACAGGTCGCCCAGCCCGTTTTGACCTGACCAGGAATGTGACATGTTTTTGGTGGTGGAAAACGTGATTCCGACGTCGGAAATCGTCGGAGGACTAAGCTGCAACGGTGGTGGTGAAGTTCTCAGACCGATTGTGGGTGTCTGCGTGGTGGATGGCGAGAGTGGAGGGGAAGGTGGTAGTCCAGGGGCCTCTCTTCATACCGATCCGACCGGATACAGGTCGCCCAGCCCGTTTTGACCTGACCAGGAATGTGACATGTTTTTGGTGGTGGAAAACGTGATTCCGACGTCGGAAATCGTCGGAGGACTAAGCTGCAACGGTGGTGGTGAAGTTCTCAGACCGATTGTGGGTGTCTGCGTGGTGGATGGCGAGAGTGGAGGGGAAGGTGGTAGTCCAAGGGCCTCTCTTCATACCGATCCGACCAGATACAGGTCACCCAGCCCGTTTTGACCTGACCAGGAATGTGCGGCCTTACTCTGTTTCTTTCGGGAAAGGAGAAAGAATCAACTAAGAGCACAGAGAACTCAAGGAAATGGAACCCGACTCGATATAACCGGGTTGAGTACATAGAGTCCTAAAAGATATACTATATTTTCCAGGTTATTTGGGATCTGCCCAAAATGAAATGAAAACTAGCAAGTGAGAAACAAGAAGAGGAAAGAAGGGAGATTAAAGAAATGCATACCTCAAGAGATTACCAACTGATGGAGAGGAAGCCATATGCTGATATTGCGATGTAAGAATGGATACACAGGGATGAATATTCTAATCTACAAATGTTGTATATTATGATATTGCCGCTCTTTAAGATGGGAAAGCAGCCTTTTCTTTCGGTGCCCGTCATCCCCGAATCATTCTCTGACACGTATACAGCAAAAAATATACAATTAGACCACACTGTAGCTCACGCGCAACACACGTGACTTGTTGGCAACAGGTCTAATTGTTGACTGTCCTCATGAAATATAACGATAGTTTAATATATTTTATCACACACACACACATATTTATTTTTAAACTTGTGGATTAAATAATTGGTTAACTAAGTGACGCAGGGCTCTGGATATTTGGACTGTTGAATGTGTGAAAAAAGGTCCAATTTTGACTTTTTTGAGGGAAAAATATGTATTTATGAGGGAAAGATAATCAAAGCAAAGTGGTTGAAAAGGAGTTAATAAAAAAGCCGTTGATACATAACAATGAGAAGAAGAGCTATAAGGAGACGAACTAGCAGCTATAGAGATGTTTTGTTAGTAAATTTTGTTGGTTAAAAAGACATACTATGCTTTTACACACAATAATTTAATTTTGGTCTTCTTTGCTAAAAAAAAAAAAAAATTTAAACAGAGACTTTTCACCAATTTTTCTATCAAATTTATATACAAAGAATTTAAGTAAGTGGAAAAGGAATAATTCATAAGGACTGGAATTCTATTGCAAAAATGTTAATTTCTGATCAGATTATATTTTTTACTAAAAAGAGCTGGCATGAACTATATGATAAAATATGGGACTAGGAATATAATAAGGGAAGATGAACAAGACGTACATTTAAAAGTGCCATCTGCGATGGCTATTGGAGCACTATTTTGCCTCACCTGAATGACGGGATGAATAAGCAAGTTTTTAGAAATTAGAATAGTTTTATTTGTATTTTCTTATTATACATCTAATAAAAATAATGTTATTGTAAATGCCAGTCGTTATATTATATGTAGTAATAAAAAATATAGTAAAATAAATATTTGACATCTCAATTTCATTTTTTTTCTTTGGCAAAATATTAAGTTGTTGAATTGAGTTGTTCAAGGATTCTCTCGCTCTCTTTTAAAGAACTTCACTTTGATCCAATTTTTTGTGAATTAGAATAAATGGAAAATACTCCTTAAAAATAATAAAATAATAGCTTTCAGAATGGTTTTATGTCCCGTGAACTTTGTTTGGACCACTACTGGCCAATGATTTTTTTTTTTTTCTGGTGAAAATTTTGGGAATATCAGTTGGATGATTAATCTTTTCTTCCTTCACTAAATAGTTGTTGATATAAGGAAATCGCTTTCATAAATTAAAAATTACACAGCAATTAAAAACAATTTTCTTGAATAAATTAAATAAAATATTTTTCTAAGAAAACAACAAGTATTTTTACCCCCTAACCATGTGGAGTTTGATATGCTCTAAAAGATATGTGCGTCCTAGGTTTTTTTTTTTATGTCAAGTCCAACTTTATAAATAAAATCAAATTTTTTTTTTTACTTTAGGGTAATTAAAATTTATTTAAGTGTCAAAGTAATTTTGTGTAGTTAACTTAATATAACCATTCTTATGAACGGGTATTGTGAAGTGCTTAATACTTTTTTCACACCCGATTGACTCTTGAACCCAAATTGCTTTTCACAGGCCATATTATTCTAAAAGGTTTGCAGAGTTATCCTTCTAAATTTTGGTGGCCACACTCATTTTCCTAATATCACTATGTGTTTGTATAACACTAATCATATCACTATTGATTCATCAATCTTGTAAACTAATTTACTTAACTTATAAACTTATATATAATATAATTATACCTAAAAGTATTTTAGTGAAATCATGTAAAATATGTTATAATTATGTAATTTATTTATCTTTCTTAATCTTTTCAAATTAAATAAATATATCTTATATTTAAGATCGGAGAAGGGAGTATTTCACTATTTATCATAAATCAAAGCACCACACACGTCTTAATTCTCGGTTGGTTTCTTTCGCTACCTTTCTTTGTGCGGCAGGATAGTTTTGCATTCCACAGTGTTGGAAAGTTGAAACAGAAAATGAATAAATGTTTCACATTTCAAACATCTAAATTATATGAACAGAGATTTATTTGGTGATGCATATTTAGTTCGAATATCTTCATCTTGCATTTCAAATATTATCTGAAATTCATTTTTTATCTTCACTTTTTATCAATCAACCAAGGCATTGTAAATCAATTAGCGATTTATATTATGTCCCTTAATTCTTAATCATGAAGCTAAGACACCATACAATTTATTCACTTGGGTGTTCTGACCGTTCACAATATTATTGTGTCATGGAAATTAAATTCAAAATTTATCTCACAAATGCAGGCCGGCGGCATTATTCTAAAATTTAATTTTTATCCAAGATATTATTGTATCATACAAACCATATGTACATATAAATAAAAACAAGATTAAAATAAAATATCGCTCAACTCATCTATAAATATTTATGTTGTACGTTCTTCATGACATAATATTTCTTCAGTCAAATATCTTATTTCTTTTTATCATTTTAATCTAAATTTTAAATATTCCTTTAGGGTGATTTTAATGAAATCTATATGCCTATATAAAATTTATTGAAAATCACACATTATGTTGTCTGTGCATATTCCATCATGAAAATATACAACACTGAGAGCCGGGAAATCGGGCTGAGCTCATCAAGCCGAGCCCGTCAAAGGATGTGCTTGAAATTTAAGGCGAAAAAAAGGAGGTGGGCCTAAAAGGGCCAGCCCTGAAGGGCCGGCCCTTTTAGGTTAGTTTAACTTCTTCTTCTTCTTCTTTTTTTTTTTTAACTAGGCACAGAACAGCAAGCAGTGGTCAGGGGGTAGAATTAACCTAACATGACCCTTAGATCATAAACGCTCTCACATGGTATAGTTAATATTAAAGCTTCACTAATCATATGCATAGGAAAATATTGTTATAAGAAATCTAGTCCTAAAATTACATCACAAGATGGCTCGTTATATTGATTTAATTCTTTTATTAGTAATTCATAATTTCCTATTTGTATATTTATATCTTTTGCTTCAGGTTCTATCATATGTATTTCTTTTCCTGCACTTTTCATTCTAAGCATTTTATTTTTTCTTTTCCATAGTTCTTGTGGTAAAACATTATATTTTGCTACCGTTAGGTTTGCCAGTATCTATTAAAGCATAATATTTTCTGGCTCTATATTTTTTATAATTAAATTTTATCAAAATATAATATAATGGTCTACTCATATCCTAGACAAAACCTCTAAACGTTTTTTCAAAATTCTCTTTATATTTTTTCTACCTTCTCTTTCTCTTACTACCATATCATATTCTTCTTCATATGATAATGGATGTTGAAAAAAAAATATATATATATATATATTCTAATCTTTGATTTTCATATTTATGAGTTCTTTTTATCTTTTTTTAATATTGATCTTAGAAAACTCTTATCATTCTTTGGTATAATAGTACTATGTCCTTTTTTATAATATCATCTTCTATTAATAACCTATCCATATTAGCGTGATAAATATTTAACATCTTGATAATAATTCTAGTTGTTTTTAAAATTCCTTTTTGATTTCATTTCTCTGGTTTTTTCTTGTTATTACATTATTTAATATATGTAAATATCTTATTGCATCATATTGATCTTCTTCTATTAATTGTCTCAAAGCTTCCTCTTCATCCTTATTTGAACTATTAAGTTTATTTATTAAACCCTTTATTAGTCCTTTTTCTATTTTAGGTATTCTTATTTCTATGTCATCTTTATAATAATACCATATGTTATCATCATATTATGTTATCCTTCTATCCATAAACACTAAACTCTAGACAACAATTCAAGTTTTTCTTTAAATAATTTTTTAATTTCATTTCTATTTGCTATATTATTTACTACTTCTTGAAATTCTTATACAAAATTCTGTGGTTCTTCAAAATATACTCTTCTTAATTGTCTTTTTTCCTTTTGATTAGATTTTTCTATACTATGTACTATATACTTCTTCATACTTCTATCAGCTTTTGGAATCATTATTCTATCTTCATCTATATAATAATAATCTTGTTCTGCTCATACTATTTTTATTACTTTGATTGTCTGATTTATGTTTAACATCATTTTAACTTTGGTATTACAATTGTTTGATGATTTATGTTAAATATTATCCTATATTTTTTATTCCTATAAGGTTTTAATTTTTCTAAAAAATATTTTCCTAAAATTATCTTATATGTTTTATTTGTATTTTCTTCAACCCATAATGTTAGCTGTATTATCTCTCTTTTATTAAATCTTACAACTATATTTATTTTTATTCTTTCATCTGTTTCTTCACAATTATTGTCTATATATTCTATTTCAATATTACTCTTTTCTCTGGTTTCATCTATTAGAGTTATCATTTCTCGCTATATTCCATTTTTCTTTATTTCCATAATAATTTTACTTTCTTCTTGTTCTTGAGTTATATCTAAGTTTTCTATTTTCCAGTTTATTTCTACTAGATTTGTATTTATCTATTAGAGGTATTTCTGCTACCCAATTACTACTCCTTGTCCTTATATCTATACTTCTTCTTGGATTTATATTTATTTGTAATGGCTTAGATAAATTATTAATTCTTAATGATCTATTTCCTATATTATTATTAGCTATCAATCTTTTTTCTTTATTATCATTTATATTTACTGTTTTATCTAATTCAATTTCTAATAATTTTGGTAATGTAATATTCATAGGATTCACTTTTATTTCTTTTAATATTGGCATAAATTGCTTCTCTATACTTATTCTTCCTATTAATTTATTAAATATTTTATGTTCATTTGTAAATACTAGTCTTATCATTGTTGTTATACTTATAGTTTTCACTCCTTGTAATAATTATATTCCTTTTAACTTATGGTAAATCATTATAGATTGATCTATATGTTCATCATTTCTAGATATTGCAAAATTTGTATTTAAAGTGAATTTCAGTTTTTGATATATTAAATTTCCTGCTAATATTCTTAAGACACTATCCTCTACATTACTTATAATCCTTCCATCAATAATTAATAATTCTATAGTTGAATCTATTCCTTCTCTAAAATAAGCTTTTACTAATAATTGTACTCCTACAATATATATCTCAGTTACTTCTTCTTTAAATGGTAATTTGGAAATTTCATTTTCTATTAGTCCTTTACTTATTAATGATATTCTTAATATTCCTTCTGCTAAAGATAATTCTATATGATGTTTCGTTTCTAATATTGCACATTAACTTTTAATATTCTTTTTAGATTTTAGTATCTTACTAACTTTTCCCATAAAATTTTCATTTGTTAGTTGATCTGGTTTTAAGTTTAACTTCATGCCCTTTATTTTAGCATATTATTTCTCATTAAATGTCATTCTTTTTTGGGTTAAGGTGCAAAAATACACATGTGATTGTCCTCAAAGTGCACCCAACACCAAATGCTTTTTTTAGGTGCAATAGTGACTATGTGGTTACAAAATAGGTGCAAAAATACCCTTTGACCGTTAGTTTGACTGTTTGACAGTTAGTTTGACTTTTTTATCCTGAAAGTGATGACGTGTACGATGACATGGACGCTGGAGTGACATTCTGAAAAAAAAAACTTGCTGAAAATCAAATTTTCCTAATAAATCATATAATTTAATAAAAATTAGTAATATAATATATGTATTATAATGATTTTAATTTAATAATATTGGGAATCTAGGGTTAGGAAAAAATTGAACAATCAGTATGTTTTTTAGGATAACAGCTCTGCCGAGTAAGTTAAGCACTCTGCACTCATATTTGAATCTACTTCAGTGAAGGTGGTACTAAAATAGTGAAATATGGGTAATATTAATTGCAAAGCTTTACCAGTCAACAAGTTTTTTTTTCCAAAATGTCACTCTAGCATCCATGTCATTGTACACGTCATCACTTTCAAGGTCAAAAAGTCAAACTAATGGTCAAAATGTATTTTTGCACCTATTTTGTAACCACATAGTCACTGTTGCACCTAAAAAAAACATTTGGTGTTGGGTGCACTTTGAGGACAATCACATATGTATTTTTGCACCTTAACCCTTCTTGTTTGAACAATTCCTTTTGATACATTCCTATATTCTTCATAATCTTCATATTCTTTATCTTCTGTTATTTCCTCTACTTCTTTTCCTTTCATCATATATAGTTTTAATTCCTCTTCTTCCTCAACTTCTAAATATTCTATATCCGATTCTAATAATTCTTCTTTTGTTTCACTTAATTCTGAATCACTTAATAGTTTTATTTTATATATTTCTATTTCTGGATTTTCTATATCACTATAAATTTCTTCATCAAATTCTAAGGGTTCTAAATCCTAATATTGGGCTTGTTCTGAAATTTTCATTGTCTTCTTATCTCTTGGTTCTTTACATTTTGTTGATATATGCCCTATTTTCCCACAATTATAACATCTACATTTTCTTGATTTTTTACTATAATCTATTTTCTTTCCTTTCTTAAAATACTTTCTTGGTTTATAATTTCTATAAAATTTATCTTTTGGATATTTCTTGACTTTATATCTATATTTATTATATTTCCTCATTGGTTTTCTATATTATTTATATTTATTTCTCTTATATTTTCTTTTTATCCTATTATCATTATCCTTACATCCCCATCTATGAGGTTTTTCAAATTCTCCACATCTTAATATTAATTTATTTTGTTTATAATATTTCATATTTCTCCAAGCTTGTTTTCATTTTTCTGATAAATAATTTCTTAAATAATCTATTCTTCTTCCTAAAGAATCTACATAAGGTATTATATCTGGATTATCTTTAAATGTCTTATAATAATCATCTATTATTACATCTCCTAATAATCTTGGTAATTTTCTATAAAACATATCTAAATATTTTATCCTTTTATCATTTGGACTTTCTTTTATTTCATAGTAATATTTTTGAAATTCACATCTATACTGCTTTAGATATTTTGGTTCTAAAGAACATATTTCTATTTGATATAAATGTCTTATAGCTTCATTACTCGTAGTCTGTTCTTCTATTGCATGACTCCTTCCTACAAATTCAATTCTTAATATGTATTCGTATCTTTTTACCAATTTTACATAATATTCTTTTTTACTATTATATTCATTCTTATTCATATGTCTTGCTACTTCTCTCCAAGTTTCATCTTGACTTTTCCACCAATTTAATACATTTCCTAAAAAGCTTGATTCTATTAATAAATTTGTTGATTGAAAATCTAAATTTCTTCCTATTAATGCTATTATTTGTGCTCTAGCCCATTCTTCTATTGTTTTTTCAGGTTCTGATGTACAATTTAAATCTAATCATATTCCGGACATTGGTATACTCCTTGTTTCATATTGTTCTATAGGCGGTGGTATGAATCCTGTTTTACTAGGTGTAAATCCTGATTGATTAGGCGAATTAAATTTTATTTCAAAATCCATATTTTCATCTCTTACATTTTTTAATTGTTTTAATTCTTCTTTATTTATTTCTGCTTCTCTTTGTTCTCTAGATTTTTTATAATCTTCTTCAGTTCTCATTTTTTCAGAATCAGTTTCCATCTTTGTACTAGTATCTCCTCTTTCTTGTATTACAACTCCAGTATTTAATTCTATTCCATTTTCGAAATCTCCTGTTATTATAGTAGCATCTTTAAAATCTTTTTGAGTCTGTTCTAATTCTTGTTCTTCTAATCCCATTAATCTTTGTATTTCATCTTCATTATTATCTATAACATTCATCATATTTATTTTTGGTTTATATATTTCTAAAATATCTTTTATATCTTCTGAATAACATATTATTTCTGCAATTTTATTCCCTTCTTCTAATTCTTCATTTTTCTCTATCTTCATTTTTTGGCTTCTCAATTATTTGTTTTTGTTCTATCTCTGTTTTACTCAATTTATCATTTATTGACCATAACTTATTATTTAATACTTGTTGTCCTTTTATTAATTTTTCAAATATTATTCTTGTTTGTCTTACATTTTCATCCATATTCTGTTTATATATTTGTCCTTTTACTTTGTCTACTTTATTCATTTCATCTAATGCTTTTATCATGTTTAACTATCTATGCTTATTAAATATAGGCTCTAATTCTAGATCTGGTTCTGATTTTTCTGTTATCCTTATTGGCTCAGATTCTCTTACTCATAATGAATTCATTATATTTGTTACATTATTTTTTTTATTTTTTTTTAACTCTTCTCTATTATATTCTACTTTTTTCATTATATTATACATCTTTTCGTCTAAAGATTGACTTAGAGATTCTAATTTATTACTTCTATTGTTAGGTGTTTCTAAATTTATTTTTTCTCTTACATATTTTGGTACCATATTTAAAATATCTTCCGAACTATATATTTCCATTATATCTTTTATATTAGGATTTATATACGTACCTGGTACGTATTCATGAGCTCTTCTGGTAAATAAGAGAACGTAGGACATGCATGTTACAGTTATGTGGCTGCTTTTGCATTTTGATAGATATTGAGATACAAGAATAATTATTTTTTTATTGGCAACAATTTGGAACAAGATCTTTTTTCAATTGACTTTTGGTTGAGAATGATTCTCGGAATTTTAAAAATAAAAACAAAATAAAAATTTTTTGGTGATTGATTTTCAGTTCAGTGTTTAATAAAACAAAAAATAATAATTTGTTATAAAAAACGGAATAAAACTATAACAACTTTTAAAAGTTTTCTTTTCCTTTTTTTTTTTTTGTAAAATTGGTTAATAAGTCCCCCTAGAGAGTAATTAATGACCGTGTTGCTATTTTTCCCCTATTAAAGTAATGAGAAATGAGTTAATTCATGTTGGAAAGTGATAAAGATAAAAGAAATGATTGAGAATATCGTTCATAAATGAAGATAAAATTGAGCAAATGTATCAATTTATAACATATTTAATGAGTTAATTAACTTTCTTTAGTATATGAGATTTAGATAAACTAGACTCATAAAAAGGACCCGACTAACTTTTATTGGGACATGAGATTTAGATAAATTAGACTAATAAAAAGGAGGACCAGTGTGCTTATACTAAGGAGGGAGGAATATGTGATGGGATGAGCTTTTTATCCGGATATTTTTTTTATAATTTTGGTGTCCACATTATTATTAAATTTCTTCGACCCAATTTGTCGCCTAACGTGGAAAAGTAGAATCTACGGTGGAGGGTTTGACTAGCTGGGGTCCACATGGTTGAGCCGTACAACAATATCATCAATCCGGGGGGGGACCAATAATATGAAAAATGATTATTCCTTCATTCCTTGCATATGTGTAAATGATTTAAGAAACATAAATATCATCAAATGAGTAGTTATAATAAAACAAATAATATCATATGAAATTATTTTATTACTCTCTATTAATCATATAAAATATCCTATGCAGGAGTTTTTTTTTTTCCGTGATTCACGATTTCTCACTTTAAACCTGACAATAGTATACCACATTCAGTCTTTATTATAAGACCTATTGTAACAGAGAGATTGACTATAAAATGAATCTTGTAGTAAGGAGTAAAACAAACTAATTACTCGTATTAACTATTGAACGTTTTGTTCAGTTTTTATGGGATCCTCTAAACTACTCAGAATTAGTTTGAAGTTCAAACCTCTAGCTCGATCCGTAGTCTGTACGCAACTGTTTAATGCAACCGTGGGCCAAACGAATGAGAATTATAGCAATCCCACCAAGACTACAATTACCACACGTCTTATTCACAATTAAAAAACAGCGAATTTGTTTTTTAATAAATTACCATTAGGAACTAGGTTGTTATCCTCCATTAATCCTACTACATGAAAAAAAATCATGTCAGTCAACTAAAAATTTTTCATCTCAGCCTGAATTGCTTATCTTCCAAACTCTGAACAGAGGGCATCATTCCCATTCAATGGTGGATGGAGGCTTTGAGGTAATGTCTTGCACAACACGATTTACACCAGGGACACTGTTACAAATCTTTGTTGAAAGATCAGCAAGGAACTTGTACTCAAAGTTGTACCTGAAAAAGTTTTTTTCCCAAATAAATATGGTAAAGTGAAGCAAAAAGATAACAAACAAATATACTTAAAAGGTTTATATCGTTATAATAATATATTTTGTAGCATCTTAAAATCACATAATTAGACATGCTTGTGTACAACAAGCTGTAATAAAGAAAACAAGACATCTAACAAGTTCAATCATGCACTGCTACTGTTGAAAGCTTACCAGTCTGCCGTCATTCCATCTTGACTAGTAACTGCTCTAATAGCAGCAACATGAGAATGTGTTCTTTTATCACCAAAAAAAGACTGGATGTGGTAACTATGCTAACCAAACAAAGACACAAGCCCAAAATGCAACGCACTATTCCAGAATACTGAAACGTTCTGTTTCACTTGGGGACCAAAAACCAATACAATATAATTACAATATCTAACAGTTGTGCTTCTTCAGAATGCACACAGCCCTGTCTTCTTTCACATTTATGTTTTATCGCACTCAAGTAAAGGCGTTTTGGCAAATTAAATTTTCCATTTATCATCGGTAATAGTGATATTTTTAAGAGGATAATGCTTTAAACTCCTACACACGTGAGAAAAGGTGTATGATCTAGCTAAAAACGACCACTGGAATAGATCCACCCTAATTCTTCCATTTTCCTTGGAAAAAAGGTCCAATAATATTAATAAAACAGTTGGCAAAAAGATATGTCCTTCAAGCAAATTATTATTATTGTTTTTGTTAGAAAACCAAAAACAAATTAATTAATGAAATTATAAAAAATTGCAGGCTCGTTTCTTAGAGGACCGGATCTGGAAAAAGAAAACAGTAAAATCTATAACAATTTTATTTATTTATTGCAACGAAAACGAGGCTTTTTGTGAGACAGAGGAGTTCGATCAGACTAAGGAAGCTACTTAATTGGAGGCTTGGGAATGATTCACCTGCCATGCCACATCTGGAAATCCGAGATACATGACTTTGGCATTCTCTTCCCATATTCTTCCAACTTTTTACATGAATATGTTTTAACGTACTTTTTAGTTTCTATTCTAAACAAGGCCTAATATATATATATATATATATATATATATATATAGAAAATGGACATCAAGGTACGTCTTCGATATTGAATCATAATGGTAAATTAGGATACAATTCTTCTCCTTCTCCTATAGTGAAATAAAAGAACGTGGGGGCATGCATGTTACAATCATGTGGCTAGTTTTGCATTTTGAAAAATGGCGAGATACAAGAATAATTATTGTTTTATTGGCAAAAATTTGGAACATAATCGTTTTTCAGCTAACTTTTGATTGAGAATGATCCTAGAAATTTGAAAATTAAAAATCTATGGACTTATCTGTATCCTATATACATTGATTGAGAATGATCCTAGAAATTTGAAAATTAAAAATCTATGGACTTATCTGCATGCACATGCATGCATGCATGCATGCATGCATGCATGCATACATACATACATACATACATACATACATATATACATACATATTTTAAAAATAAAAAAAATTGTTTGGCAATTGATTTTCAGTCAAGTGATTTTTTATTAGATCAAGGGTTTTCCCCGCAAGGCTTAGAAGGCAAAGAGTTCTTACATCTCCCAATAAGTGCACTTCTCCCTCTTAGAAAATGAGTCTTCTCAAAATAATAATCGAGCATTTTATTTAAGGTACTTGTATGAATTTCTTGATAGATGATAATGACACAATTGGAAACTGTGTGATGGGAGGTACAAATGTATTCTCCTGATCATAGACCCAATGACGTTGTTATTTTTCTAGTCAGAAATAATACAAGTACAAGATATTGTATACTTCAATGTGTCATATTGTTGATAAGTTCTTAGATTAAACAAATTATGAATAACCCTGTGTGTGAGATAATTTGAGTGACTAAGCCAAGAGAGGCTACCAAGAACATAATTTATAACCTTAATGGAGACAATCAAAATATCTGGTATTTACAAAAACAATTCGTTGTCAGGCCATTGACAAATAGTCATGGTAATACTGAAGTTGGTATGTCAGCTTAGTATAAAAAAGGTTACGAGACTTATATGGCTTGATAAGGGAAACAAAATAGTATGAATTGCCCTATAAAATTGTATAGTTGTTATTCAATCTTTCTTTCAATAAATTTCTTTGGTTGGTAAATTCTTTGTGTATAATTGCATTGCTCTTTCTTCTAATTTAAGTATTGACTTAAATATATGTCTTACTAGTAAGGATGCATAAATTGATTCTATAAATAACATGATGAAATAATTTCATGTAAGAGAACTAGAATTGAGTATACATTACAATTATTTTGGTTTGTTGCATGTGGTCTTATAAGTATGAGGGTAAGACACAAAGCTTGGTATGTTATTACCTTTGTTGATTTCTCATGATTATGGTTACTACTAGATTTCACACAAGTTTGAAGCTAGAGTATTTTAGACAATATGTGAATGAAGGTTAAGAATCAGCTGGATAGGAATTTTAAAGGTCCTATGAACTGATCAAGGTTGTGAGTATCTATTGGATCAATTTCAATATACTTTGTGAAAAGGAGATAATTAAATAGTTAATTATCCCTAGCATTCCATCGCCAAAAAAAAAGGAGCTTATAAAGGCTTAATGGAATACTATTAGATATGGTTAAACATATTATGGCTCATGTTAACCCACCAAATGTGAGTGGGAGAGTATTATCTAGTCCACCTTTGGCAGGTTAGTACACATGCACACATCCTTGGTTTCATCAGATGTATATGGATTTGAGTTTAACCATATACCCTCAAAAGTGGTCACTGTCATATCCTATGAATGTTAGACTAAATAAAAGCCCAATTTGAGTTTTCATATACCATAAGGGTTATAGACCATAAGGATTAGTTGCAAATTCCCATAGTGGTTGTAAGTGGGAGCTTGTAAGGGTTACATTTTCAAGAGTGAAAAATGATGATAGAATTGTGACTGAAAAGAATTGAAAGGTACCACACTTGTTGTGAATTAGTTTTCAATTAAGGGTGAAACTAATCAAACTACATCTCTTTGCAAGACACAAGGACAAGGCAGTACAGAATAGGCCAATAATCCTCAATTGTTTTTGAGAGTGGGATCTTAGAATGATCAATAAAGAGACCAAAGAAAATAAATATGAAATGCAAAAAGCTCATGAGAAAAGGGATAACTGAGAACAATGTTCATGGTTATTCTAAAGGAAGTTGATGAGTCACATTCTATACAAGAGGCCACGTCAAGAGAGAATGGAAGAAAGCAATAGAAATAGAAAGGGAAATAAATTCTTTGAGAAAGAATCAAGTTGAGAATCAGTTGATATACCACCAAGTCAAAAGGGCTATTGAGACCTAGTGAGTTCTCTAGGTTTAGAAGAAAAATGGGTAAATCAATTGACATGCACAAGATTTGTTGTCACAGAGGGGTATGCATAATTGGAAAGCATTTTTCTCACTTGTTGTGCATTTAAATTAGATTTAATATGGTAATAGTTAACTATTTGAATTTAAATTTACATCATGTTGATGTAAAACATACACTTTGAGTGATGATCTGGATGAAAAAATCTATATGCAATGACTATTAGATTTCACTAAAAGTAGTATTTGAAGTTTCATATAGTGGTGACTTCATCTGTTTTTTACAAAAGTTCTTTTATAGATTGAAGCAATCGTCTAGATAGTGATGTTTAATGCTTCAAAAGAGAGGTAACTCAATGTGTTTTTTCAAATGGTTGAAGAAAACCATTAGTAAATGATTTGTGATATTATTCTTTTAAGTGGAAGATATACAATTGGCCATATATAGTTTGAATTTGGTAGTGCCTATTAAAGAATGGTGCTAGTAAATTTTGAAAAAGAAATTCATGGGTAAAGCTGTTGGATTTGAGATCCAAAGAAATAGCTTAAGAAAACTGCTCTCTTTTACAAGAGAATTACATTAAGAAGATTCTTAAGCGGTTTTCAAAATAAGTGAATACAATCACATGGATACTCTAGTGACTTTATAAGTGAGTTTGAGTCTTGATAAATTTCCCTAACTAAACCAACCAAGAAGGTAATGGAAAATAATGTCCATATGATACTGTTAGTAGTGTGATGTATGCAGTGATATATACAAGACCAGATATATGCTCATGGTAGGACTTGTAATTCGGTACTAGTCTAATCATTATGAGAGACATTAAATGGTTTCACAGAAGGGTCATGAGATACTTGTAGAGTACATTGATTATGCATGTTCAAAATATGTGTTGTTGTAGTACAAGAGCCTATATGGCTGGTAATGTTTATAGAACTTGAGAGATTTTGAAAATAATAATTCAAATCTAGTGTCAAAGTATTGTGAGAAGACGTAGCCTTTGCCTAAACAAAAGACCCTAAGCATAATAGATAGACTAAATACAAATGTACAAGCCATATGAGAGATGCTATAGCATATAAATTTGTTGTTAAACAACGAATTCATATGTAAAGTCCCCTAGCTAAGCTTAATGACCAATTAAGGACATGTATGAGAAACATCTTTAGTCCTTTGCTACACATATGGTATGAAGTAATGATACTTCATTTTGGCTTTTAATGTGTGTGTAAGTATACAATATTTAGTATGTCGTACAGGTTGATAAAGTCAGCTTTCTCACACAAGCAACTGCCTTTGACATTTAGGAGGAGCATGCAAAGATGAGACAATTGTGTTTACCAGCAAAGCAGTAAGAGTGCTGATATGGTAGAGAAGAAATAAACTATGTTGCCTCTACTAAAGTACAGTAAGTCGAGATAAGATTCTTGATTGTAAATATGGATCGAATCATGAAAATCCACGTCCATGATATCTGTTGCCAACTAACAAATTCTTCAAATTGACGTCATGTAATGTGAGTGGAATTGAGGAATTTGGGTTTAGATACTGGGAGTGTCTAGACTTGAGTCTGTATGGTGTTAATGATAGAATCAAAATGACATACACTCTTAAAGTATAAAAGTAACACCTTAGCATGTGATTCAAACCGCATGTGCTAAAAAACCGCAAAAGGGAAGCAAGTGAATGGATCCCTACTTCATTGCTGTGTGAGTCCCAAAAAGGTTAACCCTTCAATGATGTCCTTTGACTTTGATAATATCATGAAAATATGTTTCAACGTCTGCTACTTTAGCATTTTGGCCTATGATCATGATTGATGTGATCTAAAGGCATTTTGTTAGGAAAGCCGTTGATACATATCAAAGTGATATATGGGCGAAAAAAAAATTATTACATAAAATATACACACCTATGTTAGTGTCTGAGACTGGTCTCTTATGATATTATTTGTAGTTTCAAAAGTGTAGATACTATACATATGAGAAATGCAATCTAAGTTTTATACTGACTCAAGAGGGATTAGATTGGCCATGAGTAAAGTGTATATTGTTAAATCTAGGACATTCAGGCTTTTATCAATATCGAATTGCACTATAGGGTTGTCTTGTGCTGATCTCTGTAAAAAAGGATTTCTAGTACAAAGCACCCAAATGGAGACGTCATGTCCACGCGGTCACGGCAAAACACCTAGTATGAAAGAAAGTAAGAGAAAGAGACTTGACCCATAACGTCTAATCCACCAGTGTGAGTGGAAGATGTTGGAATTTATTAGTCTACCCTTAGTGGATTATGGCCCAAACCCGATTCAAAAGGGGCCATCATGGAGAGACACATGTTATAAAGAGAGATATCCTTTATGATTTAAAGGTTATATCTATTGCCATATAACCGTACGTTTAAGGGTTGCATCTATTCCTATATGACCATACATACACTATATATATAAGGTGTGAGATTAAGGGAGAATGCTAATGAAGATATAACACACACCAAGTATTACTATTCTCCTTCTAAAAGATTTTGTCATAAAAATGTTCTCTTCTCTTTCTCTCTTTTAGTATATTTGCTGTGTAACGTGATTGGGGTCCACATCGGTGCTTTGGTTTCGTGTGGGTACTTTAGTGAGTTAATCGAATTCCAGGTACACCTGAAATTCTTATACTCTGAAATGCTTTTACTTAGACAACGTTTATTGTCAACAATAAAGAAAGAAATTCCTGTCTCATAGACTGTTTAGCAATATATTGAATCTTGTTCATTGGTCTGTTTCAGCCATGTGCCACTGCAACATATTGAATGAAAGAAGCTAATACTAGGGATATTTTGTGACGAAATACTGATTTAGAGGGAAAAATGAATTGTATTTTCATTAATTGACTAACATCTATTTATACACACTATGTACACATAATACATAACAGAAAGAAATATGACAGAAAGTAGTTTTACAACTGAAAGTTCAACTGACTTAATTACAATCCAACTATATATTTGTCACCCCCCCCCCCCCCCCCGGGAAGCTCTGGAGATGGAGAATATGAAAGCATTTAGCCAAGATAATCTGGAGGAAGGCGAACGATGTAAAGAGATGCTGAGTGACCAGAAGGTACTGGGGAGAGTTGAGGGTGATGCAGAAGACGGAAAATTGAGATTTGATGCTTTGATGGCTCTGAGTTGGCGATTAAGTGAGAATTTGGTACTAAAGAGAAGGGTTTTGAAAATGAGAGCTGGACTTCAAAGGAAGTATATATAATGGCTGATTTCAAATTCGACCATTGAAATTCATATGGAATGTGAGATTTGTCAATTGTTGTTGTTGGGTGCTTTGTAATTTTCAACGCAAATTGTTTAGAAAAGAAAAGAATAGAAATTCTTATGTATAGAGGCGTGATATTTTCCATTTTTATTCATAGATATAGATGCATCATGTGGATCCACACAGACAAGCATGCTTCTTTCATAGGTTGGATGATAATAAGGAAGAAGGTGGAGCGTGTAAAGAGGAAGAAGATTGGTAACAGCAGGAGTGGGGATTAGTAACATATAACGAACTTGGATTCTCTGCCACATATACAGAAGCAGATTTGAAGACAAAATTGAGGGATATTAAGATAGAAAGAAAAAAGGAACATAAATAACATCATAAGTAGCACTGGTAGCAGAGATTAATAGAGAAGGAAGGCAAGAATGCAAACCTGAGGGCTCTGATGAGAGTAGGGAGTGAAGGCATCTTGAAATTGCTGCTTTGGGTGCTTGGACTTGGGGATTCAGAGAGAGTTTGGAACTTGAGATTTGCAAAAGAGAGCAGGGACTGAGAGCCAGAAATGGAAACTAGAAAGCATATACTTGGGTCGCTTTCTATCGTTGAATTCGGTATCGTCGCCCAAAGAGGTCACACGTAGGACTAGTTTGTGAATGTGTGGTATGGGCCTTATAATCATTTCGTTTTCATTATATATGCCCTCAAGGACCTATAGGTCCTACGCAAAAAAATTATTTAAATAGCTCCTTTCCTTATCTTTTGCCGTTTTGTGAAATTGAGATCACGATTTAATTCGGTATTGGTTTGATTTGTGAAAGCTAAGTGAGAGCACGATTTGGTTCTGTTTCAGTTTTGCCCAAAGGGGCCACCTCTTGTCGTTTTCTCCATGTAAATCACTAAAAGTACAATGACCTGGTGAGGACAAGTGTACAACTCCATAATATATACTTTGAAATTCTTACTACGTCGATCCCATACGTTTGTAGTAGCGATAAAAAAGACAGCGGGATGCTAGGAAAACACATAGGCTGCCTTTTCATTTATTGTTTTTCATGGATGCTACATGTTTTCTAATTAATCGATCAGACGTAGACAACTCTGAAATATGATTGCAGGATTTGAGGGTTGGAAAATTCGTTAGATTCATCTCAGAATTTTAAGCCTCATTGAAAAAAGTAATGAAATTTTCGCTGGGAATTTTGCTTTCCCCTCTTGGCCTGAACGACAGTTTTATCAAATATCACAAAATATTTGATCATTACTATGATGGGACGAAGTTTTCTTAATCATTACGTATCACCAAATATCACAAAAATAAAAAAAATGGTTGCAAAATAAATGAGAGCTGGAAGTTAATTAATTGAATGTATATAATATATAGTAATTAACGACTGAATATAAAGGTGACTGCAAATTTGGCTGATTTTCGTGGGTCAACAAGTTCATTTACTTTATCACTTATTCAGCTGATGGCTGGGAATAAATGGGACAAATTCAGTGATATAGCTTGAATATTCTAGAATTTAATAGTAGTAGTAGTAGTAATGATATTATGATTATGATGGTTATTATTACAGGGTCAATTCCTTTTTACAGTTATCTACAAAGAATTCATGTTCGCCTAATTACTTTCTCATGTAGAAGAAGTGGTACGTACAGTTGAAATTGTATTGAGAAAGATGTATTAAAAAGAACATCATTCATGGTCCCAAAAAAAAAAAAAAAAAAATCATTCGCAAGTCATGAAGTGCGTTTTTTTTTTTTTTTTTTGAAGAATACGAACAAAACTTTTTCTTAAAAAAAATTAGAACTTATCTCATACATGCACACTGATTTCAAAATTTAACTTCTATTCACCTTGCCCTTAATAAGATGTTAACTCATTAAATATAATTTTTCAGACAAAATTACCCCTTCTAACGCCAAAAATATCATATTTAGTACTATCTTTAAACAAATATATTAACTGGCCAACATGTTTACAAAAATCTATCTTTTAAAACTTTCCCTGAGATAAAATTTCTAAATTTAATAATTTCAAAAATCTTAAACATATTTAGTTGAACTTGTTTATTTTAATAATCTTTTAAACACATTTATTTCATCATCACTATTATTATTTTGAACGCATTGACTTAGTACACATAGAGAAGTCCACTCAAATAGCATTTTGCGAAACAGTGTGAGAGGATAGAAGTTAAGGTAGAGAAATGTCCTAAGAACATGTGTGGCTCTCTTATTCTCACTACAAATATTGCAGATTTCATATACGTAATTGAAGCGTTTGGAGTTTATTTATTTTAAGTGTGAAAAGATAAGTATATGCTGAACCTTCCGCTTGGCCGATGATCTCTCGCGTGAAGTAGAAAATCCAGGTTTCTAGCCTTCTATTTCTCTCGTTTATCTGTAGAGATAATTCCATTAGGTGCAACATTAATTAGAGACATTCTGAAAGTCTCCCAAGAGTCAGGTAAAGTACCAAAAAAACATAAACCTTGAACTTCATCATCAAATTTAACTCCCATAGAAAAAAGCTGATTAAGAATCCCCTAACAGGAGTTTAAGTGGTCTGTCATTGAATTACTATTCTTATATCTCAAGGATATAATCTGTTTAAGTAGAAATAATTTATTATTTCTCATCTTCCTGGCATACAATTGCTCTAGCCTATTCCAAAGCGCTCAAGCATGTGTCTCTATGCTAATGTGTTTCAACACGTTATCATCTACCCATTGTCTAATGTAGCCACAAACTTGTCAGTGTAACAAAGCACATTCTTCATCAAATTTATTTTTAGGCTTCTCAATTGCAAAGACAGCCAAATAATAGTCTTTCACATACATCAAGTCTTCTTACTCTTTCAAAGAGAATAATTGGCTTCATTTAAATTAACCATTCTACTTGTGTTGACCTCTATTGAACCAAGCTCTAATACCACTTGTTAGGAAGAGCGCAGCGGATAATAAATCTTCCTAATGAAAAATAATCGTATAGAGTCAATTAAAATAGAAAATAAAATGAGCAACAAAATAATAAATGGAAGCATAAGCATTCAACATGGAAAAATATCTCCGTCAATGTGTGAGAGAGAAAATGGTCATGGCTCAAAGCAAAAAGATTTCACTATTTTCAAAAGGAATACAACGTTTAATGCTATAAAACAAAGCTCAACTAAAGAATGACAACAAGTTCAACTCATCCAAAAAAATCACCAATGGATTATATTATTAAATAGAAGAGCAAATGGAGCAATAAAATACGTATCTCTTGGGCGATACAATCTACTTGTGTCGGAAATCACCAAACGCAAAAGCTGCAATCACAGAACGTATACCAATGTTCAACAAAATCAAGAGAAGGTTGGAAGCTCCAATCCACAATCCCACCGTTCATATTCAATATCTATATGTCTCAAATACCTCCAACAAATTTCAGGGCAATCAGACCAGAAATCGGCATTGATTGTCATCTTAATTAAAGTCGCTCAAATAAATCTGTAGCAAATGTGAACAGACATTCACAAAAATTTCTGGGAAAAATAGAAGACTCTAATGGATGATCTGACCCTCCGAAATGAAGCTTTATGTGTCTAGAACCTTTACAAAAAATTTAAAGATCAATCCAACAAGAAATTACCTTTCAATCATCAATTAGACCAAAACTGCTCATGCCAAAAAAACTGCAGAGAATATTTTCTCTCACAAGAGCTATATATAAACTTCTTTTTTTCCCCTCACATATAAACTTGCAACCTACTCTTCCCTTAATAGGGTTATCACTTTTATTTATTTCTTTTTTTTTCTCTTTTCATAAAAATAGGAAACTCACAAAATAGAAATACATAAATAAGAAATAAATAAAAATGAACAAATGGGCTTCATATGGGAGCGATATCCTATTGGCCAACACATGGCTGTAATACAAAAAGAAAAAAAAAAAAGCCAAATACAGTTAGAATAAACACAGACATCAGGCATTGCATTGTTAGGAAAATAGTATAATAATAATAATTAATAATAGGAGCATTTGTTTCACGCCATGGAAGTGTTATGCAAATTGAAATCTACATAGGCTTTATGCGCGGTGAAACCCAACCTTGGAAGGCCCCAGATTTTACCTTCTATTTTGGGGGTTACTTCTGGACTGCTGCTGAAATGGAGAGAAATGGAGATATTGTAAAGGAGAGTTTTGGTTGAAGACGAGAGATGCTCCCGGCGAGTCTGTCGAAGAGAGAGAAAAGGAGGGGGGAGGGGAGTGTTTTGGGTGACTAGGCATATGTGGGATGTCACGTGGAGTGACACAAGTGTACAGTCAAACAACATAAATTTAACGGTCAAACTTAATATTAGTTAAACCAAAAGGGCGACATCACTATGTTTTTTAAATTTAAAGGGTAACATTGAGATAAAAAAAAATTTCAGGATAATCTTGAGAATTTTGGAATACTTTTAAAATGAATTTGCACCTTAACCCTTTATAATAGAATGAAGAGAATATATATTTTGTATGCAATAGGCAAATACACCAGTGAAAATGGGAAGAAGAAAATATATCGATTTGTTCCATGAAAAAATATCTCTTTCTTGTTATCAGAACGAAAATGAGAAGGTTTTTTTTGGGGGGGGGGGGGGGGGGGGTGGGAGTTTTCGGTGGAGGGGAAATTATATTATTATTATTTTTATTCTCACTTAATGCCACTTATATATAGAAGTCTATCACTTAATAATTGGTCAATATAGATTCAAAAACGTGGACAAGAATAAACAAGGAACTTTAAGCATGTTATTATATACCCTTAATGAATAATGAGCAATATTTATGTAATCTATCTATATTATCCGTTTTTAACTCCAAAAAATATGTAGAAAAAATTGCCTTTTCATGTTATATATTTTTCAGTATATATTTATATTGAAACACTATTCATTTCCATATTTAATATTGAAGCATAATGAATTAGAACACAATTCTCCTTCCTGCCTTCCGCGCCATATCTTCGTTTTCTCTGAAATATTTCTTCATCACATTCATAAACCGTTTGTTTGTTTTCTTATATATATATATATATATATATATATTCGAATTGATTTAAAAAATAAAAAGACAATATTAGCCCATTCAACTTTCACACCTTCTTACTCCACTGGTCATGGCAAAACCAAGATGTAAAACGATTGATCGAATCCAATAAATCTAAAGAAAAATTTCACTAATAAAAATTCCTCCCTCATATAGGCGTTTGGAAACCGGATGTAACGAAGAAATAAAGGAATGTGGCTGAGGAATGAGAGATTAGAGGCCTATTTGATTTTTCTTTTTGTTTGTTGTTTTGTGTTTGTTTTTAAAAACAAGTTTTGAAAAAAAAAAAAAAAGAAATCAAAAAATATCTGTTTGGATAGTTATTTAAAAAAAAAAAATGTTTTCAAGTGATGTGGCAGTGCTATAACCAACGGTGACATGGTAGTGGTCTTCGTTGGTAGTACAATATCGATAGTGGATAGGTGGCAGCCTCAAAAAATACTAAATAGAAAGGAAAAAATAAGAAAACATTTAAGAGCTGCTTTTCTTTTTTAATTTTTCTTAAAAATTTTTAAAAAAACTGTTTTTTAAAAAAATATCAAACACGCCCTAGATTAGCCGCGGAAGCCTAGGGAGGTAAAAAGAGACCATCTATATGTAACACAGGTGGTTGAGGGGTGAGGGGTATATTTTTAAGGAAAAAAAATTATTTCCAGAGAAGTGTGGATTTTCTAGAGGCAGAGGTGGGGACACATTTTCTGACTTTTGGTTGGAAAATTGCTTCCCAAGGAGATAAAATCAGTCCAATCATATTAAAATATCCATTTTCTTTTCCAGCAAACTAAACATGGCCTTAGTCTTGAACTCTTGATTATGAAGATCAAAAGAATCAAAACCATATGCCTTTCATCAGTTTGCGGCATTGATCCCGCACCATGACACCTCCAAATAGTGGCTTTTTTCAAACATATATAAACCTTTAATTTATTTTTAAAACCTCTTTGTTCACATATATAAACAAGAAATCTCAAACAAGCAATGAGAAGCTTCTTCGATTCTTAATGTAAGGTTTATAATAGAGAATTAGATAAATATGTATGTTGTGTGCATTAGGGACATATAATAATAATGCAAAATGAGGAAGAGGAAGTATATCGATTTTTACCATAAAAAACTAATTATTGAAACTCTCCCCCTGAGTTGTGCTAGGAGATGAGTCAAATAATTTTTGGTATTAAAATAAATACTCCTTCCGGCCTTTAATATAGGACTAATTTGGAGGGTTAATAATACTCCTTGAAACCTAAATCAATCTCAGACTCTCAGTCTTTTGTCTCACGTCTCGCCTATGGCTATAGTGCCTCTGCTAGCCTAGTCCAGTGGTCTGTCAGTGTCACTCCTCACTCCTCAATCTCAAACTCTTGCCTACTCACGTCTGGTTGTTATATTTTAAATTCGAACACCATTAATATTAACTAATTATTGATTATTCTTAAGTTCGACTGATGATTTTTGGATTTATGTTTATTTTGTTATGTGTGGACTTGTGGTGAATGTTTAATTTATAATGTATTTTTAATTTTTTTATGGTTTAAGTTTGTAGAAAAAACAATTTTAGTATATTGTTTAAGTTTTTTTTTTTTTTTTGAAAAATGTAGAATAATTTTTAAAAAAATATTCAGGCCCAGACCCATATGGTCCTAACCTACGGTGGGTTAGCCCAAACCTGGTGGCCTGGCTCATATTATCACGTCTACCGGTCTTTCATATAGGACTGATTTGGAGAGTTGATATTAGTCTTAAAATATAAAACATATTTTTTATATTTGTCAATATATTTCTAATTTATCTCTATTGATGTACCCTTAATAATAATCAAGTAGGAGAGAAAATGAAAGAATTAAGGAAAATAATTAAGGTGTTTTAAAAAATATATATTATATTAACTAACTTAACTAATTAAATTAGATAAATATTAAAAATCGGAGGGAGTAATAATTTTTGGTGTTAGTCCTGTGGACTCTCACCAGGTAAATACTTAATACTGCCAATTTTGTGTGCGTATTTTTCTAATGGTAGTACTAATTTTTGGAGAACAGAAATGGGATAAAGGGCTTCTTGGGCTTGACTTTGTCTACCTGATGGAAGAGTACTCCTTGAGAACGAAATAAGATGGTTGGCTTAGGAAGAAAGAAGAGCTATTCCTAAGGTTTCACAAAACATTAAAATATCAAATGCAAATATCAATTATGTGATTATTTAAAATAATGCACAAGAGAATGTTGTAGTTACTTGAAAACCGCATGCTAATAACCAATATCAACTATATGCATTTAAATTTCATATGTACGCAACTCTATGGAGAACTTAATCAATTAATTTAATCAACAGAAGTAATTAAATAACTAAAATTAAATGTTCCCACCATTTTAAGCACCTAAAAAATGTTTTAAAAAGACAAATCTTAGCATTTTTCAACTCAAGTACAATTTTTCAAATTTCAAACAGTTATATAATTGTCTAAAGTGAATCATCCAAGTATTCAAATAATTAAATAACACAGAAATAAAATTTTAAGAACTTTCCAGAATGTGAAATGTCCTAAAATTAAGTTTCCCTCAATGTAAACAATTATATTGGTGTACAAATTAAACAGTATATTAAACAGTTTCTAAGTAAATAAATCACAACTCAAAAAACTGAAATCAAAATAGCATGGACCAAGCCAGTAAATAAGTAAACTAGCCCAAAACAGAATTACCAGAATAAATAGGCTAAATAAGGGCCCAAACAAAAATTTACAAAGTGGGCTTCTGGAAACAAACATAATGGCCCCATTAAACAACAGTCTAAAGTCTACACGGAGCCTAACAACAATTTTCAAAAACAATAAAACGAATGTTTAAGTCTTAAAAAAAAATAGCAGGACACCACTAGCTATAAAAACCCTGAAATCAAAACAACTTTTGCCCAAACAAAAATAAAACAAGTCCCAAGGCTCTCATTTTTGTTAGAAAGCCTAAAACAATATGGTTTTGGGTTTTTGGAAGACAAGCTATGCTTTTTCCTAGACGGTTGGGAATGAGGCCTAGTCCCTAGTTGTGTTTTCTCATTTCTATCTATACTGGCCTTTGAATTGGTAAAAGCAAAATGAAATTGTAAAAGTGGAAGGCCCAAAATTGATCTGCAAATATATTAGAGGATTGGATCTGCAAATAAGGAGGCAATTGTAAGTTGGAATAATCTTCCTCCCTTATTCCCTTTGTGTTCATCAGTAAAATCTGCATGCAACTTGCTTCTGTCTTTAGAGCGGATAGATTCCGAGGGAAGGGAATTAGGGAGAGGTATGCTATTTGTATATTAATGGGTTTTGAAATACTGCGCCTGAACAATTGTGTGTGTGTGTGTTTTTTTTTTTTTTTTAATCAAACCTCCAACAATTGGTTTCGCCTTTAGGAAATACTGCAATTTTCATGATCATAGATAATATAATATATATATATATATATGGTCCATATTTAATATTTTATAAAGCTATCATTTTAAACATAAATAAATAAATTTAAACTATAAAAATATGATCTGCACCATTTATAGTTGCAATTCAAACAAAATTAATAATAAATTAATTTATAAAACACTATAATAATAGTTTTACAAAATATTAAATCTGAACCATCTATTTTTTGATCTAAGGGTGGAAATAAGATTCTGAGAAGAAAATGAGAGAAATGATTCTGAGGAAATTTGCTCCCGTCCAAAGAGGGCCACTTTGTTAGGTCATTAAACGGCACTTGCAATTAGGGGTGAGCATGGTGCCCAGAAGCCCGGTATGCCCACCCGAGCCCAGTCAAAAATTGCCTTGCCTAGTCCAAAAAAAGTGACCCAAAAAACATTTGGGTATCTTTGGGCTGGACGTACTATCGGTCAGAGGGTATTGCCCTGCCCATTTGGTCCTGCCCGAAAAATTATATACAATTTATTTAAAATATATATTATTTTATATAAAATAAAGAGTATTCTATACGTATTATTTTATTTAATATATATATATAATTTAATTTTTATGAAATATTTTATATTATTATTTAATATCCATTCACCATAGTTTACATATAACTTATTGCTTTTTTGGATGGAAGTGGTTGTTTGATTTAGATAGATGATACAAAGCACTAAAAAGTTGAGATCAAAGACAAAAAATTTAGTTTCTTTAGAGTATTTATCGCAATGGCACCTATTCATATCAATCACTATTTATACACAAATACATATTATTTCATAATTTGTCATGTAGTTATTAAGACATATTTTAGCTTTTTTTTTTTTTTAATTTCGACACTCAAGTTATAGATTTATTTTGAGATATTTCAAGGTGTGAAATTATGGAATGTATTTAAAGTTATTAATAGTATTTATTATATATAATTAGAGTTTATATATATATATATATGGTATTGGATAGGGAATTACCACTTGGGCAGGGAAGCCCGCCCTGCCCAGCCCACTCTTGCCCTGCTCGAAATGGTTAGGGCTTTTATCAGGCAAGGTTGGGCTTTTGCAGCCCATTCATCCTTTTGGCTAGGTATCGAGCAGGGGTCTCGCCCTGCCCAGCCCTGCCCATACCCACCCCTACTTGAAATGGAAAAATATTAAGACCTTGCTACAAAGGATAAGAATTGAATTGGTCGCAAGGGACATACACAATATTGATGCTGGTAACGAATTGCTTCTTGCTACTAAATATAAAATATATTTACTTAATTTGATTAGATTAAGCAAGTTAGTTAAGTTAGTTAATATGACATGTATTTTTTAAAACACTCTAGACATCTTCTTTAATTCCTCCATTCACTCTCCTCCTTAATTATGGTTGAGGGAGTATCAATAGGGGTAAATTAGGAAAATATGGATAAATATGAAAACTATGAATATGGATAAAAATGAAAACTATGTCTTTTATTTATGATCAAATCAACTCTCTCAATATGTTATATATTAAGAACGAGAGGAGTATGTCATTTTAAAGTGGAATTTTGCTTCCAAGCCTTTTTAATTCAAAACATTATTTAAAGAGTAAAATACTCTAACCTCCATTGTGTTTTGCCTTAATTACATGGACCTCCCCTCTATTTTAAAATTATACACTTAAGTCAAACTGTTAACTCTATTAAGGATTTTTATTTTTCACTAAAAACTATATTAAAATAAATTTTATTTACTAATTTACCCTTCATCATTACTAATTCCCTAATTTTGGCTAAAATTGTTTAAGATATTTAAGAGTTTTTTTCTTAATTTTTTTTTTACTTTTACAAATAGTTATCTGTTATTTTTTCATATTGAGATAAAGATTTAATTGATTTAATTAATGCAGGAATAAAAAACTTCATTAAAAATATGATTAATTCTTTGAATAGATGCATACTTAAATGTTGGCAAAAAAAATGCATACTTAAATAAACGTGTTTATAAAATATTTGTAGAAAATGAATTTAAAAATTAAAAATTATATAGTTTATATAATACCTCAAATTTACATTATTAATAACATATGGTGAATAAAAATATACCTTTCAAATATGTTTTCAATCATGGTGTCATGGCACAAAAAAAAAAAAAAAAAGAAGCAAGAAAGACATTTTTTTTATCATTTAAAAGAATACTAAATGAATTGGTTTCAATAAATATGATAAAAAAATTCAAATTTTGTAATATAACAAAACTTGATAAATTTTATAATATATTGGAAAATTTGAACATAGATACATATTGGAATTATTTTTTTGTATGAAAAATTATTTCTAAGCAAATATAAATTTTTATTCATTTGTTGAAAGAAGGGTATTTTGTTCAAAGAATATGTTTAATAGTCAATTAACGGTTGAGTGGATGAAAATAGAATATCAAATATATAAAGGAGATTTTTGTAACATGCACTTTAACTTTAAAGAAGGTGTGTATATATTTTTAAAATAAAAGAGAGGTTTGTGTAATTTAGTTAAAATAGAAAGGGTAGTCAATATATTTTGCTCTTATTTTAATTTGTTAGAGGCGTAAGTGACATAAATATTGATTCTGGTTGCAGGCAAAAAAAAAAAAAAAATATATATATATATATATATATATTGATTCTGGTAACCAATGTCATTTTCAAGTGGCACACATAGCCAAAATCAGAGGGAGATTTTACTTATGACACACATGTTTATAGATGAGCTTAGTGATATTTTATTTTAATTTTGCATTTATTTATATGTACATATGGTTTGTATGACAAAATAATATCTTAATGGAAAAAAGATAAATATAAGTAATTATAAAGTAATTTATTTGGCTTCCTTCATTTATTAAAAAAATGTAAACTGCGTCTTATTATATTAAGGACATGCGAAAGTATCAAATTATTTTTTTCCAACAAACATGTAATTCATCTCATAGTTGCCTTCTCCATTCATTTACTTATAATGCAACATCAACTGAGACCCGGATTTCAAATATGTAATTACATTAAATTGATGGGAATTAATCCTGTTGTAATATATTAATCAAGAAAACATAGGAATTGATCAAAAGAATTCAATTCAACCCATTTATTCTTGATTAAAAATTAACTTAATAACCATAAAAAAAATTACCTTAATATATTCAACACATCTGAGCAAAGTTCTGCACTAAATCTCTCAATCATCCCACCCTCCACCAATACGCTGATTACCAAATCTTACGGAAGCCACACACAATTGTTCATGTTTCAGCTTTTTCATTAATAATAATATAATATACACAAATGTGTTTTTCTTTTTTGCCAATTAAAACTAGGCATGCCTCTGAAGATACTGAAGATAATATTGAAATGTTGACATGATTATATGCGGTTTGCTTAAGCATTACGGATCACTTAATCTCACAAAAAAGAGAAAGGTGGTTGCAAATTACTAAATGAGAGATCTGGAGGGTTAATGCAATCATGGAAGAGTGACATTATGTGAGTGACTAATTCTTGTCTATAGAAAAAGTAGCATAGCTGAAATTGTTGACTGCTGGAATAGAAGTAAGGGGACAATATAGATGCTTAGCTTCAACTTTCACACCTTACCCACTGTTCATGGCAAAACCAAGATATAAAACGATTGATCGAATCCAATAAATCTTAAGAAAAATTTCAATAATAAAAATTCCTTCCTCATGCAGGCGTTTGGAACGATGTAACGAAGAAATAAAGGAATGTGGTTGAGAAACAAGAGACTAGAGGCCTATTTGATTTTTTAAAAAACAATTTTATAAAATTGTTTTGAGGAACAAGTTTTGACTCTCCCGCTGAGTTGTGTGAGGAGATGAGTCAAATAATTTTTGGTGTTGAAAAAATGCTCCCTCCTATCCTTAATATAGGACCTATTTGGAAAATTGATCTTGATGATTAATATAAAATCTATTTTTCATATTTATCAATCTATTCTATTTTACCCTTATTGATGCTCTTTTGACAATAATCAAGGAAGTGAGGGAATAACGGAATTAAAGAAGATAACTAGGATGTTTTGAAAAATAAATGTTATATTAACTAACTTAACTAATTAAATTAGATAAATATATCTTATATTGAGAATAAGAGGGAGTAATAATTTTTTTGTGTTAGTCCAATGGACTCTCGCCAGGGAAATACTTAGTACTGCCTATTTTGGGCACTGTGTGGATGATTTGGGGGTTAGAATGTTGAAGGGTACATATTTTTCTAATAGTAGTATTTTCTAATACTTAGTCCTGTGGATGATTTGTGCACTATTCTGTGCACTAATATTTGTAGAACAGAAATGGAATCAAGGGCTTCTTGGGCTTGACTTTTTCTACCTCCTGGAAGAGAACTCCTTGAGAAGGAAATAAGATGGTTGTCTGAGGAAGAAAGAAGTGCTATTCTTAATGTTCCACAAAAGGTTAAAATATCGAATGCAAATGTCAACTATGTGATTATTTAAAATAACGTATCAGAGAATGTTGTGGCTACTTAAAAACCATATGCTAATAACAAATATAAACTATGTACACTTAAATTCCATGTAGACACAATTCGATGGACAACTTAATCAATTAAGTTAATCAACAAAAGTAACTACATAACTAAACTTAAATGTTCCCACTAGTTTAATCATCCAAAAAATGTTTTAGTCTGCCGGTGTCTTCTTCACCATTCTTTCTCCTTCTCTCTTTATAGGAATACAGTTCCCATCTCGTATCACTTCCCAGAGCCAATACTCATTAGCCATCATAAACACTTTGAACTTGGCTTTCTAAAATGAGAAGTGTTCTCCACTAAAACCACGTGGTCTAGTGATTGAGGCTCCATTAGGAAGTATATTCGCACCTAGACTTGAAAATAAGAAGGCCAACTTTGATACCAAATGTTAGTTCAAGCCCCTCACCTAGGGTTGAATTGGGTGATATTTAAAAATTTAAAACTTAAGCAAATATAAATCATAAAGTCAGAGATAGAAGGATATCACCGAGAAGAGTAGAAGAGATGAACATAAGAGATTTATACTGGTTTGATCTAACCATTTAACCTACATCCAATTCCCAAAAGTCTTTCTGAGTGTTTCATTATGATTCCAAGATAAGTCGGGCTCTTAATGCCTTAGTACAATCAAGCTTCTCTTTGAAGACAACTTGCTCCCCCTTACACTTTGTAATTGATGCCCACACTCAAGATCCCATTACCTCGAGCAACTCACTAAGATTGTAAAAAAAAAAACAGGTTGTTCAATCTCTCTTTAATAGTAATTAACTGAACATTGAAGTACACGGAATCTTAAAAAAGTAGAGCTCAAGACTTAGAGTGAATGCAACAGTGAATGTTCATCGTTGGTTTTTGGCTACATCTTGGATGCTCATGTATTTATAGGTTGGAATGAATTAGTGACCGTTGGAGATTTGAATATAGCTATTGAGTAGCCAGGTTATTCCTTAAACCTTTAATGTTACTGATGGAAGATAGAGACCATTTCGATTGGTTGAGAAAGTTCGCATTTAATGCTTATGACAAAAAGTACTTTTTATTAATATATGTGTTACTCCATGTTTAACCACTTGAAACATGTTCATACAAGTGATTAATAATATACAAAATCAGTTAAAAGTGCAAAGAACATGTTTAAGAGTGGTTTGACTGAGTATCAAAAAATCTAAGCGGATATTTTGAAATAAACACCACATCACTCGAATGCTCATCACTCTAGTATTTGTCTTATTTCTTTAAAGTTCTTTCTGGAAAGATAACATCCTTCTTTAGTTCACTGGAGTGATGTGGAAGTGATGACCAAGTATGAGGTCACTCGAGTGATCTTGTTCAGAAAACACTGATCACTCAAGTGATAATTTGAAAATGCTTTTTAGGAAATCTGATCACTTCTAGGATCACTTGAGTGCAGTAAAAGTGATTCTATATTGGTTGTCACTTGAGTGATCTTTTTGAAACTCATTTTAGAAAACACTGATCACTAGTAGAATCACTTGAGTGAGGTGAAAGTTAACTTTGTTGGGTCACTCGAGTGATCAACTAGAAAATATATTTTGAAAATCCTAATCACTTTCAAGATCACTGCAGTGATGTGGGAGTGATGATAAATTGATCCATCACTCAAGTGCCCACTCGAGTGATCATGTTAAAAATAGTGGATCACTTCTAGTGTCTAACATAGTGAAGGGCAATTTTCAAAATAGATCGCTCGAGTGCTCACTTGAGTAATTCACAGCCATGCCTTCATGTCATCCTTAAGAGGCAGCTCCCTTAAAGACTCATGAACCTTGTGATTTCCTTTCCTTTCTTGTGATTTGTTTCTATATTTCATCCTACCTACTATTTCCATCTCCACAACTTAAATACAACAAGCTATCAATTGTGACTTCAAGTTTGAATGTCAAGCCCTTGTGGAGAATCCCAGTAAGTTTCACCGTGCCGATAATATTTCAAGACTCACGTGCCTCCCCTTCCACTCATGCTCTCTTTAAACTTGCCAAGAACTTGAGCTATTTGTGTTATCAAGGCATGTCCAATTCTTCTTTACTTTAATTAGTTTCATTCACTTTAATTGCTTAACCTCTTGAAATATCTATATGTCTTTTCAAACTTCTATGTTATCATTAATAGATTGAAGCCACGATGATATTCTATATATGTACAATTAATTTGACTACAACTTTCACAAAGTTCCACATTCTTAATCTTTTCTTTATCAACTTTACCTTGTATAAAACTTCAATATCATAATGGCAAAGAGATCTACATATGCATTAATTGAATCAGCCTCGAACTCATTATTTCTTATCACTTTAACAGATTGGAGATATATTATGGAGAAGATCGGCTCCCCAGCAATTTCCCAGATTCCTATTATAGACTTAACTGATGAAAACTTGAAGCCTGGTACAGACACCTGGTTTTCAGCTAGCCAACTCGAGAGAAGCGCATTAGAGGGTTATGGTTGTTTTCTTGTATCAAGTAATAAGGTCCTTATCGAGCTCTGCAACTCAGTGTTTGCTCTAGTCAAAGAACAATTTGATCTTCCATTAGAGACAAGAAAGAAATATACTAGCGATAAGCCTAACCATGGTTACTTTGAACGAAATCCAAAAGTCCCTTTATTCGAAGCCATCGGAATTGACTTGGATGGCCCCTTGAGAGAGGAAGCAATTCAAAAGTTCACCAACATTATGTGTCCGGCAGGATATGATCATTTCTGGCACTGCTTAAAACTCATTTATGTTGTTTACATGATTACCTTCCGAGTTATTCATTAGTTTTATACTATCATTAGTAATTTTATTTCGTAATTTTTTTGAGCAGTGAGACAATCAATCTCTATGCCAAGTTGCTAGTAGAAATGGACCAAACTTCTAAAAGATTACTCTTTGATGCCTATGGTTTGGACAAAAGATGATGTGATTCCCTTCTTGAATCAACCAATTACTTGCTTCGTAGCTTCAAATACCTAGTGCCTTAGAAGACAGATTAATTTAGGATTGGTTGCTCACACAGACAGTTCATACTTTAGCATATTACATCAAAATAATGTGGCAAGTTTGAAAGTTAAGCTGAAAACTGGGAAATGGATCAATATTGATCCCTCACGCTCTACGCTTTTAATCCTAGCAGGTGATGCAATACAGGTGGGTTATTTTCATATTTGCATCGAATAAAATTGTTTTGAAAAGTTTTAGGAATCATTGAAAGCTTTTTTCTTTTTGTTTTAGGTTTGGAGTGATGACAGAATTCGAGCTTGCGAACATAAAGTCATCATAAGCGAAGAGAAGGAGAGGTACTCCATTCATTTAATAGTAAGATGGTTCAAACACAAGAAGAACTAGTTGATGAAGACCATCCGATACGATATAGAGCATTTGACCATCATGAATACTTGGCCTCCCGTAACAAAGCTGCTTTTCCATCACAGATTGAAAACAAAGTTTGAGTATTGATTATGGTTGTGGATGCTATTAATGATGGAAACTTGTCTTGAGTTTCTTTTTCCTATGTTTCACAGAACTTGTTTATGGAATTATTTGCCTTGTATGTTGTGTTCTCATCTTTTGTTATGTTGAATAAGTTGCCTTGTATATTGCGTTCTCATCTTTTGTTATGTTGAATAATTTGCCCAGTATGTTGTGTTCTCGTCTTGTGTAGCAGTCCAAGAGGTTGGTTTACTTTTGGATTTAATTAACACAGCCAAAAGTAGAGCATGAAGGTGATTTAAGTTCCTTCATACTACTTCAGACATGGGTTGAGCAATTTTTGACAGCTGATAATGTACTCTCTTTTGTTCTTTTGAACCACTTTGATCTCTATACTATTTTCGCCGCCTGCTTTGTCTCAAGAAAGCATTTTGCTAATCGAAAAGAACCCTACAAGCTAGTATATGTAGGCTGTAAGAACATGCAATTTTATTGCAAGTAGATACATCTATAGATGCAAAAGCGATGTTATATCTAGTTCTCTCACTTTTTCTATATTAATATCATTTAATTTATGACCCCCGTGATGAGACATCATTATATGTCTTTGTCATCTGGGCAATATGGGTTATTTCATATTTGAAGCACAAGTGTATAATGACCCAATTATTATTTGAGAATTCTTAAGTGAATAGTAATTGATTAATTGATTAAGTAAATTAATAATTTTTTATTAAAAAAAAGGGAGAAAAGGAGAAGAAACAATGTGTATAGTTGAACGGGGTGGCTGTAGTAATAGTAGTAGTATTTTGGCAAAAAAAAAAAAAGTAACAGCAGTAGTAAATTTTAATATTAAATATAATTGGATTTGCATATTTCATATCTAAATTTAAAATTTTTGATTGACGGAAAGTGAAGTTAGATATATTTTATTTTAGTGTTTGTATATATAAATAAAAAAATCATACTTTAAAATTAAATTTGAAGTTAAGAAAATATAGGAGAAATAACTAGAATAATTAACATCTCTGTACTGACCCAAAATTTAAATAAAAATCATTATGTTAATTACTATTTTTCCCCTATGAATGTAATGAGATATAAGTTAATTCATTTGGAAAGTGAGAAAGATAAAAGAGATGATTGAGAATACTGTTCAATGAAGATAAAATGAAGAAAATGCATCAATTTATAATATATTTAATGAGTTAAGATATATGAGATTTAGATAAACGAAACTTATAAAATGGATCAAAGTGCTTTTACTAACTACTAAGGAGGGAGGAATATGTGATGGGGTGAGCGTTTTATCCGGATATTTTTTTTATAATTTTGGTGTCCTCATTATTATTAAATTTCTTCGACCCAATTTGTCGCCTAACGTCGAAAAGTAGAATCTACCGGTGGAGGATTTAACTAGGGTCCACATGGTTGAGCCGTACAATAATATCATCAATCGGGGGAGGGACCAATGATATGGAAAATGATTATTCCTTTTGTAGAAAGTAGAAATAGGATATAATTTGTTATAGGACACAATTGTATGGGCTTGGGCCCAAAGGGCCTGACTGTTTGTTCCCTGGATCATACAAGTGTGGTCTCAAGACTTTGTATAATGTAATGTACATTCATATATTCAATAGAGTGTTGCGCACAGTTCTCACAATATTGTACAGATTTCCTGGGTTATTCAACATATTATTACACAAAAATTAAGGAATTATGGGAAGAACAATCCTCCATAATTCCCATACCTTCCTGTCAGTGTAATACATCTAGAGTTTATGGGAAAGTGATTCAACAACAGATATTCCTCCAATTTCTATTGGGCCTCAACGACAGATATGGAATGGCAAGAAGCCAAATCCTTCTGATGCATTCCCTTCCTAGTGTGAATCAGGCATTTGCAATGATTTTAGAGGATGAGGCATAATGAAACATCACTCACACAAATAAAGAATATTCCAGTGAAGGCATTGCAATGATCAGCAGAGGAAAGAGGCATGGCAGGGGGAGAGGAAGAGAAAACTCCACTACTGAGTGTGTACATTGTGGTAAACAAGGACATGCCAAGGAAGGTTGCTGACATTTGATTGGTTTCCCATATGATTTTAAGGGAAACAGAAACAAAATCATTGAGGACAAATCCAATTCTGAGTGCAACTGAGGGACAAGGTCTGGCAGCCAACACGGTGACGCCAACACTGACTCAACATCAATATGACAAGCTAATGGAATTCTTGAGAAAGGAGGAGGAATCGGACAACACCACTCATGCCCTTACCGGTACAGGTTTGCCCTATTCATCCTCTACTTTGCGCGCGCGCGCACACACACACACACACACACACACACACGAATTGGGTTATTGACTCAGGTGCCACAACACACTTGGTAGGTCATACTTGGTAGGTAGTTTATCATTGTTAGATCACTATTCACCATATAATGGACCCATTAAGACAATTAAAATACTTAATGGTACCAAAGTTAGAGTAACACATGTTGGATCAGTGAGATTTTTTGATGATTTAGAATTAAAAAATGTTCTATATGCCCCTGGTTTACAATTCAATTTGATTTCTGTCTCAGTATTAACTAAAGATGAACATTGTATGGTAGCCTTCTTTCCTTACCACTGTCTAATGCAGGGCCTTCAAGGTGGGAGATTGAAGGCGACTGGTAGATTAGTTTCTGGACTATACATTTTACAGTTTAAATCAAAAAATGATGTTGTCAATGTTGCACAAAACAATTCTATTTGCAATGATGTATGGTTAATGCATAGTAGGCTTGGGCATACAACCCTATCTGTAATGAGACACTTGAATTTTGCAAAGAGTAGCAAAACTGAAATGAATAAAGGGTGTGATATTTGTTTTCAGGCAAAACAAACTAAACTTTCCTTTTCCCCCAGTTGTATTAAAACAAAAACGACGTTTTGAATTGTTGCATATGGATGTATGGGGTCCCAATAGGACACCCACACATTAGTCATCGCTATTTTCTTACTATTGTTGATGAATTCTCTAGAGCCACTTGACTTTTTCTTATGCAACATAAGCATGAAGTTACTACTCATATTCAACATTTCATAGCATATGTGTTAACTCAATTTGCATTTCAAGTTAAAAGGGTCTATAGTGATAATGGCATAGAATTCACCAACAATGATTTATGACATTATTTTTTGACTAATGACATAGTGCATGAAACCTCTTGCCCTTATGCTCCTGAGCAAAATAGGATTATTAAGAGGAAGCATAGAACTCTTATGCAAATTCTAGGGCTCCCCTCTTACAATCACGTTTGCCTATTAAATATTGGGGAGAATGTGTTAAAATGGCAGCTTATTTAGTAAATCACATTCCTTCACGTATTTTACATTTTTAGACTCCTTATGAGTGGATTTATGGCACCAAACCTGATTACCATCATCTGAGAATTTTTGGGTCTCTCACATACACTACCGATTTAACCATTTCTGACAAATTTCAATCTAGATTTGCCCCTTGTGTTTTCTTGGGTTATCCTAGCAATCAGAAAGGCTATTTGCTTTTGAACTTAAAAACTAAAGCCATTTTGGTCAGTAGGCATGTTAGCTTTCAAGAAGATAAGTTCCCTTTCAAAGATAGCATACCCACTGACCAAGGGGAAGTAAGTAGAGAAGCAAGTGAACTGTTTTTATTTGATTTTGTGGATTCTGTTACTGTACCTACTGGTGATGGGCAGCATCAAATGAATGAAACTGATTCTACGATCAGTAGCTTAATTAGAAGAGGCTAAAGAGAGGAAGATGAAAACCACCTTAGGGACCCAGCAGTACCCTTAGGGAACAATAGGAGGCCTACTCGAGAAAGGAAAGCCCCAATATGGTCCCAAGACTACATTTGCAACCTAGCTAAAGATCGTTCTAATAAGGAAAAAGGCAAATCAAGTAGTAAGTGTCTCTGCCCAATTGAAAACTATATTACATATGCAAATATTTCTTCTTCTCATATGTGCTTAGTGTGCAATGTTGATACAATCATAGAACCTACTACATATGAAGAGGCCATTAGGAATAAAGAGTGGGTAGATGCAATGAATATGGAAATTGAATCTCTAGAAAGAAATCAAACTTGGGAAATAGTGACCCTTACCAAGGGAAAAAGACCCATAGGTTGCAAATGGGTATATAAAGTTAAACATAAAGGCAGCGGTGAAATAGAGAAATATAAGGCAAGGTTAGTAGCAAAGGGATATACATAGAAAGAAGGAATAGATTACCATGAAACATTTTCTCCGGTTATCAAAATGGTCACCATTAGGATAATGCTTAAGCTTGCAATAATGAATAAATGGAATTTGTACCATATGAATGTGCACAATGCTTTCTTGCAGGGATATTTACTTGAGGAAGTATATATGCACATTCCTCAAGGATTTAGTAACAAGGGGGAGAACAAGGTATGCAAGTTAAAGAAATCATTGTATGGGCTCAAACAAGCCTCTAGACGTTGGAATCTTAAACTAACTACTGCTCTTGTTGAAGGAGGTTTTTAGTAAAGTAGATCAGATTATTCTCTCTTTTTTAGGCAATATAATGATGATGTAGTTTATATTCTGGTATATGTTGATGACCTCTTGATTATAGGTAGCAATGTAAAATGGATTGAAGAGGTAAAAGAGTTTCTGCACATTAATTTTAGGATTAAAGATTTAGGCATGATGAAATACTTTCTTGGGATAGAATTAGCTAGATCAAATATGGGGATAATTTTATCTCAAAGAAAATATGTCCTTGATTTGTTGTTGGATACAGGTTTGAGTAGTTGTAGGCCCTTAGAGGTGCCTATGGGAAAAATAGTGAAACTTTTGGCATACGAAGAAGGCAAGGATAAGAAAAATGATTTGTCACTTAACCCATAATGATATAGAGGTTTGATTGGTCGGCTCATATACTAAACTGTAACTCGTTCTGATATCTCAGTTTGTGTGCAAACCTCTACAGGTTCACATGGCAGCAACATTGAATGTTGTTAGATATCTCAAATGCAATCCAGGGCGTGGAGTGTTAATGAGCTTAACGGGGACCATGTCATTAGATTGTTTTTGTGATTCAGATTGGGGAGCTTGTGGGACAACTTGAAGGTCAGTCACCATTTATCTGTTGAAGCTTGGTGGCTCCTTGATAATGTGGAAAACGGAAAAACAGAGTATGATTTCCAAGTCAATGGCAGAGGCCGAGTATAGAGCTCTGGGGTTGGCTGTTTCTAAAGTGGTTTGGGTAGTTAGTTTGTTAGATGAACTTAAAATTGTACATTGTATGCCAGTAAATGTTCATTGTGACAACAAGGCTGCAATTTATATAGCCTCGAATCCGGTATTCCATGAAAGGACAAAGCAGAAAGAGATAGATTGTCACTTTGTCCTGGAAAAGCTCAAGAAGGAGTTAGTTGAGTTGCTGCATGTGAAGTCAGCACATCAAGAGGTTGATATTTTGACCAAAGCTATGAAAAGAGAAACTTTGAATAAAATGCTTAGCAAGTTAGGTGCAGTTGATTTGTATTGCCTCGAACTTGAGGGGGAGTGTAGAAAGTAGAAATAGAATATAATTTGTTATAGGACACAATCGTGTGGGCTTGGGCCCAAAGGGCCTAACTGTTTGTTCCCTTGATTATATATGTGGTCTCAGACTTTGTATAATGTAATGTGCATTCATATATTCAATGAAGTGTTGAGCACATGTCACACAATATTGAACAGATTTCCTGGGTTACTCAACAACTTTCATATGTGAAAATAATTTAAGAAACATAAATATCATCAAATGACAGTAGGGCTCTGACGATAGTAGCGAGTGCAGGCATCTTGAGATTGCTGCTGGGTGCTTGGAATTGGGGATTCAGAGAGAGTTTGGAGCTTGCGAGTTGCAAAAGAAAGATGGCAGTGAGGGTGAGAAATGGACTAGTCCTTTTTTTCTTTTTCTTTTTATCAAACCTTTTTTCTTTGATGCTATGGACTAGTCCTTTTATCCCACTTTTGTCACCATTTTGTCAATGGAGATTACAATTTTTTTGGGTCATATCAATTTGACAAAAGAAATCACACGTGGGACTAGTCCTTAATTTGGGCACACCATTTTGTCAATGGAGATCCCAAGTTATACTAGTCCTTAATTTTATCCCACTTTTCTTTTTGATTTGTTTAACACAATCTATTTGGGTCACATCAATTTGCAACGTATGAACAACTTATTTTAGTAATGGTTTCACTTGTACTGCTCCAATCCTTAATACAAGGACTATTTAGTTAATTTTTACAGATTAAGGTTGATAAATTACTTAATTATGAGAAATATGACCTGATCTTTCTAAAATGTCCAGTATAACATTAGATTATATATTAATTTATAAGTTAAGTAAATTAGTTTGAGATAACAAAATAAATATTAGACGTACAATTTTGTACTATGACTAATTTTCTAATTAGCTCCTATATTTAGGGACCGAAATTGTATTTTATTTTAGTCATAGAGAATGTGCACAGTGTTTTCCCCCTCTGAAATCAAAAGTCATCTAAAAATTGCACACTAAGATTTCAGTAGGATTCTCAGGCAAAGGGGGGGGGGGGGGGAAAAAAAAAGCTTCTTGTTCTCTGTGTTTGCGTGTTATAAGACGGGACGAGGTTAGTCATCACTTCTCTTTATAACTTGCTTCTTTATCTCTTATTCACTTTCTCTCTATAAATAAGCGGGATTTTAGAAAATAAAATATATGTTTTACTAATTTTAACCAATTTTTTAATATGTGTATATATATATATTTCAATAATTTGTATTTTAAATTTGGGATGGAAGGGAGTAAATAGCTAGAGAAATAAATAATTTAGATTTTTCATGATCTATTTATTCTCAACAAAATTCATATAACATCGTCCCACCCATTGAGGCAGGCTTAATTAAGAAATAAAACCCATACATATAAGCACAAACCCCCCCCCCCCCCACACACACACACACACTCACACAAATAGACAGTGTGAAATGTAGGGATGATTTGGTGTATATACGTATTTTGAAAATATGATCCCATGGTGTGGCGGACATGTCCGGAGAGGCCAATTTTGTTAGGTAATCAAACGCCCGTGCGATGGAAGCATATTGCGCATCCAGATTTAAGCAACAGAATTGAATTTAAATAATTTTAACCACAAACTTTTAAAATGATATTTTAAATGCTAAAACTCAATAATTGACCTGTGTCCAGTTCATGCCAAGAGAGAATGAAGAATACATGATGAAGAAGGGTCAAGATTGAACAGAAATTGAACTTAATTAAGCTCTGAAGGACTTCACAATAATTTCTCAATTTATGGAACTTATTTACAATAATATTTTAAGTTGAGACCCATTTATAATTTGTTTTTTTAAATGATCTTTTGGTATCTTTTCACAAATCGGAGCATTTAATCATTTAAATTACAAATAAAATAATAGTTAGTTAACAACCCACACTGGATGGAGCAAAACTTTTCATGGCCAGATACGATTTTTAACTCAAAGCTAAGTAACAATTAAGTGTTTGTTAGGATTAGTGGTAGAAACTGTTTTTTTAATGTGATTTGTGGTATACAAGGTAAGTATATGAGATGAGTTTTGTTTTGACTTGCAAGAACGTATTTTTATAATGCTAACTCAAACAGATCTGTAATACCTAACGCTGCTTACTTAGATGGAGAGAAAATGAGGAAGGAAAGAAAACTTGAGAGAAAAATGAGGAGAGAAATGAACTTTCCTTGTTCTGCATCCAAAGAGAAGGATAAAAACAAGGGCAGAGACATATCGGGGTGTGGGTTTTAACGGGGCTACTTGATTGATGTGATTTTTCCCATTTTCTTCCGCCTGATGCCCCCTTTTTTATTTTATAAATGTTAATTGAAGTTTTTTTAATAGCTCCTTTCCTTATCTTTTTCATAAATTATTTTATTAAATTCTCACTTTCTCATAAATTCTATATTGGTCTAAAAAACTGATCAAAAGAATATATTGGTCTCAAAAGTATTTAAATAATCTTCTATAATATATAAGTAAATATTTTTTGTGACAACTCAATTTAAAGGGAAAATTCCATATAAAGACAGATGAATTATACAAATTCTAATTTGGGTCATTAAAATTGATAAATTATATGTCAGGTTATGTGTCATATTTAGGGATTTAAGAGTTTGATTAAATTACTTCCATATCCCTTATTTATTAAAAATGAAAATTTGAAAACCTAATATGAGCGATAACAGGAAATTTATGGAGACGTTTGCCAGGTAAAAAATTCGACAAGGGAGGCAATTGTAAGTTGGTATAATCTTCCTCCCTTAATCCCTTTGTGTTCATCAGTAAAATCTGCATGCAACTTGCTTCTGTCTTTAGAGCGGATAGATTCCGAGGGAATGGAATTAGGGAGAGTTATGCTATTTGTATATTAATGGGTTTTGAAATACTGCGCCTGAACAATTGTGTGTGTGTGTGTTTTTTTTTTTTTTTAATCAAACCTCCAACAATTGGTTTCGCCTTTAGGAAATACTGCAATTTTCATGATCACAGATTATATAATATATATATATATATATATGGTGCAATTTGTATTAATGGGTTTTGAAATCCTTTGTTATATATTGTTGTGCCAGACCGGTACAGCCTTGGTGCTCTCTAAAGCCATTGATACATCAAATTCCTCCACGAACAAGTGACAGTGATGATTACTAGCTAGTTTATATTGTTTAATTTTAATTATATCTCAGCACTTAAAATAATATAATTATTTTAAGTTTAATCTTAAAATAATTTTATTATTTTAAGAGTAAGAAATTCTAACCTCCATTGTGTTTTGCCTTGATTATATGGACCTCCCCTCTATTTTAAAATCATACACTTAAGTTCAAACTGTTAACTTTGTTAAATATTTTTACTTTTAACTAAAAATTATTTTGAAATAAATTTTATTTACTAATTTACCCTTCATCATTACTAATTCCCTAATTTTGACTAAAATTGTTTAAGTAATTTAAGAGTTTTTTTTCTGAATTTATTTTTTTACTTTTACAAATAGTTATCTGTTAGTTTTTCATATTGAGATAAAAACTTAATTGATTTAATTAATGCAGGCATACAAAACTTCATTAAAAATATGATTAATTCTTTGAATAGATGCATACTTAAATGTTGGGAAAAAAAAGATGCATACTTAAATAAACGTGTTTATAAATGTTCGTAGAAAATGCATTTAAATATTAAAGATTATATATTTTATATAATACCTCAAATTTACATTATTAATAACATATGGTGAATAAAAATATACCTTTCAAATATGTTTTCAATCATGGTGTCATGGCACCAAAAACAAAAGCAAAAAAGACATTTTTTTTATCATTTAAAAGAATACTAAATGAATTGGTTTCAATAAATATGATAAAAATTTAAAATTTTGTAATATAACAAAACTTGATAAATTTTATAATATATTAAAAATTTTGAACATAGATACATATTGGAATTAATTTTTTGTATAAAAAATTATTTCCAAGCAAATATAAATGTTTATTCATTTGTTGAAAGAAGGTAATTTTGGTCAAAGAATATGTTTAATAGTTAAACTTAATGGTCAACTAACGGTTGGATGGATGAAAATGGAATATCAAATATATAAAGGAGATTTTTGTAACATACTTTAACTTTAAAGAAGGTTTATATATAATTTTAAAATAGAAGAGAGGTTTGTGTAATTTATGTAAAATAGAAGGGGTAGACAATATATTTTACTTTCATTTTAATTTGTTAGAGGCGTAAGTGACATAAATATTGATTCTGGTAACCAATGCCATTTTCAAGTGGCACACATAGCCAAAATCAGAGGGAGATTTTACACATTTATAGATGAGCTGAGCAATATTTTATTTTAATTTTGTATTTATTTATATGTACATATGGTTTATATGACAAAATAATATCTTAGTGGAAAAATGATAAATGGAAATAATTATAAAATAATTTATTTAGCTTCCTTCATTTATTAAAAAAAAGTAAACTGTGTCTTATTATATTTAGGACATGCGAAAGTATCAAAATATAGTTTTCCAACAAACATGTAATTCATTTCATAGTTGCCTTCTCCATTCATTTACTTATACTGCAACATCTCAATGTAATTGGTCACTTGAGTGCTCACTCAAGTGATTAATCTGAAAATGCTTTTGAGCAAATCTGATCACTTGAGTGCAGTAAAAGTTATTCTAGATTGGTTGTCACTGAGTGATCTATTTGAAACTCATTTTAGAAAACACTGATGACTAGCAAAATCACTTGAGTGTGGTGAAAGTTAAATTTGTTGGGTCACTCGAGTGATCAACTAGAAAATATTTCTAGAAAATCCTGATTACTTTCAAGATCACTGCAGTGATGTGGGAGTGACGATAAATTGATCCATTACTCAAGTGTCCACTCCAGTGATCGTATTAAAAATAGTGGATCACTTCTAGTGTCTAACATAGTGAAGGGCAATTTTCAAAATATATTGCTCGAGTGCTCACTTGAGTAATATATAAAGATTTACATAACTGGCTCCATCATTGGCAGTTGACTAAAAGTGGCAAAGTTTGGACACATCACTCGAGTGATTTACTGCTACAATTTCTTAAAATGTTTTCTCAGTTTTCAAATGTACATTTCTCCTACAAAACAATATACTTAAGATTTGTTATTATCAAAACATGGAGTCGAACACTTTCATAAGTAGACTTGCAATTTTGTCAAAACTGAAATTTAAATAGTTTAAGGCGTGAGAATGAGGGAAATACAAATCATTGGAGAGTAGGAATGATGCGTCGCAGCTGAAGGGAGATCCTCACATGATGAAGACATAGAGAATTGAGCTGAAGTTAGTTGCATTTGTGAGAATCGACTCAATTAGCTAATGAAATGAGTGCAAAGCTTATATAAGGAGTAGGATGGCTCATTTGAGGGAGTTTGAAGTTGTAAACAGTGAGAGAGTACTCCGGAACTGATCAGTGTGAGTAGAAGCAGAGCTTGAAGTCAAGAAGATGACCTACATTGAAGTGGTTATAATAACTGTTAAGTAAAACGTTTTCAGAATCCCCCCTCCTAATATTTAATGGTTATCATTTTTAACTATCAAGTACTCTGAAATGATATTTAACCTTTTATTTTATAATTTTTAAATATTTTCTTTTTCACGGATTCCACCTCACCATACTTAATGGTTGCTCTATTATAACCGTCAATTGTTAGCTTGTTCAGCCTCCTTGTAACATCAAGAATTTTGAAAACTATCTAAATAAGTTAAATTTTTAGGGTGAAATTTCAAGGACATAATGGAAGAAAATGTATTAAAATTAGTTAGTAGCCTAGAAAGATTGATGAAACATTATAGAATATTATTTTGGGGAGTTAGAAAAAATTGTGAAGAGGTTTAATTTCCCCAAAAGTGGCCTAAATAATTTTAAAACTAATTTATAGGAATTAAGGGCTCATTTTCTTGAGAAATTCAAGAAAAATAGCTAGAGGATGTTCTTTAGCCCCAAAAAGAAGCTGTTTAAGGTATAAAATCCTTACAAAGTATTAAGGATTAATTTTTAGAATTTATTTGGTAATTTAGGAATGGTAGAAAGGGGTAAAATGGTCCAATCACTATCCAAAGCCTGAACAATGAAATTGGGCCAATGTTCGGCTCAAATTAAGAGGCCCAAGACATGTTCCACTAGAACCAAACGAGGAAAGCATCAGTTTTTCATGTTGATTCAAGAGAGAGAGAGAGAGAGAGATAATGGGCTTAAAATGGGTTAATTTTTTGTGGGACCCATAGGTTAATAAAATAACATTTCCTACCCTAACTCAATCACTCTAGCCTCCTCACTCATTTCGTCCCTTGCAACCGGAATCACTAGAGCGAGCTTCAGTGGCGAAAGAAGGAACAGGAAGACGAACAAAGAGGAAGAAGAGGTTGAAATTCACACATGCAAGCACTTGTGTTTTCTCATTTGATTAATTATTCTGCAAGTGGAGCATTCTTGACAGTTTGAATCTAGAGAGAGTTTTATAACGAGAGAGAAAGCATGACAAAACACATATAGACATGGATAGAGTTTGTAATTAGCGATTTACTGCATTGAAATGTTGTTGCATGTGGGGGTAAATGCTACACCACAAAAAAATTGAAAATTAGCGACGGAATTTCATTCCGTGGCTAATCTGTCCCTAATCCCTCACAAATTCCGTCACTAAAATTAATGACGGAATTTAGGGACGGAATTTTTCCGTCACTAAATTAGCGACGGAATCACATTCTGTTGTTAAATTCTGTCAGTAATCCATCTCTAATTCTGTCACTAAAATTAGCGACGGAAATTTTTCATAACTAATTTAGCGACGAAATAGAGACGAAATCACATTCCGTCGCTAAATTCCATCACTAATATGTCTCTAATTAGGTCATTAAAAATTAGCGACGGAATTTTTCCATCACTAATTTTCGTTTCTAATCCGTCTCTAATTTCTGTCACAAATAATTAATTTTTTCAATAATTATATTTTTTTTATAATTATAAATTTTTTAAATAATTTAAATTTAAATTATTATAAATTTATAATATAAATATTAAAATAAATAAATAAAATTATTAATTCAAATTTATTTTTGAAATTGAAATTATAATATAATATATTATATACAAATAAAAATAAAAATTTTATAAATGCAAACAAAAAATAAAATATATCATAAAATGAATAAAAAAGATATTAATAATAAAAATTTAGGTAGAACACTTATATAAAATAAAATAAGAAAACTAAATTCAAATATTTAATAATAGATTAAATTCTGTATTTCTAATTTTGTTCACAAAGCAAAAAAAAAAAAAAAAAATATATATATATATATATGATTTTGCATTTAAATTACACAGGTTCTTCTTAGCTCAACTGGCAAAGGCATTGGTACACGCGTGAGAGGTCAAGGCTTTGAATTCCAACTTGATCACAAAATGCAACCAATTTGTGACTTGGACAGGTGGTGCGCAATGGAGGGTGACATGTGGCGGTTGACCGGGACATGTGGAGGGCGGAGGCAAGGTGGCAGCGGCCGACGGGGACACGTGGCCGATGGTGGGTACACGTGGCGGCCGCAGGCGAGGGACATGTGGAGGCTAGCGACGGAAAATTCCGTCGCTAATCCGTCTCAAATTAGCGACATAATTTAAAATTCCGTCCTTGATTAATTAGTAACGGTCTTTTCACCACGGAACAAATTCCGTCGCTAATTTGGTTTTATCGCTAAACTAATTAGTGACGGAAATTCCGTCGCAAATTTGATGTTTTTTTGTAGTGCTATTATGTTAGATCCCAAGTTTTGATGATAACAATAATTCAATTATGTGCAAAACATGTTTTTAGAAGGTTAAGAAAAGTTTTGAAGTTACCAAATGCATATTTGATGTTTGCTGATATCTGCTGTGAAAATGCACTTGAGTGCTCGAGCATGAAATCTGCACTCGAGCACAAATCACTTCTGTGCTCGAGCAGGTGTGAGAGAAAGCCAGGAAGTGAGTACCCGAGAAGCATTCTCCCTCTGTAATCAATGGATCACTCGAAGCACAAAGTATGCACTCGAGCAGAGAAGTCATTCTCACTCGAGCACGGATGCGAGTGATGGTATGCGAGTGCTTGGCCGAGAGCAAGTAATGGTATGCTTCCTATATTCACTCGAGCAAGGGTATGCGAGTGCTTGGCCGAGAGCAAGCAAAGGCATGCTTTCTTCTCTACTCGAGCAAGGCACTGCGAGTACTTGGCCGAGAGTCTTGAAGTTCAGATATGCTTGCGAGTAATTTGTCCATCCCTCTCAAGATCAGTTGCGAGTACTTGTTCAAGAGAGCATATTCCTTGAGAATATGCTTCTCACTCGAGCAGAGGTAAGTGTGCTCGAGTGAGGACCAAAATCACTTGCGAGTGAAAATTCTATCCCTCTGGAATTCTGATGCGAGTGATGGTTTAGAGAGCATATTCCTGAGAATATGCTTCTCACTCGAGCAGAGGTAAGTGTGCTCGAGTGAGGGTCCATATCACTCGCGAGTGCAAATTCTCACTCTTGTCAAAATGGAATGCGAGTGATGACCCGAGAAGACATTCCCAGTGTAAAGTGCAAAGATCACTCGAGCAGAGATTTTGTGCTCGAGTGAGGCCTCTCTTCACCCGCGAGTGAAGATCTTTTCTCTCTGATTTTCCGTGGAAGCACAACCCGATAACAGAAGTATATGAAGGAAAATAGGAGATCACTCGAAGTGAGACTTTCATGCTCGAGTGATGCCCTGTTTGACCACCGAAAATGCTAAGAATTACAACGTTCATTCCGAATATGATTGATTATTGTTTATTCATATCATCACTACTCTTTATCATTGTTTAACATTGTTTTGATTATTTTAAAAGTATAATACAGGAATATAAACGTTGGAAGTGGACCACATGAGGAAAAGTCAAATAACGGCAGACAATATGATTATATACACGCTGTCACTGACCACACTCAGATTATTCAACATGCGCATGTCTGCCAATATTTTCAAATGTCCCGCTCCACAAACTGAAGAAATTCCAAACGGGCAAAAGTTGGAGCAACTATATATATACACAGAGACTCACGGAGAAACAAAAGAACATAGCGCAAGAACTCACAAGCTCATATTAATTCTCTGTTATTCATCTGTTTTCTCTGTATACACTTTTGATCTTCAGTGTTTATTCATTTACTCTGTAAGAGAGTCTTCATACAAACTCAAAATTCTATGTTTGTGTAATCTCAAGATATTGGGATCTTGAGAGGGTAGTTATTCCTTACGAGAGAAGCAGTTGAGAGAATTCCTTGTAGTATCTTTCACTCATAAGCCTTATAAGATACAAGCAGGAGAGAACGTTGTTGTTCATAAGACTTACAGTGGTGTAAGCGGAAGAAAACGTTGCTGCTCATAAGTCTTGTATACATAAGCAAGTGAGAAGAATCATAGGTTGTTTCTCTGCACATAAGGCTTGTCGTAAGGGGGAGAGAAGTTTCTTGTTGAGAGAATATTTCTGCTCGTAGTCCATTCAAGGACGATTGTTGTCTTGTGGCGTTCTGAGAGCCCATTGAATCTTGGAGATATTGTGAAAATCTCAGTAGGTCTTGATCTCTGAGGACTGGACGTAGGCATTGTTGTTAGGCCGAACCAGTATAACTCTCTGTGCTCAAATCTTCTCTACTCTACTCTATCCACTATATTTACATATCACCATCTCAAACGAAAAATTTATAACATCACCCAATTCACCCCCCTCTTGGGTGAAGCTTGCCTCTTACATTTGGTATCAGAGCCTTGTCTTCTCCGAAGAGCCTAACAGCTTGAGAAGGATCCGTCAAATGGCAACAATGGGTGAAAATATCCTTCCTGATGGAGCCTCAATCACTAGACCTCCTGGTTTTGCTGGAGAACATTTTTCGTTCTGGAAAGCCAAATTCAGAGTGTTCGTGATGGCCAACGAGTATGGATTGTGGAATGTTATACAAGATGGTGACTATGTTCCAATGAAGAAAATCGAAGATAGAACTGTTAAAAAGAGCCCAGATGAGTTTGACGAGAATGACAAGAGGTTAGTAACATTAAATAGCAAAGCCATTTTAATGATACAGAGTGCTCTTAGTCAAAAAGAATATTTTCGTATATGTACTTTACCTACTGCCAAAGATATGTGGGATGCTCTTGAAATTGCTCACGAAGGTACATCTGGAATTAAAGAGAATAGAATCAATACTTTGATTACAGAATATGATTTATTTCGTATGAAATCTGGAGAAAGTATATCAGAATTTGAACTAAGGTATACTCATCTTGTTAATCAATTATCTGCTCTTGGAAAGTCGTTTGATCAAAATTCCCAGGTAAGAAAGATTCTTAATATTCTTACAAAAGAGTGGGAAGCTAAGGTGACAGCCATTGAAGAAGCCAAAGGAGAGTCTATGAGATCCGTAGCTGCTCTCTTTGGAAGTCTTTCTGAATATGAAGGTAAGTTGAGATTCAAAAAGGAACTTGAAGAATTCGATGATAAAAAGAAAAAGGGAGTTGCACTTAAAGCTATCAAAGAACAAGAAGAAACTTCCGAAAATGAAGATGTTCCTAGTGATGATGAAATGGGAATGATAGTGAGAAAGTTCAAGAAATTTTACAGAAGAGGACAAAGGAATTTCAAGAACTATCAAGGTGGATCAAGCAAGAAAGAAAACAAAGAACAACAAATAGTGTGCTATGAATGTGGGAAACCAGGACACATCAAATCTGAATGCTTCAGAAATAAAGATAAAAGGAAGCAGAAAAAGAAAGCATATATATCATCTATTTGGGGTGATAGTTCGTCAGACGAAGAAAATGACAACGACGAAGTAGCCAATCTATGCTTGGTAGCTAAGGAAGAAGAATCAGACTCTGAGGTAAGTGACTCCGAACCCTCTTATAATGAATTATTATCTGAATATAATGCATTGCATACTGAGTTCATTAAAGTTGCTAAAGAAATGGTTAGTTATAAGAAGAAAGTAAAAGAATTAGAAGGTAATGTCATATCATCACATGAAATGTGTAAAGAGAAAGATAAGAAAATAGAAGACTTAACAAAGATTGTTGAAAAATTTACTAAAGGAAGTGAAACTCTCAAGGTTATCTTAAATTCTCAGAAAGTTTCCTTTGATAAATCTGGAATTGGATATAATGCTGTGCATAATAAGAATAAGAAGAGTAGTAGAGACTATATTAAATATTTTAGGAATTCTGTGCATACATCAAATCCATTTGTGTCATGCAATTTTTGTAATAGGAAAGGACATTATACTTCATCATGTTACTTCAAAAAGGGAAAGGTTGTTGGAACATATAAATGGGTTCCGAAAGGGACACATATTCCAAATACTAACCACAAAGGACCCAAGAAAGCGTGGGTACCTAAAACTTGATCATCTTATTCTAGGTTTGTCTCAAGGCATCTCGAGCGAACAAATGGTATATCGATAGTGGATGTTCGAGACACATGACTGGTGACAAAAATAAGTTCACCATGTTTGAACCTAGAGAAGGAGGAAAGGTGACTTTTGGAGGAAATCAATCCGGTCGTATTGCTGGAATTGGTGAAGTGGGAAGAACAGATGGCTTTCAAATCAACGGAGTATATTATGTTGAAGGTTTATGCCACAATCTCTTAAGCGTGAGCCAAAGCACTGACAAAGATAACTGGGTGATCTTCGACTCAAAAGAATGCTTGATAGTCAGTAAGAAAGATCTACCTCTAAACAAAGAAACTATCAAGGCAAAAATCCGAGCTCAAAGGGACGGTAATTGTTATACAATTGATTTTAATTCAAATTCCTCTGAAAATTGTTTTCTGAGTCGATCAGAGGAAAGTTGGTTATGGCATAAACGTTTGGCTCATGTCAGTATGAATCAACTTGACAAATTGATCAAAAAAGATTTAGTTGTTGGCCTTCCTAAGCTAAAATTCAAAGATAACATGATTTGTGAAGCATGTCAAAAAGGCAAACAAACTAAATCTTCTTTTAAAACAAAATATGAAATTTCTACTTCAAAACCTTTACAATTACTTCATATGGATTTGGTAGGACCTGCAAGAGTAAAAAGTTTTGGAGGAAATTTATATACGTTAGTAATTGTAGATGATTTTACTAGATTTGCTTGGACCATATTCATTGGCTCAAAAGATGAAACTTTTGCTGAATTTATTATGTTTGCCAAAAAGGTTCAAAATGAGAAAGGTGTTTCTATTGTTTCTATTAGAACAGATCATGGAGGAGAATTTGATAATCAATTGTTTGAAGATTACTGCAACAACGAAGGGATAGATCACAACTTCTCAGCTCCAAGAACACCTCAACAAAATGGAGTAGTAGAGAGGAAGAACAGAGTGCTTACAGAAATGGCAAGAGCCTTACTTAATGAAAAAGAAATATCACAAGTGTTCTGGGCAGATGCAATGAGTACTGCATGCTATATCTCAAACAGAGCATATATTCGCAAATCTCTTGGAAAGACACCATATGAACTTTACAAAGGAAGGAAGCCAAACATTGCTCATCTTCATATCTTTGGGTGTAAGTGCTTCATTCATAACAATGGTAAGGAAAATTTAGGTAAATTTGATTCTAAGTCTGATGAAGGTATTTTTCTAGGATATTCTAATAGAAGTAAAGCTTATAGAGTTTTCAATAAAAGAACATGTACTATTGAAGAATCTATTCATGTTGTGTTTGATGAAATTGAATCTCAGACAAAACCTAATGATGAAGAAGAAATGGATTCAATCAAGAAAAACAAATCCATTTCAAATAAGGATGATTTTGAAACAAATGATTTTCAAAATATAGAAGATGTCGATGATCATGCTCAACCCAAAGCATGGAGACATATGAAAGATCATCCAATTGATCAAGTTATAGGAGATATTCATGAAGGTGTCAAAACCAGAAATAGAATCCTTAATGAGGTAACTTTTTCAGCTTTTATTTCTGAAATTGAGCCTTCTAATATAGAAGAAGCTTTATCTGACAATGATTGGGTGATTGCTATGCAAGAAGAACTAAATCAATTTCAAAGAAATCAAGTTTGGGATTTGGTTCCTCGACCTAAAGACCATACGGTTATAGGGACCAAATGGGTTTTCAAAAACAAACTTGATGAATCAGCAATCATTGTAAGAAATAAAGCAAGATTGGTTGCCAAAGGCTATAATCAAGAAGAAGGCATTGATTATGAGGAAACATATGCTCCAGTGGCAAGATTGGAAGCTATACGAGTACTCTTAGCTTTTGCTTGCATCAAAAGTTTCAAACTTTATCAAATGGATGTAAAAAGCGCTTTTCTAAATGGTTATATTATGGAGGAAGTTTACGTCGAACAGCCTCCGGGTTTTGAAGATGAAACAAAACCTGATTATGTCTTCAAACTTAAGAAAGCACTATATGGTTTGAAACAAGCACCCAGAGCTTGGTATGAAAGACTAAGCAAATTTCTTCTTGATCAAGGTTTTGTCAGAGGTAAAGTCGATACAACTCTATTCATCAAACATAACAAAAGTGATATTCTAATAGTTCAAATTTATGTTGATGATATTATTTTTGGTGCTACTAACGAATCTATGTGTCAAGATTTCTCTAAGATCATGCAGGGTGAATTTGAAATGTCCATGATGGGAGAATTGAACTTCTTCCTTGGACTTCAGATCAAACAAAAGAAGAATGGCATATTTATATCTCAGACAAAGTATTTGAAAGAGTTGCTGAAGAAATATGGACTAGATAATACTAATGGAGCTGATACTCCAATGAGTTCTACAACATTGCTGGATGCTGATGCAAAGGGACCAAGCTTCAACATCACAAAGTATAGAGGAATGATTGGTTCATTACTCTATCTTACAGCAAGCAGGCCAGATATTCAGTTCAGTGTAGGAATGTGTGCAAGGTATCAATCCAATCCTAAAGTATCTCATGCAGAGACAGTAAAAAGAATTTTCAAATATCTAGGAGATACTTCAGAGCTTGGACTTTGGTATCCAAAGAGAGGGAACGAGTATCTAATGGCATATTCAGATTCAGATCACGGTGGATATAAAACTGACAGAAAGAGTACCAGTGGACAATGTCAATTTCTCGGAGGTTCTCTAGTGTCATGGTTCAGCAAGAAGCAGAACACGGTTTCATTATCTTCAACTGAAGCTGAATATATAGCTGTAGCAAGCTGCTGTTCTCAAGTGCTATGGTTAAAACAACAACTTCAAGATTTGGGAATTTATTTAAAAGAAATCCCAATCTATTGTGATAATACTAGCACGATAAGCTTGGCAAAGAATCCTGTACAACATTCAAGAACCAAGCATATAGACATTCGACATCATTTCATTCGAGATCATGTTCAAAAGAAAGATGTCAAAGTGGAATTCATACCAACTCATCTTCAACTTGCGGATATTTTCACGAAACCGATTGCAAAAGAGCAATTTCTCTATATTCGAAGAGAATTGGGAATGGTTAATCCCAATGAGTTGTAAGTTTTCTTATTAAAAGGTTTAATTAAATGTTTGTTTTGATGATAATCATACTGACTTTGGCATCGGAGTGGCCAAAATGTGTTTTTGCAGGAGTCACTCAAAGCACAGGAGGTACTGCTCGAGTGAGGAGCTGTGCCACTCGAGCACAAGAAGCTCTGCTCGAGCACAGCACTATTCATGATACTCTGTTCTCTTTTAGTTAGAACAGAGGTTAACAGAGGAGTTAAAAATATCAAGGGAATACATCATGAACAACAGTGAGATTTGAGCTCACTCGCGAGTGAGGAATCCTCACTCGAGCATGATATGAACATGCTTGAGGTGAGGAATGCCTGCTCGAGTAAAGAAGAAGAATCTTTTTGCAAAGGCTATTCAATTCATGGTTACTCAAATGATCTTGGAGGATTTGAGTACAAAGATGCAAAAATATGTCAAGAAATCCACAATCCAGGTACGTTTTAATTGTTTCTTTATTTTTCCAGAAAATCACTCGAGCACAGTTAGAACACTCGCGAGCACAGTATGAACATCACTCGAGCACTAGGGTTCATGCTCGAGCACTGTCACTTATATCAGTTACTGGGGAGCTCAGAACGTCGCACTTCCTACTCTCACTCGAAGTGCTCTCTCACTCGAAAGACACAACTCTTCACCTTCAACCGTTCTCTCATCATTCAATCACGTCTTTCTGCTTCAAATCGCCGTTACTACTCCTCAATCTTCTATAAAAGGTGATTCCTACCTTCTGCATTTCTCATTCAAGCCCTAATTTCGTTTTGCTCTTCACTTTCAAAATTTGTGCGTTCTTGTTCTCCACAATGGCAAGAACCAAAACACCTTCTATTCCTCAAAGATCCCATTCTCCATCTCCTACTCAATCTGCTGGCAGTACATCGGGTACCCCAGAACCAACACCTCCATCTCCCAAAATCTCTTCCTCACCGTCACCTCCTCCTAAACCCAAGACCAAGAAGAGGACTCCGGCTAAGAAACCTCACCCAAAACCTCGAGTTTCAAAGAAAGATCAACCTCCTCAAAAGAAACCCAAGGGTGTGGCATTCAAGGAACCTATAATCACCCGGTCTCAATCCAAAGAAGTGCAAGGAAAAGGGAAGAAGAAGGATTCAGAGCAACCCCAATCATCCTCTTCCTCTGATGATACATTGGGGAGACAACTCAGAGAAGCAATAGAAAAATCCAAATTGGACAAGATAGTTGGGAAGATTGCATCTCAGGTTGGTGCTTCAAGTTCACATAAAGTTAAGCAACCCAGTGTTTCTGCCTCTAGAGCACCTTCGGCCTCCCAAGCACCAGTGGATGACCAACTCACTAGCCCTCCTGAGGGATTCAATGTGACAGAACTTAAGGCAGTATCTCAGCAGGTATATGATGATGAATTCAAACATAGGCATTTCTGTCCAGTAGTATATGTTGATTTGGATTATCTGAAAAAGAATTGTCATTTGGACTTGTATCCTTATCTTCAGTACTATGCTCCCTGGCTAAACATTCATATGCCATATTCCCCCACTGTTGTAAAGACATTTTATTCCAACATGAAAATTCATAATATCATGTCTAGATCCGGTGATTTGATTGAAGAAGCAGTATCTACAACCATTAGAGGGAAATTCATTATGATCTCTGCCAAAATCATAAATGATTTACTTGGTTATGTGGTACCTCTTACTGATCCACCCTTTTTCTCTGCCAATGAAACCTTTAAAATTTTAAGACCTAAAGACCCAATTGGCCCCCTTACTTTCAAGCCTATTGAGATGCCTGATAATCACAGAATCCTTCATTACATTTATTCTCGGAGCATAGTCAATAAATCCAGGAATTTTACTCACTTTGCTCAAAAAGATTATTATCTCTTGGCTTCTTTGGTTGCTAAACAACAAAGGAATGTAGGGGAGATCATTTTTAATGAAATAAGAAGGTTTAGATTCTGTTCAACAAAATCTGCAACCATTCCTTACCCTCAACTTGTTTCCTTCATCTTGATGAAAAACAAAATTTGGTATTTGGAAGGAAAAGAAAGGGTCCTAATCTCACGGTTTGGTAAGACTCAATTAACTCACATGGGTATCAATCTTCCGGTGAGTCGGACCAAAGCCACATCAAAGAGGGAAGCCACTCCATCCAGAGGAGATGAGGCACAATCATCTGCACAAGGACCTATTCCTCCTCCTTCCTTTCTCAATGCCTCTTTGTCTAATCATCTGACTGAGGTAATTAATCAAGCTGTATCAAGTTTGAAGAAGGAGTTGGTAGATGAATATGAGAAGCTTGTGGAGAAGATGGAAACACAAGTCATTAAATTGGTAGACCAGGCCAATCTTAACTTTGAACTAATGTTCAAAACACAAGATGAGATGTCACAGAGGATCACCAAGATGGAGACTTTCCTGCACTCACATTTTCCCTCCTCGTCTTCCGGGGTGCCTCCAGAGACCACTCATACCTCACCAACTCATCCACAGACTCATGTACTTTTCACTGATCTAGAGTCTAATGTTGATGTTACCTTTGATCGGTCGCCTTTACCACAGCCAACATCTCCTTCTGATCCGCCTATTGACCCTCTCACTGCCATGGTACGCTTTGTTCCACCTCCACAGCCCCCCTTCTGATGTTGACAAAACGGGGGAGAAGGGTGTGTGATGTTTTCTGAGCTTCTGAAGGGTGTATATGGGTGTTTGGGTAGATTTTCTGTAATGGGTAGGATTTTGAGAAATATGTCATGTTACTATTTTGAAGTTATATTCTGGTATTATGTGTTGTTCAAGTTTGTTACAATTAATGACATGGTTCAAGTTTTCAAAATTTCAATGTTTCAAGTTATTAAATTCTTGTTAAGTTATATACCTCACACTATACTTATCTTGGCTGTTAAGTGTCCAAAGGAAATATTGCAGGAAAACTTGAATTTGGAACTTCACCTTGATATGCATTTTGGAAACTTTGAAGAAATTTCAAACTTTTTCAATTTCATTCAATTTCTTTTAAACCTTCATCACAAAGAGTTTTGTCATCATCAAAAAGGGGGAGAATGTTAGATCCCAAGTTTTGATGATAACAATAATTCAATTATGTGCAAAACATGTTTTTAGAAGGTTAAGAAAAGTTTTGAAGTTACCAAATGCATATTTGATGTTTGCTGATATCTGCTGTGAAAATGCACTTGAGTGCTCGAGCATGAAATCTGCACTCGAGCACAAATCACTTCTGTGCTCGAGCAGGTGTGAGAGAAAGCCAGGAAGTGAGTACCCGAGAAGCATTCTCCCTCTGTAATCAATGGATCACTCGAAGCACAAAGTATGCACTCGAGCAGAGAAGTCATTCTCACTCGAGCACGGATGCGAGTGATGGTATGCGAGTGCTTGGCCGAGAGCAAGTAATGGTATGCTTCCTATATTCACTCGAGCAAGGGTATGCGAGTGCTTGGCCGAGAGCAAGCAAAGGCATGCTTTCTTCTCTACTCGAGCAAGGCACTGCGAGTACTTGGCCGAGAGTCTTGAAGTTCAGATATGCTTGCGAGTAATTTGTCCATCCCTCTCAAGATCAGTTGCGAGTACTTGTTCAAGAGAGCATATTCCTTGAGAATATGCTTCTCACTCGAGCAGAGGTAAGTGTGCTCGAGTGAGGACCAAAATCACTTGCGAGTGAAAATTCTATCCCTCTGGAATTCTGATGCGAGTGATGGTTTAGAGAGCATATTCCTGAGAATATGCTTCTCACTCGAGCAGAGGTAAGTGTGCTCGAGTGAGGGTCCATATCACTCGCGAGTGCAAATTCTCACTCTTGTCAAAATGGAATGCGAGTGATGACCCGAGAAGACATTCCCAGTGTAAAGTGCAAAGATCACTCGAGCAGAGATTTTGTGCTCGAGTGAGGCCTCTCTTCACCCGCGAGTGAAGATCTTTTCTCTCTGATTTTCCGTGGAAGCACAACCCGATAACAGAAGTATATGAAGGAAAATAGGAGATCACTCGAAGTGAGACTTTCATGCTCGAGTGATGCCCTGTTTGACCACCGAAAATGCTAAGAATTACAACGTTCATTCCGAATATGATTGATTATTGTTTATTCATATCATCACTACTCTTTATCATTGTTTAACATTGTTTTGATTATTTTAAAAGTATAATACAGGAATATAAACGTTGGAAGTGGACCACATGAGGAAAAGTCAAATAACGGCAGACAATATGATTATATACACGCTGTCACTGACCACACTCAGATTATTCAACATGCGCATGTCTGCCAATATTTTCAAATGTCCCGCTCCACAAACTGAAGAAATTCCAAACGGGCAAAAGTTGGAGCAACTATATATATACACAGAGACTCACGGAGAAACAAAAGAACATAGCGCAAGAACTCACAAGCTCATATTAATTCTCTGTTATTCATCTGTTTTCTCTGTATACACTTTTGATCTTCAGTGTTTATTCATTTACTCTGTAAGAGAGTCTTCATACAAACTCAAAATTCTATGTTTGTGTAATCTCAAGATATTGGGATCTTGAGAGGGTAGTTATTCCTTACGAGAGAAGCAGTTGAGAGAATTCCTTGTAGTATCTTTCACTCATAAGCCTTATAAGATACAAGCAGGAGAGAACGTTGTTGTTCATAAGACTTACAGTGGTGTAAGCGGAAGAAAACGTTGCTACTCATAAGTCTTGTATACATAAGCAAGTGAGAAGAATCATAGGTTGTTTCTCTGCACATAAGGCTTGTCGTAAGGGGGAGAGAAGTTTCTTGTTGAGAGAATATTTCTGCTCGTAGTCCATTCAAGGACGATTGTTGTCTTGTGGCGTTCTGAGAGCCCATTGAATCTTGGAGATATTGTGAAAATCTCAGTAGGTCTTGATCTCTGAGGACTGGACGTAGGCATTGTTGTTAGGCCGAACCAGTATAACTCTCTGTGCTCAAATCTTCTCTACTCTACTCTATCCACTATATTTACATATCACCATCTCAAACGAAAAATTTATAACATCACCCAATTCACCCCCCTCTTGGGTGAAGCTTGCCTCTTACATATTATATGTTGCAATTTGAATATCTGGAAGTATAAATGTAGACTTGGGAATTAGTTAATTGTTGTTTTATTGATGAGCTGTGATTTTGGGAGACACATTTGATAGGGCAAACGTTTTAACCAGGTTATGAAATTTAGCATTGATATAGTACACATCCTTACCTTTAAAATGAGTACTAATTCATAATTTTTGGATGTGTAGACCTCGAGATATGATTTTTCAATGTTGTTCCAGAAATCAGAAAAATTCCTCCACGTTTCCCTTGTCTGGTTTTGATAAATGAATGTTATGGACAAAAAGTTCAGATTTGAACTCAGGTCTTATTAGTTTTTCACAGATCTCACCAAGATATAAAATTAGAGCTTTGAAATACTAAATTTGAATTTAAACTGACAAAGATCAATTTTCTATGTTTTAGGAAAATTCGTCAATATCTCCTAGTACCCAAGCTTTAAAAAAGGTTTCATGCTTTTAGTCATTCCATGGGTAATTATTGGGTCACATCTGGTTCTTAAATAACTAAACAACTCTTATGAGTGCCCCTAGAATGAGGTGGTGTTACACTCTGCCTCACCATACTTGACGATTATTCTCGCTTCTAGTTAAGTATTAAGTGTTATATAATTACAATTATGTAGTTGTGAAGATTCATGAATCTTGTGATTTTTCATGAATGATTTTAAGAGTTGTCCAAATAGTTCATAATCCTTCTTATTCATGGACCCTCATAAAAAGAGATATCTCTTAATGATTAATGAACCTTCATGGAGACACCTATCTTTATAATTCACAGCCATGTCATCTTTCAAGAATAGTTCTACCAAACAACTCATTAGACTTCCTTAAGAGGCAGCTCTCTTAAATATTCATGAACCTTGTGATTTCCTTTCCTTTCTTGTGGTTTGTTTTCCAACAATTTCCATCTCCACAACTTAAATACAACAAGCTATCAATTGTGACTTCAACCTTGAGTGTCAAGCCCTTTTGGAGAACCCCAGTGAGTTTCACCGTGCCGATAATATTTCAAGACTCACGTGCCTCCCCTTCCACTCATGCTCTCTTTAAACTTCCTAAGAACTTGAGCTATTTGCGTTATCAGGGTATGTCCAATTCTTACTTTACTTTAATTAGTTTCATTCACTCTTATTGCTTAACCTAACCTCTTGGAAATATCTATATGTCTTTCAAACTTCTATGTTATCATTAATAGATTGAAGCCACGATGATATTCTATATATGTACAATTAATTTGATTACAACTTTCACAAAGTTCCACATTCTTAATCTTTTCTTTATCAACTTTACCTTGTATAAAACTTCAATATCATAATGGCAAGAGAGATCTACATATGCATTAATTGAATCAGCCTCGAACTCATTATTTTTTATCACTTTAACAGATTGGAGATATATTATTGAGAAGATCGGCTCCCCAGCAATTTCCCAGATTCCTATTATAGACTTAAACTGACGAAAACTTGAAGCCTGGTACAGACACCTGGTTTTCAGCTAGCCAACTCGTGAGAAGTGCATTAGAGGGTTATGGTTGTTTTTTTGTATCAAGTAATAAGGTCCTTATCGAGCTCTGCAACTCAGTGTTTGCTCTAGTCAAAGAACTTTTTGATCTTCCATTGGAGCAAAAACAGAAATATACTAGCGATAAGCCTAAGCATGGTTACTTTGAACGAAATCCAAAAGTCCCTTTCTTCGAAGCCATCGGAATTGACTTGGATGGCCCCTTGAGAGAGGAAGCAATTCAAAAGTTCACCAGCATTATGTGGCCGGCAGGATATGATCATTTCTGGTTCTGCTTAAAACTCATTTATGTTGTTTACATGATTACCTTCTGAGTTTTTTTTTTTTTTTTTTTTTTTTTTTTTTTTTTGCTTTAAGCATCTAGTGTCTGGCGCTTTTTCTGGGTCTTGGTCTTCTTTGGGTCAGATAAACCTGAGCAACCGAATTGATTAGTTTTATGCTATCATTAATAATTTTATTTCATAAATTTTTTGAGCAGTGAGACAATCAATCTCTATGCCATGTTGCTAGTAGAAGTGGACCAAACTTCTAAAAGATTACTCTTTGATGCTTATGGTTTGGACAAAAGATGCTGTGATTCCCTTCTTAAATCAACCAATTACTTGCTTCGTAGCTTCAAGTACCTAGTGCCTCAGAAGACTGAGAGTAATTTAGGATTGATTCCTCACAGACAGTTCATACTTTAGCATATTACATCAAAATAATGTGGCAGGTTTGGAAGTTAAGCTGAAAACTGGGGAATGGATCAATATTGATCCCTCACCCTCTATGCTTTTAATCCTAGCAGGTGATGCAGTAAAGGTGGGTTATTTTCATATTTGCATCTCATAAAATTGTTTTGAAATGTTTTAGGAATCATTGAAAGCTTTTTCCTTGTTATTTTAGGTTTGGAGTAATGAACAGGAACTACCCGTGCGTTGCACGGAGAGCTTTTACATAATGATAAATTCTCTGTCCATTTTATATTTAAGCAGTTAAACTAATTTATTTTATGTATAAATAAGAACAATACATCATTTTCAATAATATTGCTTATACAATAGTTCATTTAAACTATGGAACTACATATAAGATGACAACAGTTACATTAAAGTAGCATGTTGTAATTGTGTGTTGCATGACAGGTAATTGCAAAGCTGAATAAGTGTACTGTGGGTAGAAGCCTATCAACTTTATTAAAAAATGCAAAAATGATGACAGGTAATTGGAAAGCTAAATAATGATTTAACTTCAAACTGTTAATAAAGGGATGAAATCCATTTTCTTGCAAGAAGAATAGGCTAGAGATTTGACAAGTTATGATTTTGTGGTTAATAAATTATGAAGATCAGTTTAGCTTGTATTGGGATTCAATAAAAGTTCGATGACACCCAATTAATTAGATGGTGCTAATGAAGTTCAATGTAATCTTTTTTAAGGGAATGGGAGGAGGGAAAGGAATGGTAAAAACGTGTTGCTTAGAATTAATTAATCTGATGAGAAGAGGAAAATGGATGGTAAAATTTCTCTTCTTGTAATCTTTCATACTTTAAAAAAAAGGAAATTTTAAAGTGTTAGTAATCAGGAAGTTCTTTGCAGTTGCAGAGGGTATATCAGACATTAAGTGATCTGAAAGGCAAACACATAATGGTAGGATAAACTCGCATGTTTAAAAAAGTGACTTGGTCAGACACACTATAATGGATACAAAATTGGACACACAAGCAAATTGAACTGTTACTTGCTTAGTCAAAGAAAAGCGTACGTCAAATTCACTTCATTCAATGTAGTTGCAAGAAATAAACAAAGCAATGAATCAGAAATAAAAAGAAAATGGCAGTCGGTTGGCCCCAAGGAGTAAGAACAATGGAATAAACATAAGGAGAAAAGATTCCACATATAAAATAAATGAATAAGCAAAACTTGACATTAGATGGTAGCTTAATTAGAAACATATATTGTACTAGAGCATTATCCTTGCCAAATCAGATCAATTTTCTGTAGTAAATATAAAATCTAAAACTTTATTAAAGAATGCAAAAATGATGACAGGTAATTGCAAAGCTAAATAATGATTAAACTTCAAACCGTTAATAAAGGCATGAATGGCATGTAGTACAGTTTTTCTAAAATCCATTTTCTTGCAGGAAGAACAGCCTAGAGATTTGGCAATTTGTGATTTTGTGGTTAATAAATTTTGAAGATCAGTTTAGCTTGTATTGAGGCTCAACAAAAGTTCGATGACACCCAATTAATTAGATGGTGCTAATGAAGTTCAATGTAATCATTTTTAAGGGAATGGGAGGAGGAAAAGGAATGGCAAAAATGTGTTGCTTGGAATTAATTTGATGGGAATAGAAAAATGGAAGGTAATTTTAAAGTGTCAATAATCAGGAAGTTCCATGGGCCTTGCAGTTGTAGAGGGCATATCAGACATGGATTATACATAAGGAGAAAAGATTCCACATATAAAATAAATGAATAAGCAGAACTTGACATTAGATGGTAGCTTAATTAGAAATATATACTGTACCAGAGCATTATCCTTGGCAAATCAGATTAGTTTTGTGCTCATCTCTGATTTTCTGAAGAACTTCCGTCCCTAGTCCTCCCATTGGTAGCTATGTTTTTCGATGGTTACGACATCCACTTGGTTTATTAGAAGCTTGAAAGATGACCTGTAAAACATTGTAATTGACATGACATTATAAAAATAGATAAAGTAATGTATTTTGTGTTGTTAACTATTGTCAGATTAGGTGATGTGATATGACAATAGTTGGTAAGCTCTATAACATTGATGCGATAGATACACATATGCTGCCAAAAAAAAGATTGATAGACACACACTAATAATTCATGACGTTGTCCCACACCAATTCACCCTCTCATCTTTTTTGCTTGAGTGTTGGATTTTTCTAGCTCGTAATGCAGTCATAAAGAGCAGGCAAACGTTCTACTTTATTGGTTGCTTTTTACAATCTTTTTTCATAGGGTGCTTTTTATAATCTTTTGACACTATAAATTCTTTAAATAATTAATGACCGCACATTTTTTCATTGCTTTGGATTTTTAAAATTTTTTTTTCTATATTCGATGTTAAAAACTGTTCCAATGAATTTGAATTCATTGATTTGATCCTGATGTATGCAAAGGGAGCTTGAAAAAAATAAGAAGGGACAAAATAATAGTTAATACTGATATATATATAGGAGTTCAAGTTTATATTTATGCAGAATATAATATTAATACTTATGTACTTATATTGTAGTTAGTTAATTTAATTGAAGCTGAATCTATACTAATGTTATATATATATATATATATATAGGGATGGAAATAGGCCAGGCTTTGGCTAAATAGGCCTGAGCCTGTAACGGGGGCCTTAAGCCTGAGCCTGAGCCTGTATATAGGCTTTTTTTTAGGCTCAGGCCTGAGCCTTAAAAAGGCCTGGCCTAGCCTGAAGCCTTTTTAAAGGCCTACTTATAATGTAGGCCTTTAAAAAAGCCTCATATTTCAGGCCTTGAAGACCATAAGTAGGCTTTAAGCCTACTAAAGCCTACATCAAAGCCTATATATTTTTAAATAGTAGCCTTTAAATAGGTTTTTGCCTATGTAAAGACTACCCATGTAATTAAAATTAAAGTGAAACAGTATTTTTAACAAAATGTAAATTAATGTTTGATGGAATCTAAAATTTTAGTGACGCAACACTACAATAAAACAATCTTCATACAATGAAAACATCACAATTGAAATTAAAATTAAAATTAAAATTAAACAACACAGTAATGCTTGCATCAAGGCTTCAATATAATCTCCTCCTGTTCAAATGGCTCCTACACAATGAAAGAATTAATTTAAAATAAATAACTAGTCCAACAATAAGTTTAACCAATGTGTAACAAATATAAAAATAAACTAGTATATAATATTATATTAATACCTTTTTTTTCTCTTCAACCCATATTTGTGACGAAACCAATCCCCACCACATAAAAGAACTTCAACAGATTCTTCATTCAATCTAGCACGATATTCATCAATCACCCTTCCCCCAGCGTTAAATGTGGATTCTGATGCCACAGTTGAGATAGGGACAGCTAATATATCAGATGCCATCCTAGATAAAACTTTAAACTTTGTACTATTATTCTTCCACCACTCTAAGGCACAAAAAGATGAAGAAGAATCAGGAGAAGTAATGTAAAGATCATCATCAAGATAAGTTTCCAACTCAGATTTGATCGAAGGAACTGAGTGCCTTTGATGAACCATGTTCAACATTCGTTGCATTCCATTATTTTTTTGTTGTGCACTAGTATCTATCAAGGAAGTGGCATCAGCATTTATTTCACCATATACAAAAGATGAGTCTTCTTTACACAACTCTATATACTCAAGATATAATTCCTCTAATGCCTTTTTCACCTTCTCGATATTTTGCTTAGCCTCATTTTCTGATTTATATATAAAGGGGAAGCTTATCTCAATGGTAGCTAATTTGATTCGTGGATCCAAAACACTTGCAATAGCCATCAACAAGTTCCATTCCCCCCAATATTTATCAAATTTTCCTTTCATAGGTATTGCCATCTCATTCATGAACAAGTCTGGAGATTCCAATGCCTCATCAATCACTTGTTTCACCCTATGAACTTCAGCAAGATATAGGTTAGCAGTAGGGTATTCGCTACCTGAGATGACATGAGTGGCATAATTGAAAACTTCCAAGAGACGACAAACCTTCTCAATCTTTTTCCCAGTGCTCAGGTTCTAGTGCATAAATATAATGAGGCTCTTTTTCATGATAAGCTGAAAAGGCATGCTTGAATTTCATTGCAGTTGTTAACATCAAGAATGTAGAGTTCCATCTTGTAGGACAATCAAGAATGAGTTTCCTTTCTTTCAAACCCTTTAACTCTACAACTTCACAAAAAGATTTTAGCCTAGCATCTGAGGCATTTATAAATTTGACACTCTCACGAATGTTATGAATAATACCTTTAATGGTGCTAAGGCCATCTTGCACCAACAAATTCAAAATATGCGCGCAACATCTAACATGAAATAGTTGACCACCCAACACTAACTTGTTGCTCAATGACAAGTTCTCCTTCAAATTCCTTAAACATGAGTCATTATAACTAGCATTGTCAACAGAAACTGAGAATATTTTATTCTCAATACCCCAAGATCTTAGGCACTTGAAAATAGCATTTGCTATATCTACTCCTCGCCTAGGAGCAAGCACTTTGACAAAACTTAAAACTTTCTTTTGAAGATTCCATGTAGCATCAACAAAATGTCCAGTAAGAGCCATGTATTCAATGACTTGGTGGCTTGACTTCCATATGTCTGTTGTAATGCTTACCTTGCTCACATTCTTCAATATATCTTTTAAAGCTTTCTTTTCAGCTTCATACAATCTAAGACAATCACTTCTTGTTGTCTTACGACTGACTTTTCTGAAATCTGGATTTGCATATTCAAAGGCCCAAACTAAAACTTCATCTTCTGTCATGCTAAAAGGGCGCTTATGCACCATGATAGAAGTAGCTAGGATTTCTCTCATCTTTTCATTGGAGTATTTGGTACCGGGACCAATAAAAGGGTTTATCCCTAATTCATTTGATGGACGAAATTGTATTGTGGTTTGCTTTTTTTGTTGGGAGACAATCAACTTCCTTTGCAAGCAACTATCTAAATGCCTCTTAAGATGGCTAGTGCTAGCTCCCCTTCCACCAGTAGAAAATTTCTCTTTACAATACAAGCACACTGCTTTCTTGACACCATCAGCAAGTACAACTTCTTCAAAATCTTTCCATACCACAGAAGTTTTTCGCCGCTTTTTTGTGATCCCGGAATCTTCTTCACCCCTGGTTACTACTTGTTGAGAGGCATTATCATTACTTTCCTTATTTTGTTCAGGTTGGGGTTCTTGAGGAGGAACAGATTCAAGTGTGTTGTTGATGCTCTCCATTAGAAATTATACAATGACTTGTCCTATACATAATGTCAAAACCATAACATGTAAAACATACCATAACATGAAAAACATATCAAGAATGAGTTTGACAGAATATATTTAATATGATAAAATGAGAAATAATTGCATAATAAGTTGTTGTTATATATTTAATTAAATGCATAAATATATCAGTTCATATTAAAAAATTGTTGTCCAGACAACAAGCAACATTCACACTCTTAACTAATAAGGCATTAACTATAAAGAAAAACTATAATGGAATCAAGACAGAGGAGGGACAATGCATAAATATAATCATGTTTTCAGGGAATGCAAATTAGCTAAAATGTGCTGGACACTAATTCTACCAAACCAGGTACAGGCTCAATTTTTCGAGATGTCTTTTGAACGTTGGCTTAAAGAAAATCTAAAACCACGGCCCCAGAATTCCTATTGGAACATCACGTTCGGTATTCTGTGCTGGAAACTATGGGAGGCAAGAAATAAACTGATATTCAACAATGAAAGCACAGAGCCACACCGTCTTGTGAACGAAGCGCTTTCCCTCTCTAGCCACACAAGCAAAGCAAAGGAAGCTCTAACTACTCTAAGCCCCTGCTGATCTTGATTCTGTCCTTTATTTTCAATTTAATCTGTACTAAGTTTCTATCCAGGCTCAACTGTGATCTCTCCAGTTACTGATGTACATATTGCTTTTTAATAAAAGTGTCGTTCTCATTCAAAAAAAAAAAAAACTATAATGGAAAGTGAGAATCATATAAGCAACAAGCACACTTTTCTGAATCTAGATTTTTCCATGCGTTTTCTGATATTTCAAAACCACGGAGTTCCTTCAGTTGATGTTCTATTTCACCATAGAAAAACCAAGAAAAAAACTAAAAGAAGCCACCCACCGCCTTGAAAGAAGTTCATACGCACAAAAAAAAAAAAAAAAACTAACTTCCAAATCCCAATCTCCCATATATTTGATGCAGTGGATTATTATATAAGAAGACAAGAATAGTACGATTCAAAAGAAAAAGCAATTTGACTCACAAGCCACAACAAGACAAAGGAAAAGGATTATTGAAACTTTTATTAACATATATATATAAATATTTTGTCTTACTTGGAAGATTGAACTCAGAGTATCTATTGCTTTCCTTCTTGTTCTAGTCAAAAGACCGATTGTACTGCAGCATTGCAAGTAGAGAGCCAAAATCAAGCCTCGATGGTGACTGGTGAGAGTGGAGATCAGAGAAGGTCGACAGTCTTAAGATGATAAGGAGGATTCTGAGTATAGAGAAAGACGGCTAGGGCTTTTTTTTTCACAATAGAATGCGATAAGTCATAACTATCCCATCACAAATATTGTAAATATGATTTTATCCAAAATAAGATAATATGATTTTAACAAAATTAAGTCTCATATTAAAATATAAAAGAAAATAAATAATATACATATTTTATATAATAAAATATTATTTATTTATAGTATACATTAAACAGGCCAAGCCTGCAGGCTCGTAGGCCAGGCCTTTCAAGAAAAAGCCTGGCCTATTTAAATAAAAAGGCCTTTAAATAGGCCTGAAGCCTGGCCTATTTATTAAACAGGCCAGGCCTTACCAGGCTTAAATCAAGTCAGGTCGTAGGCCCCTGTTAATGGCCTGGCCTATTTCCATCCCTATATATATAAACCATTTCATAATGAGTAACCATCCTCCTTTAAGGTTTATTATGTCTTTTAAGTCTGTATTTTTTTTTGGAGAGTGATAAACAATCAACGGATGAAGAATGATACTCTCTTCGGTTCTAATTATAAGACAAAGTTGACATTTTTAGAGAAATTAAGAAAGTTAATTAAATTACTTTAGAATATTTATATTTATATTTTTTTTAAACTAATTAGTTTGGCTAATAAATTAATATATAATCTAAGGATACATAATATATAATATGATTAAATAACTTATTTAACTTCTTTAATTTCTCTAAAAAAAAAGTTAATTTTATCTCATAATTAAAATAAGAGATAGTATATATTAATAATAGATATAGGTGAAACACATTCAACTGATCAATTCCAAACGAAGATATCTAATGAATGCTTTGGCATGCTCCACCACTAGGACTGGGAATGCGGGCTGGAATGCTTTGCGAACCAGCCCGCCCCCTTCGCGGGCTGGCAAAAGCCAGCCCGAGCCAGCCCGCCAGCCCGCCTTCTTTTTTTTTTTTTTTTATTTCGTTTTTTTTAAAAATATTTACTCTCTTTCTCTTTCACCCGCTTATATCACACTTCTTTTTTTTATACATTTGTGTCATGAAGTCAATTTTGTTTTTACTTTCCTTTTTTTTCATCTACTCACATAACAAAAACATATAAACACATCTCTTTTAAATTTAATAATAATAGAATAAATAAATATAATATAAAAATAAAAATGTCAAATAAAAAGTATGAGAAATTAATTAAACACGACATCAAATGAAAGATAATAATAAGGGTATTTAAATTTATTTTATTTAAAAAATAATAAAAAAACCAAAAAACTATTTTAAAAAAATTAAAAAAAAAAAAAGCGGGCCAGCCCGCCAGCCCGCGGGCTGGCCCGCATTAGCCCGCGGGCTAAACGGGCTGCCAAAATGGCAGCCCATTTAAGGCTTTTTTGGGCGGGCTGGCGGGCCAACTTGCCAGCCCGGCCCGTTTTACCGGCTCTATCCACCACACACACTCATTTGCTTTTCTTGTGGTCATTTTTATATATTCCTTTTGTTTCTCTCTCTCTCTCTCAATATATGCGTATGATGCAACGATTGGATTTCTCTTCTTTTAAGGAATGAATGATGACCAATAGATGACACCCCCCTTGGCTATCACCTTCACTTCATCCCCCTCACCGCCACAGACAACTGGAACACATACTGGGAGGAGAGTTTCTTTGCAGTGGCACCGCATGGTTGATCTCATTCCTTCCCTTCACCTCTATTCTTCCTCGCCGAGACACCCCTGGCGAACTCCCTCTCCTATTCTCCACAAAGCTTCATCCAACCTCCATTGGCGACCCCCTCTCACCCTCAAATCTTACCGCCACCACCGTCGTGGGAGAGAGCTACGTTTTGAAGTTGAAACAGAGGAGGCGATTAGAGACACTCAAGAGTTGGAGATCATAGTGCCAAGAGTTTGATAGACACGCTCCAAAAAACCATCACCATCGTGACCAGCACTTGTCTTCCAAGATACAGTTTCGGCCACTAAGGTAAACTTTTCGGCCCCTATTTCTGGTGACCTTCATCGTCATTCCTGCTCTCACCTTCAAGCACCTCTTCTGTATACACCAACAACCACAGTGCCAAGAGCTTGAAGAGGAGGGAGACTCAACACCACACCTTCCTTTTCCAGCGAGTTTCTGTAATTTTTCCGGCCCCTATTTCCGGCGCGACAGAGAGTGTTTCAGAAAGATTTTCTCAGTTTCCGGCACCACCTTTTCCATACAAAACTTCAGGAATGGGAGGCCACTCTCTAGACTTGCGGCATCAGTGTGGGAGACATCGGTCAGACAACCAACGGATACAAAGCATAATAGATGTCCCTCGCATTCTTCCCTAGATGGACGTCGGCCAACTAAGCTTGTGGAAAGTGGTCTATTCCTCGCAAAATGACAACGGAAAGCGAGAGAAAATGGGAGTGAAAGAGATGAAGTTGCCAGTAGGATGAAAGAGAGGAAGGAATGAATTATGTAAACCACCGTTTGTTGGAACGTACCTGAAGAGGAGAGGGAGTTCGCCCAGACTTTGATTGGTCTGTCAAGGAAAGAAACAGCACCCCTTCTATTAGGCTAGTAAAGCTGACATTGAAACATTGTTGTAATATAAAATGTGGTTAATCACATACTCCTTCAACCTAAGTCATAGCAAATACCTTACCCCTTTTAGATCTGCAAAACTTGTGAATGAAAGTGACAAACGGTTTCAGCAGGAAGTAAGGAATAAATGTTACCATTTTGAAATTGCTTTGGCTGATGAGGATCTTGATGACAAAAACAAAAGGTCCAACTATTGCGCAAGTAGCGGAAACCTGATGACATAGTTTGCAGCTTATTTATGCTTGCTGTGGAGACAGATTGGCGCTGTGGGTGGAATATTTTGAATTCAAATTTAAGAACCGCGCCAACAAAGCTTCTTGTTTTTTCACGTGTTGATAACAGAGGAACGCACAGAGCCAGAGGTCGTCGGCTTAAGCTGAGGAGGTTTTGGCTTATGAACAGGACTATCCCATCTCTATGAAAGGGAAAAGTATTTGATTATATATTGATGACAGAATTCGAGCGTGCAAACATAAAGTCATCATAAGCGAAGAGAAGGACAGGTACTCCATTGGATTCTTTTCATTTAATATTAAGATGGTTCAAACACAAGAAGAGCTAGTAGATGAAGACCATCCGATACGATATATAGCATTTGATCATTATGAATACTTGGCCTCCCGTAACAAAGCTGCTTTTCCATCACAGATTGAAAACAAAGTTTGAGTATTGATTATGGCTGTGTATCCTATTAATGATGGAAACTTCTATTGAGTTTCCTTTTCCTATGTTTCACAGAACTTGCTTATGGAATTATTTGCCTTGTATGTTGTGTTCTCATCTTTTGTTCTGTTGAATAATTTGCCCAGTATGTTATGTTCTCGTCTTGTGTTTTGTTAAAGTTTATTCAAGTCCACCACTTGTTGTAGGTGGTGACGCTTCTCTAAGTATGGTGCTTTTATTCGTTAAAAAAGCTCTTCATAATGTTCATTGTTTTTCAATTAACACAGCCAAAAGTAGAGCATGAAGGTGATTTAAGTTCCTTCATACTACTTCAGACATGGGTTGAGCAAGTTTTTTGACAGCCGATAATGTACTCTCTTTTGTTCTTTTGACCCACTTTGTTTCTCTATACTATTTTCGCGGCCTGCTTTGTCTCAAGAAAGCATTCTGCTAATCGGAAAGAACCCTACAAGCTAGTATATATACGTAGGCTGTAAGAACATGCAATTTTATTGCAAGTAGATACAACTATAGATGCAAAAGCGGTGTTATCTCAATTTCTCTCGCTTTTTCTATATTAATATCATATAATTTATGATCCCCGTGATGAGACATCATTATATGTCTTTGTCATCTGGGCAATATGGGTTATTTCATGTTTGAAGCACAAGTGTATAATGACCCAATTATTATTTGAGAATTCTTAAGTGAATAGTAGTTGATTAATTGATGAAGTAAGTTACTAATTTTTTATAAAATAAAAAGGGAGAAAAGGAGAAGAAACAGAAGGCGGAGGCTGTAGTAATAGTAGTTGTATTTTTGGAAAAAGAAAAAGCAGCAGCAGTAACAGTAATAGTAAATTTGAATATTAAATATAATTGGATTAGCATATTTCATATCTAAATTTAAAATTTTTGATTGACGTAAAGTGAATTTAGATATATTTTATTTTAGTGTTTGCATATATAAATAAAAAATAAAATTTTAAAATTAAATTTGAAGTTAAGAAAATATAGGAGAAATAACTAGAATTAACATCTCTTTACTGACCCAAAATTTAAATAAAAATCATTATGTTACTATTTTGCCCCTATGAATGTAATGAGATATAAGTTAATTCATTTAGAAAGTGAGAAAGATAAAAGAGATGATTGAGAATACTGTTAAATGAAGATAAAAGGAAGAAAATGCATCAATTCATAACATATTTAATGAGTTAAGATATATGAGATTTAGATAAACTAAACTCATAAAAAGGATCAAAGTGCTTATACTAACTACTGAGGAGGGAGGATATGTGATGGGGTGAACGTTTTATCCGGATATTTTTTTATAATTTTGGTGTCCTCATTATTATTAAATTTCTTCGACCCAATTTGTCGCCTAACATTGAAAAGTAGAATCTACCGGTGGAGGATTTAACTAGGGTCCACGTGGTTGAGCTGTACAATAATATCATCAATCGCGGGAGGGACCAATGATATGGAAAATGATTATTCCTTTCATATGTGAAAATAATTTAAGAAACATAAATATCATCAAATGACAGTAGGGCTCCGATGACAGTAGCGAGAGCAGGCATCTTGAGATTGCTGCTTTGGATGCTTGGAATTGGGGATTCAGAGAGAGTTTGGAGCTTGCGAGTTGCAAAAGAGAGCTGGCAGTGAGAGTGAGATATGGAGTAGTCCTGTTTTTTTTAATCAAACCTTTTTTTCTTTGATACAATGGACTAGTCCTTTTATCCCACTTTTGTCACCATTTTGTCAATGGAGATTACAATTTTTTTGGGTCATATCAATTTGACCAAAAGAAATCACACGTGGACTAGTCCTTAATTTGGGTACACTATTTTGTCAATGGAGATCCCACGTTATACTAGTCCTTAATTTTATCCCACTTCTCTATTTGGGTCACGTCAATTTGCAACGTATGAACAACTTATTTTAGTAATGGTTTCACTTGTACTGTTCCAATCCTTAATACAAGGACTATTTAGTTACTTTTTACATATTAAGAAAGCTTGATAAATTACTTAATTATGAGAAATATGACCTGATCTTTCTGAAATGTCCAATATAACATTAAATTATATATTAATTTATAAGTTAAGTAAATTAGTTTGAGACAAAAAATTAAATATTATATGTAAAATTTTGGACTATGACTAACTTTCTAATTAGCTCCTATAATTAGGGACTGAAATAGTATTTTATTTCAGTTATAGAGAAATTGTCTTTATTTTAAGAATCTGCACAGAATTTTTTTCTTCTTTGAAATCAAAAGTCATCTAAATATTGCACACTAAGATTTCAGTAGGATTCTCAGGTAAAAAAAAAAAAAAAAAAAAGCGCTTCTTGTTCTCTGTGTTTGCGTGTAATAAGACGGGACAAGGTTAGTCATCACTTCTTTTTTTAACTTACTTCTTTATCTCTTATTCACTTTCTCTCCATAAATAAGCGGGATTTTAGAAAATAAAATATATTTTTTATGCATATATATGTCTTACTAATTTTAACCAATTTTTTAATGTGTGTGTGTGTGTGTGTGTGTGTTTCAATAATTTGTATTTTATATATGGGATGGAAGGGAGTAAATAGCTAGAGAAATAAATAATTTAGATTTTTCATGATCTATTTATTCTCAACAAAATTCATTTAACATCGTCCCACCTAGGGGTGTTCAAATCCCGGGACGGGACCGGGAATACCCATTCCCGGTTCCCGTCCCGGGATTTCCCGGGACTGGGATCTCATTCCCGGTCCCGGGACCGGGAATTCCCGGTCTTAATAATATAATTATATTAGTTAAATTTTTTTATAATCTAGTGTTTAAAGTAATTATTTAACACCTAATAAGGTCATAAAAATCACATAAATTGAGTTAGAATTGAAAAATAACATATTATTATCACATTCATCATTTTTGTTATTATCTTTATACATTATATAGTTAGGATTTATATCACGATATATACAATTTAACTCTAACTAAATATGTGATATACATTTTATCAAATGATAACTTAATTTATGGGGTAAAAAATACAAAAATAAAATAATAACCTATTTTTTAAGGAAAAAAAAAAGAAAAAAAAACCGGGACCGGGAATTCCCGAGATCACAAGGTGTGATCCCGGTCCCGGTCCCGGCCGGGACGGGAAATTCCCGGGATAAAATATCCGGGACCGGGCCGGGAGAACCGGGACCGGGATACTTTGAACACCCCTAATCCCACCCATTGAGGCAGGCTTAATTAAGAAATAAAACCCATACACACACACACGCACACAAATAAACAGTGTAAAATGGAGGGATGATTTGGTTTATATACGTATGCTAAAAATATGATCCCATGGTATGGCGGACATGTCCAGGGAGGCCAATTTTGTTTGGTAATCAAACGCCCGTGCGATGGAAGCATATTGCGCATCCAGATTTAAGCAACAGAATTGAATTTAAATAATTTTAACCACAAAATTTTAAAATGACATTTTAAATGCTAAAACTCAATAATTGACCTGTGTCTAGTTCATGCCAAGAGAGAATGAAGAATACATAATGAAGAAGGGTCAAGATTGAACAGAAATTGAACTTAATTAAGCTCTGAACTTCACAATAATTTCTCAATTTATGGAACTTATTTACAAATAATTTTTTTTTTTAGTTGAGACACATTTATAATTTGTTTTTTTTTTAAATGATCTTTTCGTGTCTTTTCACAAATCGGAGCATTTAATCATTTAAGTTACAAATAAAATAATAGTTAATTAATAACGCACACTTGATGGAGAAAAACTTTTCATGCCGAGATATGATTTTTTACTCGAAGCTAAGTAACAATTAAGTGTCTATTTGGATTAGCGGTAGAAGCTGTTTTTTCAACGTGATTTACGGTATACGAGGTAAGTATTTGAGAGGAGTTTTGTTTTGACTTGGATGAACATACTTTTATAATGCTAACTCAAACAGGCACTAAATTTGTAATACCTAACCCTACTTACTTAATACTTAGATGGAGAGAAAATGAGGAAGGAAAGAAAACTTGAGAACAATAAGAAGAGAAATGGACTTTCCTTGTTCTACATCCAAAGAGAAGGATGAAAACAAAGGCAGAGACACATCTAGGTGTGGGTTTTAATGGGGCTACTTGATTGATGTGATTTTTCCCATTTTCTTCCGCCCACTGGCCCGCTTTTTTATTTTATAAATGTTAATTGAAGTTTTTTTAGTAGCTTCTTTCCTTATCTTTTTTCATAAATTATTTTATTAAATTCTCACTTTCTCATAAATTCTATATTGGTCTAAAAAACTGGTCAAAAGAATATATTGGTCTAAAAAGTATTTAAATAATCTTCTACAATATATAAGTAAATATTTTTTGTGACGACTTAATTTAAAGGGAAAATGTCATATAAAGACAATTGAATTACACAAATTCTAATTTGGGTCATTAAAATTGATAAATTATATATTAGGTTATGTGTCACATTTAGGGATTTCAGAGTTTGATTAAATTAATTCCATATCCCTTATTTATTAAAAATGCAAAATTGAAAACCTAATGAGCAATAACAGGAAATATATGGAGACGTTTGCCAAGTAAAAAATTCGACAAAGGAGGCAATTGTAAGTTGGTATAATCTTCCTCCCTTAATCCCTTTTTGTTCATCAGTAAAATCTCACAGCACGAATTGATTTTCTAGGCTGTGTATATGATTCACAAAAGACTTTTTTTTTTTTTTTAAATTTTTTTTATAGCAAAAGGTACCCAAATCTCATCCAGCCTTTCTCCATGTCAATAATCCACGCAAGTTCTGCAGGCACCATTTGATCATCCGCTCACGTGGTTGATCCTCACATCTCAGCCCCTTTGTAAAAGTGCAGCTGCCTCGTCAATAATGCTCGAATTTGCATGCAACTCACTTCTGCCTTTAGAGCGGATAGATTCCGAGGGAAGGGAACTAGGGAGAGTTATGCTGTTTGCATATTAATGGGTTTTGAAATACTGCGCCTCAACAATTGTGTGTGTGTGTGTTGTTTTTTTTTTTTTTTAAATCTGTTGGACTTTGGGTCCAAGTCCGCCCTTGATGGGCCAGACTATTTGATTAGGATACAAGTAGCTTAATCAAATAAGAATCAAATCAGCATTAATTGTAGATTGGGGAATAAGTCAGTATTCATTATGGGATTGTTAATTAAGGAACAAGTCACAATAATTAGGAAATTAATTGAGAATCAATTAATTTAATTACTGACTTGGAAGGCAAGAAGGGTGGACATCATTTCTTAATTAGTGGCCACCCTAAAGCACCATAAATAGGAGGTGCCTCCTTAGTTATTCCTCACCTCTGCTATTGAGTTTTCTAGCAATCTTTTCTCTCTTACCATCTTTCTTGTTTTGGTGATCTGATATGCCAATCCTGATTAGGCTCTAGTAGTCTAATAATCGTGTGGGCACTATTATGGAGCAGTGGAGCTTTGACCCGGATCCGAACATGGATTCACCCCTGTACGCTAGTTCTCTCTCTCTTTATTTTCCCTACATTAGTATTAGAGCTATTTGATCCTTGAGGCTGTGATTATTCTATGTGAATAATTATATGATATAATTTTGTTTATATCTCCATCATATTTTTTCAGCTATGCTACTGTATATATGTATGTATATATTGTATATATTGTTCACGCATATATAATTTGTTTATATATTGATTCATCGCATATTTTCTTCTCCTCTGTGGTCTATTGTGTGTTATGTTTTGAAGCATCATTTATTTTTGCGACATATGTATTAACTGGATTTGTTAGGGAACCTGTAACTATAATTTTGGTTGGTATTAACACATGTTTCTTTGATGCTTCTTCTCTGCCTCCATATGCTTACAAAACAATGTTATAAATATATATTGAATGCCTATATATATATTTCATGGCACAAAGCTTTTCTTCTCTCCTCTTCTCCTCACCTCTTTGATCCTGGTGAGTCTTTGGGACCTATGTGAAACCAAAAACAAGAGACTTTAACCCTCAAAAGGTAGGAAAGATTTTGAAACATAGAAGACACACATCCAAGTCACGTTACGCAGCGCCGTCGACATCGAGAAAAATTGGGAGTTCAAAACTGAGTGTTTTTGCACAAGGTAAGGCCATGGATGTGTAGAGCTTGAAGAGACGATTCCAACGACGCTTAGAACATGCCAAACGGAGTTCGGATGAGGGAGAAATGAAGTAAAGCAGTTGGCGGGTTGCTTGTCGCCGCTGCCACTTGGCTCATGATTTGATTAATAAAAAAGGCATTTTTAGATCAAATAAAGGCCATGAATTTGTAGTTTGCTCAACTACAATTCCAATGACACAAAGAACGTGAAAAACACATCTAAAACGAGGGAGATATGACCTTCCGAAGTTGGCGAGTCTCAATGACCTCTCGAGCTCTAAACGGGTTGGGTTAACCTGGCTGGAGGTTGAAGATGATGATGTGACAGTCAACTGCCAAGTCATTGGTCAACCGAGCCACGTGGCACTAATGAGAGAGTGCCACATTAGCGTTCAATCACACGTAAGTGTCGGGTCAATGAAGGCCATCTCATCCATTGACCGAGACACTTCATCACCATGTCAGCAATCAATAGTCACCTTTGACTGGTCAACGATCAATCGTTGAAAAAAAACCAGAAATTGACACGTGGCGTGTGGGGCCTACTGGGGCCACTGTTTGACACCTGGCAAGCACTGTGGGAGAGAAATCAGTGCGTAGAGTCTGGGAAATTGGCGCGTGTCACCGGTAGATGGATGTAAGGCGGCACAGGACATTACACGCGCCTCTGTTGAGAGTAGCCATTGTTGGAATTTTCTAATTTTTTAGGATTTTTTGATCCAGACCACTTCTAGGGGCGCATAGGACCTCCAATTGAGACGCGGTTTATTCCTAAAATTTCCTAAATTTGAGAGCTTCATTTTGATATATAATTTGCATATATTTGAAGCACGTTTGGATGTTATTTGAGTAAAAAAGGTACTTATATGCACTTAGAGATTCCCAAAAACGTTGAAATTGAGTTAATGATGATTTTATTATTTTTGGGATAGGTTGGCTTACTTAATAAGAGTATTTCAACTGCAACATAAGGTTAATGCTACAAGATTCTTTAAAGTGAGAGATTATTCAAATGAGTTTTTGAATATAAGATCTTATCTAACCTTGACTCAAAATTTTAGAGATAAAACCAGAAAATTGTAGCAACTTGAAATTATTAAATAATAATAAGTTTTCCCATGCTTTTAACCACGTTGATCCAGTTGGGATTGAAGCAGTGACTTCTAAAGTCAACCCTTTATCACAAATGTTGTGACAAAGGATAAGACAGATAGAGATGTGAGAATTATCTCATCAAGTGGGAGGTATGCTACAAATACATCCAAGTGAGTGGATGTCAATATGGCAAAGAGGAGCTTGACATTGTAGCTAGATGCTACATGAGTTCATATGGTCAAAAGGGCCTATGAGAAGGAGAACCTAGTTAAGAGACAACAATATGAGGCAAAGATTTTATAACTTTTTGAATGTTCTTTTTTCATTGAATTTATGATTAAATTCTATGCTTTTAGAATTGAATTAAGCATATTCTCTTCTTTTTTCATGAACATTCATGTTGATTAGATGATATTATATTATCTTATTATTATAACTGTCTTTGATTGAGTGGGAATTTTTAGAATGTGTCTAGAAATCCAAAGGGAAATGTGTTCAATGAAGACTATAGTTACGAGGGTGATGAGCTAACTAGCATGAGTGGGATGAGAGTCAACATAGTTGTCTTCTGAACATGAAACTAGTGAACATATTATCTAATTATCCTTTGTCTTATTTAAACAAATATGATTTGTATACCATAATAATCTAAGTGACCAATTATGACCAAGTCTATTTGACTGAGCTTATGAAGACAAGCTCAATAGAGATATATATGGAGTTAGAAACTCTCACATCTCTTTTCATTCAGGAAGAATGAGATGTTAGGGACATCCTACCAACTAGTCTTTAGCATTTATAGGTTGAAACAACCGAAGGATACAAAAATTTTATGCTATCAAGCATAAAAAGAACAACATTGCTAAGATTTATGATGGTACGAGCAATGTAACTTTATCCAAGCTATTTGGATAGTGCTGGAAAGTAGTGAAATGGATGATCTTCTTCCATAAAGTTAAAACTAAGTTAAGTTTAACATAGTGTATGAAGTCCTAACATGTCATTTAGGCAACACTTAAGGCAAATGTCAAATTAAGAAGTTGAGACAAATACAATGCCAAATTCTTTCTAACAAACAATAAGTGTATGTTGTGATAAGACGTCTCCTAGTGAGTGGGAGTAAGCCACGTCTTCTAGTGAGTGGGCATATATGAAAGCAAATATTGCTCGTAATATGCATATTGTGACCTTCAGCAGTGTGATTTGCCACATTGAACTTAAGTGTGAAAGACTGAAGGATCCAAGATCCATCAGTCAGACGAACTTAGCTAAAGAGTAGGAGGATTCATCCTCTAAGCCTAAAGGCAAGAAACCTATGAGGTAAACTTGATCTAGAGGAGGTCAATGGTTTCTACAAAGATGAAAGGCTGCATTGATAATCCTTTAAGGGTTGTAGAAGTAGCAATCCACATGAGTAGTAGATGTTTTACAGAAGCATATGGCTTCATGTCAGATGCAAAAAAAGAAAGAGAAAATCAAGGGATTGGGACTTGCACATTAACTCTACATAGATAAACCACCCTGATTCACTCTATACAATTGCAACCGACAAAATTACATCTTTGCCATCTCTTTAGTTAAGGATCGATAGGACTGTGACTCTCAAATCATTTGTTGGGTTTTGATGTTTCTTTTTGGGCTAATAAATCCATTTTTTGCCACATGCACACATTGATCAAAAGAAATGATCAAACTAGCAAAAGAGAATTTGCTAAATAATGTGTGCTAAAGGGTTAATACTCTTGTGAGTAAAATAAGCAACTTAGTCTACCTGGCAAGAAAGACAAAGAAATATTTTGAGAAGATATCCTCTATAATTGGCAAACCATAATGTTTGTGAACTAAATGAACATGAGGGCAAAACACAAAGCTTGGTATTTCGTTAACGTCATGGACATTTACTCGAAATACAATAATGTTTACTTGATTTTAGGCAAACATGAAGCTGTTAGATAATGGTTGAATCTAGTCTGGAATCAGTTAAACTTAAAGGATAAGACCTTTTGAACTAACAAGGGTTAAGGATACCCACGTGATTAGTTCAAGTTGCTTTGTGTACAAGAAAGGAATTGTTAGGCAACTATCAATACCTAGAACCCTTTAAAATAATAGAGTTGTTGAAATGGAGAGATAGACCTCTCCTTGACATGGTTGAGTAAATAATGGCATAAGTGAAACTATAAGCCATATGTTGATATGTAAACTTACATCTATAGTCTTCACACTTAACCAAATGCCCTTTATGTCAGTCATGACCTTACCCTGTGAATTGTGGATAGGCCTTAGATTAGGCCCAAGCTCGTTAAGACTATAAGGGTTAGCAACTTCATATCCATAATTCTTCCTATGAGTAAGGAAGATTGGGGCCAAGGTACGAAAGGTATCTCTTTGTGAGATGACCTGAGAATTTGACAGGACAAGTCTTTGTTACGTGTGTAAGTGATCAATTAAATAGTGCAAGTGTACACTGTCGTAATCAAGTAATACAGAAGTGAGTAGAGTACCGTTCCCATGAGGATTGATCACTAAGTACCAAAATGGGTAATTTTAATTCTATTTAGTCAATCGATTAGTTGGTGATTGAGAGTACAAAATAAAAGATAATTAAATATGAGTGCAAATGATATGAAAGCAACTATGAGAAAAAAGCCCTAGGGGTTATATTTCACTTAACAAATTACAAATTGAATTACTTATCTATTCTAGCCTAATTTATTCCACATGATTGATAGTCGAGTTTTCCTAATTTAATTGCTAGCCTCTTCCAAGGTCAAGCAATTCTATAATTAATTGCTAATCCAATATATTCCTATATGAATTTAAGCAATTAATTATGCATTAAGATTTATGGAACTCAGTGAGACTACACAACTCATGAATATATTCCTATTTCATATGCAAGATATGGTTTTAATTATAGGATCGATACACATGCATCTCCTTCCGGTCTCAACATGTATATTGAAATCATTCAAAAGATGGCCAGTCAATCAAAACCATTAAGAATAATAATTAAAACTCAATTATGAAGGATAAATTAAAACTAGATTTAATAAGTAAAGATTCAATCCGTTATTAGTAAGCTACGTCATCACCCTAGGAAAATGAAAATTTAGCTCATGATAACATTAAAAACAAAATAAAAATAAATTAACATTGCATAAAGCTTGAATGAAAACCTAAAAAATACTGCATAAACTTGAATATTAAATTCTCAAACATAAATATACAACCAAAAGATGCATGAAAAATGGGGAAATCTAGCCGTCTTTTTAGGAGATAAAACCTTCCATGTAGGCGGCATGCAAAATGTAATACAATGCATGAAATTAAATCTAGAAAATAACATAATTTATTCATAACTATCAGAGAAAAGATCTCTCCTTGTCAGAGAAGGACCTCTAATTGTCAGAGAAAGAAAACTCTACTTCCCTCTCTTTCTTCCTTCTTTGCTTGGCCTTGATCTCCATTTATAGGGGGAAAATATGCTGCTATAGTGCCAGAATAGTAAACCGCGTTGATATAGTGAAACGCTACAGTGTATGTTGGCAACTGCTACAGTTTTTGGCGGCTGCTACAGTAACGGCCAGCTACAGTGATTCCACATGAATAGTAAACATGAATAGTGACGGCCCTAGATAGTGCCACTGCTGTAGTACCCTATCATTTTTTTAGCTGTGCTTCTTTGTCTTGTTTCAATCCTGTGGGTCTGTATTTAGATCTCCTTTCTTCTCTTTTCTCCTTAACATGGTGTACATGACTATCAAAAGAAAAGCAAGAAAATATTTATCAATTACACCCAAATTAATTACATTAAGTTCAAATATTGTGCACAAAATTATCATACAAGGGAAAATAAATATGCAAATATTTTTCATATCAAATTCCCCCACACTTAGCTCTTGGACGTCCTCGGACAGGAGTGGCTAATAAGTGCTTACAACAAAATCAGAAGTGTCAAGTCATAAGTAAGAACACAACTGAAAAATAAAGAAATCATAGTATTCATGAATTAACAAAAATATAAACTGGTAATTTTAATTGAAAACGAATAATCTGAGTTCATAAGTGTAGCTTATTTTCTCAATCTCTCAAGTGTTTAAGGGTAAGTGTTTCGCTCAAATTCAACCAAAACAATTGCACTACCATAGGCTTACTAAAAATCTCAATCTCCACTACTTAATTCACATGCATAATTCAAATTAAAAGAACTTATTAAGGGTTGTAATGGGGTTAAGGTAAAAGGAATGTAAAACATGGTATGAAAGGCTTAAAGAAATAGAGCAATTGAAAAATGGGCTACTTATACATAAATTCATTTCATCACAACAACTCACAATTCAAATACTTAATAACTTTTTTTTCTCTTTTTTTTTCTTTTTTTTTTGAATTGCAACTGTAAAGTTGATGATAGATACATCCCCACACTTTGTCAAAAGCCCATTTCACAGGAATTTCAAATGCTCCACTAATCTTCCAAATAAGGTAAAAGCACTTGATATATCATTAAAGCATATGTTAATGGGTTGAGAACAAAGAAATAGTCAATTAGGCTCAAAGGGGCTTAACAACGATATAATTGCAAGGTTGGATATTTGGCTCTGGCTAAAGAAAATGAATGCCTTTATCATTTTTGAATGTGCATGTGAGATATAATTTCAACCAAATTTAAAGTAAGTCCTAGAGTGACAACTTAATAGGTGAATATTACACATAAGAGAAATAATTATTATAGGCTCAAAAGCTCACGGTCAGGGGTTTTTAAACTTAGTTCATTCAATCTCAAAATTCATCACCAATTGCAACAATCAGTTGTTCATTCATGCTATAAAATCTCTAAATTCAATTGATCCACACTTAAAACTTATATACTTCTTAAGATCATTACAAAGCACTTAAACAAAATATTTTTTTTACTTTTTCTCTTTTTTTAGAAGGAACAACAAAAAAATGCAACTAATAAAATGCGTCTCAGAAGTTAAGAATAACTCCTTACTCTACCATTTTTTTCCACATCCCATGCATCTAATGGTTTTACTAACTAACTAAATATAATTTTTTTCTCCTCCCCCAACCTAAATCAGACATTGTCCCCAATGTCTTCTAGAGCTTAGAGAAAGGTTTTTTAAACACAAACACACAATAAATCAAAACACTAAAAGTAAAACCAAAAGATTAAGGAGAGTTACAATCGAAGAGTGGTATCTGGATTCTGCTTCTGACTGCTTTTTGAAGATTGCCCACCTATTTGCTTGACTAATAGATATGGGTGAGGTTCATAGGTTTGTAGTTGATCGAGCAGCTGATTAAATGCAGAAATTATGGAATGGTGAGTTGTTTGGGGTATGAATCCGGTTTCCATAACATGATCAAAAAAAGACAACAGATTATCATAAAAACCATTAACATTTAACAATCCTAATGGCTTTTTGTGAAAGTTTAACTTAGCCCAATATGCAAAGCTAGAAATGCCATCCAACATCTCCAAACCACCAGGTAGAGCGATGAAAGCTTAAGCATGGTAGAACATTTGTCCCATTCGTTCAGGCAAGCTTGAAACCTGTAACTCTTGTCCTAAGGAAAAAGTGTGATCTTCTAACTCCTTCACCCTTACACTCAAACCCTTGCTTCTATTCATGGATGCAGAAAGAGCGACACTTCCCCTTAGGCCCTGAAAACCTCCTTCGTACACAAAGTTGATCCTTCTGGCAGCTAATGCAATTCCTAGTTCGTTTGCTGCTGTGGAAAACTCTCTATTCTTGCCCGAATAAGTTTCACAAAAAATGCAAATAGATGTAAATATACATTTTTTAGTGATACCCTTTTTCTCTTTCTTTCTCTTTGACCATTTGTGTTTACAAGTAGAAGAATGCATATTTACAAGTGAAGAGTACATATTTAAAAATGAAAGAGTACATATTTATATCACTAAAACAACGACTTAAAAAGAAGTTTGAAAATTTTTCCGACATAGATGACCGGTGGGCCATTGCGTGAAGAAATTAAATAAAAAAAGGAAAGAAAGTCAAAAGTTATTGAAAAGAAAAGACATATTAAACAAAAGTTGTGAAAAGGTAAGATAGATTAGACAAAAGTTATGGAAAAGATAAAAAGGATTAAACAAAAGCATGATTATGTATAGTAGTTGTGATTTTGGCTCACATCTTCCTCTGGTTTTACGTCCAGTAACGGCTTAAATGCTTTCTATGAATCGAGGATTTGTTTCCCATCCAATTTTCTTATAAACTGGCAAACAGGTTCTTTTAACATCAGATTCCCAGGCAATAACGCTCTTTTTCTCTATTGAATATGTCCGCTAAATCAAGAAGAATACAATGAACATCACCAATCGGATGTGTCTCAAGAGTTTGAATGATATCATCTGGTGACTCCTTACTCAGTCCATCATTTATAAACTTAATTTTATCTTCTCAATTTATAGAAACCATACCTTTATTCCTACAACACTGATCACAATTCCACCTTGCACATTTGTGACAGACATTCATCCTTTTAGTTCTTCTCTTTTTGGAGTATGAACTTCTTCCTATTCCTGGCAAAGGTTTAACAAATGATTTATGAATCTCACTTGCTAAATGTACCTTAGTTCAATGATCTAACATACATCCACAGCAAGGCCCAAACGATTGAATATCATCATCCTTTCAAGTTGACTGCTATAGATCTTCTTGAGCACATCTTTGGGAAGAGTGGGGAACCTGTTCTTAAGCTTTGCAAGATATTCCTCCATGGTAACTTAAAATAAAACTGGTGAAAACTAAAATCTCAATGTAGTGCAGTGTGTTTCGGTGAGTAGGAAAGAAAAATCAGGGAGTAGGAAAGAAAATTGAGAGAGTAAGAAAGAACCTTTGGGTTGCCTCCTAAATAGCCGCCCTTCTTTAACATCTTTAGCTAGACAAAGATTAAACCAAAAAAATTTTCTTTATTTTTTATTATTTTATTTTATTTTATAATATTTTTTTTTTAAAAAAATTACTAGATTGAAGACTTACCTGTTGGTTCCTCAAACATGATGATAGATTTCAAAGTGTTGAGTGCACCTTCATTGTATTCTTTGAGCCTTTGCCCATTCACTTGGAATTTTTGATCACCATCTTGAATCTCCACAGTTCTATATGGCCATACTTGAATTACAGTAAAAGGACCTGACCACGTTGATCTCAACTTTCCTGGAAAGAGCTTTAACCTTGCGTTGTATAAAAGTATTTTTTGTCCTCGTGTAAACTCTCTCCTCAAAATTCTTCTGTCATGCCACATTTTTGTCTTCTCCTTGTATAACTTGGCATTTTCATAAGCTTGTTGTCTAAATTCTTCAAGCTCTTTGAGTTGGAGAAGCCTTTTCTTACCAGCTGCCTTTAAGTCAAAATTTAAGGCTTTTACTGCCTAATATGCTTTGTGCTCCATTTCTACTGGAAGATGGCATGCTTTTTCGTAAACTAATTGATATGGGGATGTACCAATTGGTGTCTTGAAAGCAGTTCTATAAGCCCAAAGTGCATCATCTAATTTCTGTGCCTAGTCCTTCTAATTGGAATTCACCGTCTTCTCTAAGATCCACTTTAGTTCTCTGTTTGAAATTTCCACCTGCTCGCTAGTTTGTGGATGATATGGAGTCGCAATCTTATGGGTTATTCCATATTTAGGTAATACTGATTGAAGCTACTGATTACAAAAATGCCTTCTTCCATCGCTGATAATAGCTCTAGGCACTCTAAATCTTGTAAAAATAGTTTTCCTCATAAACTTCACAGCCACCAGAGAATCATATATTGGAAAAGCAGCTGCTTCAACCCACTTGGAGACATAGTCAACAGCTTCCAAAATGAACTGATTGTTAAATGAGGATGGAAAAGGCCCTATAAAATAGATCCCCCATACATCGAAAAGCTCAACTTCTAAGATATTGGTTAAAGGGCTTCATGTCTCCTTGAGATATTTCCCGTTCTTTGACATCTGTCACAGGTTGCCACAATTTTGTGAGCATCCTTGAAGAGTGTAGGCCAATAAAATCCTGATTGAAGGACTTCAGTAGCAGTTTTATTTGCTCCAAAATGACCACCGTATAGGGATGAATGACAGTGATTTAAGATGCTGTCCATTTCTTATTCAGGAACACATCGCCTGATAATTCAATCTAGGCATTGTTTTTATAAGAACGGATCCTCCCAAAAGTAATTCCTTACATCAGCTAGAAATTTCTTTTGTTCTTTAGAAAGTTCATAAGGCATTACTATGCTTGCCAAATAATTTACAAAATCAACATACCATAGGGTAGGTTGTGACTACATGATAAAAAGTTTCTAATCTGGGAAATTCTCTTGGATTGGTGATTCTCTCTTTTGTTCAGATGGTTCTAATCGAGAAAGATGATCTGTAATGAAATTCTCGGTCCCCTTTTTGTCTTTGATCTCCAAGTCAAATTCTTGTAGCAGAAGCACCTATCTGATCAGTATAGGTTTAGCATCTTTCTTCTAAATCAAGTATTTGATTACTGAGTGGTCTGTCCAGACAATGACCTTTGACCCAATTAGGTAAGCTCTGAATTTGTCGAATGCAAACACAACTGCTAATAGCTCCTTTTCTGTTGTTGCATAATTCAGCTATGCCTCTGAGAGTGTCCTACTAGCATAGTAGATGGTGTAAGAGGCAAGCTTCACCCAAGAGGGGGGGTGAATTGGGTGATGTTATAAATTTTTCGCTTGATGTGGTGATATGAAAAATATAGTAGATAGAGTAGAGTTGAGAAGATTTGAACACAGAGATTTATACTGGTTCGGCCTAACAACAAGGCCTACGTCCAGTCCTCAGAGATCAAGACCTACTGAGATTTTCACTATACTTCCAAGATTCAATGGGCTCTCAGAACGCCACAAGACAACAATTGTCCTTGAACGGACTACGAGCAGAAATATTCTCTTACTAAGAAATTTCTCTCCCCCTTACGACAAGTCTTACGTGCAGAAAAACAACCTATGACCTTTCTCACTTGCTTATGTATACAAGGCTTATGAGCAGCAATGTTCTCTCCTGCTTACACCTCTGTAAGTCTTACGAGCAGCAACGTTCTCTTCTGCTTGTATCTTATAAGACTTATGAATGGAAGGTTCAACAAGGAATTCTCTCAACTGCTTCTCTCGTAAGGAAAAACTACCCTCTCAAGGTCCCAATACCTTGAGATCACATAAACATATAATTTGAATTGTATGAAGACTCTCTTACAAAGCAAATGAATAAACACTGAAGATCAATGTGTATACAGAGGAAAATGATGAATAGCAGAAACTTAGTATGAGCTTATGAATGCATGTGCTACGTTGTGTTTTTGTTCTCCTTGAATCTCTGTATATATAGTTGCTCCAGTTTTTGCCCGTTTGGAAACTCTTCATTTGTGGAGCGGGACATTTGAAATTAATGGCAGACATGCGCATGTTTTGAATAATCTGAGTGTGGTCGGTGACAGCGTGTATATAATCATATTGTCTGCCGTTGTTTGACTTTTCCTCATGTGGTCCAATTCCAACATTTATATTCCTGTATTATACTTTTAAAATAATCAAAACAATGTTAAACAATGATAAAGAGTAATGATGATATGAATAAACAATAATAAACTATATTCGGAATGAACGTTGTGATACTTAGCATTTTCGGTGGTCAAACAGGGCATCACTCGAGCATGAAAGATTCACTTCGAGTGATCTCCTATTTTCCTTCATATACCTCTGTTATCGGGTTGTGCTCGCATAGAAAATCAGAGAGACAAAATCTTCACTCGCGGGTGAAGTCAGGTCTCACTCGAGCACAAAACCTCTGCTCGAGTGATCTTGCAATTTTCACAGGGAATGTCCTCTCGGGTCATCACTCGCACACCTTATTGACAAGAGTGAGAATTTGTACTCGCGGGTGAAATGGACTCTCACTCGAGCACACTTACCTCTGCTCGAGTGAGACGCATATTCTCAGGGAATATGCTCTCAATATCATCACTCGCATCAGATTTTCAGAGGGATAGAATTTTTACTCGCGAGTGATCTGAGCCCTCACTTCGACCACAATGCCTCTGCTTGAGTGAGAAGAATATTCTCAAGAATTATACCTTTTAAACAAGCACTTGCAGCAGATTTGGAGAGGGAATGAATTTTCACTTGCAAGCATTGATGTGTCACTTCGAGCATGAACGGGTGTGCTCGAGCACACTTGCACTCCTATGAACTTCATGACTCTCGGCCAAGTGCTCGCAGTACCCTGCTCGAGTGAACAAAGGAAGCATGCCATCACTTGCTCTCGGCCAAGTGCTCGCAGCACCCTGCTCGAGTGAACAAAGGAAGCATGCCATTACTTGCTCTCAGCCAAGTGCTCGCAGACCCTCACTCACATGTGTGCTCGAGTGATCTAGTGATCACAAAGGAAAAATTCCTCTCGTGTACATACTTTCTAGCTTTCTCTCACACCTGCTCGAGTGCAAAGGAGATCTCTGCTCGAGCACAAACATCCTGCTCGAGCACTCAAGTGCAAATTCACAGCAGATATCAGCAAAACATCAAATATGCATTTGGTAACTTGGAAACTTTTCTTAACCTTCTAAAAACATGTTTTGCACATAATTGAGTTATTGTTATCATCAAAACTTGGGATCTAACATTCTCCCCCTTTTTGATGATGACAAAACTCTTTGTGATGAAGATTTAAAAGAAATTGATTGAATTTGAAAATTTTTGAAATTTCTTCAATGTTTCCAAATGCATATCATGTTTAAGTTTCAAATTCAATTTTTTCCTGCAATGTTGTTTCCTCTAGACACTTAACAACCAAGATTAGTATAATATGAGATATATAACTTAATAAGAACTTAATAACTTGTAACATTGAAATTTAAAGTTTGAACCATATCATTAAACTTGGAAAAACATAATAACTTGTAATTCAAAATGACATACATATCAAATCCTACCCAATACAAAAATCTACCCAAACACCCATATACACCCTTCAGAAGCTCAGAAAACATCACACACCCTTCTCCCCCGTTTTGTCAACATCAGAAGGGGGGCTGTGGAGGTGGAACAAAGGGTACCATGGCAGTGAGAGGGTCAATAGGCGGATCAGAAGGAGATGTTGGCTGTGGTAAAGGCGACCGATCAAAGGTAACATCGACATTAGACTCTAGATCAGTGAAAAGTACATGAGTCTGTGGATGAGTCTGTGGATGAGGTGGTGAGGTATGAGTGGTCTCTGGAGGCACCCCGGAAGACGAGGAGGGAAAATGTGAGTGCAGGAAAGTCTCCATATTGGTGATCCTCTGTGACATCTCATCTTGTGTTTTGAACATTAGTTCAAAGTTAAGATTGGCCTGGTCTACCAATTTAATGACTTGTGTTTCCATCTTCTCCACAAGCTTCTCATATTCATCTACCAACTCCTTCTTCAAACTTGATACAGCTTGATTAATTACCTCAGTCAGATGATTAGACAAAGAGGCATTGAGAAAGGAAGGAGGAGGAATAGGCCCTTGTGCAGATGATTGTGCCTCATCTCCTCTGGATGGAGTGGCTTTCCTCTTTGATGTGGCTTTGGTCCGACTCACCGGAAGATTGATACCCATGTGAGTTAATTGAGTCTTACCAAACCATGAGATAAGGACCCTTTCTTTTCCTTCCAAATATCAAATTTTGTTTTTCATCAAGATGAAGGAAACAAGTTGAGGGTAAGGAATGGTTGCAGATTTTGTTGAAGAGAATCTAAACCTTCTCATTTCATTAAAAATGATCTCCCCTACATTCCTTTGTTGTTTAGAAACCAAAGAAGCCAAGAGATAGTAATCTTTTTGAGCAAAGTGGGTAAAGTTCCTGGATTTATTGACTATGCTCCGAGAATAAATGTAATGAAGGATTCTGTGATTATCAGGCATCTCAATAGGCTTGAAAATAAGGGGGCCAATTGGGTCTTTAGGTCTTAAAATTTTAAAGGTTTCATTGGCAGAGAAAAAGGGTGGATCAGTAAGAGGTGCCACATAACCAAGTAAATCATTTATGATTTTGGCAGAGATCATAACGAATTTCCCTCTAATGGTTGTAGATACAGCTTCTTCAATCAAATCACCGGATCTAGACATGATATTATGAATTTTCATGTTGGAATAAAATGTCTTTACAACAGTGGGGGAATATGGCAAATGGATTTCTAACCAGGGAGCATAGTATTGAAGGTAAGGGTACAAGTCCAAATGACAGTTATTTTTCAAGTAATCCAAATCCACATACACTACAGGGCAGAAATGTCTATGCTTAAATTCATCATCATATACCTGCTGAGATACTGCCTTAAGTTCTGTCACATTGAATCCCTCAGGAGGACTAGTGAGTTGATCTTCCACTGGTGCTTGTGATGCCGAGGGTGCTCTAGAGGCAGAAACACTGGGTTGCTTAACTTTATGTGAACTTGAAGCACCGACTTGAGAAGCAATTTGCCCAACTATCTTGTAAAGTTTGGATTTCTCAATTGCTTCCCGGAGTTGTCTACTTAAGGAATCATCAGAGGAAGAAGATGATCGGGGTTGCTCTGACTCCTTTTTCTTCCCTTTTCCTTGCACCTCTTTGGATTGAGACCGGGTGATTATAGGTTCCTTGAATGCCACACCCTTTGGTTTCTTTTGAGGAGGTTGGTCTTTCTTTAAAACTCGAGGTTTTGGGTGAGGTTTCTTAGCCGGAGTCCTCTTCTTGGTCTTGGGTTTAGGAGGAGGTGACGGTGAAGATGAAATTTTAGGAGATGGAGGTGTTGGTTCTGGGGTACCCGATTTACTGCCAGCAGACTGAGTAGGAGATGGAGAATGGGATCTTTGAGGAATAGAAGGTGTTTTGGTTCTTGCCATTGGAGAACAAGAAAGAAAATTAAGAACGCACAAATTTCGAATGTTAAGAGAAAAACGAAATTAGGGTTTGAATGGGAAATGCAGAAGGTAAAAATCACCTTTTATGGAAGATTGAAGAGTTGTAACGGTGATTTAAAGCAGAAAGACGTGATTGAATGGTGAGAGAACGGTTGAAGGTGAAGAGTTGTGTCTTTCGAGTGAGAGAGCACTTCGAGTGAGAGAAGGAAGTGCGACGTTCTGAGCTCCCCAGTAACTGATATAAGTGACAGTGCTCGAGCATGAACCCTAGTGCTCGAGTGATGTTCATACTGTGCTCGCGAGTGTTCTATCTGTGCTCGAGTGATTTTCTGGAAAAATAAAGAAGCAATTAAAACGTACCTGGATTGTGAATTTCTTGACATATTTTTGCATCTTTGTACTCAAATCCTCCAAGATCATTTGAGTAACCATGATTTGAATAGCTTTTACAAAGAGATTCTTCTTCTTCACTCGAGCAGGTATTCCTCACCTCAAGCATGTTCATATCATGCTCGAGTGAGAATTCCTCACTCGCGAGTGAGTTCAATTCTCACTGTTATTTCTGATATATTCTCTTGGTATTCTTAACTCCTCTGTTAACCTCTGTTATTCATGTCAAAGAGCAGAGTATCATAAATAGTGCTGTGCTCGAGCAGAGCTTCTTGTGCTCAAGTGACACAGCTCATCACTCGAGCAGCACCCTCTGTGCTTCGAGTGAGAATCCTGCAAAAACAATTTTTGACCACTCCGATGCTAAAGTCAGTATGGTTATCATCAAAATAATTATTTAATTAAACCTTTTTAACAAAAAAAAAAACTTACAACTCATTAGGATTAACCATTCCTAATTCTCTTCGAATATAGAGGAATTGCTCTTTTGCAATTGGTTTTGTGAAAATATCCGCAAGTTGAAGATGAGTTGGTATGAATTCCACTTTGACATCTTTCTTTTGAACATGATCTCGGATGAAATGATGTCGAATGTCTATATGCTTTGTTCTTGAATGTTGTACAGGATTCTTTGCCAAGCTTATCGTGCTAGTATTATCACAATAGATTGGGATTTCTTTTAAATAAATTCCCAAATCTTGAAGTTGTTGTTTTAACCAAAGCACTTGTGAACAACAGCTTGCCACAGCTATATATTCAGCTTCAGTCGAAGATAATGACACTGTGTTCTGCTTCTTGCTAAACCATGACACTAGAGAACCTCTGAGAAATTGACATTGACCACTGGTACTTTTCCTGTCAGTTTTGTATCCACCGTGATCTGAATCTGAATATGCCATCAAATACTCGTTCCCTCTTTTTGGATACCACAGACCAAGCTCAGAAGTATCTCTTAGATATTTAAAAATCCTTTTTACTGTCTCTGCATGAGATACTTTAGGATTGGATTGATACCTTGCACACATTCCTACACTGAACTGAATATCTGGCCTGCTTGCTGTAAGATAGAGCAATGAACCAATCATTCCTCTATACTTTGTGATGTTGAAGCTCGGTCCCTTTACATCAGCATCCAACAATGTTGTAGAACTCATTGGAGTATCAGCTCCATTAGCATTATCTAATCCATATTTTTTTAATAATTCTTTCAAATACTTTGTCTGAGATATAAATATACCATTCTTCTTTTGTTTGATCTGAAGTCCAAGAAAGAAATTCAATTCTCCCATCATGGACATTTCAAATTCTCCCTGCATAATCTTAGAAAATTCTTGACACATAGATTCATTAGTAGCACCAAAAATAATATCATCAACATAAATTTGAACTATTAGAATATCATTTTTGTTATGTTTGATGAATAAAGTTGTATCAACTTTGCCTCTGACAAAACCTTGATCAAGAAGAAATTTGCTTAGTCTTTCATACCAAGCTCGGGGTGCTTGTTTCAAACCATATAATGCTTTCTTGAGTTTGAAAACATAATCAGGCTTTGTTTCATCTTCAAAACCAGGAGGTTGTTCGACATATACTTCCTCCATAATATAACCATTTAGAAAAGCGCTTTTTACATCCATTTGATAAAGTTTAAAACTTTTGATGCAAGCAAAAGCTAAGAGTACTCGTATTGCTTCCAATCTTGCCACTGGAGCATATGTTTCCTCATAATCAATACCTTCTTCTTGATTATAGCCTTTGGCGACCAATCTTGCTTTATTTCTCACAATGATTGCTGATTCATCAAGCTTGTTTTTGAAAACCCATTTAGTCCCTATAACCGTATGATCTTTAGGTCGAGGAACTAAATCCCAAACTTGATTTCTTTGAAATTGATTTAGTTCTTCTTGCATAGCAATCACCCAATCATTGTCAGATAAAGCTTCTTCTATATTAGAAGGCTCAATTTCAGAAATAAAAGCTGAAAAAGTTACCTCATTAAGGATTCTATTTCTGGTTTTGACACCTTCATGAATATCTCCTATAACTTGATCAATTGGATGATCTTTCATATGTCTCCATGCTTTAGGTTGAGCATGATCATCGACATCTTCTATATTTTGAAAATCATTTGTTTCAAAATCATCCTGATTTGAAATGGATTTGTTTTTCTTGATTGAATCCATTTCTTCTTCATCATTAAGTTTTGTCTGAGATTCAATTTCATCAAACACAACATGAATAGATTCTTCAATAGTACATGTTCTTTTATTGAAAACTCTATAAGCTTTACTTCTATTAGAATATCCTAGAAAAATACCTTCATCAGACTTTGAATCAAATTTACCTAAATTTTCCTTACCATTGTTATGAATGAAGCACTTACACCCGAAGATATGAAGATGAGCAATGTTTGGCTTCCTTCCTTTGTAAAGTTCATATGGTGTCTTTCCAAGAGATTTGCGAATATATGCTCTGTTTGAGATATAGCATGCAGTACTCATTGCATCTGTCCAGAACACTTGTGATATTTCTTTTTCATTAAGTAATGCTCTTGCCATTTCTGTAAGCACTCTGTTCTTCCTTTCTACTACACCATTTTGTTGAGGTGTTCTCGGGGCTGAGAAGTTGTGATCTATTCCTTTGTCGTTGCAGTAATCTTCAAACAATTGATTATCAAATTCTCCTCCATGATCTGTTCTAATAGAGACAATAGGAATACCTTTCTCATTTTGAACCTTTTTGGCAAACATAATAAATTCAGCAAAAGTTTCATCTTTTGAGGCAATAAATATAGTCCATGCAAATCTTGTAAAATCATCAACAATTACTAACGTATATAAATTTCCTCCAAAACTTTTTACTCTTGTAGGACCTACCAAATCCATATGAAGTAATTGTAAAGGTTTTGAAGTAGAAATTTCATATTTAGTTTTAAAAGAAGATTTAGTTTGTTTGCCTTTTTGACATGCTTCACAAATCATGTCGTCTTTGAATTTGAGTTTAAGAAGGCCTACAACTAAATCTTTTCTAATCAATTTGTCAAGTTGATTCATATTGACATGAGCCAAACGCTTATGCCATAACCAACTTTCCTCTGATCGACTAAGAAAACAATTTTTAGAAGAATTTGAATTTAAATCAATAGTATAACAATTACCGTCCCTTTGAGCTCGGATCTTTGCTTTGATAGTTTCTTTGTTTAGGAGTAGATCTTTCTTGCTTACTATCAAGCATTCTTTTGAGTCAAAAATCACCCAGTTATCTTTGTCTGTGCTTTGGCTTACGCTTAAGAGATTGTGGCATAATCCTTCAACATAATATACTCCGTTGATCTGAATGCCATCGGTTCTTCCTACTTCACCAATTCCAGCAATACGTCCAGATTGATTTCCTCCAAATGTCACCTTTCCTCCTTCTTTAGTTTCAAACATGGTGAACTTATTTTTGTCACCAGTCATGTGTCTCGAACATCCACTATCAATATACCATTTGTTCGCTCGAGATGCTTTGAGACATACCTAGAATAAGATGATCAGGTTTTAGGTACCCACACTTTCTTGGGTCCTTTGTGGTTAGTACTTGAAATATGTGTCTCTTTCGGAACCCATTTATATGTTCCAACAACCTGTCCCTTTTTGAAATAACATGATGAAGTATAATGTCCTTTCTTATTACAATAATTACATGATACAAATGGATTCGATGTATGCACAGAATTCCTAAAATATTTAAGATAGTCTCTACTATTCTTTTTATTCTTATTATGCATAGCATTATATCCAATTCCAGATTTATCAAATGAAACTTTCTGAGAATTTAAAATGACCTTGAGTGTTTCACTTCCTTTAGTAAATTTTTCAACAACCTTTGTTAAATCTTCTATTTTCTTATCTTTCTCTTTACACATTTCATATGATGATATGACATTACTTTCTAATTCTTTTACTTTCTTCTTATAACTAACCATTTCTTTAGCAACTTTGATGAATTCTGTATGTAATGCATTATATTCAGATAACAATTCATCATAAGAGGGTTCAGAGTCACTTACCTCAGAGTCTGATTCTTCTTCCTTAGCTACCAAGCATAGATTAGCTACTTCGTCGTTGTCATTTTCTTCGTCTGACGAACTATCACCCCAAATAGATGATATATATGCTTTCTTTTTCTGCTTCTTTTTGTCTTTATTTCTGAAGCATTCAGATTTGATGTGTCCTGGTTTCCCACATTCATAGCACACTATTTGTTGTTCTTTGTTTTCTTTCTTGCTTGGTCCACCTTGATAGTTCTTGAAATTCCTTTGTCCTCTTCTGTAAAATTTCTTGAACTTTCTCACGATCATTCCCATTTCATTATCACTAGGAACATCTTCATTCTCGGAAGTTTCTTCTTGTTCTTTGATAGCTTTAAGTGCAACTCCCTTTTTCTTTTTATCATCGAATTCTTCAAGTTCCTTTTTGAATCTCAACTTACCTTCATATTCAGAAAGACTTCCAAAGAGAGCAGCTACGGATCCCATAGACTCTCCTTTGGCTTCTTCGATGGCTGTCACCTTTGCTTCCCACTCTTTCGTAAGAATATTAAGAATCTTTCTTACCTGGGAATTTTGATCAAACGACTTTCCAAGAGCAGATAATTGATTAACAAGATGAGTATACCTTAGTTCAAATTCTGATATACTTTCTCCAGATTTCATACGAAATAAATCATATTCTGTAATTAAAGTATTGATTCTATTCTCTTTAATTCCAGATGTACCTTCGTGAGCAATTTCAAGAGCATCCCACATATCTTTGGCAGTAGGTAAAGTACATATACGAAAATATTCTTTTTGACTAAGAGCACTCTGTATCATTAAAATGGCTTTGCTATTTAATGTTACTAACCTCTTGTCATTCTCGTCAAACTCATCTGGGCTCTTTTTAACAGCTCTATCTTCGATTTTCTTCATTGGAACATAGTCACCATCTTGTATAACATTCCACAATCCATACTCGTTGGCCATCACGAACACTCTGAATTTGGCTTTCCAGAACGAAAAATGTTCTCCAGCAAAACCAGGAGGTCTAGTGATTGAGGCTCCATCAGGAAGGATATTTTCACCCATTGTTGCCATTTGACGGATCCTTCTCAAGCTGTTAGGCTCTTCGGAGAAGACGAGTCTCTGATACCAAATGTAAGAGGCAAGCTTCACCCAAGAGGGGGGTGAATTGGGTGATGTTATAAATTTTTCGCTTGATGTGGTGATATGAAAAATATAGTAGATAGAGTAGAGTTGAGAAGATTTGAACACAGAGATTTATACTGGTTCGGCCTAACAACAAGGCCTACGTCCAGTCCTCAGAGATCAAGACCTACTGAGATTTTCACTATACTTCCAAGATTCAATGGGCTCTCAGAACGCCACAAGACAACAATTGTCCTTGAACGGACTACGAGCAGAAATATTCTCTTACTAAGAAATTTCTCTCCCCCTTACGACAAGTCTTACGTGCAGAAAAACAACCTATGACCTTTCTCACTTGCTTATGTATACAAGGCTTATGAGCAGCAACGTTCTCTCCTGCTTACACCTCTGTAAGTCTTACGAACAGCAACGTTCTCTTCTGCTTGTATCTTATAAGACTTATGAATGGAAGGTTCAACAAGGAATTCTCTCAACTGCTTCTCTCGTAAGGAAAAACTACCCTCTCAAGGTCCCAATACCTTGAGATCACATAAACATATAATTTGAATTGTATGAAGACTCTCTTACAAAGCAAATGAATAAACACTGAAGATCAATGTGTATACAGAGGAAAATGATGAATAGCAGAAACTTAGTATGAGCTTATGAATGCATGTGCTACGTTGTGTTTTTGTTCTCCTTGAATCTCTGTATATATAGTTGCTCCAGTTTTTGCCCGTTTGGAAACTCTTCATTTGTGGAGCGGGACATTTGAAATTAATGGCAGACATGCGCATGTTTTGAATAATCTGAGTGTGGTCGGTGACAGCGTGTATATAATCATATTGTCTGCCGTTGTTTGACTTTTCCTCATGTGGTCCAATTCCAACGTTTATATTCCTGTATTATACTTTTAAAATAATCAAAACAATGTTAAACAATGATAAAGAGTAATGATGATATGAATAAACAATAATAAACTATATTCGGAATGAACGTTGTGATACTTAGCATTTTCGGTGGTCAAACAGGGCATCACTCGAGCATGAAAGATTCACTTCGAGTGATCTCCTATTTTCCTTCATATACCTCTGTTATCGGGTTGTGCTCGCATAGAAAATCAGAGAGACAAAATCTTCACTCGCGGGTGAAGTGAGGTCTCACTCGAGCACAAAACCTCTGCTCGAGTGATCTTGCAATTTTCACAGGGAATGTCCTCTCGGGTCATCACTCGCACACCTTATTGACAAGAGTGAGAATTTGTACTCGCGGGTGAAATGGACTCTCACTCGAGCATACTTACCTCTGCTCGAGTGAGACGCATATTCTCAGGGAATATGCTCTCAATATCATCACTCGCATCAGATTTTCAGAGGGATAGAATTTTTACTCGCGAGTGATCTGAGCCCTCACTTCGACCACAATGCCTCTACTCGAGTGAGAAGAATATTCTCAAGAATTATACCTTTTGAACAAGCACTTGCAGCAGATTTGGAGAGGGAATGAATTTTCACTTGCAAGCATTGATGTGTCACTTCGAGCATGAACGGGTGTGCTCGAGCACACTTGCACTCCTATGAACTTCATGACTCTCGGCCAAGTGCTCGCAGTACCCTGCTCGAGTGAACAAAGGAAGCATGCCATTACTTGCTCTCGGCCAAGTGCTCGCAGCACCCTGCTCGAGTGAACAAAGGAAGCATGCCATTACTTGCTCTCGGCCAAGTGCTCGCAGACCCTCACTCGCATGTGTGCTCGAGTGATCTAGTGATCACAAAGGAAAAATTCCTCTCGTGTACATACTTTCTAGCTTTCTCTCACACCTGCTCGAGTGCAAAGGAGATCTCTGCTCGAGCACAAACATCCTGCTCGAGCACTCAAGTGCAAATTCACAGCAGATATCAGCAAAACATCAAATATGCATTTGGTAACTTGGAAACTTTTCTTAACCTTCTAAAAACATGTTTTGCACATAATTGAGTTATTGTTATCATCAAAACTTGGGATCTAACAGATGGCATGAAAAACCTTGTCTTTTCTTTGGCCCAAAATAGCTCCAAATGCATAATCACTTGCATTGGACATCATCTCAAATGGAAGATTCCAATCTGGGGCTATGATAACTGGTGCAGAAGTCAAGGCATTTTTTAGAGTTTGGAAAGCTGATAATCACTTCTTATTAACCATAAAGGAAGTGTTTTTCTCCAACAGCATGCAAAGTGGCTTTATGATTTTTGAGAAGTCCTTGATGAATCTTCTATAGAAGCCAGCATGTCCTAAAAAACTCCGAATGCCCTTGATTGAGGAAGGAGGTGGTAGCTTTTGAATTGTTTCAATCTAGCTCGGTCTACTTCAATGCCTTGATCAGATACCTTAACCCATCACGATTCCTTCTTTCACCATGAAATTGCATTTTTCCCAATTTAAAACTAAGTTTGTCTCAACATAATGTTGCAAGACTTTTGCCAGATTTGAAAGACAATGATCAAATAATTCTCCAAAAACTGAAAAATCATCCATAAACACCTCAATGAATCTTTCCACCATGTTTGAGAAGATCACCATCATACTTCTTTGAAATATTGCTGGTGCATTACATAGATCAAATGGCATCTTTCTGAAGGCAAAAGTACCATAAGGACATGTAAAAGTTATTTTCTCTTGATCCTCTGGTGCAATTGTAATTTGATTATATCCTATTTACCCATTCAAGAAACAATATAGGCTTTTCCAGCAAGTCTGTCAAGCATCTGATCTATAAATGGCAGAGGAAAATGATCTTTTTTGGTGGTTTTATTGAGCTTTCTGTAGTCAATACACACTCTCCATCTAGTCACCGTTCGTTGTGGAATCAGTTCATGTTTCTCGTTGGGCACTACTATCATTGCACCTTTCTTTGGCACATCTTGAACTAGACTTACCCATTTTACTGTTGGAGATTGGGTAAATTATGCCAGCATCCAGCCACTTTATTACCTCCGTTCTCACCACCTCCTTCATGTTTAGATTGAGTCTTCTCTGGTGCTTGACTGATTGCTTGTAGTTGTCCTTTATCAAGATCTTATGCATACAAATTGAAGGACTAATCCCTCTTATATCAACTATTGACCATCCAAATGCTGTTTTATACTCCCTTAGAACTCTTAATAACTTTTCTTCTTCTTCAGGAGTAAGAGCTGCAGAGATGATTATAGGTAATATTGAATGTCCTCCCAGATAAACATACTTCAAGTGGGATGACAGTATTTTCAACTCCAGTACTGGTGGTTGCTTTGTTGATGGTACCGGCTTACTCAACCTTTCCCCAATATCTTCAAAAGGTTTCTTGATAAAAATTGGGGAATTTGCTTCAAGGTACCTTATCTGTTACAGAACTTTTGGATTAGTAGATTTTAATACATCTACCATTCCCATTGTTAATGGTTGATCAATACAGATTTTGTTCACCACATCTTTTGTGCAGTTGGTCAATGTATCTACTATGTAACAGGTGTCACCTTCTTCTGGAAAGGACAAAGCCTTGAAAATGTTGCAAGATACTTGATTATCTTGAACTCGCAAGGTTAACTTCCCCTGTTGCACATCTATTAATGTTCTCCCAGTTGCTAGAAATGGCCTCCAAAGAATGATAGGAATTTCTTAGTCTTCTTCCATGTCAAGTATTGTGAAATCAGCTGGGAATATGAGTTTGTCCACCTTTACTAGCACATCTTCTAAGACACCCCTCGAATGTTTTATTGATCAGTCAACCAAAAGTAATGAAACTGTGGTTGACTTTACCTCTCTAAGACTGATTTGTTGTAGACAGATAGAGGCATAAGATTGACACTTGCTCTAAGGTCACAAAGTGCTCTTTCAAAGTGATATTGACCTATGGTGCAAGGTATGCAAAAGCTTCTTGGATCTTTCAGCTTTGGAGGTAATTTATTTTGGAGAATAGCACTGCACTCCTCAGTAAGTGCAACTATTTCAAATTCCTTAAGCTTATACTTATTTGAGAGAATTTCCTTCATGAATTTTGCATAACTGGGCATTTGGGCAAGAGCGTCTGCAAAAGGAATGTTGATATGTAACATTTTGAAAACCTCTAGAAACTTGCCAAACTCTTATCTAACTTTGCTTTCATGAGTCTCTGAGGGTATAGAACTGGTGGTACATATGGAGGAGGATTGTCTGGAAAGCTGATTCTTCCTGGTATCACATTATCCGCCTTCTATTCCTGTACTTCCTCCTTCTATTTTTCTCCACTTTCTTTCTTTTATCCATCAACATTCTTTTGAATTAAAGGATCTTTCAATTCTTTCCTACTTTTTAGTGCAACGGCCTTCACATGCATTCTTGGGTTTCTTTCGATGTCACTTGGTAGAGTTCCTGTTGTCTGGAATTTAGCATATTTACAATTTAGCCCATCTGAGTCTCCAAGTTCTTTATTGAGGCATCTTGACTTTTGATTGTTGCATCAATCCTAGCCATGAAATGAGATGTATTCATGGTTAGTTGAGCTAGTGCATCCTCCAAATTCACTTTCTGTTGTTGTGGATTTCGTTGTTGAAAAGCTTGCTGCTGGTAGTTCCCTTGCGGCTTGAATGCATTTTGATTATTCCTCCAACTAAAGTTTGGATGATTTCACCAACCTGGATTGTAGGTGTTTGAGAATGGGTCATTCCTTTTGTTTTTGATAAAATGAGCTTGCTCTGGTATGAATGAGTGTCCTTCTCAATATTGCGTGCTAACATGAGGTCCTCCACATTGATCACAATCTTCCGTAGGAGTGTTGATTACATTTGCTTGGGTTGTCAATGATCCTACTTGCTTGGATATAGATGTAACTTAAGAAGACAAAGTTGTAAGGACATCCAGCTCGTGCACTCCAAGTTCTTTCTTTGAATTGCTACGTTCAGAATGACATTAATATGCATTGGCTGTCATCTCCTCAAGTAGATTGTAAGCATCATCTATATTTTTTCCCATTAAATATCCTCCAGCTACAACATCTACAAGAATTCTGGAGATGTGCATCATCCCACTATAGAAAATTTGCAGTTGCCACCAATTTGGTAACCCATGATGAGGACATCTCCTTAGCAACTCCTTGTATCTTTCCTATGATTCATAGAGGATTTCTTATTCATGCTAGGTAAATGAGGCAATTTCGTTCCTCTATTTAGCATTTTTTGCTGAAGGAAAGTGTTTCTCCAAAAATTTCTGCGCCATGATCTCCCATGTAGTTATGCTTCCCACTGGTAGCGATTGTAGCCAACTCTTAGCTTTATCCCTAAGTGAGAAAAGGAAAAGTCTAAGTCTAATGGCATCATCAGTAACACCATTATGCTTGAATGTGTCGCAGATTTCTAGGAAGTTGGCTATATGTGCATTAGGATCTTCTGTTGGTAAACCACCGAACTGATTTGCTTGCATCATCTGGATAATTGTAGGCTTGATTTCAAAGTTGTTAGCTGCTACTGGTGGTCTTTTGATTCCAGAATTTGTCCCCATGCTTGGCCTTGATCTCCATTTATAGGGGAAAAAGTGTTTCTACAGTTCCATAATAGTAAATCGCGTTGCTACAGTGCCAGAATAGTAAACCGCGTTGATATAGTGAAATGCTACAGTATATATTGGCAACTGCTACAATCTCTGGTGGCTGTTACAGTAACGGCCCAGCTATAATGATTCTGTCATGAATAGTAAACATGAATAGTGCCGGCCCTAAAATAGTGCCATTACTACAGTACCTTATCATTTTTTACAGCTATGCTTCTTTGTCTTGTTTTAATCTTGTGGGTCTGTTTTTAGGTCTCCTTTCTTCTCTTTTCTCCTTAACATGGTGTACATGGCTATTAAAAGAAAAGCAAGGAATAATTTATCCATTACACCTAAATTAATTACATTAAGCTCAAATATTGTCTACAAAATTATCATACAAAGGAAAATAAATATGCAAATATTTTTCATATTAGTCTTCATTACTGAAAATGATGGCAGCTTAGTGACTATGAGAGAGCCTAGGGACGCAACATTCATAAAAGCCAGATTTCCTAGCAGGAAATGAGTATTAAAAATATTGAATCTCTTTTAGAGGTTCACAAAAACAAGGAATAACCAAGTGTTCCTAAGTTCACTGATTTAAGTAGGAGGGTTAAGATCATTTTCACAATGAAAGAGGTAAGAGATAAGTTACGAGAGAATTACCTCACTCATACATAGGAAAAGAATCCTATGAAATCCAACTCGAAGCAAATTGTCATCTAGCAAATGACTATAAAGGGATAAATTCCCTAATGGATTGAATGCCCTCTTTATCATTTAGAAGGTGATGATAACTACCTATAAGTGTCTGAAAGACACTAGAAGGACTTGCTAAGAATTGCAAAGTGTCATGTAGGAGGATATGGATTCTTTTTTGGAACTAGCGAAGTTTTAGGCAATTTGTCACCTAGCCTGGAGGCGATTAGGAACAAGTAGGTTCTCAAATCTGTTGGAGGCATATAAAACCTAAAACACTTAGTGGCTAAGGGGTACTATAATGAAAGGTTGTCTTTATGCGTTTTAACTCTAAACTTTGGCTATGACAACAAGCTTAGTCTTGAAATTACATCAAGATGATGTGAAGGCCGCTTTCCAATTTGAAAATTTTAGAAATTGGATGATGAATTCTACATGAAGCAGCTTAAGGGCTTTGTAGAAATAATCACCTAGATAGTAGTATATGAGGTTTCACAAGGTGAAAGCCTCACCAACTTTGAGATAATCAAAGAATACTACATGGTGCCAAACGGTCTAGTGATGATTCTTTATGAAGTCATTCCTTGTCAAATGACATATATTTAGCTGAAACAAGTGTTAAGGGAGTCAAAGGAATAAAGGATATGAGAATCCTTAAATTCTGAGTTGGAAAAATCATGGATTGAACAAACAATATCTTGAATGACAAGGTAAATGGAGATTGCACAAGGAAGATACAGTGTTTACCACCTCAGACATGTACAAGCTAAGTGTGATCCTTAGGCATCTTAGGATGCTAAACTGCAAACCCATAGACACCCCTGAAGTCAAGGGCACAAACCTAAAGAGGTTACTTGTCTTATGAGGAATCCAATATAGAAAAAGTGGATAGAGTCCTATGTGAGACTATGGTTGGTAATATGAATGTACACATTGGTGTACATAAGACCACATATTTTGGTTGGACTTGGAAGTGTCCTACTGTGAAATAGATTATGAGAATAACCATGTATTAAGTTATCAAGGAAACAACTTTCCTTTGAAAGGATACTCCAATACAAGGCTTAAACAAATGATAATGGAGTAAAGAAAAATACAATGTATTTTTGTTATCCATGGAATTGGAACACAAAATGTGTTCCACCATCATACAAGGTGCCATATGGCTAAAGTAGTTCCTATGAGAGATTGGGAATGAATGGTGGATAGAAGGATCCAAACGATAGAATCTTATAATGAGAATCCTAACTATCACAGCAAGGCGAAATATACATTTGATATATCTCTATGAGAGATATGCTTTCAAAAAGGGAAAGTGACAGTTCAATGACCTTCTGCTGACGGAATGTTGGTAAATCCCCTTACTAAGCCCATAGCTTGATATTCATTGAGTTAGCGAAAATCTTGGGGTGCAAATAAAATGTAAGGTCGTGAACTTCTTTTATATGAAGATAAAAGAAATAGTATGTATGTTATGAGTAAATACATATAAGGTATACAATTTTGTATGTCATACAGGTCTAAAGAGGTTGGTTCAATTCACTCATACAAACAACCGTCTTCCTATGTTTTGCAGGGGCATGGGAGGGTAAGACGAGCAAATGATCACCATGAGATGGTTAAGAAGAATCATTGCGTTTAAGTCATCTCAGTTAGACTGAGAAGAGATCCATATGTGTATATATATACATAAAATAGATCGAAGCATGAATATAGACTTGTAGCCAGGCAAAGAACTCTTTTTCACAAATGAGATTGTAAAAAGAGATATTGTGAAAAAGAGAGTTTTGGTTCGAATGTTGGGTACATTTTATAAGTAATGTCTGTACAGTGAAAGAGAAAGAAATCAATGTACACCACAAACCATTCACCGTAGCATGTAATTCATACTGCATGTGCTTGAGAGTTAGACTGCAACATGAGATGCAGGTGAAAGATCCCTAATTCACTATAGTGTGAGTCCTCGGAAGGAATAATCCTTCCACGATGCCCTTAAGACTTAGGCGGCATTATGAAAGCTTGGTTTGGCGACAGCTACTTTAGCTGAAGCTCTATGATCACACTTGATTCGGTCAGACGAGTGAAAATTAGGAAAGCAAACAAGTTAAGATGGACTGATGTTTAGTCAAAAAGGAAGATTTACTCCTAGATACATAAGATGTGCTAGTGTCTGTGGTCGACCCCTTACTAGCTCTATGTGTACCTTGTAAGTGTGGATACTATGTGCATGGAAGGCAATCTGAGTTAATCAACATATTAACTTGAGAGGGATTAGATATGCCATGAGTAATATGTATGGGAGAATCTGGGGTATTTGAGGCAATGAATATATAGCTTACAGATATAAAGGGCGTCCTTGGATATTGATCCAGTATGAGGGATTTCTAGTATCACAAGTACCAAATCTTGAAGACTCTTTTGCCCATGCGGTCACAACAGACGCCAAGTATGAAATAGGAAAGAGTAATAGACGCACAATGGGAGGCCCATCAAATACGAGTGGGAGATGTTGGACTTTGGGTCCAAGTCCGCCATTGATGAGCCGGACTATTTGATTAGGATACAAGTAGCCTAATCAAATAAGGATCAAATCAGCATTAATTGCATATTGGGGAATAAGTCAGTATTAATTATGGGAATATTAATTGAGGAACAATCACCATAATTAAGAAATTAATTGAGAATCAATTAAATTAATTACTAACTTGGAAGGCAAGAAGGGTGGACATCATTTCCTAATTAGTGGCCACCCTAAACCACAATAAATAGGAGGTGCTTCCTTCAGTTTTTCCTCAACCCTGCTATTGAGTTTTCTAGCAATCTTTTCTCTCCTACCATCTTTATTGTTCTAGTGATATGCTATGCCAATCTTGATTAGGCTCTAGTAGTCTAATAATCATGTGGGCACTATTATGTAGCATTAGAGCTTTGACCCACATCCAAACATGGATTCGCCCCGGTACGCTAGTTGTCTCTCTCTTTATTTTCCCTACAAAATCAAACCTCCAACAATTGGTTTCGCCTTGAGGAAATACTGCAATTTTCATGATCACAGATTATAATATATATATATATATATGATGCAATTTATATTAATGGGTTTTGAAATCCTTTGTTATGTATTGTAGTGCCAGACGGGTACAGCCTCGGTGCTCTCTAAAGCCTTTGATACATCAAATTCCTCCACGAACAAGTGACAGTGATGATTACTAGCTAGTTTTTATTGTTTAATTTTAATTATATCTCACAACAATGAAAACTCTAGAAGAATTGAGTTTGAATACTTTCAATTTTAAATTCAGAGTCAATGGGTTAGGGGTGTTATGGTAAAATACCCAACATTTAAATATTCTAAATTGAGTTAGAGGCGCAAATTAAGATTTGTTAAATTCACCAACCTTATATGGAATTTTTCTATTTAATAAATCTTTATATGGGATTTTTCCTAATTTATTCTTACTTAACCACATTAATTTTTTCTTAAAATCGTGGCTTGAGATTAAATCCTCAAAATTTAATCTCAAATTCTCACAACAAATAGAGAGTTTGCATATACTCCTAAAATTGAAGCATTTGGAGAATAAGATTATGATGTATATATGTAGGTAAAAATATGATCACATGGTCTGGCGCTATAGGGACATGTCCCGCGAGGCCCACGTTGTTAGGTCACTAAACGCCACTTGCAATGGAAAAATATTAAGACCTTGCTACAAAGGATAAGAATTGAATCGGCCGGAGGTGAAATAACCAATATTGAAATAAATTTTAGTTAAGAAGTTAATATGACATGTATTTTTTAAAACACTCTAACCATCTTCTTTAATTCCTCCATTTACTCTCCTCCTTGATTATGGTTGAGGAAGTATCATAGGGGTAAATTAGAAAAATATTGACAAATAAGAAAACTGTATCTTATATTTAGGATCAAAATCAACTCCCTAAATATGTCATATATTAAGAATGAGGGGAGTATGTCATTTTTAATGTTTTAATTTTGCTTTCAAGCCTTCTTAATTCAAACCATTATTTTAAGAGTAAAATACTTGAACCTCCATTGTGTTTTGCCTTAATTATATGGACCTCCCCTCTATTTTAAAATTATATACTTAAGTTCAAACTGTTAACTCTGTTAAAGATTTTATTTTTAACTAAAAATTATATTAAAATAAATTTTATTTACTAATTTACCCTTCATCATTACTAGTTCCCTAATTTTGGCTACAATTGTTTAAGTAATTTAAGAGTTTTTTTTTTCTTAATTTATTTATTTTTTACTTTTACAAATATTTATCTGTTATGTTTTCATATTGAGATAAAGACTTAATTGATTTAATTAATGCAGGATAAAAAACTTCATTAAAAATATGATTAATTCTTTGAATAGATGCATACTTAAATGTTGGCCCAAAAAAAATGCATACTTAGATAAACGTGTTTATAAATGTTTTTAGAAATTGCATTAAAAACTTAAAAATTAAATTTATATATTTTATATAATACCTCAAATTTATATTATTTATAACACATGGTGAATAAAAGTATACCTTTCAAATATGTTTTCAATCATGCTGTCATGGCACAAAAAAAAAAAAAAAAGCAAGAAAGAAATATGTTTTTTTATCATTTAAAAGAATACTAAATGAATTGGTTTCAATAAATATGATAAAAATTTAAAATTTTGTAATATAACAAAACTTGATAAATTTTATAATATATTGGAAATTTTGAACATAGATACATATTGGAATTCTTTATTTGTATAAAAAATTATTTCTAAGGAAATATAAATGTTTATTCATTTTTTGAAAGAAGGGTATTTTGGTCAAAGAATATGTTTAATAGTAAAACTTAACAGACAACTAAGACAACTAACGGTTGGGTGGATGGAAATAAAATATAAAATATATAAAGAGATTTTTGTAACATGCACTTTAACTTTAAAGAAGGTTGACATATATTTTTAAAATAGAAGAGAGGTTTGTGTAATTTAGGTAAAATAGAAGGGGTGGTCAATATATTGTTCTCTTATTTTAATTTGTTAGACGCGTAAGTGACATAAATATTGATTCTGGTAACCAATGCCATTTTCAATTAAGTAGCACACATAGCCAAAATCAGAGGGAGATTTTGCTTATGACATACATGTTTATAGATGAGTTGAGTGATATTTTATTTTAATTTTGTATTTATTTATATGTACATATGGTTTGTACGACAAAATAATATCTTAGTGAAAAAATGATAAATATAAATAATTATAAAATAATTTATTTAACTTCCTTCATTTATCAAAAAAAGTGAACTGTGTCTTATTATATTAAGGACATGCGCAAGTATCAAATTATTTATTTCCACCAAACATGTAATTCATCTCATAGTTGCCTTCTCCATTCATTTACTTATACTGCAACATCAACTGAGACCCGGATTCCAAATATGTAATTACATTAAATTGATGGGAATTAATCCTGTTGTAATATATTAATCAAGAAAAAATAGGAATTGATCGAAAGAATTCAGTTCAACCCATTTATTCTTGATTAAAAATTACCTTAATAACCATAAAAAAAATTACCTTCATATATTCAACACATCTGAGCAAAGTTCTGCACTAAATCTCTCAATCATCCCACCCTCCACCAATATACACTGATGACCAAATCTTACGGAAGCCACACACAGTTGTTCATGTTTCAGTTTTTTCATATATATATATATATATATATATTTGCCAATCAAAACTGGGCTTGCCTCTGAAGATAATATTGAAATGTTGACATGATTATATGCAGTTTGCTTAAGCATTACGGATCACTTAATCTCACAAAAAAGAGAAAGGTGGTTGCAAATTACTAAATGAGAGATCTGGAGGGTTAATGCAATCATGGCAGAGTGATATTATGTGAGTGACTAATTCTTGTCTATAGAAAAAGTAGCATAGCTGAAATTGTTGACTGCTGGAATAGAAGTAAGGGACAATATAGATGCTTAGCTTCAACTTTCACACCTTACCTACTGTTCATGGCAAAACCAAGATATAAAATGATTGATCGAGTCCAATAAATCTTAAGAAAAATTTCAATAATAAAAATTCCTTCCTCATGCAGGCGTTTGGAAACCGGATGTAACGAAGAAATAAAGGAACGTGGTTGAGAAACAAGAGACTAGTGGCCTAATTGATTTTGTTTTTTGATTTTTTAAAAAACAATTTTATAAAATTGTTTTGAGGAACAAGTTTTGACTCTCCCGCTGAGTTGTGTGAGGAGATGAGTCAACTAATTTTTGGTGGTTAAAAAATACTCCCTCCAGTCCTTAATATAGAATCTATTTGGAAAGTTGATCTTGATCTAAAATATAAAATCTATTTTTCATATTTGTCAATCTATTCTCTTTTACCCTTATTGATCTCTTTCATCAATAATCAAGGAGGTGAGGGAATAAGGGAATTAAGGAAGATAACTAGGATGTTTGGAAAAATACATATTATATTAACTAACTTAACTAATTAAATTAGATAAATATGTCTTATATTGAAAATAAGAGGGAGTAATAATTTTTTGTGTTAGTCCTGTGGACTCTCGCTAGGGAAATACTTAGTATTGCCTATTTTGTGCACTATGTGGATGATTTGGGGGTTAGAATGTTGAAGGGTACGTATTCTTCTAAGCGTAGTATTTTCTAATACTTAGTCCTGTGGATGATTGGTGCACTATTCTGTGCACTGATTTTGTAGAACAGAAATGGGATCAAGGGCTTCTTGGGCTTGACTTTGTCTACCTCCTGGAAGAGAACTCCTTGAGAAGGAAAGAAGATGGTTGGCTTAGGAAGAAAAAAGAGCTATTCTTAATGTTCCACGGAAGGTTAAAATATCGAATGCAAATGTCAACTATGTGATTATTTAAAATAACGTATCAGAGAATGTTGTGGCTACTTGAAAACCATATGCTAATAACAAATATCAACTATGTACACTTAAATTCCATGTAGACACAATTCAATAGAGAACTTAATCAATTAAGTGAATCAACAAAAGTAACTAAATAACTAAAATTAAATGTTCCCACTAGTTTAATCATCCAAAAAATGTTTTAGTCTGCTGGTGTCTTCTTCACCATTCTTTATCCTTCTCTATTTATAGAAATATAGTTCCCATCTTGTATCACTACCTAGAGCCAATACTCATTAGCCATCATAAACACTTTGAACTTGGCTTTCTAGAATGAGAAGTGTTCTCCACTAAAACCAAGCACTAGTCTAGTGATTGAGGCTCCATTAGGAAGTATATTCTCACCTAGGCTTGCCATATTCTCACCTAGACTTGAAAAAAAGAAGGCCAACTTTGATACCAAACATTAGTTCAAGCCCCTCACCTAGGGTTGAATTGGGTGATATTTAAAAATTTAAAAATTAAGCAAATATAAATCATAAAGTCATAGATAGAAGGATATCACCGAGAAGAGTAGAAGAGATGAACATAAGAGATTTATATTGGTTCCATCTAACCACTTGACCTACATCCAATTCTCAGAAGTCCTTCTGAGTGTTTCATTATGATTCCAAGAGAAGTCAGGCTCTTAATGCCTTAGTACAAGCAAGCTTCTCTTCGAAGACAACTTGCTCCCCTTTACACTTTGTAATCAAAGCCCACACTCAAGATCCCACTACCACAAGCAACTCAATAAGATTGTAGAAAAATAAGGTACTTCAATCTCTCTTTAATAGTAAATTAATTGAACATTGAAGTACACGGAATCTTAAAATAGTAGAGCTCAAGACATAGAGTGAATGCAATAGTGAATGTTCGTTGGTTGTTTTTGGCTACATCTTGGATGCTCATGTATTTATAGGTTGGAATGAATTCATGACTGTTGGAGATTTGAATATAGCTATTGAGTGGCAAGGTTATTCCTTAAACCTTTAATGTTACCGATGGAAGATAGAGAGCATTTTGATTGGTTGAGAAAGTTCGCTTATAATGCTTACAACAAAAAGTGCTTTTTATTAATATATGTGTTAATCCATGTTTAAGCACTTGAAACATGTTCATACAAGTGATTAGTAATATACAAAATCAATTAAAAGTGGAAAGAACATGTTTAAGAGTGGTTTGACTGAGTATCAAAAAATCCGAGCTGATATTTTGAAATAAACACTGCATCACTCGAATGCTCACTATAGTGATTTGTCTTATTACTTTAAAGTTCTTTCTGGAAAGATAACATCCCTCTTTGGTTCACTGGAGTGATGTGGAAGTGATGACCAAGTATGAGGTCACTCGAGGGCTTCCTCGAGCGATCTTGTTGAGAAAACACTGATCACTTCCTGAAATCAATCAGGTGCTCTGGAAGCGATCTCAATTTAATTGGTCACTTGAGTGCTTACTCAAGTGATTAATCTGAAAATGCTTTTGAGGAAATCTGATCACTTCTAGGATCACTTTAGTGTAGTAAAAGTGATTCTAGATTGGTTGTCACTCGAGTGATCTTTTCAAAACTCATTTTAGAAAATAGTGATCACTAGCAGAATCACTTGAGTGAGGTGAAAGTTAACTTTGTTGGGTTACTCAAGTGATCAACCAAAAAATATTTTTAGAAAATCCTAATCACTTTAAGATCACTGCAGTAATGTGGGAGTGATGATAAATTAATCTATCACTCAAGTGCCCACGTGAGTGATCATATTAAAAATAGTGGATCACTTTTTGTGTCTAACGTAGTGAAGGGAAATTTTCAACATACATCGCTCTAGGGCTCACTTGAGTAACATGTAAAGATTTGCATACCTAGCTCAATCACTGGCAGTTGACTAAAAGTTGCAAAGTTTGGACACATCACTCGAGTGATTCACTGCTATAATCTTTTAAAATGTTTTCTCAGTTTTCAAATGTACATTTCTCCTACAAAACAATATACTTAAGATCTGTTATCATCAAAACATGGAGTCTAACACTTTCATTAGTGGAATTGCAATTTTTTCGACGTCAAAACTGAAATTTAAATAGTTTAAGGCGTGAGAATGAGGGAAAAAAATCAATGGGGCTTAGGAATGATGTGGCAGCTGAAGGGAGCTCCTCACATGAAGAAGACATAGAGAATTAAGCTGAAGTTAGATGCATTTGTGAGAATTGACTCAATTAGCTAATGAAATGAGTGCAAAGCTTATATAAGGAGTAGGATGGCTCATTTGTGGGAGTTTGAAGTTGCAAACAATGAGAGAGTACTTTGGAATCAAAGTGTGAGTAGAAGCAGAGCTTGAAGTCAAGAAGATGACCTACATTGAAGTTGTTATAATAACTGTTAAGTAAACCTTTTTTGGAATCCCCCTCCTAATATTTAATGGTTATCATTTTTATGTATCAAGTACTCTGAAATGATATTTAACCTTTTGTTTATAATTTTTAAATATTTTTTTCATGGATTCCACCTTACCGTACTTAATGCTCGCCCTATTATAATTATCAATTGTTACCTTGCTCAGCCTCCGTGTAACATCAAGAATTTTGAAAACTTTCTAAATAAGTTAAATTGGCTAAAAAGCCTATTTTTAGGTGAAATTTCAAGGAGATAATGGAAGAATATGTATTAAAATTAGTTAGTGGCCTAGAGAGATTGAGGAAACATTATAGAATATTATTTTGGGGATTTAGAAAAAATTGTGAAGAGGTTTAATTCCCCAAAAGTGGCCTAAATAATTTTAAAACTAATTTATAGGAATTAAGGGCTTATTTTCTTGAGAAATTCTGGAAAAATAGCTAGTGGATGTTCTTTAGCCCCAAAAATAAGCTATTTAAGGTATAAAATTCTTACAAACCATTAAGGATTAATTTCTAGAATTTATTTGGAAATTTAGTAACAGTAAAAAAGGGATAAAATGATCCAATCACTATCCAAAGCCCGAATAATGAAATTGGGCCAATGTGACCTCTCGAGTAACTTCTTCCAAATTTTGGCAGTGCCTCTCTAGAACATTTTATCCACCATTACTCGAGTGATTCCTCGAGTAACAGGTTCCATTACTCGAGTAACCCTTGACAAAAACTACCAGTGCTTTTTTTCTTGTGCTGTGTCTCAGTTCTTCTTCATTGCTCCAGTGCTTACTTCAAGTAATGCTTTTGTTTGCCATTTAGTTAATTTGTTCAAATTCTTTTGTTTGTTATCAAATCCTCTTATATCATTAGTCCAATCTTTGTTATCATCAAAACATATGGGATCTAACATTCTCCCTCTTTTTGATGATAACAAAACTTGGTGATTTTGAACAAAGTTTTTGAAATTGAGTTTTTCAAACATATGCTTCTTAAATACTTTTTATAAAAAATATTTTGTTTAATTTAAACTTGAAAACTCTTTTGAAATAGCTTAGTAAAGATCTTTTCAAAGTTTTTGTTCTTATTTACTTGTTCACCTTTCATACATAATCGAAAACTCATTAGTCCCATAATGCAATATAACTTGAATGCAATTTAACTTTAATGACATAAAGAAGAAAATTGCATAAAGAAGAATTGATTACATAATCAAACCAAGAATTCAAAGTTAAAAGCTCCCTAAAGCCCTGTACACCCATATCCCCTATACATTTACTCAGTCATTGATCATAAAATCACTCAGGCTCTTCTCCCTCTTTTTGTCTTCATCACAAGGGTGGAATCAACTATGAGGAGGAGTAGATGGCTTGGCTATTGAGATAGGAGTGACAGGAAATGCCAAAGATTCATGTGATCTATCTGAACTGGAAGAATCTGAAGATGATGGTTCAGGTTCAAGAAGGTTTACTGGAGGTGTTTGAAGATCCTCTAGAGGATTCATTGGAGGGTTTGAAGGTGATGGGTAAGGAATCAGAGAAGTAATTTCTACCTCCTCTGTAGCAATAGGTGAAGACACAAGCACCTCCTCAATGCTTGCAGGTGAGGTGAGTAGGTATTGACTCAGGCATAACTGGCTGAGCTGGATCATCAGTGGTGATGTGGATTGGCTCGGATGTGTCAGGGTCAGGCATAGAGAACAGAAGATTACTGGGTCCAAGCTCAGAGGGTCTATGCTCAGTAGGCATAGTATCAGAGGGACTAGGCTTAGAAGGTCCAAGTTTAGAGATTGGTACTGGCTTAGGAGGAATAGAAGGACCAAGAATAGGGGAGCCAGATGCCATAGCATCAAGTCTAGAAACAATTGATCTTAGAAGCTCACCCTGGGTATGTTGTTTTACTAACAACTCTTCGTGCCTCGTATCTATTCTCTTCACAAGTTCTCCCATCTTCTTATTCATATGGGTTACCAACTTCGCATTCGTATTGGCAATGTCAATATGAAAACCCTTCAGAATGTTCTCCATGAATGTTTGCATTGTGGCACCAAAGAATGAAGGAGAGGATGTGTTAGCTGGAGTAGAAGACTGTGTGTCATCCATTCTACTGGTTGCAATCTCAGTTTTCTTCTTCTTCTTGGGACTTGTTTCTAGAGGAGTCTTTAGGGGAATATCAATGTTCAATTTCCCAATTTGATTTATCCCCACTAGAGTTATCCTCTCAATTGGTTCCTTACTCTCCAAGTACCATATCTTGTTTTTCTTCAAGAATAGAGATATAAGTTGAGAGTAAGGCATTGGAGTAGTAGGTTTTCCTTCAAACTTATATCACTTGATCTTAGTAAAGATATATTCTCTCAAGTTCTTTTGTTCTTTGAGAATTAATGAGGGAAATTTTCTGAAATCCTTCTCAATGAAATATGTGTACTTGTTGAATTTGTTGACTATGGCTCTTGAATAGATATATCATAGGACTCGATGAAAATCACACATATCACTCGGGTTGAAATTTAGGGGTCCCATTATCTCACCAGGTCTTAGGACAGAGAACAACTGGTTTGAATCAAGATTAGGGTAATCATCATTAGGAGGCTCCTCTATTCCTAACCAGGTGTTAATTTTGGAGGGTGAGATCAGTATTTCTTTTCCTTTAATCTTAGTAACCATTTCTTCTTCTAAGGAATCTTGGAGAGGGTCATTTAGATTGCAATAAAAATGCCTTACTATCTTGGTACAATAAGGGAGTTTAATAGCTAGCCAGGGTATATAGGAATCAAGATAAGGACTCAGGTTGAATTTCAATACCTCTTAAAGAACCTTGTAGTCAATATAGTGCATCTTGCACACATTTCTTCTGGCAAAGTGACTCAGGTACTTCTGAGATTCCTCAAGTTTGCTCACATTGAATCCTTATGGAGGAAATGTGATTTTTTCATCCCTTTCTTCTGGTTGCTTTGAAGATTGCCCTTTCTTTGCTCCCTTAGATTGAAAAGCTTCTTCAAGCATGCCTACCATGACTTTGGTAAGGTCCTTATCAAACTTGGGTTTTTTAGGAGGTTTTGGAGAAAATGTAGGTGTGTCGAATGAGTCAGAAGGAGGGGGAGATGGTGCTTTTATTTCTTTGCCTCTTCCCAGAGGTGAACTCTTCTTGGTTTGAGCTCTTATGGCCACTGGTTCCTTCATGACAACCCCTTTCACCTTAGGATTAGCTTGCAGCTTGGTCTTTGCGTTTGGTTTGGGAGAGAGTTTTCTTTTCTTGGTAGGAGGAGAGGAAAGTGAATCAGAGGGTTGATGTAGTTCAAAGGACTCATAAGGAGTCCTAAGATTGGGAGTTTTTGTACTCACCATTTTGATTTGTGAGAACTAAGATTTTTCAGAAAAAAATAGGGTCGATGGTCGCGAGAGTGGGGCATATGAATCTAGCAATCTGGGAGGTTTTTCAAGATAGAAATCAAAGGGTTTTGATGGAAATGAAGTGAAGAAGAATTTGTGAAAAGTTTTTGTAAGAGCACTAAGAGAGTCACTCGAGGCGATTTTGTGAAAAATGATCGAGTATCGACTAAAATAGACCTAGGGCCTGACATCACTCGAGGGCTTACTTGAGTGATCATTAGCTTTAGTTGAGTAGCTACTTGAGCAATCATACCGGAAATTTTAAAATACAGTGAATTTAAGCGCGTACCTGGCATGAATAATATTGTAATTACCCATGTATTTTCCCTCGATCATTTGATGACTCTTTAAGATGGATTTAGGCTGGGACTCAGCAAATTTGTGATCTACAACCAAAATTACTCGAGGCCTTACTCGAGTAATATTGACGTTTACTTGAGGCCTCCCTCGGGTAATCTGTCCCTTCACATTATGACTGTTCATTTCCAACTGTTATGCCATTTCTTTTGAATTCATTTTGAATTAATGCTGCACTGTTATAATTTTCAGGTCATTACTCGAGTGGCTACTTGAGTAATCCATTCAATTACTTCAAGGTGTCACTCCAATAATGTTGGTTACTTGAAGATATCCCTCCAATAATATTGTCCTATGTTAACCTCTGTTTTTCATACCTTAAAACAGAATATCAAGATCCTGCAAAACAAATTACTAGAAACTCTTATGCTTAAGTTAGTAATCATCAGAACATCAATAAATAACATCATCTAACATTTTGTAAACACTAAATAACTTATAATTCATTGGGATTTACCATTCCCAATTCTCTTCTAATATATAAGAATTGATCTTTTACAAGAGGTTTTGTGAAGATATCAGTTAGATGAAGATGAGTTCGAATGAATATCACTTTGACATCTTTCTTTTGGACATGATCTTTGATGAAGTGATGTCTAACATCAATATGCTTAGTTTTGGAATGTTGAACTGGATTCTTTGCTAAGCTTATCGTGCTAGGGTTGTCACAGTATATTGGTATCTCCTTTAGATAAATACCAAGATCTTGTAGTTATTACTTAAGCCATAACACTTGTGCACAACAACTTGAAGCTGCAATATACTCAGCTTTTGTTGATGAAAGAGATACTGTATTTTATTTCTTGCTAAACCATAATACAAGTGACCTCCAAGAAACTAGCTTTGTCCACTGGTACTCTTTCTATCTATCTTGTATCCTCCATTATCAGATTATGAGTATACAACTAGATATTCACTTCTTCCTTTGGGATACTAGAGACCTAATTCTGCCCTGTCAGCAAGATATCGAAAGATATGTTTGACGGTTTCAGCTTGTGACTCCTTTAGTGCTAATTGATATCTTGCACACATACCCATACTGAATTGAATGTCAGGTCTGCTTGCAGTGAGATAGAGTAATTATCCAATCATTCCTCTATATTTTGTGATGTTGTAATCTTTTCCCTTGACATTAGCATCAAGCAACATAGTTGAGCTCATAGGCATGTCCATTCCATTTTCTTCATCCATTCCATACTTCTTCAATAGCTCTTTCAAGTACTTTGTTTGAGATATGAAAATTCCATTCTTTCTTTGTTTCATTTGCAAACTGAGAAAAAAAATTCAATTCTCCTATCATTGACATCTCAAACTCCCTCTACATTATCTCAAAAAATTCCGTTCACAAGGTTTCATTAGTAACACTGAAAACTATATCATCAACGTAAATTTGTATAATGAAGATATCATCTCATTTTCATTTTGTAAAAAGTGTTGTATCAACTTTTCCTCATACAAAAACTTGATCAATGAGAAATTTATTGAGTCTTTCGTACCACACTCTAGGAGCCTGTTTTAAACCGTATAAAGCTTTTCTTAGTTTGAAAACATGGTCAGGTTTGGTTACATCTTCAAAACCTGGAGGTTGATCTACATACACTTCTTTCATGATGTAGCCATTTCGAAATACACTTTTTATATGTATTTGATAGAGTTTGAATCCCTTGATGCATGCAAAAGCTAAGAGTACTCCCATAGCTTCCAATCTTGCCACTAGAGCATGCATTTCCTCATAATCAATTCCTTCTTCTTGATTATAGGCTTTGACTACCAATCTTGCCTTGTTTCTGACAATGATTGTGATTCATCACATTTGTTCTTGAATACCTATTTAGTGCCAATGATCAGATGATCCTTAGGTCGAGGTAGGAAATCCCAAACTTGATTTCTTTATAAATTGGTTTAGTTTTTCTTGCACTGCTATAACCCAATCATTGTCTTATAGGGCTTCATCGATGTTAGAAGGTTCAATCTCAGAAATAAAAGAAAAAAAAACTAACTTCATTGAAAATTCTATTTCTAGTTCTGACTCCTTCATTCACATCTCCTATGATTTGATTTAGGGGATGACTTTTATTATATTTCCAGGCTTTAGGCTGTCCTAGTGACTGATCTTCTTTCTTGGTTTGATCAACTTTTGAAATAAGAGATTTAGAAATAGATTGACCATTTTCTTGATTTAAAACAACTTCCTGCTCATCATCAATGGTTTTGTCAGAGAATTCAAATTCATCAAATACAATATGAATTGATTCTTCAACAACACATGTTCTTTTATTGAAAACTCTGTATGCTTTACTTCAATTAGAATAGCCTAGGAAAATTCCTTCATCTATTTTAGAATCAAATTTTTCTAAGTTATCTTTACCACTATTATAAATGAAACACTTATAACTGAAGATGTGTAAATGAGCAAGTTTTGGCTTCCTTCCTTTGTATAGCTTGTATGGTGTCTTTCCAAGTTTTGTTCTAATGTAGGCTTTATTCGAAATATAGCATGATGTGCTCATTACATCAGCCCAAAAAACTTGAGACACGTTCTTTTCATTCAACATTGCTCTAGCCACTTCAGTAAGCACTCTATTCTTATGTTCCATGACTCTGTTTTGTTGAGGTGTCCTTGGAGTAGAGAAATTTTGATAAATGCTATTAATATCACAATATTCTTCAAAGGCTTGATTTTCAAATTCTGTACCATGATCTGTCCTCATAACTGTAATAGACATACCTTTCTCATTTTGCATTTTCTTGGCAAAAACAATAAATTCTCTAAAGGTTTCATCCTTTGATGATAGAAAAATGGTCTATGTAAATCTAGAGAAATCATCAATAATGACCAATAAATAAAAGTTGCCACCAAGACTCTTAACTCTTGTTGGTCCAACTAGATCCATGTGTAATAATTGAAGTGGTCTATTGGTTGATATCTCATTTTTTAATTTGAAAGAAGATTTATCTTGTTTACCCGTTTGACATGCGTCAAAAATAAAATCATTTTTGAAATTTACTTTGGGTAATCCAATCACTAAATCCTTTTTAATTAACTTGCCTAGTTGGTGAATGTTGACATGAGCTAGCCTCTTATGCAATAACCAACTTTTATCGGCATTACTTAGAAAATAATTTTCAAAGTCACTTTTACTGATATTAAGAGTATAGTAGTTACCTTCCCTTTTTTCTCTGAGCTTTGCTTTGAGATTCTTCTTATCTAATTGTAAATCTTTCTTGTTTACAATTAGACATTCCTCTGAGTCAAATATTACCCAGTTATCTTTATCTGCACTTTGACTCACGCTTAGCAAGTTATGACACAAGCCTTCAATGTAATAAAAATCTTTGACTTGTATGCCTTTATCATTTTTTATTTCACCAATTCTTGCTATCTTTCTGGATTGATTTCCTCTAAATTTTACCTTCCTACCTTCTTTTGGTTGTAATGAAGTAAAACTTTTGAAATCACTGGTCATATGTCTAGAGCATCCACTTTCTATGTACCATTTGTTGTTTTTGGATGCTTTAAAACATATTTGCAATCAAATATGATTAAATCTTAGGTAACCACATCTTTTTGGGTCCTTTTGGGTTAGTACAAAAGATTTTTGGAACATATGAACCTTTAGGCACCCATTTGTAGGTTCCTATCTTTCCTTTCTTCTTATGAATGCATGATGAAGTATAATGACCTTTTCTATTACAATAATTACAGTATGGAAAAGGATTTGATGTATGCACAAAATGTTGAAAATAATTCAAGTATGATTTACCTCCAGCTTTCTTTCTTCCTTTCCTTCTCTCTAATTTTGGATCATATCCAATTCTAGATCGGTCATTCACAAATCATTGAGATTTTAAAATTACATTTAGCATCTCACTTCCTTTAGTGATTTTTTCAAGAGTTTTAGTAAGATCAGTGTTTTTCTTTTTCAAAGAAGTATAGTTTCACAATCCTTTTCAAAATTCTCTTTAAATTCTATTTCAAGAGCTTTGTTTTTCTTTTTGGAAAAAACTAGTTTTTTAACTACTTTGATGAATTTAGAATGTAAAGCATTATATTCAAAAAGTAATTCATCATAGGTAGGATTAGAATTAGTTACCTCTTCTTCTATTTCTTCTTGAGCAACTAGACAGATATTGGCTACTTCCTCTTCATCGCTTTCTTCATTAAAAGAGCTATCTCCCCATATGGCAGATACAAAAGCTTTCATCTTGTTGTAGAACTTGCCTTTTCTCTTTTCTTTAATCTTCTGTGGAAGTTCTTGACATTATGATTTGATATGTTCTGGCTTTCCGCATTCATAGCAGATGATGTGTTCTTTACTACTTGTTGCTCCTTTAAGAAAATTCTTGAATCCTTGACCTTTCTTGTAAAACTTTCTGAATCGTTTTATTTTTTGGCCCATTTTGTCATCATCAAGCTCTTCATCCTCATCTTGATTTTCTTCTTTTGGTTTTAATGCTAGGCCTCTCTTCTTCTTGTCACCAATGTCTTCTAGTTCTCGTTTAAACTTTAATTTACTTTCATATTCAGAAAGACTTCCGAATAGAGAAGCAACCGATCGCATTGATTCACCTTTTGCTTCTACTATTGCAATGACTTTAGCCTCCCACTCTTTAGAGAGTATATTAAGAATCTTTCTCACTTGGGTATGCTAATCATAGACTTTTCCAAGTGCTGCAAGTTGATTAACAAGATCAGTATATCTAAGTTCAAATTTAGCTATCGACTTACCTACTTTCATTCGAAGTATCGAATTCAGTAACTAGAGTGTTGATCCAGTTTTCTTTAATTCCTGAAGTTCCTTCATGAGCTATTTACAAAGCTTCTTACATTTCCTTAGCCATTGGAAGTGTGCAGATTCTGAAGTACTCATTTTGACTTAAAACACTTTGGATAATTAAAATTGCCTTGCTGTTGAGAGTGATGAGTTTCTTGTCATTCTCATCATATTCTACTAGCGTCTTACAAATTTTATGGTAATCTACAATTTTTACAGGTTGATAGTTTCCACTTTCAATAACATCCCATAGCCCATATTCTGTAGCTATTATAAAGACTCTGAACTTCACTTTCCAGAATAAGAAATGTTCGCCATTGAAACCTGGAGGTTTTGTGATAGAAGCTCTGTCAGGAAGAATTCCTTTACCTATGCTTGCCATCGGATCCTTCTTAGGTTGTTATACATGAACAAGAAGACCTACGCTCTGATACCAAATGTTAGTGCAAGTGTTTAACCCAAAGGGGGGTGAATTGGGTGATACCAAAAATTTTCGTTGCGTATAAGAAAATTGATAGAATACTTAAAGCAGTTGAAAGTAAGGAGAAATATCACCAAAGTGTACACTGGGAATTATACTGGTTCGGCCACAACCACTTTGACCTACGTCCTCAGAACGTCTCTGAGAGTTTCATTATATCTTCCAAGATTCAGTGGGTTTTTAGCACCTCAGTACACAGCAAGTTCCTTCACTTGAACACTCGCTCCCCTTACACGTTGTAATCAAATCCCCAACTTAAGGTTCCTCAACCTTAAGTTATCTTAATAACAAATATTGATGTTGTAATGAAAAATTCTCTCACATAGTAAATGAATAATCACTGAAGTACAAATAATGAGTATAACAAAAACAAAGAACTAAGAATGTGTTGATCAGTGTATGTTCGTGTGTTCTCAATTATTTTGTTCTGTTCTTTGAATGCTCCATATATATAGATGATTTATAGTGTCTGCTGGAAGCATTTCAAATATGTTTGTTAGAGTCGCGTAGCAATGGTTGACCGTTCTTCTAATTTGAAAACTCTCAGTTTGCGGTAGGTAGCGGTAAGTGAGCGTTTAGATGTTATTTTTAACTTACCACTTATAGCATGATCTCTTCATTATTTCTCTGTAAATGCACTTAGAATAATAATACAATGAATGGTTAATCATATAGAAAATAGATCAATAAACATTGGATAAAAGACATGTTTTCTGGACTTCATTACTCGAGTGGCTACTTGAGTGATCATGCGCATTAGTCACGTAGTCGCTTGAGTAATCTTATTAAAAATCAGGCAGAGAGTAAATCAATGTTTTCTCACCATATTACTCGATCAAGACATGGAGTAACTTACTGCACAAAACCTTCGATTACTTGGTTACTAGAATGCTCCCTTGAGTAAACATGCTTTTTCTTCTTTGGTTACTCGAGTGATCCCTCGAGTAAGCTTCCAAATAAGTGTGCAGATTACTGGAGTGGTCCCTCAAGTAATGAGAGTCAAATCTTGGCTAAGAGTACCTATTCTCTGATTCACTACTACAAAAAACGCTTTTAACGTCCCCTTTTTTAGGCCTTTTAACGTCTGAAAACAGAGGGACGTCTATCTGAGCGTCGTAGAAAAAACTGTCAATAACGTCCCTAAAATAGGGGACGTCTTTTGGTCAGACTTTAGACATCCCCAGTCGTTATTGGGGACGTCTAAAGTGTTTTTGAACCACTTTAGACGTCCCCAGTTTTCACTGGGGACTTCTAAAGTCCAGACTTTAGACATCCCCAGTGCAAATTAGGGACTTCTAAAGTGGTTCTGAATCACTTTAGACGTCCCCAGTTTGCATTGGGGACTTCTAAAGTTTTTTTATGGCCTTTTATATATACATCACTGTCCAGCAAATTTAAACTGCAGAAATTGGATAGAAGAAATATTGCATAAACCAGAATGGAAACAACAGCAGTTCAGCACTATCTAATAAACATGTTATCCAACAATCTAATAGTATGTACAACAACACAACTCTAATTCGCACCTTAGAAATTCATCCCAAAGAACCATACACGCATTTGAGGCAAAACTCTGACATATTTTTGTAATTTAGTTGACTTTTGAATAATGTTAAACTAGACTAACCAAAGCTAAACCAAATTCATTCCTAAGTATCTTTGTCATTTTTTTAACTCATGTCTATATATATACATCACCGTGTTGAAGTCTGCTGACAAAAAAAAACAAGTATGCAATAATGACAGTCCATTTCCATATCAATCAAATTAGAAGCATATTAAAAGTATGCATAGACAAGTTACTCTATTTTTCCAGTTTCATAATCTGATTTAAATTAACAGTTACAAGTATTTGTTCAATCATTTGTATCCAAAGTTATGGGAGTGAGAGACAAACTTGTGGACGACAGAAATGGAGATGACTCACGGTGCCACCAGCTAGGAAGATGATAGTTATGAAAGGGAGACACAAATGATGGTGCTCTCGTCAAAGAAGAGAGAGGGAAAAATAGAAATATGATTATGAGAAAGAGGAAGGCAGATAGGGAAGGAAGCACGGGAAAGGGAGTTGCAGCAACAAACTGAGAAAGAGGAAGGAAGACGGGAAAGGAAGCAAGGGAAAGGGGAAAGAGGAAGACAGCTTGGAATGAAGCTCACGAGGGAAGACGGAATAAAGCTTGGGGAAGGAAAATAAAGCTGCTGGCCTGCTGCTAATGGGATGGGTGTCTGACAGGCTTTTCCGCGTCCCCAGTCAAAATGGGGACGTCTAAAGCTCACTTTAGACGTCCCCAGTTTGACTGGGGACGTCTAAAGTGAGCTTTAGATGTCCCCAGTTTGACTGGGGATGTCTAAAGTGGTTCAAATATTTTTTTTAAAAAAATTCAACCAGTGCCAATATTTACCGCTAAATATTAAACTTTGGGCGTTCCTAATTTAAAAAGGGACGTCCTTTAGGGTTGTTAAATGTCTAGTTTGTAGTAGTGATTACTCGAGTGATTCCTTGAGTAATGCTTCAACTAACTCTGCAGATTACTCGAGTACTACCTTAAGTAATGCCTTTTTCTTACCTGGTTACTCGAGTGGTCCCTCGAGTAAAGAGTGACATTTCTTGGGCAAGAGCTATTGGAAGATATTTGCCCTGGTTACTCGAGTGGCTACCCGAGTAAGGCCTTTTCTCATGTTGATACTCAAGTGGTTACTCGAGTAATGGTTCATATAACTTTACAAATTACTCGAGTGACCCCTTGAGTAACTTCTTCCAAATTTTGGCAGTGCCTCTCTAGAACATTTTATCCACCATTACTCGAGTGATGCCTCAAGTAATAGGTTCTATTACTCGAATGGTTACTCGAGTAACCCTTGACAAAAACCGCCAGTGCTATTTTTCCTGTACTTTGTGTCTTAGTTCTTCTTCATTACTCTAGTGCTTACTTCAAGTAATGCTTTTGTCTGCCATTTAGTTACTTTGTTCAAATTCTTTTGTTTGTTATCAAATCCTCTTATATCATTAGTGCAATCTTTGTTATCATCAAAACATACAGGATCTAACACGCTCAAGTAATTGCCTTTAAAATCTGGCCGAGAGTATTTCCAACTTCATCACTTGAGAGGTCACTTAAGTGATCCTTGGACATCACTTGAGTGATCTCTTGATTTTGATTTAAAACATGGCAAATTACATATCATCAGAAAGCTCGCATCATCTACATTCCAAAGCAACAAGAATAACCTCTATACTTATTGTATATAGAAAGTTATGATCCAAAGAGTATCAATTGTTCTTGATAGTCTTCAAAGTTTCCAATGTCAATATCCAAATGGCATAACTGTTAGCATATAACTTGAAATATGAAAAGCTACATATTTTGGAAAGCTCTTTAAGCCTAATTTCATATGGCACTGGTTTCGTCTTAATCTAATATGTAGTTTGAGAGTTATATCAAAAAATACCAAAGTTGTTCTGGAATATGACGCTGATTTAAGTGGCAACTTTAATAGATCATATCTCCCTCATCAAAACCCTTTTGAATGTGATCTTGGTGTGTGTGTTTCGTGTTGGGAGTCTAGTTTCATATGTCACCAGTTTCAGTTCAATCTGACGTGTGGTTTGAGAGATATAGCCAAAATACCGAACCTATGCTATACTACACTAAAATAGAGTACATCAGAATTCTCATCACTCTGGTGGTCACTAGAGTGATTCTGAGTCATCACTCAAGTGATCTCTTGAGTGATCACCTCCAAAATGAGGCAATGGTATATCACTCGAGTAATTACCTTTGGAGGTAGCATATCTTCCTTATAAGTCATTTTTGCTTCATATTGACCCATTCCAACCTCCGATATCACTTCTAGGAGCTTGAATCTTGATATTCTCATTTGATCTTGCAAGTTCTTTTTTCTTCTTTCTTCAATCTCTTTATTCTTGATATTGCTCTTGATGATCATTCTTTATAACCTAACTAGATATCTTCTTGAATTGATGATCATTCTTCATAACCCAACTAGATATCTCTTTGAATATCTTCAATCTTCTTCTTTCTTTACTTGACTAATCTACAAGATATCTAATATTAAACATAGTAATTAGTCAATGCAGAAGATAAGTATATTATGCAAACTTTTTGCTCTTAATATTTGATATCTATATTTGGCATCATCAAAACTAATCATATCTAACATTTTTCCCCTTTTTATGATGACAAATCCTTTTAGGAAAATATGTATGAATTATAAAAGCAAAGTAAGGGCAACAAATTTTTCTTGCCTTTCTCTCCCCTTATTTGAAAATCAACAAAAGGTTTGAAGCATAAATAGGAAAGGCTCTTAGAGAAGCAAATATGAAACCAACTTTAGAAATGCTTTTCTTTCAATCAAAATAAATGTGTCAAGAAAATAGTTTTCTCTCCCCCGTTTTGAAGAATGATTTTCATGAAAACAAATTTGAAACAATTTGGAGTGATTTTAAAGAAACTTTTCATAATCAAAGGAAATTGAAATCAAAGATATGAAAAGTATTCTCGAAATATAAAGAGAGGGTTTAGAAATGCTCATTGTTTCTAGGATTCTCTTATTGGGTTGAGCTTCTATTCAGCATGCTTAATGCTCATTTGTATTGGCATATGTATTTGTTGCTTTGAATGTTGTAGCCAATATATTTCCCTTGTTTAAGCATTAAAGCATCGTTCCTCAAGGTTGATAAATTCTTCTTATAGTATGTTGACGAATGATCTTACATTGATCAAATTCTCCTACCATAAGCTGAAAAAAACATTCTTGCAAGGAGAATGGTTAGTGCAGTCAAGTATCAATAGTTTCCTTTCTAGAAGGTACTTTTAAATTAAGATATTGAAAGGAAAATATAAGAGTAACTCATCATCATAACTAATTAAAAGATAACGAATGCAGATGAGTGTATTAAAAGGATTTTTTCAAATAAAGGAGATGAGCTTTTAAGATATAAAATACATGTGAATATGAAGCTACCCCTTAATAAATGCATGGCTTAAAAGAAAATCATTGTGAGTAATACAGTTAATGACTCTCTTAGATTTGTAAAATCATTGGAAATTTCTTAGAGAGAATGAGTATGAAAATCTGAAGATTTAGAGAGAAATCAAGTTTTGAAAATGACGATGTTATTCATGGTTTTAAGGCTATAACCCTGTAGCACTTGAGTAGTCACTCGAGTGATTCTACTTGATCATTACTCGAGTGATATAACTTAGAGAGTTTTAATTAAGTAAACATACAATACCTTACTCAAATAATATCATAATTACTTGAGTCATAATCCTCTGTAGTCTATTAATGCATCGTTGGTTACTCATTGCCTAATGATGTGATTAGTACTGAGGGATTCTGAAGTGTAGTCTTGGTAAGCATTTAAGTATACCAAGATGAGCTTGAAATAAGGTCTTGAAGTTCTAGTTGATCAAGTTACAGAGTTGCCTAATCTTGCCATTCACAGAAGTGATGAACTCAGCTTGTTTGTTGCAAGATCTGTGTGATTGTTGAAGTTCTTCTCTTAGATAGCCTTATATAGATAGACCAAAGAATAAAGGACCAGGGAGACTAGCTCTAGCAAAGTATTGTATCTCATCTATCCTTGAAGTCTCAGCTCTCATCCTTTACACCTCTTGTGTTAACTTGGAGTGAGGTTCAGTAATTAAACAAAGTGGTTGCGAATCACTTGTAGTATTGTAGATCACTTGGAGTGATCTTCAGATTTACTTGGAGTGGTTGCAAATTACTTGGAGTAATCACAAATTACTTGGAGTGATCCTCATAATTACTTGACGTGATTGTAGATTACTTGAAGTTCCAGTATTCAGCAAACAACATTTGGAAGTTTTGATTCACCACAGTACATAACTTCCTAACTCTTTCATCCACAACCTTAATTATCTTCTCATCAGTATTGGTAACATCAAGTGAAGCTTGGTCTGTTTGAATGGTCAATCCAATGAAAGAGACTCTAGCTGATTTAGCGTTAGCGAGGATTGTACTTCGTCATCTTTGGATCCCTTTAGTTTTGCTATCTATCTCTAGCTAGTATCACCTACTAGTAACAAGAATATATTCACCTTTTGGATATGCAGCTTCTCAACCATAGAAGTCCTCACAAGATGCTCATTTGGCTCTAGGTACCATATCTTGTTAGCCTTTAGGAGTAGAGATACCAAATGAGGGTATCTCATTGTAGTATGCCTTGTAAAAGTATATATGTACCTCTTATTCTCTAAAAGATAGGATCTATCTAGCATTCCTCTCCTTCTTGCTAAAAATATGGGCCATTGTGCGATAATTCTTCTTGATGAAGTGAGTAAAGTTATTTGCCTTGTTCACTATAGCTTTACTTGAGATGTACCATATAATTTTGTAAAAATTAGACATAGAGCTAGGATGGTATTTGAGAATCCTCATAGGTTTACCAAGCTTGATGATTCTGTACATTTCAGTATCTTCCTTTGAATATCTCTATTGGCTCTATATCATAGTAGAAATGTCTGATCACTTTGGAATGATAAGGAAGATGAGTAGCCAATAAAGACTCGTAATGGCTAAACTTGGTTTTGGCCTTGAGCTACTTTAAAATAAATCTGAGCTAGGTTCACTTAAGAGATTTTTCTCCTCTTTCTCTTTTTATGGCTGCATCACTAGCTATTACTTGCTAGTGTTGGGGTGTCACTTGAGTGATATCACATATTTTGCTTCTGTTCATACTGCAACACTGCTACTCACGCCACTTTGGTTAGCCTCTAATCTTTGTCTTCGAAAGCATATTGGTCAACTCCTGCAAAAGTATAAATATATGCTCTTTGGTACTTGTAATATCCCAAAAAGTGATTAAGGGTTAATGACTTCAAAAGTGGATGTGATTATTGATAAATAAACACTTTTGAAGAATACAATGTGAATTGTAATTCGAATATGTTATTAGCAGTGCCTAAACCCTATATTTAAGTTCAATTATGGATTAACATCTAAATTGAATTGGAATAGAGGGAGGGTGCATATTATGGTGAAATGGAATAATAAATGTGTTAAGTGGTAATCCTATTGAAATTGCCGTCGTCAAGGGCAAAAAGGGAAGAAAGAAATTTATTGGCCAATTAGTCAGCTACTGAAGAGGGAGCTGACTAATAGCTAAAAGAGTAACTTGGTCAATATGTTTCCCTTTCTTGAATGATATTTCATCCAACATAAAAGAAAGGCAAGAGAAAATGATATTTGGCTCATAATTAAAGAATATGGAGGTATTTTGACTTTGGTCAAATATATCTTGCTAAAAGTAATATAAGTGGAAGCAAAAACCTTGAAAGTTTAATAAGTTTTTTAGCTCATTCAAGAGCCATAATTTGGTGGAAATATCATGGTCAAAAGTTAAGGGAATATAGAAACAAAAGATGATATCAAGGAAACAGTTGAAAAGTAAAAAATTTCATCTCTCTTCCCTCTCTCCTTGCAAATTTGGTTAAAAGTTGTATGAAAGGCCAAAAATCATATCACATTTCATCACCTCCCTCTCTTACTTCGCTGCCATTTTCCTCCAACCAAAAGAGGAAAGAGAAAGAAAAGGTAAGAGTTTGACTTTATAGATGACCTCTTTAGCTCAAATGTTCTTCTTTACTGTTGTTCACTTTGATGAGAGCTTCATCTCTATGGTTTTAGATTTTTGAAAGAACGAGTTTGAGAGCTTGAGAAAAAATTGATAGTGGTGGAATCAAAGAACAAGCTTTGGAAAGTAAAAGAGGTGAGAAATAACTTCCTTTTAGTATATATATTGTGATCATTGATTGAATTTGGAATTTCTGGATTTTAGCCCTAAGTTTTGTGTCATTAGGGTCTTGTAAATTGCATGGTGTTTTGGTGGTGGAATTGGGATTTTGTCATATGTCTTGAGCAATGAAATTGGTTTGGTTTGGTTTGGAACATTAAATGTAAAGTTTGGCAATTTGGTGATTTGTATTGCAATGTGATTGAAAATTGAATATATGTGGATGTGATGAGAATTTGGATGTTTTAGTAAATCCAATGGCTTCCTTGTGAAAATTTTTATGGGAAAAGTGTTTGTTGTGAAATTGGAACTATTGGGAACAATTGTGCAAAAGTTGGAAATTCTGTCCATTGAAACTCTGTACAGGACAATCGGTTTGTATGGATGTTTTGAATGGGCAAATTGTGTCCAAAAATTCTGAAACTTTCCATTCTTAAAGTTCACATGCCAAACTTCAACATGGACAAATAATTTGTGTCACTTAAATTTTTGAGCTAAGAGTTATGATTTTCCAAAATTTGGTATTGAAACTGGAATCTGTTTTGGAGCAGTATGGAATTTTGTGCAGTTATGTATTTTTGTGGTTATGGAAAGCCTTGATTCATATTTTTCTTGTGTAGAAGACTCAAATATCTTTTAATAAGCTTTGGGATCACCACATTTTGATTTTTTTTGAAATTAGTCATGATTTTTTGAAGTTTCCTTGGCTACAGCCAAAATTTCTTGGTGGCTGTAGCCCAAAACGTTTTGTGCAGTTTTTTGCTGCAGCTGGAAGATTTTGTCTTCAGCCAAAACCTCTCTGTGCTATTTTGGGCTATAGCTAGAAAATCATGACTGCAATCAACCCTTATTTTCAGCACTTTTGTGATTTTGAAAAGTGGTTTTTAACATAGTATTTTCCCAATCCGTTTAGGCTTTCGTTGGGCATAGTATAGCTACCTAAGGGACTCAAATGACAACCAACTTTAAGTGTTTTAAAGTTAAGGAATTAGAAAAGGGAATAACCCTATGTCCTTAGTTCTGATTGATAGGATTTGATATTTGCTCTGAATGTGAGTAACCTGTGCCAACAATCGGAAAGAACAAGGTAGTGACACTTTCCCTTATAATTTATGTGATGCATTGTATGCTTGATTTATTATTGTTTTGTGATGACTTTGAATGCTGTGAAGTTTGAGTATGTGAAAGCCGTAAGGCTTTTGTGGGAGCTGAAAGGCTATTTGTAGGTCGCAAGGCAATGTGAATTACAGTGTGTGCATGTTAACGTGAGCAGTCATAGGGAGTAACGCTAGTAATCTCTACCCTTACCATTGATATACCATTGTAAAAGTGAATGATGCAAAGGTAATGTGGATATGTGACAGTTTGGTATGCTGTGTTTGTGCTATTGCACTGTTTGATGATTTACTTGCATGCTATGTGACTACATGTTGTATGAGTGATTTGTTACTATTAGGATTCTTTTGAATCTCATTCTTTCTATTGACTAACCTTCAGACAGGGCAAGTGACTCTAAAGGGGAAGCAAACAACCAAAGACGGCTAGGACTCCGTTAGGAATGTAATGTTGGTAGTTGGTTGTCAATTTTGGTTGGGATTACTGTATATGTTTTGAATGTAAATTTTGGATTGATATTGTGTAATCTCCTGTATGGGAAACTATGAATGGGCAAATGCGCCCTATAAACCCTTAGTTAATATATGAAACTCAGGGGTTGCTGGGATTTTTGTTGTACACTCTGATATGTATAAATGTGATTTAACTACGCGGGGTAGTTATATTAAAAATTTAGGTATGAGACTAGGGTAATTGGATTTCAAAAGATATTTGTAAAAACCCTATCTCGAGGATGGGATTGAAACTATGTTTTTGATTATCCGTTGGTTTCTAATGCATTTTAATTATGTATTTCAAATCATAATTATAGTTTATAAGGCAAGGGTTACTATACCCAACTTTCTCTTAGGTCCTTACAATATTAGACATTATAACTCAAATACTCTTATACAATTAAAGCATATGATATTTGAGCAAAGAGTATCATAAACCAATAAAGACCAAAATATAATTTTATCCAACTAAATAAATTCAAGCAATTGAATCATAAAGGGTAACGAACAAATAATACCAAGAACGTTGATTTTTAATGATCAATGAAAATTTGTAAATACGTTTTATACAGAAAATAAGTCATTGATAAGATTTTCATGCAATCTATGTAAGTTGAATCAAAAGAGAGTGGAAAATCTATTCATAATGACCAACTTTTACGAAGAGATAAATCATGAATAAAACCAAGTTTTCTAATAATGAAATATGCAAATTTAAATCTCAAATGTTATTTCAAATAATGAGAATGCATTGTGAAATTGAGATTTTGAATACATGAAAAACTCATTTTTGAAATACATTTATAACCGATGCTCATGATAAAAATAGTGGAAGTCAATATTTATAAAATATGTATTAGAAAGCTTCACTTTGGAGTTCAACTAAGATAACATGTTAATCATTAGAGTTAACATGTTAGAGAATTTTCCAAAGAGCAAGAGTCATATGGATAAAGAATTCAGCCAAAAAAGGCTTAGCTTGAATATATAAGCATGATGACTTTGCTATTGACTCTTGTGTCTTGAAGAATAGGAACAATCAGCTTAAACATTTGAATTCAAGATACTAGTTACTCAGAGATATATGATGGCAATGGTTAATGTATTTGAGCAACAAAATGAGTGCAGATGAATTAAGAATAATTAAACACATACTCATTAGTCTAAATGAATAAAGTTCTAGAATATTATCCAAGTAAGTTATTCCACAATAATGGTTAATGTATTAAGATTCAATGCATTAATGAACATTCATAATACTTGGAATAACTTGGCCAATAAGTATTTGTGCATTAAGCACAGGGCTTTCACATATTGAATTCTTTTCTAAAAGATACACTAGAAACTCATATAGATAGTTAACTAGTTAGACATAAGGTCTAACTTGTTAGAAAATAATGGTTGAGGAGTTCAAGCATTGGATAACACATTTAAGATCAATGATCATTATGTCAACGATGGGGAAATCCTAATGAATTTGAAGCATTTCTGACTTTCAGTATATAAAAATATTAACTTCCAATTTTGAAACCGATTTGAATGCAAACAAAATATGAATAATTTTCAAATCATGTGTATATACTAATAAGATGGATTGAAATCTAAGCAAGTTTTTAAAATGAGTATTTCAAACTTCTAATGCATAGAAAGATTATTTTACTTTCAATCCATTTAGCAAATTGAAAAACATTTTGAAAATCATAAATGATTGTTTGCTAATGATATGCAATAATGAGCAAGTATTCCTTACCTAATTTAGTTCATATAAGCACAAGATATGAAAAGATATAGAGTAAGGATTAGATATCACCATGATTCTTTTTGTCCTTGCAATTTCTTGCTTGGTTTATATGGAATAATATTGATTTTGCTCCTTTGCGCACACAATCAAGATATGAATTTGTTTTCATGTGGTTATAGTATTGAGAAGCTTTTTCTTATCCTACAAAACTGTATAAATTTATTTTTCTTTTTGTTTTCATCCAAACTCCATAATTTAGCATCATCAAGATATGAATTTGTTTTAGTCTTGAGAAGCTTTTTCTTATCCTACAAAACTGTATACATTTCTTTTTGTTCATGGTATCCAACCTTGCTTGGATTCATTTCTTGTTAGCTGGTAGGAATCAAGATAAAATTCACATATTTTAAACGAATTAAACATGTCTTTATGCATAAAATAAATATTTTCTTTTCAAATCATTATATATGTATAAAGAATTAACTTGTTGAGCATTGCAATCCCTTTATAAATAAATCTATTAAGTGACTTTTTAAGGGATGCAAAAATGTAATTTTAAAATCATTTGCCATACTCATTCCTAAGGTTCTGAAATATAAAGCCTCAATAAATATTATAGACAATAATAGCATAGGAGGTTTTATCATTGTGTACCTTTGCCTTGGAGGATTGCTTTTGCTTACCCACTACATCTTTCTATGATAATGATACTTTGAATATCTTGCTTTGGGTATTGGCAACCTTCTCTCAAAATATATAGACTCCAGAAATCTTTCACTTGATACTTGATAGATCCTCCTTTTCTTGTTCTCTTCAAGATAGTTGAACGGTACTCTATAGTAGTCCATTCTTGAGGTGAAACGTACTCCTTTTCTCTATTACCTTTCTTTATGGTTAAACTTTGCAGTTCCAGCAATGGTTGATCCGAGAGTTCTCTTAATTGATGTGAATCTCCATTTAGGTGCATTAGGAACTCTTGGAATCTTCATTTTCTCAGTACCCTTTTGTCCATTCTTTCTAGAATCAATCTGCACAATGAAACACCATATGGACATTCTGGTACCCACTTTGCTTTAGGTCCTTGAACGTTAGCATTTGAACTTAATTGTGTTTTAGGAATCCAAACAAATTTATTTCTCACATTATAATTTCTCCTAATATATCATGTGTGAGAACTATGACTTGATTTACCAGAATAATTGCAAATAATATGATGATATGCATTATGATATTTTATTCAAGTATTGTGTCGATCCAGAAAAGACGATATTAAATTATCAGTTTGCCTAAGTTCTTTCTTCAAACATGAATTTCCAGCATGATTGAAAACCTTTTTACTTTTCTCAATAGAATTAATAATTGGTAGAAAAACAATTTTATGCAAACTTTGAAAATCATTTTTAAAGATAACTCTAAAAGAATTGGAATTATTTACCATATGTGCATCTTGAGCTCTAGAAGTTAATCTATCAAATTTGTCCGTAATGAGCTCTTCTTGGGAATCATCTTCCTCTTGTTCTTCTATGTTGACAAGATCATGGAAGTGTTCTATGATTTCTCCTTCTTCATTGTCAACTTCCACTTGTTCATGAACCGTAGGTATGCAGCTTATAGTTTCACATGAACTGTCAATACTTTCAACTTCAACATACTTGTTAAAAGTATAAATTGAATCAAGAGTATCCCAAATATCTCTAGCAATAGAGCAAAATCTAATTTTCTTAAAATCAATTTTGCTTAAAGCACTACACAAAGTTTTTATTGCTCTAATGTTCAACAAATACATTTTCGTTTCTCTTTCTGTCCAATCTTTCTCAGTTTGAAATCAAAGACATTTGTGAAAACATCCTACATATCATAATCAAAGCAATAAAAGATGTCATTCTAGCTTTCCAAAACCAAAAATCAATATCTTTCAAACTAGGTGGAATTGTATAGTTAAAACCTTCTGAAAGCAAATAACACCCATAATCAGCCATTAATAGCTCTTGCGATGGTTAAGTCCTTTAAACAAGAGTCCATATCTAATATCAAATGTTAGAACCGGCTGACAACTAGAGGGGGTGAATTGGGTGTAAGTTTAAATCATAAGAACTTTGAAAATCTTTTCACTTCTTAATGAAAGCTGTAAATATGAAAGTAATGAATCATAAATCAATAGTTAGATATTTAAACAAAATATGCTGGAAATATAAAAGCTTAGGGGAGAGAATATGCAAATTGTGATTTATCTTGGTTTGGTCCAATCCATAATAACCTACATCCACTCACCAGGCTCCTCTTAAAATTTTCAATCCACTATCTTCCTTAAGTTTAACTGGGTACTTAAGAACCACTAGAATCCCACAAGTTTTATCTGAGCACTTGTGAAGCCTTTACAAATCTCTCACCAAGTTACTCCCCCTTACATACCATAAGGATACAACTTTGATGATGAAAAATTACAATCAATCTTCTCTCTCAGAAGTGAATAAGATGAATACTAAAGTATAATATAAATAATCTCTCTCTCAAATATACATGATATAAAAAATAGATAAGAACAAAGAGTAGTTGGGTCAGAGTGGATGATTCATGATATAAGCATGTTTTCGTTGTTGTGTTCTGTATGCTATTCTTTGAATGCTTTCATATTTATAGTTGAATTGTAGTAGATGATCGTTGTAAGTATTCATACATTAGAATTCCATTACTTCGTTTGACCATTCTTCATATTTGAAAAACTAGCCATTATGTTTGATGGACGCTCTGCTCACGTAAAGTCAACTTTTGTCTCTTTACATCATCTCTTTATTGCATTCCTTGGGAAATGAATTAAACATTAATACAGTGAAGTGTTAGAGTGATTGGAAGCAAGAAGAGTGAGTTTCATAATCATTCCCATGATTTTTGAAGGCTTCAGTACATTGTCATCACATCACTTGAGTTGTCACTCGAGTAATCATATGTCATTACTCGAGTGATAACTCACGTAATCCCCTTCAAAATCTGGCGGAGAGCATTTCCAACTTTATCATTCTAATGGTCAGTCGAGTGATCCTTAGAAATCACTCGAGTGATCTCTTGATTTTGATTTGAAACATGGAAAAAACATATCATCAAAAATCCCGTATCATCTACATTCCAATGCAACAAGAATCATCTCCAACTCATTGTATACAGAAAGTTATGATCTAAAGAGTATCTACTATTCCCGACAGTCTTTAAAGCTTCCAATATGAAATTCCAAACGGCATAAATGTTAGCTTATAACTTCAAATATGACAAACTACCTATCCATGGAAAGCTCTTTAATTCTAGTTTTATTTGGCACTAGTTTCATCTCAATCCGATGTGTAGTTTGAGAGTTATATCCAAAATACCGAAGCTGTTTTGGAATATGATGCTGATTTGAGTGGCAACTTCAACAGATCATATCTCCCTCATCTAAACTCCTTTGAATGTGATCTTGATGTGTATTTTTTATGTTGGGAGTCTAATTTCATATGTCACCAGTTTCAGTTTAATCCGACGTATGGTTTGAGAGATATGGCCCAAATACCGAACCACTATTATGCTGCAAGAAAGTAGAGCACATCAAAATTCTCATCACTCTCGTGGTCACTGGAGTGATTCTGAGTCATCACTCGAGTGATCACCTCCAAAATAAGGCAGTGGCATATCACTTGAGTGATCACCTCTGGAGGTAGCATATCTTCTGTATAAGTCTTTTTTGCTTCATATTGACCCATTCCAACCTCTGATATTACTTCTAGGAGCTTGAATCTTGATATTCTCATTTGATCTTGCAAATTCTTCTTTCTTCAATCTCTTTCTTCTTGATATTGCTCTTGATGATCATTCTTCATAATCCAACTAGCTATCTTCTTGAATTGATGATCATTCTTCATAATCCACTAATCTATAAGATATCCACTATTAAATATAGTAATTAGTCAATGAAGAAGATAAGTATACTATGCAAACTTTTTGCTTTTAATATTTGATGTCTATATTTGTCATCATCAAAACTAATCATATCTAACAACGACTCCCTTTTTAAAAATGTGGAATTTTGTGAGCTACTACCTGGTAAGTTTGCTAAGTAGAAAACAAGTACATGTAACAAATAGCAAGCTTAGATTCTAGTCTTCAACTATTAGCTGTCAAGCTATAGACATAAAAAGTGTGCTCTTTTAAGGTTTAACACCAAATAATTAACTATATTAGAAAAACATGTTTTGCTTTGATTGGGCATCCTAACAATTAACACCAAGAAACCTCTCATGTACTTATGTCCACATAGCTATATTTCAGCAGGAGATGAAAATGGACCTAGATAATGAATAACCATTGAATATTGTTTGGTATATTTAACAACCATTGACAAAGATCAATAAGATATAGGGCTCTATATTGAATTATTGTTAACACTATTAAGAATAAAGACATTACTACCCCAAAAGGACGTTCCAGTTTTAAAAAGGGAAGTGAAAACACAGACACGGTGGCATTTTTGTAAATAAAACAGCAAAGAGGAAACTTTAGGCATCCCAAATTTAAATTGGGATGCCTAAAGTATAGTTTAGATGTCCCAAATTTCAATTGGGACGACGAAAGATTTCCTTTGGCCCTAAAAACCAAAAATCCAAAATATTTGAGCTTACTTTAGGCGTCCCAAATACTAAGCCCCACTTTAGGCATCCCAAATATTTTTTTAGACACCTAAAGTGAGGTTTAGGCTTCCCAAAAAAATTTAGGACACCTAAAGGTGGTCCCATGTGCATGTCAAACAAGTGTCTGACATGCTCCCCTCTTCCTTCTCTTTACTCTTTCCACCTGCTCTTGAACATCCGTCACTTCCTCTATCCATCGTCTTCTCTCCTCTTCCTTCTATTATCGTCGGCATACATCACCTCCTCCACCATCTTCTTTCTTTTCCTCCACCGCCTATCCCTTATTTCATCCTCTTAGGCGGAAACTTCACTTTCAACAAGAGTCATTGCTCTGTCCCTCTCACCACCATCATCCCTCCACCACCATGGTCGTGTCTCCTCAGTAGGTCACTAACACCAAGCTTCTCCCTCTTCCTCTACATCATCAGCCCTGTTCTCCCTCCAAGTTATTTTTTTAAATGGAATGCTTTATATTAATTATGAAAAAGAATAATATATATTGTTTAGGGACCTCACAAAATTCTATTTTTATTGAATGAAAAATTACTGTATTATTGGCCCAACAAAAAAATAGAGATGTCAAAATGTTTAAGGACCTCACAAAATTAGTGTCCATGAATGTTTATGTAACTTTAGCAGTATAATGTGTGATGCTTCCTTAAGTATATTTGTCCTAGCATTATTTATATAGGCAAAGAAAAAAAAAAGAAACATGTTTTAAGTTAACTGAAATAGATGCACACACAATTGCATATAGGAATATGCATTGCAAACATATAGTAACATAAACAAAAGTTTGTAAACTGCACCATTTTTTAATTTATATATGTCAAAATGTCTCTCTCTGTTTTTTTTTGCAGAACTTTTAATTATTAAAAGAAACACACAAAAAATTTGAGATGTTGAGAAAAATTAAGGGGCAACAGACACCCTAAATCCACTTACAACTTTGTTTCAATATACCTTTAAAATATATTATAAGTTTAAAATTAGTTAGGATTTCCTTTTAAGTTAAAAAATTTATTATAAGCCACATTTCCTAAAGAAAACCCAGTTATAGATAATTGATTCTCTATTTGGCTAAGAAATTTCTTACATCATAATCTTATATTAGTTCCCTAAAGAAAAATTGTTAGATTAAATTGTTGATATTATCCTGAATTGTCTCAGTAAGTTTGTTTTGTTTGAATTAAGCTGAAATGGTTTGTTATTGAAATTTTGGGATGTCTTACTTTTAAGGGGAAATGCTGCTGATTTTTTTTTGAAAAAAGTGAAAAATGGCAATCCTATCATATCATTGACAATTGTTCTAAACTTAAATGTTATTGGGAATGACTTAGGTGGCAAAAAATGGATCATAGTTGGATGAATGCTTTGAGAACTAGTGAAGAATATGAGAATGAGGTGGAAGAGTTTATTGAATTCGTTAGAAAGAATGCTCTAGCAAAAAATGGGAAGTATTTTTATTCTTGTGTTAATTGTTTAAATGAGAGTCAACGGGATGTTGATGTCATAATGGATCACCTATTTTGTGATGGAATAAATCTGTGATGCACAAGGTGAATATGGCATGGTGAGGAAGTAACGGATTATTCGTTGCACAAGAAGGAAGATGTGGATGTCAAAGATGAAGATAGAATAGAGAAAATGATTCACAATGTTGAGGTAGAATCCTTTATGCAATCGCTTGAGTATGACAGCCTGCGGAGTGATGCAGAGATACCATTGTACCCTGGGAGTAGTATACACAGCTGATAGCAACATTGCATTGGGTTAACTTAAAGGCAACTTGTGGGTAGACTAATAGTAGTTTCACATTAATGCTTGAATTATTGTGTGATATGTTTTTAGACGATAATATACTTCTAAATCGTATGTATGAGGCCAAGAAAATCCTGTCTATGATGGGTATGCAGTATAAAAAGATACATGCTTGCTTTGTTGTCTAGGCCCCGGCTCTTCCTCTATATTACAAAAAATGGAAAGCAGGGAGGATTAAGGGTGGGAAGTACATAAATCCAGCTGTTGCTAAGGTTGCTATAGGACTGTAAGCAGTTAAAGCATAAGTAAATAAATTTTTTCATATCGAGAATGCTTACTTTACATTTACGATAAATTGTATGCTACAGGATGAATTGGAAAATCATAGTAGTCAAGGTTTGTTTAATCTAAATAGATAGATGGACATCTTATCAATGGCTATTGGGAAGGCAGATAACCCTAGTCGTGTTTGAGGGGAAATAAGGGGAGTTAGTGTCATGAAGTATTTTGGACGAGCCTCACATTATTCATTAGAAGTTCAACCCAGTCGGGAGCTGGTGGCCAAGATTCACATAGAAGTTGAATAGATCTTGAGGCCAAACTTAGCGACAAGCTTTGACAAGAGCTATTGCCGGAGCTACGTCTTGAAATGACAAAGACGTTTGAATCAAAGATGGCAAGTGAATAGCATAAAACTCAGGAATCCCTAGCCTTCCCCAGCACCAATGGAAGTTACAACCCTCTTAATAAACCACTTGGTGACCCTTCTCTTACTCTAGCACCGGGATAACCTCCACCCTCTTTTTAGATGCACCACTGTTGTGTGTTGTTCCTGATGCTCTCGTCCACACATGAGCTACCACCCACTATCATCAGCAAATTCCACAACATTTATGTAGGGTGACTGTGACATGTGTTTGAGAGGGGGAAGAAGGTACAACAGTCCCTGTTCCTGATGTAGAGGTTGCCATGATAGGTCAGGTGATAGGATCTTTCTTCCTTTGGCCTTAAAATCTTATTCTAATGGTAGGCATTACCTTATTATTACTTGAGATATGTTGTCATCCTACAAAAAATTTATTTTTTTATGTTCTAAAAGGATGACAAAGATGTAGGAAAATGACCCTTCTTGGCACGGCTGCAACAACTGTATAAAGGCATTCACCAGATTGACTTGCACATGCCTCTAGGGGTTGTGGGCCTTATACTGGAGTATCCCTTCCAAAGCCTAAATGAAACTCTTTAAATTTATTTTTATGGAAAAATATCCAAGTCTGACCATTGCAATCACATTGTTCACAGAAATTCATCAAACTTGCACTATTCCAGATTTCCTTCCAAAAACAAGGCATTACTTTGAAAATTCATATCTTTTAATGTGCTTGTCCAAAAATTACAAACTACCTATCAAATTAAAGCTCATTATGTCTACTTTAATCCTATCAAGTTTCATAATTTTTGGACTAAGTTTGACAAAATAAAATATATTGCACAACAACACCACCTCACTAGAGGCAGATTAAATAGCATGCACTTATAACTTCAATAAATTCCAGATTTGCATACAAATTTCCAAAAATTATGCACACCTATATTCTCGGACAATTTTCCTTTATAAATCCAATGGAACCATTTGAATTTCAAAATTTCAGCTCTACCCTGAGTAAACAGTAGTTGGAGGAATTTCATAATAAAAAGGGAAAATAGAAGTTTCTTGATTTTAATCCCTAAACCACCCTCTTTAGACCTCTAATCACATGTTTAACCCATTAAACACCAATTGCACATGATTAGGGAACTTTTTGGTAGCATAACATTTTAGAATTTCAACATCCCAAAATCACAAAGCAAGACAAAGCAAACCAAACAACCAACCAATTCAACGAACAACATCATGGAACCTTGGATTCACAAGAAAACAAGGTGATTTGTGGTTACCTTTTGATTTTTCCTTCCCTCTCTCTCTAGCTAACCCCCCTCTCTCTCTTCCTCTTAAGTTTGCCTTGCTACAAGTGATATTCATGAAGATATAAGGATTAGAGAGAGTGTTCTTGGATTTGTAAGCATAAACAAGTGAAATCATCTACTACTCACCTTAATCCTTGCTTCTTGTTCCCTCGTGGTTTCTATGTTCTTGCTCAAGCCTTTCTCTCTGAAGTTGGATGAACGTGAGCTCAAGGAAAGATGATGAGAGGCTTTTAAAATATCTTTTATCCACCTCCTCAATTTATTATATTTTATTATATTTATCACATGCTATTTTACTTGATCATCATCTTTTCCCTTCCTTTATAATACTTGGCCGAAAATGCATCTTCAAATGGCCAAAAATAAGGTCTTGAATTATCATGATTTTCCTCCTCCTCATATTTATTTTTGAGTTGCAAAAATTTGACTTTTAATTTGCCTGCAATTTTTGACTTTTCAAACCTCTTTCACTTGGCCAAAATTTCTCCTTATTTAGATATTGTATGAATCAAATTTTCAATCCTCTTCTTGCTTCTCTTTGGACGTCCAAAATGATAGAGGGAATGAGAACAAAAATTAGCTTCTTGTTTTGTTGGAAAAATTACCATTCTGCTATTACATTTTTTGTAATTAAATTAGGACTTCTTCTTTTTCCTCTTCTTGGAAAACAATCATAATTAATTGGGCCCAAGACTTGTGTTCTTTCATCTATTATGTTGGGCTTCAATAATGGGCTTTTTGGAAGACAAAAACTGCACTTTATGTTTTGTTTTCGCCAAATTTTTGTGTAACCTCAGCTAAGGTTGTTTTTGTCATTTCATTGTTTCAAAATTCACCATTTTATTCCTTTAAATGTCACAAATATACAATAAATATTAGTGAATAAAAAATGGGGTCTTACTTATTACATAAACAAATTTCTAATATTTTTGTTGGAAATTGTGCCATAGGGGCCAATCATTATAGGTCATCTATGCCGGAGCATAGATGAAGTGAGACAGTATGAATTTGATGAGGTATGAAGATATGAATCAAAGTCTTAGGCACTTGTAAGACTACAAAATAATTAACCGATATGCTATTAGAATGTTGCATGGATCAAGTCATAAGCTTGTCTCATGTATAATTGCGTCACAATGCCCTTCCACTTGAGATCATCATGGATTCCTATATAAGAGTCGTTAAGCTTTGACCTAGTTAAAAGTCACATTTGACTGGGTAATGATAAAGGCTATAGTCGAGCTTGGTGGTTTTCATGCAGAGGAATGTGAATGGTCAAGATGGAATTTATCCCTCACAATAGTAGAGAGATATTATCGGGCCCCTCGATGAGTAAGTCTGAGAAATGTATGGCCATCTATGATGGAAATGAGTTTCCATTTCTATTCTCAGATTACTCAGGAATTAGGAAAGTATGGTCAGGAATAGGAGGTTGACATTATCCGTGCCTCATCCTTGGCCGAAATATCATGTGACAAAAGGGACATGACATGGTTCCATGATAGGTTGCATTATGCTAACGATCCTCATATGCATTGGGTAGTTGTAATGTCTTGCTAGATGCTACTTGTGACTTATGGGTTAATACACTTATTGACCCACTGCCAACTTCATATGGCCCTATAAGGTCACACATAAGAATAGCCCAACACGAGCTATAATGTCCATGTTCATTGAATCTAAAATATGTCTAAGATTCAATGAATATAGTGTTTAATCTAGGTGGGTGAAGTTTACACACACACACACACATTTATATATGATATAAAATTCATGGAAAGCATAACAATAATATTATTATGTAGTGTTAGTTTCAGATTTATCTTTATTTGATAAATTAAATGACTAACATTGATAGAAATTTAATTTATAAAGATAAATTAAATCTAATACTATAGGCTCTTTATTCAGATTAAATAAATTGGTTAAATTACAACTGTTGGTCATATTTAATTAAATCGAATTTATTTAATTAGCACATCAAAACAATTAAGTGTTAATTGATTTCAAAATTAATTAAGATTAATTTTGAAGATCCAAGATAGCCTTCATTAGTTATAAAAATAAAGGGGGCAGGTTAATTAAGATATGAATGAAAAACCAAGAAGCCACAAGGAAACCTTAAGGAGACGGGAGACGTTAGAGGTGCTAGCATGTAGTCCGTGTTAAGGTGGAATTAGTGTGGATACCAATAGGGGGAGCCAATTAGAAGTGTTGGTTCCTTGAGATCGAAATGGCTAAATCGAAAAAGGTATGATTCTTACTACTTGATTTAAATCCCATTGATAGATCTACAATTAGGATTGATGAACTTTTAATTTCTGCTGTGCTTGTCAATCCCAACAATTTCTTGTAATTCCCACTCCATTCCTTGTGATACTTTCCATTTTGCAAAACAAAAATGTATTTCTTTGCTTGTGAGCACAAGTTCAAGAAATAAAATCTTTGATCTAATTCTTGTTGATATTTGGGGTCCTTTTTCTGTACCTTTTATTCAAGGAAACCATTATTTTTTGATAACTATAGATAATTATTCTATATATACTTGGATATTTTTTATGTACAACAAATTTGAAACCAAAACTCAGCTTAAAATTTTGTTTGCACTTGTTGAAAATAAATTGTCTACCTCCATTAAGGTCTTACTCTTGAATAATGGTGTTGAATTTTCTATGTCTAACTTCTATACGTCAAAAGGCATTATTCATAAAAAATCTTGTGTTAAAATCCCTCAACAAAATGATTTGATAGAATGCAAACATCAACATATGTTAAATGTTGCAAACATCACATATCATATTGGTCTTTATTTGTCATGCATGCTCCTTATCTCATTAATCAATTACCATCTCTTATTCTTAAAAACCTTACACCTTTTAAAAATTATACAAAACTGGTCCTTCCTATTCTCAACTCGATGTTTTTGGTTCTATATGTTTTGCATATACTTTATCACATAATCGATCAAAGTTTGAATCATGAGCTAAGAAATGTATTTTCTTAGGAATTCCGTCCCATTCTAAATCCTATACTTTACTAGATTTAGTTGCTAATCAAGTACTTCTTTCTTAAGAAATTATTTTTACAAACTTGTGTTTCCTTTTAAGAATGACAATATCACTTCTTATTCCTCTATATCTGAACCCTCTATTCAGTCATTTCCTACTTTAGTCGATGCTAATTCTTCTCCTTCTTCTCCTATTCCTTTATCTACCCCTATTACTCCTTCTACTGATAGTACTCCCTGTCCTTCCATTCATGATACTTCGTTGTTGCCTATTATTGACAATCCCTCTTCAACAAATGATTTTTCTTACTCCATTTATCATTCTACAAGACCTTACATCCCCCTTCATATCTATAGGATAATCATTGTGCCCTCATATTTACTACAAACTAATCATCAACTAAGGAAAGTCCTGCAAGGTATCCATTATCTTATGTTCTTTCTTATTCTTCTCTTTCTTCCTCTTATAAACATTTTACTTTATGTAATACCTTATTCTTTAAAAGCTCGTATGAGTGCAAAAGTGCAGTGAATTGAACCGTTAAACCTAGAATTAGTCCTATAATAGATAAAATTTTGAAAATATTTACAAATCCCAAATTCAAAGACTTGACGTGAACCCGGGTCTATATGGGGTTTTCAGAAGAAATTAAAACTTTTCAAAACGTTTTTGTAAAGGTTCATTAGTTCACTAAGTCTTATTGGCTCTTAATCCTTTTTATCAGAGTATGCAAGCATTTCTCTACTTAAGTGTTACATTTCCTAGATCGGTTAATAATCCATCATTGTACGAAAGTATCCTTCAACTAAGTTACCTAAACCTTAGTTTTTGCGGTTCTCTATTATACTATCGTTATGACTACTAGGTTATATACATCGTACAGTGCCAAAATAGAGTGTGTATATATATACAGAACAAAAATAGACAACCAATGGAAAATAAAATCTCTCCACTTCATCCTTTAGTTGTTCGGGTTTACCTTCTTGCCCCTTGAGCTGCTAGTCTGTGTTGTAGATTAGTTATAGGAAAAGAGTAAGATTCAAAAGAATCCCAGTAGTAACAGGCATTCAATCACATATGTACAAAAACATAGAGTATGTGACACAATCATCATATAGCACAGAAATAGCAATAAGCATTCAGAACACATCATGCAGTATATCACATTACCATAGCGTAAGGTATATAAATCGATTGGCCCCGAGTGTTCACCCGCACAACAGGCCCTGGGATTCCACTCCTGTATAACAGTAATTTTCATGGACCAGGCATCCACTTGCGCATTAAGGCTTAGGCAACTACCTTGTAAATTGTGAATGCTTCCAACACTCATGATGAAACCACAAACATGCAACGTATCTCATAACATATGGAAGAACGATTTACTACTTACACGCCTTTCCTGAGTGGTATCCAATTGTTTCCCCAAGCTCAGGTAGATCTTAGATCCTGGATAGCTAACAAGTCTTGTGATAACAATTATGGACGTTTTATTACTTAGTCCAATTCTATCATAAATCATTTTCTTATGTTGGTTATCATTAGGGTCATCATGGTTATTTAACCAAGTCAACCGATGAATTAAAGTAGTCAAATTATCCTAAGGGACTAATTCCTATCCTTAGAGTTCATAAAAATTACAATTTACCATTACATTTTACAATTTATGCACACTTACCAAAATGGGCGGAATTTGTCAACCAACTTTAAAATCTTTGCACAAATGTCCAATTACAGTGGTTCAATGCTATATGACCCTTATTAAGTCTAGTTTTAGGGAAGAATACTTCCCTCAGCCAATTGGACATAGAGATCCAAAATTTTCCTTTTATTGGATACTATCCAAAAACATGCCAGTTTTCATAAGACCAACTTCAAAAATACACAACTCTTAGTGTATAGCTCCAAATAGCCTATAGGACCTATCAAATTAAAGCTTATTAAGTATAATTTCATTATGGTAAATATCACAGGTGTTGGACATCATTTTCTTATTCAAAAACAACACACAGCCAGATTGTCATGTAGAAAAATCACACTGGCAAAAATTGCCAAGTTACAAATTATATTCCAATGATCCAAAATTCATAACCAGGAGCTATTCCCACACAGTTTTTCGTATAAAAAACAATGGTAACACCAAAATGAACCAAAATATCAAATTCTCATTCCTTCAATGCGTCCTATTTTTGAAGAAATCTAGGGTTTGACATAAGAAGTTACCAATTCATAGCTTAACCACTACACTTAGCTCATATGCTTCGAAAACAATATATCGTCACATGTATATGAGCAAAGCTTTATAAACCCTAACACACCCTATACAACTGAAATTAGGACAGAATTTCACATTCCAAAATTCTTAACCAATAACGTAATCCATAGCCCAAAATAAAGCTCTACTCACCTCTTTCACTTTCTCACGCTCTTTCTTTGGTTCTTTAACTCTGGCTCTTGCAAGATGACCCAAAACACATTCCCTTGAAAATCCAAAACCATAGAAATGAAGCTCTAATCAAGAGGAACAATGTTTATGAAGAGATTTGGAGTCCAAGAGGTGGATTTCAAGGTGAAAATCAAGGTTGAAACTCACCTTTTGCTTTTGTTTTCAAGATAACCTAACTTTCTATTTCCTCTTGCTTGCTAATCGACCTTGAGCTTGAAGAAAGAGAAAAATATGTGTTTTAATTATTTACTTCAGCCCCCTAAATTCTCTTGATTGAAAGTTGCCAAGAAAAGGAGGAAAAAGAAAAAAATTAATGTGTGGCCCTTATTGCTTCTTGAAAAGTTGGGAGTTAAATTGCCAACCAAGATTAAATTTAGTTGGATTAAGTTTCTTGCCTTCCCTTTTTCCTCCACTTGACTGAAATTCCCATTGAAAGGAAGAGGTAATTATGTTGACCAAAGTCTTATGGCTTCTTTGTAATACCTTATACTTTATATACCGAATAAGTACAAAGGTGTAACCCCCTCCGTAATTATATCCGAAATACGCGATTAAAATGAAATAGAGACCAATAATAATCAAATAACACTTGCTAACCTATCACATGATAGGGTTTTCATGAATACTTTTTGAAATCATTTATAAACTTGGTCTCATATTCACATTTTGAATACAATTACTACGCGAAGATAAATCACATTCATATAAATATCAGAGTGCACAACTTAATCATCCCGACAATCCTGGGTACATACCTTCGCTAAAGATACACAGGGCACAATTGCCCATTACAATTCTTCAAATGGGGATTACATAATCTCATCTCGAAGGAGTCCTAGCCGCTCCCTCCACGAGCCACTTTCCCTGTCTGAATTGTTGGTAGGGGAGGGTGAGATTCAAGAGAATCTCAGTAGGAAACAGATACCATAATGCATGCATGATAGATGCTATGTGTATGACATGTTAGCTTTATCTAGATGCATGCCCCATAATGACATTTTTGCATACTCAATGTTTCATGTAACAAAACTATGGCCACAACAAAATAGAAACAGAGCTTCATTTATTCAAATATGCTCTACACAATCAAGTAAAGCAATCACATACATCACTACACAAGCAAAGATATCAAATACATGCAAGTGAGGTAAGTCTCATACCTCCAGTCTTTTCTCCTCGATTTGCGTGCCAGCAACTCAGGGCTTCACATTTGATCCTACAATGTCAAATGTACTATTTAGACACTTCCATAGTGTTTCTGGGGGTTATATGAGGCTATATTGAAAATTTACTAAAATACCCCTGGGACCCGGCCAGGCCCCGCCGTACCCGGTCCGGCTGTACTTTTCTTGAAATTTTGACATGGGCTGATCTGACATATTTTCACCCAAGGAATTCATTTCCGAACTCAGAATTATCAAATTCAATGTCAATTTACAAATTTACCCTTGGCAGCCCCACTTTAAGGGTTTCAGGGGCGTTTTCGTAATTATGCTTTTTCGGCCTTTTCTGAAAAAGTGACCAACTGTAACCCCACCTAATTTTTGCTCCTAAACTCAATGGAACCATGAAATCATTGAAAATCCAAATTCAAGTCACATTTGAAAACTTCAGGTAGTGACTTGAAGTTCTCTTCTAAATAACTCTGCATACACAGTGCTTTACTCCAGTAGTGACTTGAAGTTCTCGTCTAAATAACTCTTCAAGTTTTGCTAGCACAGTGCTTTACTCCAGTAGTGACTTGAAGTTCTCGTCTAAATAACTCTTCAAGTTTTGCTAGCACAGTGCTTTACTCCAGTAGTGACTTGAAGTTCTCGTCTAAATAACTCTTCAAGTTTTGCTAGCACAGTGCTTTACTCCAGTAGCTACTCGAGTATTCATTAAAGTTTACTCGAGTACATACTTGAGTATCATCGGGAAAACTTTGATGAACTTCAGATTTTTACTTACCACAGTGAGTTACTCGAGTAGCTCCTCGAGTAACATTGGCAGGATTGAAAATGCCGAGAGCAACTGCAAGTGATCTACATGGTTACTCGAGTACTTACTCGAGTAACGTTGGCAGGCCGAGAGCAATTGGAAGTTTTCTATTTGATTACTCGAGTACCTACTCGAGTAAAGTCTTTTGTTATCAACCAGTTACTCGAGTAGTGCTTTCAAGTTAATTCATGATTTTGACTTGAAACATGGCAAATTATATATCATCAGAAAGCCCTCATTATCTACATTCCAATGCAACAAGAATCAGCTCCAAACTCGTTGTGTACAGAAAGTTATGATCCAAAGAGTACTACTGTTCTTAGACAATCCTGAAATCACGAGCAGCAACTTCCAGATGGCATAGCTATTAGAATATAACCTCAAATATGTCAAATTACCTATCCATGGAAAGCTCTTTGAGTCTTCTTTCATATGGCATCAGTTTCGTCTCAATCCGATATGTATTTTGAGAGTTATGTCCAAAATACCGAAGCTGTCCTGGAATATGATGGTCATTCATACGTCAACTTCAACATATCATATTTCCCTCATCTGAACTCCTTTGAATGTGATATTGGTGTCAAACGTTCGTGTTGGAAGTCTAGTTTCATATGCCACTAGTTTCAGTTCGATCCGACATGTGGTTGGAGAGATATAATCAAAATATCGAACCTCTATTCTGCCGCGCGAAAACAGAGTGCCCATTACTTCAAGTGCCGCCTCGAGTGATTCATCAAATAACCCGGCAGATTACTCGAGTAAGGCCTCGAGTAAACACCTCCAAAATCAGACAATGCCATATTACTCGAGTGATTACTCGGGTAATCATCCCCAAAGGTACCATAGCTTCCGTATACATCATTTTAGCTTCGTATTGACCCATTCCAACTTCCGTATGATCATAGAAACCTCCGGTATCACTTCTAGGAGCTTGAATCTTGATATTCTCATGTGATCTTGCAAGTTCTTCTTTCTTTAATCTCTTTCTTCCTGTTTTTCCTCTTGATGATCATTCTTCATAACCCAACTTCAATCTTCTTGATGAATATCTTCAATCTTCATCTTTCTTTCTTCTTTCTTCAATTCCTTGCCTCTTGATTTTCTTCTTGATGATTATTCTCCATTTATGAGGCATTATAATATCAACCTACAATGATGTCTATGATTAATCTACAAGATATACAACATTAAATATGGTAGTTAGTCAATGTGGAAGATAAGTATATTATACAAACTTTTTGCTCATATTTAACATCTATATTTGACATCATCAAAACTATTCATATCTAACAGAAACATTGAGCATGCAAAATATCATTATGTGAACATGAGCCTCTCTGAGGCAAGCATATCATGCACTAGCATTTATCTTACATGTATTGTTTGTAGTGTTTACTACTGAGCTTCCTCCAAATCTCACCCTTCCCCACCAACCATATAGGCAGCTGAGCACAGAAAAGGAGTGCAGGACACTGTTCCAGGAAAGAAGTTGTAATGAAGATTCACAAGTCAAACCTAATCTACCAGTTGTGATTAGTCAACTTTGAAAAATCATAACTTAATCTAAAAAATTCCAAATGGAGTAATTCAAAATCCTATTTGAAGCTCTCTAAGTGCTCTGAAAAGGAAAAATATTACCCACTACCACTTGTAAACACAAAAATACAAAATTCCATGAATTACCACACTGTTTTAGAATCCAATCCGGTTTCAAACCTTTTTTTTGCCAATATTCAAACCTTAAACTTTAACAATTAATATCTCCCAAAGTACAGATCTAAATTGAACATATTATATATCAACTTAAAGATTATAATATCTACTTTTATTCTGAAAAATATCACGGCCATTGGATCACATTTGGATGTTTAAAATTGCATCACAACCACTCTACCTCCCAAAAAAACAATCTGGCATCATTACCCTTAAGTTCTAAAAATTAGGGTTTTTTCTCCAATCATCCAAATATCATACCACACCATAACCCAACACAATTTTTCTCAAGGAATCCATTGAAAACCTCAAATTTGGAAAAATCACACTCCTTCTTGTTGCCCTACATTTGACTGAAAATTCACTTTCAAAACTACAATCACCAAGTTCAAAATTTTACCACTACAATAGCCTAGAATCATCATTATACACCATAAATCACCACTTATATCATTATATCAACATGAAACCCAAAGAACCTCGTAACCGCTGAAATTCGGGCAGCACACAAAGTCCACAATAGTCAACTAAACCACAAGATATGGGGTTCAAATTGAAGCTTATACTCACCTTTTACCCTTTCTAGTGCTTGTTTCTTGATCCTCCAACTTTATCTCTTGCTAGAAGACTCAAAACACCTCCACTGGAAATTCTAAAACCATAGAAATGAAGCTCTCATCAGGGAAACAATGTTTATGAAGAGTATTTGAGCCATAGAAGTGATCCACAAGGTCAAATATCAAGTATAAACACTTACCTTGAAGATGTCTTCTTTTCTCTTTCCTTGGAGCTAGCTTGGCTGACTTTACAAAGTAAGAGAGAGAATGAGATAGTATGAAATTCTACTTCCCTTTATGCACTAATACTTGGCCAAAATTGACAAAGGAAAACAAAGAAAAATGTGTGGTCAAAATAATTCCACTTGCACAAGCTTTAGTCTCTTTAACCATATATGGTTTACTTAATCTAGTTGGACTTATCCTTCTTTTTCCCTCTTGCTTTTAGACGAAATTGGGCTGCCCAAATGGTGAAAATTTGTTGACCAAATTGTTCTCAAATTATTTCCTTTTGATCAAACTTTCAACTTGGAAAAAGTTTGAGACTTGTTGACTTGTCTCTTCCCTTCTCTTTTGTGATTGGCCACCTTTTCTTATAAAAAAGGTAAGGAATGGCATTAATTCAACTCTCCCTTGTGCCTTGGACGAATTTCTCAACAAAAATATCATCTTTCACCTCCTTAAACAAAATCATTTAATTTTAAATTACCATGTGTTTGTTGACTTTTGACTTCATTTTTTAAACTTGCATCTAATAGCTTCCAAAAGGCACCTTTTATGTTCAAACATTTACTTTCTCTTTCCTTCCTCATGTTGGATGAAAAAAAGGGCCTTTGGGAAGGGATAATGATCTTCAAATATCCTCTTCCACCTCCTTACATAATAATATTTAATTTCCAATTACCATGTGTTTACCTTTTGTTTTTTTAACTTTTCTACTCATTTTACTTGGTCACAATTTCTCCATCGTTTGGCATATTTTTCCATCAATATTTATTTCCTCTTTTATTCCCCTTTTTGGATGAAATAAAGCCCTTAATTTAAAGAAAATAAAGGCCTCTTGCTTTGTTGGTCAAATGACCATTTTGCCCTTACATTTTTATATTTAAATTGGGCCTTCCTTTTCTTTTTGTTTTACCCAAATTTACAATATATTGGGCCCAAAAATTGTGCTATTCCATTCTCCAATTTAGGCTTCAAAAATGTGCTTTTAAGAAGACAAAAATTGAATTTTATGTCTTATGTCGACTCATATTTCGTGTGGCCACTTCTAGTAATATTGTGCCATTCTTCCAAATGTCTTAATATACACCATATATTCCTTGTAATGTCACAAGGTTTAAGGAATTTTGCTGGATAAAATTTGGGATGTTACATTCTTGCCCAAAAAGGTGAGTTGCACTGTTGACCAAAGGTTTATTTGATCTCATGTTGCTCTCTCCCCATTTTCGCTCTTCTTTAATTGCACTTTAATCCTTACAAGAAGAGGTTTAGGTGGTTTTTTTTATCTCATAATTAATTCTTACTTTTGGAGAGCAAATCTTGGCCCTTCATTTTGTCTTGCAATTTTAACACAAGGTCTTAGGGTAAATTGTTAGATCCCAAGTTTTGATGATAACAAAAGGTAATTGTATGCAAAGCATGGTTTTATAAGTCTAAAGAATGATTACAAAGTTACCAAATGCATATGGCAAAGTTTTGTAATGTCTGCTGTCAGATTTAACTGATGCACTAGAGCAACAGAGCTAGCACTCGAGCATGGAGCTCTTTTACACTCAAGCAGATGCGAATGTTAGACAAAAAGTGTTTGCCTGAGAGCAAATTATGTCAATTTTACTGATGAACTCGAGCACTGGAGATAACACTCGAGCATCAGGCTCTTTCTCACTCGAGAACATGCAAGAAGGGTTTGGCCAAGAGCAATTACTGTCATTCTTACTGATGCACTCGAGCATTGTAACCAACACTCGAGCATAAAGGTGGTTTACACTTGAGCACTAGCGAGTGAGGTACTGCAAGTGTTTGTCCGAGAGTCATGAAGATCAGAGAAGCAAAAGTATGCCTGAGTGAGACTTCATATGCCCGAGTGACACATCAACACTCGCGAGTGTGAAATTCAACTCTCTCAAATCTTGATGCAAGTGCTGATAACAAGAGTATATTACATAAGAATATTCTACTCACTCAAGCAGGAGTATGTGTACTCGAGTGAGGGCCTATATCACCTGTGAGTGCAAAATCATACTCTTGCTAAAATGGCATGCAACTGTTGTACAGAAATGAGTATCTTAGTGTAAATTACAAGGACACTCGAGCAGAAGGTGTTGTGCTCTAGTGAGGCCCCACATCACTCGTGAGTGAGAAAATGAACTCTCTGAAATCATCTGGAAGTGCAAGTGCAAAACTGAAGAACAACGAGAAAATATGTGAGCTCACTCGAGTGAGCCCCATCCATGCTCGAGTGATACTTTGCCAGAAGACAAAATGCACCAGTCTTATAACGTTCAATCTGAATATGGTTGAATGATATTTATTTATATTATCATCACTTATTATTATTATTTAACATCATTTTGAATGTATTATAAGTGTGATACAGGAGGATGAACGTTTGAAATAAACAGACACGAAGGAAGTCAAACAACAGCAGACAATATCATTACAAGCACGTACCTACCGGGTTCAAAGATTTCAAACGTACGCATGTCGTTCTACAGTAACATGCCCCGCTCCGCAATGATCATTATTCAAACAGGCAAAATTGAACGTCTATAAATATAAAGTTCCAGAAATCATTAAAAACAATGAAGCACAAGAATTTACAAGCAAATTCATGAGTATGTGTTATTCATATTTTCTCTGTATTCATATTGTTCTTCAGTGTTTATTATACTTGCTCTGTAAGAGAGTCTATATACATTTCAAATTTTATTTTCATTTGATCTCAAGGTATTGGGACCTTGAGAAGGTAGATATCCTTACGAGAGAAGCAGTTGAGAGAATTCCTAGTAAAACCTTCCACTCATAAGACTTATAAGATACAAGCAGTAGAGAACGTTGCTACTCGTAAGACTTATAGTGGTGTAAGCAGGAGAGAATGTTGCTGCTTATAAGACTTGTATACGTAAGCAAGTGAGAAAGGTCATAGTTTGTTTTTCTGCACGTAAGACTTGTCGTAAGGGGGAGAGAAATTTCTTAGTGTGAGAATATTTCTGCTCGTAGTCCATTTGAGGACAATTGTTGTTTTGTGGCATTCTGAGAGCCCATTGAATCTTGAAATCATAGTGAAAATCTCAGTAGGTCTTGATCTCTGAGGACTGGACGTAGGCCTGGTTTTTAGGCCGAACCAGTATAACTCTCTGTGTCCTAATCTTCTCGACTCTACTCTGTCTACAACTACTTTCATATCACCACATCAAGTGAAAAATTTATCACATCACCCAATTCACCCCCTCTTAGGTGAAGCTTGCCTTTATCATTTGGTATCAGAGCAAGGTCTTCTCCGAAAAGCCTAACAGCTTGAGAAGGATCTGATAAATGGCAACAATGGGTGAAAACATTCTTCCAGATGGAGCTTCAATCACTTAACCTCCTGGTTTTGTTGGAGAACATTTTTCATTCTAGAAAGCTAAGTTCAGAGTGTTTGTGATGGCTAATGAGTACGGTTTATGGAATGCAATACAAGATGGTGATTATGTTCCAATGAAGAAAATCAAAGATAGAGTTGTTAAAAAGAGCCCAGAGGAGTTTGACGAAGATGATAAAAGGTTAGTAACGTTAAATAGTAAAGTTATTTTAATGATACAGAGTGCTCTCAGTTAAAAGGAATATTTTCGAATATGTACTCTACCAACTGCCAAAGATATGTGGGATGCTCTTGAAATCACTCATGAAGGTACATCCGGAATCAAAGAAAATAGAGTCAATACTCTAATTACAGAGTATGATCTATTTCATATGAAACCTAGAGAAGGAATATCAGAATTCGAACTCAGGTACACTCATCTTGTTAATCAACTATCTACACTTGGAAAATCTTTTGACCAAAATTCCCAGGTAAGAAAGATTCTTCATATTCTTACGAAAGAATGGGAAGCGAAGGTAACATCTATCGAAGAATCTAAAGGAGAGTCAATGAGATCCGTAGTTGCTCTCTTTGGTAGTCTTTCTGAGTATGAAGGAAAGTTGAGATTCAAGAAGGAACTAGAAGAGTTCGATGATAAAAAGAAAAAGGGAGTTGCACTTAAGGCTATCAAGGAAGAAGAAGAATCTTCTGAAAATGAAGATGTTCCTAATGATGATTATATGGGAATAATCATGAGAAAATTCAATAAATTCTATAGAAGAGGTCAAAAGAACTTTAAAAATTATCAAGGTGGACCAAGCAAGAAAGAAAACAAAGAGCAACAGATAGTATGCTATGAATGTGGGAAGCCTAGACACATCAAATCTGAATGCTTCAGAAACAAAGACAAAAAGAAGCAAAAAAAGAAAGCATACATATCATCTATCTGGGTGATAGTTCATCGGATGAAGAAAGCGACAATGACGAAGTAGCAAATCTATGCTGGTAGCCAAAGAAGAAGAATCAGATTCTGAGGTAAGTGATTCTGAACCTACTTATGATGAATTGTTATCTGAATATAATGCATTGCATACAGAATTCATAAGGTAGCTAAAGAAATGGTTAGTTATAAGAAGAAAGTAAAGGAATTAGAAAATATTGTCATATCATCGTGTGAAGTATGTGAGGAGAAAGATAAGAAAATAAGAGATTTAACAAAAATTGTGGAAAAATTTACTAAAGGAAGTGAAACCCTTAAAGTTATTCTAAATTCTCAGAAAGTTTCCCTTGATAAATCTGGAATTGGATATAGGTCGGATCATGATAAGAATAGAGGAAATAAGAAGAATAGCAGTAGAACTTATCTTAAATATTTCAAGAATTCTGTGCATACATCTAATCCATTCGCATCATATAGCTATTGTAATAGGAAAGGACATTATACTTCATCATGTTATTTTAGAAAAGGACAAGTTATTGGCACGTATAAATGGGTTCCGAAAGGGACACATGTATTACATACTAACCACAAAGGAACCAAGAAAGTGTGGGTACCTAAAACTTGATCACTTTACTCTAGGTATGTCTCAAAGCATCATAAGCAAACAAGTGGTATATTGATAGTGGATGTTCGAGACATATGACTGGTGATAAAAATAAGTTCACCATGCTGGAAAGGAGGAAAGGTAACATTTGGAGGTAATCAATCTGGACGTATTGCTGGAATTGGTGAAGTGGGAAAATCCAATGGTGTTCAAATCAACGAGGTATACTAGGTTGAAGGATCATGACACAACCTCTTGAGTGTAAGTCAAAGCACTGACAAAGATAACTGGGTAATCTTTGATTCAAAAGAATGCTTGATAGTAAACAAGAAAGATCTGCCGCTAAATAAAGAATCTATCAAGGCAAAGATCCGAGCTCAAAGGGACAGTAACTGTTATACTATTGATTTAAATTCAAATTCTTCTGAAAATTGTTTTCTTAGCAGATCAGAGGAAATTGGTTATGGCATAAGCATCTGGCTCATGTTAATATGAATCAACTTGACAAACTGATTAGAAAAGATTTAGTTGTTGGTCTTCCTAAACTAAAATTCAAAGATAATATGATTTGTGAAGCATGTCAAAAAGGCAAACAAACTAAATCTTCATTCAAAACAAAGTATGAGATTTATACTTCCAAACCTTTACAATTACTTCATATGGATTTAGTAGGTCTGGCAAGAGTAAAAAGTTTTGGAGGAAATCTTTATACTTTAGTGATTGTTGATGATTTTACAAGATTTACATGGACTATATTTATTGCTTCAAAAGATGAAACATTTGTTGAATTTATTACGTTTGCTAAAAAGGTCCAAAATAAGAAAGGTATTTCTATTGTTTCTATTAGAACAGACCATGGAGGAGAATTTGATAATAAACTCTTTGAAGACTACTACAACAACGAAGGAATAGAACACAACTTCTCCGCACCTAGAATACCTCAACAAAATAGAGTAGTAGAAAGAAAGAACAGAGTCCTCACAGAAATGGCGAGAGCAATACTTAATGAAAAAGAAATGTCACAAGTGTTCTGGGTAGATGCAATGAGTACTGCATGCTACATTTCAAATTGAGCATATATTTGCAAGTCACTTGAAAAGACGCCATATGAACTCTATAAAGGAAGAAAGCCAAATCTTGCTCATCTACACATCTTCGAATATAAGTGCTTCATTCACAACAATGGTAAAGAGAACTTAGGTAAATTTAATTCAAAGTCTGACGAAGGTTTATTTCTAGGATATTCTAATAGAAGTAAAGCTTATAGAGTTTTTAATAAAAGAATATGTACAGTTGAAGAATCTATTCATGTTGTGTTTGATGAACTTGATTCTCAGGCAAAACATGTTGATGAAGAAGAAATGGATTTGATAAAGAAAAACAAAACTATTTCAAAACTAAATGATTTTGAAACAAATGATTTTCAAAATATAGAAGATGTCGATGATCATGCTCAACCAAAATCATGGAGACATATTAAAGATCATCCAATTGATCAAGTAATTGGACATATTCACGAAGGTATCAAAACCAGAAGTAGAACTCTCAATAAGGTAACTTTCTCTTCTTTTATTTCTGAAATTGAACCTTCTAATATGGAAGAAGCTTTATCTGACAATGATTAGGTGATTGTTATACAAGAAGAATTAAATCAATTCCAAAGAAATCAAGTTTGGGATTTGGTTCCTCGACCTAAAGATCATACGGTTATAAAGACCAAATGGGTTTTCAAAAACAAACTTGATGAATCAGCAATCATTGTGAGAAATAAAGCAAGAATTGTAGCCAAAGGCTATAATCAAGAAGAAGGTATTGATTATGAGGAAACATATGCTCCAGTGGCAAGATTGGAAGCAATACAAGTACTCTTAGCCTTTGCTTGCATTAAAGGTTTTAAACTTTATCAAATGGATGTGAAAAGTGCTTTTCTAAATGGTTATATTATGGAGGAAGTATATGTAGAACAACCTCCTGGTTTTGAAGATGAAACAAAGCCTGATCATGTTTTCAAACTTAAGAAAGCTTTATATTGTTTGAAACAAGCACCTAGAGCTTGGTATGAAAGACTAAGCAAGTTTCTTCTTGATCAAAATTTTGTCAGAGGAAAAGTAGATACAACTCTTTTCATCAAACATAACAAAGATGATATTCTAATTGTTCAAATTTATGTTGATGATATTATTTTTGGTGCTACTAACGAATCTATGTGTCAAGAATTTTCTAAGATTATGCAGGGAGAATTTAAGATGTCCATGATGGGAGAATTGAACTTCTTTCTTGGACTTCAAATCAAGCAAAAGAAGAATGGTATATTTGTGTCTCAAACAAAGTATTTGATAGAGTTGTTGAAGAAGTATGGATTAGATAATGCTAATGGAGCTTATACTCCAATGAGTTCTACAACTTTGTTGAATGCTGATGTAAAAGGTCCTAGCTTCAACATTACTAAATATAGAGGAATGATTGGTTCATTACTCTATCTTACAGCAAGCAGGCCAGATATTCAGTTTAGCGTTGGAATGTGTGCGAGGTATCAATCCGCTCCTAAGGTATAATATGCAGAGACAGTGAAAAGAATCTTCAAATATCTAGGAGACAGTTCAGAACTTGGCTTATGGTATCCAAAAAGAGGAAACGAGTATTTAATGGCATATTCAAATTCAGATCATGGAGGATATAAAACTGACAGAAAAAGTACTAGTGGTCAATGTCAATTCCTTGGTGGCTCTCTGGTATCATGGTCCAGCAAGAAGCAAAACACAGTTTCATTATCCTCAACTGAAGCTGAATATATAGTTGTAGCAAGTTGTTGTTCTCAAGTTTTATGGTTGAAACAACAACTTCAAGATTTGGGGATATACTTAAATGAGATTCCAATTTATTATGACAACACTAGCACCATAAGACTAGCCAAGAATCCTGTTCAACATTTAAGAACAAAACACATAGACATCCGATATCATTTCATTTGAGATCATGTGCAAAAGAAGGATGTCAAAGTAGAATTCATACCAACACATCATCAACTTGCTAACATATTCACAAAGCCAATAGCTAAAGATCAATTCCTATATATTTGAGGAGAATTGGGAATGGTTAATCCCAATGAGTTGTAAGTTTTCTTATTAATTATTTTAATTAAATGAATTTTTTATGATAACCATAATGACTTTGGCATCGGAGTATTAGAAATATTTTTTGTAGGTCTGTCACTCGAGTACATGAAGTGTCACTCGAGTGACAAGCCCATGTTCACTCGAGTCAGTCAACCCTGCTAGAGCACAGAACCATTGAAAATACTCTGTTTCTAAGCTTGTAAAACACAAGTTAACAAAGGAGATAAAAATACCAAGACTCTATCTAAAGTGCAACAGTTAAAATTGATCTCACTCGGGTAAGAGAGATCCTCACTCGAGTATAGTATGAACATGCTTGAAGTAAAGAAAGAGCCCTCGAGCAGAAAGGAAGAAATTCTTACAAGTGCCTACTCAAAGCATGGTTACTCAAATGATTTTGGAGCATTTGAGTACAAAGATGAAAAATATAGTAAGAAATCTTTAAACCAGGTACGCTTTTACATGTTTTATCAAAACTGTCTGAATGTCACTCGAGCACAGTATGAGCACACTCGAGCACAGTATGAACATCACTTGGGCACTAGGGTTATTGCTCGAGTGTTGCCACTTATATCAGTTACGTGATAGCTCAAACCGTCATACTTCCTGCTCTCACTCGAAGCGTTGCATCACTCGAAGGTCACCTCTCCTCACCTCCAACCGTTACCCATTCATCAAACGTCTCCTTTTGCTTTAAATCACCGTTACAACTCTTCAATCTTCTTTAAAAGGTGAGATTTAACCTCAGTGTTTCTCATTCCGTGCCCTAAGTTTCTAAAATTTTCTCACTCAATCTTCAAAAAACCTGTGAGTCTTGTTCTTTTCATTTCGTTTCTAAATGGCTAGAACTAAGATTCCTGTTGTTACCCAAAGATCTCATTCACCCTTTCCCACTCATTCTGCTGCCAGTGCTTCAGCAACTCCGGTACCAACACCTTCATCTCCTATAATGTCTTCTTCACCTACACCTCCTCCTAAACCCAACACCAAAAAGAGAACTCCAGCCAAGAAACCTCATCCTAAGCCTCAAATATCCAAGAAGGATCAACCTCTGCAAAAGAAACCAAAGGGTGTGGTTTTCAAAGAACCAATGGTTACCCGGTCTTAATCCAAAGAGGTCAAAGGAAGAGGAAAGAAGAAGGACACTGAGCAACCACAACAATCCTCTTCTTCCTCTGATGACACATTCAATATGCAACTCTGGGAAGAAATGGAGAGGTCAAAACTTGACAAGTTGGTTGGGAAAATTCCCTCTCAAGCCGGTGTCTCAAGTTCACACCATGCTAGTTAGTCCAGTGTGGCTGCTTCAGGGGTACCTTCTACATCACAGGCTCCAGAAGAAGAACAAGTCACAAGTCCTCCTGAAGGTTTCAATGTTGAGGAACTGAAGCCACTAAAATAGAAGGTATACGACACTGAGTTTGCACATAGACATTTCTGTCCTATAGTTTATGTGGACTTAGATTATTTGAAGAAGAATTGTCATTTGGATTTATACCCTTATCTTGGATTCTATGCTCCCTGGCTGAATATTCACATTCCTTATTCACCCTCTGTCGTGAAAAACTTTTATTGCAACATGAAACCCATAACATTATGTCTAGGGCTGGAGAATTGATTGAGGAAGCAGTATCTACCACTATTAGAGGTCAATTCATTATGATATCTGCTAAGATTATTAATGACTTACTTGGGTATGTTGCACCACCTTCAGATCCACCCACTCTTTCAGCCAATGAAGCCTTCCGGCTTTTAAGACCAAATGACCCTATAGGCCCTCTTAATTTTAAGCCTATTGACATACCTGATTCTCATATAGCCCTTCACTACATATACTCTCGTAGCATGGTTAACAAGTCCAAAAATTTTACCCATTTTGCTCAGAGAGATTATTATTTGCTAGCTTCGTTCCTAGCCGGGCAACAAAGAAATATGGGGGAGATCATTTTTAGTGAGATGAGAAGATTTCAATTTTCTTCATTAAAATCTGTGACTATACCTTATCCTCATATTGTATCCCTCATCCTTTCGAAAAACAAGATATGGTACTTGGAAGGAACTGAGAAAGTGATCATTCCAAGGTTTGGCAAGACTCATATGAGTATTAATCTTCCAGTGATTCGAACCAAGGCTACATCTCAGAGAGAAGCCACTCCTTCAAGAGGTGATGAGGCTCAGTCATCTGCTCAAGGTCAGGTTCCCCCTCCATCTTTCCTGAATGTATCACTCTCCAATCATTTGACTGAAGTGATCAATCAAGTTGTGTCTAGCTTGAAAAAGGAATTAATGATTGAGTATGAGAAGTTGGTGGACAAGATGGAGTTACAGTTCTTAAAGTTGGTAGATAAGACTCATACTAACTTTAACTTGATTTTTAAGACTCAAGATGACATGTCAAGAAGGATCACTGATATAGAGATCTTCTTACGTTCTCACTTTCTGTCCACATCCTCTGAGGTGCCACCTGAGACCACTCCTGCCTTGACTTCACCTCCTCATCCAAAGACACATGTTCTCTTCACCGATCTAGATTCTAATATTGATATAACTTCTGATCGGTCACCTTCACCACCAACCTCAGCCTCTGTTCCTCAACCATCATCTCCACCCTTTATGTCGATGCCAGTTGACCCGTCCACTGCCATGGTGCCCTTTGTCCCATCATCCGATCTCACTTTTCCTCAGCCCTTTCTGATGTTGACAAAATAGGGGAGAAGGATGTGTGATGATTTTCTGAGCTATCATGTGATGTATTGGGTGTTTGGGTAGTTTTTGTGTAATGGGGTAGGATTATGATTGATGTTATTGGGTTTATGGTTGTATATGGGCTTTATGGGTAGTTGATGATTTATGCTTAATATTGTACACTTCTTGGTTTATAATTAATGGTTGTTTTCAAGTTATTAAGTTTTCTGTTCAGTTTTAATTGTTTCTGTGATACTATGCCTTATCTTGGTTGTTAAGTGTCCAATGGAAGTATTGCAGGAAACATATGTAGATAAGTGCAAAAATCTGAACTTGAATATAAACTTGGTGAAAATATGCATTTGGAAACATTGATGTTGTGTTTTAAAAAATTTTCACTCTAATCAAGTTTTTTTCTTAAAACTCATCACAAAGGTTGTCATCATCAAAAAGGGGGAGAATGTTAGATCCCAAGTTTTGATGATAACAAAAGGTAATTGTATGCAAAGCATGGTTTTATAAGTCTAAAGAATGATTACAAAGTCATCAAATGCATATGGCAAAGTTTTGTAATGTCTGCTGTCAGATTTAACTGATGTACTCGAGCAACAGAGCTAGCACTCGAGCATGGAGCTCTTTTGCACTCGAGCAGATGTGAGTGTTAGACCGAAAGTATTTGCCTGAGAGCAAATTATTGTCAATTTTACTGATGCACTCGAGCATTGGAGATAACACTCGAGCACATACAAGTGTTGGACAAGAAGTGTTTCCCTGAGAGCAATTACTGTCATTCTTACTGATGCACTCGAGCATTGTAACCAACACTCGAGCATGAAGCTGGTTTGCACTCAAGCACTAGTGAGTGAGGTACTGCAAGTATTTGGCCGAGAGTCATGAAGATCAGAGAAGCAGAAGTATGCCAGAGTGAGACTTCATATGCCCGAGTGACACATCAACACTCTCGAGTGTGAAATTCAACTCTCTCAAATCTTGATGCAAGTGCTGATAACAAGAGTATATTACATGAGAATATTCTTCTCACTCAAGCAGGAGCATGTGAACTCGAGTAAGGGCCTACTTCACCTGTGAGTGAAAAATCACACTCTTGCTAAAATGGTATGCGAGTGTTGGCCAGAAACAAGTATCTTAGTGTAAATTACAAGGACACTCGAGCAGAAGGTGTTGTGCTCAAGTAAGGCCCCACATCACTCGCGAGTGAGAAAATGAACTCTCTGAAATCATCTGGAAGTACAAGTGCAAAACTGTAGAACGAGAAAATATGTGAGGTCACTCGAGTGAGCTCTATCCATGCTTGAGTGATACTCTGCCAGAAGACAAAATGCACTAGTCTTACAGCGTTCAATCTGAATATGGTTTAATGATATTTATTTATCTTATCATCACTTATTATTATTATTATTTAATATCATTTTAAATGTATTATAAGTGTGATACAGGAGGATGAACATTTGAAATAAACAGACGCGAAGGAAGTCAAACAACAGCAGACAACATCATTACAAGCACGTACCTACCGCGTTCAAAGATTTTAAACGTACGCATGTCATTCTACAGTAACATGCCCCGCTCCGCAATGATCATTATTCAAACAGGTAAAATTGGACGTCTATAAATATAGAGTTCCAGAGATCGTCAAAAACAATGAAGCACAAGAATTTACAAGCAAATTCATGAGTCTCTATTATTCATATTTTCTCTGTATTCATATTGTTCTTCAGTGTTTATCATACTTGCTCTATAAGAGAGTCTATATACATTTCAAATTCTATTTTCATTTGATCTCAAGGTATTGGGACCTTGAGAGGGTAGATATCCTTACGGGAGAAGTAGTTGAGAGAATTCCTAGTAAAACCTTCCACTCATAAGACTTATAAGATACAAGCAGTAGAGAACGTTGCTGCTCGTAAGACTTACAGCGGTGTAAGCAGGAGAGAACGTTGCTGCTTATAAGACTTGTATACGTAAGCAAGTGAGAAAGGTCATAGGTTGTTTTTCTGCACGTAAGACTTGTCGTAAGGGGGAGAGAAATTTCTTAGTGTGAGAATATTTCTGCTCGTAGTCCATTCGAGAACAATTGTTGTTTTGTGGCATTCTGAGAGCCCATTGAATCTTGGAAGCATAGTGAAAATCTTAGTAGGTCTTGATCTCTGAGGACTGGTCGTAGGCCTGGTTTTTAGGCCGAACCAGTATAACTCTCTGTGTCCTAATCTTCTCGACTCTACTCTATCTACAACTACTTTCATATCACCACATCAAGCGAAAAATTTATCACATCACCCAATTCACCCCCGTCTTGGGTGAAGCTTGCCTCTTTCATAAATGTTCATTTCAACCTTGATTATAGCAACATTAATTAAATTGTCATTTTGTGCTTTATTCAATTTCCTTTTCCTTTCCACATGCCATTCCCTTTCTTTTTAAGTCTAAATTAGACTTTGAATCATAATTGAATTTAAATAAAAGGTTTGGGCATTTTCTATAACTAATATGGATCATAATTCATGCTTTATTCCTAAAAGTGGTTTCTAACATTGTTTACATTTTCTTTTGGGTCATTGAGCCCTTGAATATATTTTGGGATATTCAAAGCTCTCTTCTACTTTATTGTCATATGGTTACAAGCAATTTGCATATGATCATTCACTCTTTTTAAAGGCAACTTCATCTTCTTTTATTATCATTTTAGTATATGTTGCTGGTGTTGTTCTAGCTAGCTATGGTTTCTGTGAAATAACTCTTGGTAAGTAACAATTACACAAGGCTTTTACTATCAAAAATCTTGGTGAGTTATGTTATTTTCTTAGTCTAGAACTTGCAAGGTCTAAAGATAGGATTTTCCTTTCCTAAAGGAAGTTTGCACTTGAGTTTCTTGAAGATACAAGTTATTTGGCATGTAAGCTAGCATCCTCTTTTATGGCATTTTTTGTCTTGGTTTTTTGACTTCAAACTTTAAAGCTTTAGTGACTCTGATTGGATAGGTTATGAGGCTTTACAGTGTTCCTTGGTTCTTCCTTGATTTCATGGAAGGCAAAAAAGCAAGCAACTATTTCTAAATCATCCTCTGAGGCTAAATATCAAGCCTTGGTAGCAACAACTTGTGAACTTCAATGGCTAATCTATCTTCTAAATGATTTTAACCTTTCTTATCTTGATCCGGCTCTCCTTTATTGTAATAAACAATATGCTATTCAAAATGTTTTCAATCTTACATTCTATGAACGTACTAAACATATCGAGCTAGATTTCCATCTTGTAAGTAAAGACTTCAAGCTAGGGTCACTCATTTACTCCATGTTCGCTCTTCTGACCAGCTTGTGGATGCCTTTACTAAGACACTACATCCGGCATGATTTCATGAGCTTATCTCCAAGCTGGGCATGAAAAGCATTCATGCTCCAACTTGGGGGGGGGGGGTTCAAGTGTATTGTAATTGTTAAATTTTTATACTTTTTCTTACATAATTTGTTAGTTTGTTATCTATATTGTGTAGCCATAGTATGTGTATACACACACACACACACTTGATCATCATTAATGAAAAGGAAATTCATTTTCCCAAATATTATGGTCACAAGTTGACATAGTAAACCTACCTAACCTCTTTGTGTAACACCCCAAAATTTATATTCAACAAATATATTGTAATTATTTGAGAAATGCAATAAAATGGTGAATATTCATCAATTTGGAATTTATGAATTTTATAAATGTTCATTTTCATGAGAAATTAGGTAGAAATAATTATGAAATTAATTTAGGTAATTTAAAACCCAATATTAAGGTCCAAAAATGGAGAAATAATAGAGAAAATATTTGATTAAAATATTGATGGAAATTGGCCAAATAAAAAGAAGAAAAGAAATTGAATTAAAAAGGTAATTGCAAAATCTTAATTTTACCAATTTAGAGCAAAATTAATTATTTTCTAATTAATTGAAGTTAATTTCTATTAATTAAGGAAAATAAGAGGAAAAAATATATTTAGAATATTTTGGTCAATTTAATATGAATTTACGAAAAAAAAGTGAAATTTTGACCAAAATTGAGACTTTACAATATACGTAACTGGAAAAAGTTGTGAAGCCAATTGAGATGATAGGGAGGGACCCCTAGGTGCCTCCTACATGTAGCATGAAGAAGGAAATATTGGGTTGGCTTAATGAGCAAAGTTACATGTACCTAGGTTTATGACCATAAAAGTGATTTTTGGTAATTTTTGGAAATTTACTTAAATAAGTAAACTGCATATAGTAAATATATGAGATATTAAATATCTCCTTCCTCCTTTTTAGCCATATAACGCTATTTTTAGCTGCAACAAGAGAGAGAAAGTGTAGATTTTTCCTAGAGAGAGAAATAGAAGAGGACTTGTACGGTAGGTTGATTTCTTAGGTAAATCCTTACATGACACGTATAACTTTGTTCCTAAGCTACCCTTTCATGTGGTTTAAAGTTTGGAGGCTCAAAAATCTATTATTGAAGGGCTAGGGTTTTCAGCCATATTGAAGAAAAGCTAATGGGTGCTTGAGGTAACTTCAAAACTCTTGTATATTGACTATTCTGGCTGTTTTGGACAATTTAATTGGTGAAATTTTACTGGATTCTATGTGTTTGTAAAAATGGAAAATAGATGTGTGGGACTATTATGCTGCCCGAATTGGTACTACATGGTAGTTGTAACCTAATGGAATAGTCAAAAAAGTGGTTAGGAGTATGAAGGAATGCTCTTACGGAGCCAAAATCGCAAAACCCCGATTTTCCCTGGAGTTCTTGTCAATTTTTTCCAGGGCTGTTAGATGGCCTTAGATTTGGATTTATAGTGATTTGATGGTTCCATTGCGTTCATTAGGAAAAATTAGGTGGGGTTACAGTTGGTAACTTTTTCGGAAAAGCTTGAAAAAAGCATAATTACGAACACGCCCCTAAAACCCTTAAAGCGGGGGCTACCAAGGGAAATTTTGTCAATTGACATTGAACTTGATAATTCTAAGTCAAGAAATGGATTCCTTAAGCAAACATAGGTTAGAATAGTTCATGACAAAAGTTCAGGAAAAGTACAGTCGGACCGGGTAAGGCGAGGCTAGGTCGGGGTCCCGAGGGCATTTTAGTAAATTTTCATCATAGGCTAATATAACCACAATAAACACTACGGAAGTGTCTAAGATGATACATGGATAGGTTTTAACCTATTTTTTGTACATTTGATGTTTTAGGACCGAGTTGGACGCTTTTAGTTGGCACGTTTTATGAAATGGATCATTTAAGACTAGGAAAAGGTTCAGGTAGGGACTATTATCTCTCATATACTATGTGACTATTTGTATGATGTATGTTATTGTATTTTGTGACTTGGACACGTGTTGGAGGCACATTACTTAATTGTGGTATAGGACCGAGCTGAGGTGCATTAATCTTTCTTAGCTGTAGTCAAGGACTCGTTAAGGTACACGTAGTGGTTGTAACTTGGTGTTTGGCCCTGAACCTTGTGTCCACACATGCATGATATGGATTTTCATTTTACTTGATACGGTCCATTGCATATTTAATTTTCACATTTTATATGTTAATTGTATGTTTCTATTGAGATTCCTTCGAATCTCACCCCTTTTCTAAATCAAAATGTCTCTGCGGATGCCAGTAAATTGAAAGGAAAGGACATAGAAAAGGGAAAATGACGGGCATGTTTCTCAAGGTGAGTACTATGGTTATATAGTCTGTAATGGGTTTATTTTGGGATATTCTGGACATAATTGTAAATATTTTGTACTCTGCTTTGTTGATGCTGCTTTGTAAACAAATACTTTTATCAATGTAATTGTACTTTTCTATTTGCCTATAGAACTTGTTCATTACTGCTTTGCACATATAAAATAGAAACAGGTATTGACATTTTTTGTATTAGAGCCCATAGCAGTTCTGACATTATCAAAATTGTGTACTGATACTGGTTTTGTTTGCATGATGGAAGGATCATGAGTAATAGTATCAGTGAGTTATTTGAGGATGAGACATTAGTGAATCAATATCCGTTAGAGTAGCAGATTCTAGACGTGCAACAGAATATTGAGAATTATTGGCTTGGAGGTGTCCGTATGATACGGACGGCATGGAAGAATATGCCAAAACTGCTTGCAAATGGACTAGAACTTAAGACCGACATCACTAGGACAGTCACAAGTCGAGGAGACCGCATATTATTGACCCTAAGTAGGATCCTGAGGAAGACCCGAAGGAGGAACTGGAGGAGTACTCAAATGACGAGATGAGTGATCGTGAGTTCAGAGTAGAGCCGGTGCAAGTATGGCATAACTTACAGCCAGATTTATAGGTGTGGCACTATGTCTATGGCAGATATCATAGGGCATGGCGAGCTCAGTCAACACTTGTGACACGATACTATGCTTTTCTGTCTGGAGTTTAGTCTTTGTATGCTATTTGGGAGTAATTGCAAGTTGGGGCACTAATTGAGTTCTAGGTTCGTACCATACTGGATTTCTTCTTATACTTCGCTTTTTGGAATTGGCAGAAGAATGATATTGTTGAACGGGGTCCAAATGGGAACATGTACAAGTTTATGAGGCATATAGATGACCTGGTTGATAGATTTATGTATGATGACTGATGTGGAACACCAAGGTGGTATATTTTGGTGATCGAAACTGATCGGCACATATTTTGAGATAGGGGCAGTCAGGTGGAACCGACGAACAGAAGAAGAATTAGCTGGAGTCGGTATTTTAGGAGGGTACATGAATGTTGAAAAATGTAATGTAAAACGACTAATATGTCATGTACAGTAGTTTATAGTATTTAGTTTTTGTTTCTCTATAACTAATGTAAATAGTTGTTGTATGCTATGTATGCCATATTTGTGTATCCTAACTTTATGAAATGATGAAAATGCCCTTGTTCTTATATGAAATGTAATTCTTCTCTACGTTCATGTAGTTTGAAATATAGAGAGATCTGGCAGACCACCTAGTAGACCGCGTGAAGGACATAATAATACTGCAAATGAGGCAAGGCCTATCCTGTACAGCAATAAATATCAGATATGCTAGCACAACAGCAAAATATAATGAATGAGATAAGAGGTGAACTTCAGGGGTGCAATAAAGGCAAGATCGCCCAGAGGATCGCGTGGATGAATTCATGAGGGGCAATAATGATAAAATACCACTAGAGGAACCTAACTCGAAGGATATCATACCAGATTATAAGGAAAAAGTCTAGAATTGGTTTAGCAAATTCTGTAAACAACAGCCACCTATCTTTTAGGGAAAGTTTTACCTACATCTGGCTGAGAATTAGCTATCATGTTTGGATAAGATTTTCAACATGTTGCGATGCCTAGACGAGATGAAAGCTCTGCTAGCCATCTATACATTGGAGGGTAACACAGACCGATGGTGGAAGAACATAGAGTTCACCTTAAGGGGGAGGAATGTTCCTATCACTTGGGAATTATTCAAGGAGAAATTCAATGAGAAATATTTCCCCCCATCTATTAGGTGTGAGAAAGAGAAAGTTTTTGAGTATTAGATAGCAAGATCGGGAGAGCTTCGATGAATATTTAGCTCGGTATATCGACTGTCACGGTATGTAGCCTATTTCAAACTTCATGATAATGAAGAGTGGAGTTTCGATATAATGATTGAGAGGTTGAGACCTGAATTAAAAGAAAAATTGGTTAAATAACATTTCACCGAGTTTAGTAAAGCGGTGGAAGAATGCCGCTATATTGAAAACGTATGTTAAGTCTGGCTGGCCAATATAGTAATAAGGGCACCTTTAGAAGTGGTAGTACTCAATTGAAATGGAAGAATCAAGGTGGACCTTCTAAGGGCGATAGTAAGAAACTGAATCAGACTAGAAGCCAAGAAGGTCGGGCATCTTTGGGAAGCCAAACCTATTGGCATTGCCCCGAACTATTTCATCCTGGCAAGACTTGTAGTGGTGCTTCACTAAAAATTGATCCCAACAAACCACTCACTTGCTTTAATTACGGTAAAGATTACCCGTAAAAGTAGTAATAGGAGGATACTAGACCTAGGGTTCTAGGTAGGGTCTACACATTGACAAAAGAAGAGGCCCGCAAGTCTCCTGAGCTAATTCAAGGTATGATTTCTCTCAACAGTAGTCGAGTGCATGTCATGTATGATTCGGGTACCAGTCATTCATTCATTGCATATGACTGTGTGAGATAATTGAATTTACATGTGCATAAATCCCCATATGATATGGTTATGTCTACACCTAAGGGCATTCAAATTGTAACAGCTAATATTTGTTCGAATTGTAAGATAAACGCCGAAGGGCATAAGTCGATTATATATATGATCTGTTTGTCATTGCAAGGGTTAGAGGTAATCTTATGGATTAACTATTGGTAGTGAATGGTGTGTTATTGGATTGCAAACATAAGAGAGTTATATATCCTAATCTACAACTGTGACCTGACACAGAAATCACTCTCAACCTTCTTTCTATAGCTAAGGTCGAGAGATGTTTGTAAAATGGCTGTCAGGGGTACATGGTGTTCTGTTCGATGCAATCAGAGCCTGGTGTAGCCTTGAAACATATTCCTGTTGTGAATGAGTTCCCTGATGTATTTCAAGAGGATATTGGTGGATTACCTCCATATAGGGAAGTGAGTTCTTAATTGATCTGAGGCCTGGAGTAGGTCCAATCTCTAAAACCCTGTACCATATGGCTTTAAGTGAAATGACGAAGTTAAAGAAGAAAATTGAAGAGTTACTCGAAAACGGGTTTATACGACCCAGTCGTTCACCTTGGGGGTGCTCCAGTGCTTTATGTCAGAAAGAAAGATGAGAGCCTGCATCTCTGTATTGATTATTGAGAGCTGAACAAGGTGACCATCAAGAACAAGTATCCACTCCTCCCTAGAGTTTTTGATCTACTCGATCAGTTATCTAGTTCCTGTGTATTCTCAAAGATTGATTAGCGATCAGGATACCACCAATTGAAAGTTAAAACAAAAGATGTATCAAAGATTGCTTTCAGGACCAGATATGGCGATTATGAGTTCCTTGTAATTTCATTCGTGTTGACCAATGCACCTGCTGTGTTCATGGACAATATGAATCAAATCTTTCATCCGTACTTAGACCAGTTCGTAGTAGTCTTTATCGATGACATACTAGTGTATATGAAGAGTAAAGCTGAGCACGGGCAGCATTTGAGAACATTGTTGAACATGTTGCTGGATAAGCGACTCTATGCCAAGTTGAGTAAGTGTGAATTTTGGCTTTTAAAAGTGAATTTTTTAGGCCACGTTGTCTCACAATAGGGAGTTTTTGTCAATCCTAGTAAGGTGGAAGTGATACTGAGCTGGAAAAGGCCAAAGACTATATTTGAACTGCGCAATTTCTTAGGTCTAGATGTCTATTATCAAAGATTTATATAGAATTTCTCCAAAATTGCATTACCATTGACAAAATTGATGTAGAAAACTCAACATTTTATGTGGGATGAGAATTGTGAACAGAGCATCTTGGAGTTAAAGAAGAGGTTGACTACAGCACCAGTGCTGACGACTCTAGATCTACAGTTTACGTACAGTGTTTATACAGATGCTAGTTGGCATGGATTGGGATGTGTATTGATGCAACATTACTAGGTAGTGGCATAAACATCTCGTCAGCTGAAATCTCATGAATTGAATTATCCCACCCATGATCTTGAGTTGGTGGCAATTGTATTTGCTTTGAAAATCTGGAGACATTATCTCTATGGTGAAACTGTAGAGTTGTATTGCAACTATAAGAGCTTAAAGTACTTGTATGATCAGAAAGAGCTCAATATGAGACAGTGCAGGTGGATTGAGTTGCTGAAAGACTATAATCTAGAATTCAAGTACCATCTCGGAAAGGCTAATGTCGTTGTTGACGCATTAAACAGGAAATCAGTATAGGTGGCAGACATGATGATCTATTAGCACAAACTGATCTAGGATTTTAGGGATTTAACTCTGTCTAGTAAGATTCTGTTAAACAATGGTGTTAGTCAGATATATAATGATCTGAGGGTGGTAATTGAAAAAGTCTAACAACAGGATGGTCAAGCATTATCTATCGGAGGTATGATTGATAGGAGTGAAACTCAAGAATATGACTTGTCACCTAGCGGATTAGTCAGGTACAAGAAGCAGGTTTATGTTCAACCGCAACTAGAACTGAAATGGAAAATATTAGAGGAGGCACATAAGAGTAAGTATACTATGCTTCTAGGAGCTACAAAGATGACTTGAAGGCCCAAAATAGGTGGCCATGGATGAAAAAAGAGGTGACTAAGTTCGTTGCTCATTATTTAACATGTCAGAAAGTGAAAGTTAAACATCAATGACCATCGGGGCTTTCAATAAACCCTGTGATTCCTGAGTGGAAGTGGGAAAGCATTACTATGGATTTCGTGATAGGGTTACCTAAGGTCAGAAACCATGACTCTATATGAGTGATAGTTGATAGATTCACAAAGACAACTCACTTCCTGCCTATTAGTGTTCACTATTCACCTGATAAGCTGGCAAAAATCTATATTAAGAAGATTATGAGATTACATAGTACTCCAAAGAACATCATCTCTGATCAAGATCTATGGTTCACTTCCAAGTTTTAGAAGGCGGTTCATAAAGCTTTAGGTACTAAGCTCCAATTCAGCACAACATATAATCCTCAAACAGATGGGCAGATGAGTGAATGATTCAAACCCTTGAGGATATGCTAAGGGTGTATGCACTTGATTACAAAGGTAGCTGGGACAAATTCCTTCTGTTGGCAGAGTTTGCCTACAACAACAGTTACCATACGAGCATCCAGATGACTCTATATGAGGCACTCTATAGGAGGAAGTGTCAATCACCCTTGTGCTAGACTGAGTTGTCTGAGAGGCATTGATGGGGCCAAATCTTGTTGACCAGAAAACAGAATAAATAAAATGGATTAAGCAGAGGTTACTATATTTATTAGAGCTGACATAAGAGATATGCAGACAAGAGGTGATAACCTTTGGAATTTGAAGTCGGTGATCACATGTTTATGAAAGAATCACCGGTTACATGTATTGGTAGAGCATTAGAAGTATGAAAGCTACAACCAAGGTACATTGGTTTGTTGAGATCTTAGTGAAGATTGGGCCAGTAGCGTACCTCATTGCTTTACCACCAAATCTGAGCAGAATACATGATGTTTTTCATGTTTCCCAACTCAAAAAGTATCAACTTGATCTAGAACAATGTAATAGAGTATGAAGACGTGGAAATGCTTGATGATTTAACCTATGAAGCCACACCTGACCTAATCATCGATCGACAGGAAAAGTAACTCAGAAACAAGAGCATCCCATTCTTCAAAATTGTTTGGAAAGAGTTATCACCAGAGAGGCTAGAGGGGAAACAAAGGAAAGTATAAAGAAACGTTACTTGGAATTTTTGGCTGAATAGGTGTAGCAAATTTCGGGGATGAAATTTATTTTAGAGGGGGAGAACTGTAATACTCCAAATTTTATATTCACCAATTATATTGTAATTATTTGAGAAACTCAATAAAATGGTAAATATTCATGAATTTGGAATTTATGAATTTTATAAATGTTCATTTTCATGAGAAATTGGGTAGAAAAAATTATGAAATTAATTTGGGTAATTTAAAACCCAATATTAAGGTCTAAAAATGGATAAATAATAGAGAAAATATTTGATTAAAATATTGATGGAAATTAGCCAAATAAAAAGAAGAAAAGAAATTGGATTAAAAAGGTAATTGCAAAATCTTAATTTTACCAATTTAGAGCAAAATTAATTATTTTCTGATTAATTGAAGTTAATTTCAATTAATTAAGGAAAATAAGAGGGAAAAATATATTTAGAATATTTTGGTCAATTTAATATGAATTTATAGAAAATTTGAGCAAAAAGTGAAATTTTGACCAAAATTGAGACTTTACATATATACGTAACTGGAATAAGTTGTGAAGCAAATTGAGATAATAGGGAGGGACCCCTAGGTGTCTCCTACATGTAGCATGAAGAAGGAAATATTGGTTTGGCTTAACGAGCAAAGTTACATGTACACAAAAATGATTTTTGGTTATTTTTAGAAATTTACTTAAGTAAATAAGTAAAATGCATATAGTAAATATATGAGATATTAAATATCTCCTTCCTCCTTATTCAGCCATATGACACCATTTTCAGCTGCAACAAGAGAGAGGAAGTGCATATTTTTCCTAGAGAGAGAAAGAGAAGAGAACTTGTACGGTAGGTCGATTTCTTCAATAAATCCTTACATGACACGTATAACTCCGTTCCTAAGCTACCCTTTCATGTGGTTTAAGGTTTGGAGGCTCAAATATCTATTGAGAAGGGCTACGGTTTTCAGCCACATTGAGGAAAAGCTAATAGAAGCTTGAGGTAACTTCCAAACTCTTGTATATTAACTATTCTGGCTGCTGTGGACAATTTAATCGGTGAAATTTTGTCGGATTGTCCATGCTTTAAAAAATGGAAAATGGGTGTGTGGGACTATTATACTACCCAAATTGGTACAAAATGGTAGTTGTAACCTAATGGAATAGTCAATAAAGTGGTTAGGAGTAGGAAGGAACACGTTTATAGAGCCGAAATCGCAAAACCCCAATTTTCCCCGGGGTTATTGTCAATTTTGGCTAGGGCTGTTAGAGAGCCTTAGAGTTTGATTTTCAATGATTTGATGGTTCCATTGAGTTCAATAGGGAAAATTAGGTAGGGCTATAGTTGGTCACTTTATCAGAAAAGCCCGAAAAAGCATAATTACGAAAACGCCCCGAAATCCTTAAAGAAGGGCTGCCAAGGGAAATTTTGTCATTTGATATTGAATTTGCTAATTTTGAGTCTAGAAATGGGTTCTTTGAGCGAAAATAGGTTAGAATACCCCATGACCAAATTTTGGGAAAAGTACAGCAGACCAGGTACAGCGGGGCCAGGCCAGGGTCCTGGGGCATTTTGGTAAATTTTCACTATATGCTAATATAACCACAATAAACACTATGAAAGTATCTAAAATGATACATTGATAGGTTTTAACCTTTTTCTTGTACATTTAAAGTTTTAGGACCAAGTTGGATGCTTGTAGTTGGCACATTTTATGAAGTGGACTATTTGAGGCTGGGAAAAGGTTCAGGTAGGGACCACTATCTCTCATATACTATTTGATTATTTGTATGATGCATGTTACCTAGCTGTGGTCTAGGACCTAGCTGAGGTACACTAGTCTTACCTAGCTGTAGTCAAGGACTCGGTTGAGGTCCACGTAGGGTTTTAACTTGGTGTTTGGCCTTGAACCTTGTGTACACACACGGATGATATGAATTTTCATTTTACTTGATACGGTGCATTGCATATTTAATTTTCACATTTTATATGTTGGTCGTATGTTTCTACTAAGATTGCTTGGAATCTCACCCCTTTTCTAAATCAAAATGTCTCAGCAGGTGCCGGCGGATAGAAAGGAAAGGACGTAGATAAGGGAAACTGATAGGCATGTTTCCCAAGGCGAGGCCTATGGTTATGTAGTCTTTACTGGGTTTATTTTGGGATATTCTGGAGATATTTGCAAATATTTGTGTACTTTGCTTTGCTGATGCATGTTTGTAAACAAACACTTTTATCAGTGTAATTGTACTTTTCTGTTGTCCTGTGGAACTTGTTCATTATTGCCCTGCATTTATCAAAGTGGAAACGATTGTTGACACTTTGTACTAAGGTAACAAGCCAAAGTGCATATGCGTATAGTTGGGTCTGTTGTGTACATAGAGATGCTCTGGGAATCTAAAAAATATTCCTCACTTGCCAAATCAAAGTGCCTTCGCTTGAGAGCTACCATATAATTAAGTCGAGGTGGAAGAAGACTACCTACATGCATATGTGCATTTTAAGCTGTACAGATGAGATTTACATGGGAAATATTTTCTTTAACTCATAATGAAATTTATCGAGGAAAAACTCTGAATAATTTATTACAGTATGGTCTATTACTTTATTTCAGTTTTCATGAATTTTATATGAAAAATATTTTTAAGAAGATATTAAGTGTTAAATATTAATTAAGTAATAAAAAATGTCAAATAATTTAAATAATAAGGAAATAAAAAAGGCAAGAGAAGAATTAGCCCAAAAAAAAGGAAGGGAAAGATATTAGGTGAAATTTTAGAAAAAGAACATGAAAGTTGTAAAATCTTACATTAGGTGTTTCCCATAAAATGAGTTGTATACTTCTTATCAAGTGTAGTCATTACCTTATCAATTCTTGGCAATAAACCTGATTTGGGATTTTTCAATTTCTAAGTTCTTCTTCTGTCATCACTATAAAAAACACTAAATTTCTGATAGAATTCCATTTTTCAACAGAATTTTTGATGGATTTGTAATGAAAATGATTTTCTGACGGAATCTGTTCCCTCGTCGATAGAACCATGGCAAATCAATTTATGACAAAATTCAATTTCATCGCTAATTTATTTTTTATTTTTTAAAATGCCACATGGACCTTCTAAGGAGAAGACACGTGTCACATCCTAGGAGGCTGGCAATAGCCACGTGTCCTAACCTCGTAGTTCACCACATGTCTCTTCCTCATGTTGCCACATGTTATAATCTTATAATTCCTAAAAATGTGACTTCTCCTCTCAAACCCACGACCTTATGCCCATGTGCGTGTCTTTGCCAATTGAGCCAAAATGCGTCTATGTTAAATTATTGCAATATCATATATATATATATATATATATTTAATATGATCATAAATAATTTTTTATATATAATATTATTAAAAAGTAATGATAAATTAAATAAAAATTTGTAATAATTTTTATATATTTATTATAATTTTTCCAATATAAATCAAATTCAAATTAAAGAAATTTTAAACCTTCAATAAATCTTCTTATAAATATATTTTTATCCAATATTTTAAAATTGAGCTTTATTTTTTACTAAAATTAATTAATAACTAATAATTTTATATTATAAATATTAATTTTAATATAAAATTAATAATATAATGTTAATAACTAAATTTTTTTATTTAGCATTAATTAATAACTAATATTTTAATTCTATAAATATTGATTTTAATATAAAATTATGAATATAATATAAATAATTGATAATTTATTTTTAATTAATAACTAATATTATAATATGATAAATATTATTTTTAATGTAACATGTATTAAAAATATAATAAATTCTTTTGTCAAGGAATTTGCCATTAAAAAAATTCTATGGCTAATTAGCAATGAAATTCTTCCAAGGCAAAACAATTTGCTATGGAGTTCCGTCACTAATTTTGCCATAGAAAAACTAGCCACACAAAAATTTCAAAAAACAATTTTTGACTATTCCAAAGGAATTAGCCACAGAAACAAATTTCTTGGCTAATTCCATAAGAAATTAACTATTTTTTTTAATTGCATCTCCCAAGATATTAAGTCTTGAATGTTGTAATTAAATGGAGATAGGTGGAAGGGTGTGTGGTGACACTAGGCTACATAGTTCACCATATGAGCAAGTGGGTTCAATCGTGAGAAACAAAGCATATGGTGTCTTTCAACAATAATGATTGCCCCTTGCCCATTACACTGCTGGGCATTGAAACCAGGGACCCATGTCGGTGTGTATGCATGTAATAGTAGTATCTCCATTTCCTCTCCATTACATTAAAACAACGTCGTTTTTTGATAAAATGAAATCTCAGCCCTTGATTCTAAAGTATAATATAAGTCATTTATTGATAAACCTAGAGATAAGCTTGACAAACCCTCTTATTCCAGTTGCTGCCTTTTGTTAGTTTGTAAAGAAAATTCAACTACTTGTGTGTTTTTTACCAGAAATTCCACAGCTTCACTTTTTTTGAGGTTGCAACTTTGTTGGAGTGGAAGGTTGACAATTTGCCTCATATATATCAATCAGCTTCTCATATTTAAACTTTTGAGGAGTGGTAAGAAATCCTGAGACACGTTTAGTACTGCAACAACCTTTTATAAAGATCATACTAGAAAGGAAGCTGGAGAGGCCAATTTAGGAGACTCTAGAAAAGGAGGGTTCGTTAGGCTTATGTGTAATATCCTGGATTGTAATCAAGGGAATAATAACTTCAAATGATGTAATTAATGTTAATTAAGTATATTTGAAGTATATATTGTGTAATGTGAAATCAAGATCATTAGTGATGATTTAATGAGTAATGTACTAATCAGGGGTAAAACGGTAAATTTACCAACCGTCTGGTTAGTTATTGATGAGAAAACCCCTTAGTAATCAAGATCAATGGTTGAGATTGAAAGATCTAAGGGTGGAATCTTGTGTATGTGGATTTTTGTGAGATCATGGTAGGAGGAAGGAGATGATGACAAGTGGCAAGAAAAGGGCCATTGGATTAAGTCAAAGTTTCAACCATTGTTACTTTTCTCTTCTCTCTCAAAACCGATGATGAGCTTGGGAATGAGTGAAGTTCATCTTCATCAATATCTCTTCATCTCTTCTCTTACCTCCATTTTCGTTGGACAAGTTAAAGAAAGAGAAAGAAAGGGCTTGAATTTTGTCAAGGTAAATGGTCCTATATGCTTAGCTACCTTTCATTAATGTTGACCAAGAGGTTGAGAGCTTGGTTTCTATAGTTTCAGAATTTCCATTGGTGGTGTTTGATTGTGGGACAAATCTGAAAGTTGGTGGAATCAAGGTGTTGATTTCAGCAAGTTGTAGAGGTAGGCTTGTAATGCATTTTGATATATATGTCAAGATGTTTGCCTAATCAATGAAAATTCTGGAAATTTGACCTAATTATGATGTTAAATGAAGGGTAGAGTTTGGTTAGAGTGTCACTGTTCATTTGGTCAGTTTTGACACTTGGGAGTGATTAGAAGTTGACTTGAAGTGGAATAAGTGAAAGGTGTTAAGTAGTGGTTTTGATGGATTATGGTTTAGAGAGGTGATCTTGATGTTTGAGTTGAATTTGGGTTGTTTTTGGTTGCCAATGGGTTCCTTGTGTTGGAATAAGTGAGAATGAGCTTTGACACAAGTTTTAGAACCATTGGAGTTCATTTGGGTGAATTCTGGAGAAGTTTATCAGTTACTGCGTTTTTGGGGCTTCTGATAGGATTTCTCGAGTGAGAAGAGTCTCACTCGAGCACAAGATGAACATGCTCGAGTGAGCAAGTCTGTGCTCGAGTGAGGGTGCCTAAAACACTGGGGGGTGAGCGTTGCAAGTTATCACTCGTGGGCAGTTTGCCAAGAGTGCGCTGGCACTCGCGAGCATTGGGAGATCACTCGAGCACTGGAGTTTGTGCTCGAGTGAATCTGTTGCCTGGGAGTTGGGTTGCTCTCGGGTGGACACTTGCTGGACCTCATTTCCTTGTACTCGAGAGCACTGAGGATCAGTGCTCAAGCACAGGTGTTTGTGCTCGAGTGAAGGTAGAGGAAGATGTGGAGAGATGCTCTCGGGTAGTCACTCACAGGCCTCACTTCCGTGGTGCTCGAGTGCTTCTGAGATCTCTGCTCGAGCACAGCCTCTTGTGCTCGAGTGAGAGTGTAGAATTGTCGCGGGAGTTGCTCTTGGGCAAGCACTTCCTGCGTCTCACTCGCATGTGCTCGAGTGAGAATGGGGGGTCATGCTCGAGCACGGCCGTCTGTGCTCGAGTGAGGGGACCCAAAAATCAGTGTTAGCTTTCCAAAGAGGGATCTTTGGGGATAGGTAACCCAACCCTTTAGGCATATGTTTAGGCATTTAATGGCCATCTAAAGAGTCCAAATGAATACCAACTTAGAGTGTTATTGAATTAAGAACTTGGAAAAGAGATTGACTTAATGTCCCTATTTGATTATAGGATTTGACATCTGCTATCCTCGTGAGCCTATTGTGCCAGCAACCGTCAGGAAAGGATCAGGTAGTGACTTTTCTTTCGTACCATATATGATGCATTGCATGTGTGTGATATCGTTGATTGGGAATGGATTCGTATGTTGCGATCTTTGTGGATTTGTGTTAGCACTGTCATTCCAATAGTCCCAGAGTAGCTAACAACGGTTCGGGTTTAGGCAGTGTGCCTTCCCGGCGGAGAAAGGGGATGAGGATGAAGTGTGATATATGTGATATGTGAGCCGAGAGGCTATTTGTGAGGCCGACGGGCCATTTGCGAGAGCCGAATAGCTGTATGAGCTATAAGGCTATATTTATGCACTGCCACGCCAATAGTCCCTGAGTAGCTAGCAACGGTTCGGGTTAGGACTGTGTGCCTTCCCGGCGGAAAAAGGGGATGAGGGTGGAGTGTGATATGTGCTGCTGTTGTTGATGATTTGCTTACATGTTGTGTGCTTATATGTGGTATAAATGTTTTGTTACTACTGGGATTCTTTTGAATCTCATTCTTTCCTTGAACTAACCTTTCAGACAGGGCGAGTGGCTCCAAGGGGAAGCGCGTGACCCGGAGTGGTTAGAGCCTCCTAGGGACATAGTATGGATTATGTTGGCTGTTCATTTTGGACAAGAGATTACTGTATAACGTTTTGAGTTGTAAATAGTTGGAATACTTGGTTTTGTAATCCCCTAATCAGGAGATAGAACTCTATGTGTATATAGATGAACCCGGGGGTTGCCGGGGTTAAAGTTATAAACTCTGATATATGTAAATGTAAGTTAACTGCACAGGTGATTATATTCGATAGTCGAAATCGAGACTGGGATAGCAAAGAAGTTTTGAAAAGTTTTGTCAGTCCCTACTATCTAGTGGGTGATTTGACAAGTTTTGAACTATCCTGCGGTCTCAAATCCCTTTTATTACGTTTTATCGAATTATAATTACGTTATTTAAGGCAGGGGGTTACATTTTGGTATCAGAGCAATAGTTCCTGGCAAGGATAGAGGTTGCTAGGATAGATCCCTTAGTTGGTTTTAGGGATATAAAAGTATCTGTGAATGATTGTGGTGTATGCACACATATGTTTTATTGACATGGATATATATATGTGAGTTTAGTGACTATATGTGCATACCATCTCTGTTGAATTAATAGGGCAAGTTGTTTGTAGAATGAAGAAAACTAGAGGACGCCCCAAAGTTCCGCGTGTAGACCCTGTGGTGGAGGTCGATGATGAAAATCCACCAGATGCAATGCAAGAATTAATGGGTCTAATTAAAGATCAGCGGGATATGATAACTGAGCTGAGAGACGAGCTCAGAGCAGAGAAGGCAAAGAATAAGGAAGTTCCGGCTCAGTCTACTGCGGAAGAAACTCAAGAAGAGACCCGTTATGAAGATACTGCTGAGGGGTCAGCACGACCTCAGGAGTCTCCACCTCATGTTGCTCTGAATCAAGAGTCTCATGGAATGCCGCTCAGAGAAGAAAGAGATCTGCAGTTTTGGGTCACCAGATTCTGTAAGCATTTGCCTCCGGCATTCAGAGGAAGGTTTGACCCACAAGCGGCCGAAGATTGGTTGTATAGGCTGGAGAAAATATTTGAAGTACTTTGTTGTCCAGACGATGTAAAGCCACGGTTGGCAGTCTACAAACTAGAGGGTGATGCGGATCGTTGGTGGCGGAATATCGCCTCAACATTGAAGAGTAATAAGACGCCATTGACTTGGGAGCTGTTCCAACAAGAGTTTAACGAGAAGTATTTTCCCAAATCAGTGCGGCTGGAGAAGGAAACAGAATTCCTTAATATCAGGCAAGGGGACACAGAGAGTTTTGATGATTATTTGTCCCGTTTTGTTCGGTTGGCTCGATACTCCTCCTATCTCCGGTTTAAGGATGATGAAGAATGGAGTTCTGATATGCTCATTCGCGGCCTGAGGCGGAAGTTGAGGAAGCGCCTGGCTACTCATGAATTTACTAAGTTCAACAAGGCGGTTGAACAGTGCAGGATTACGGAGAATAACTTGAGAGAGTTGTATCCTGCCGGAGTTACTAGTCACCGCAGTGAACCCAGCAAGGGTAACGCCGCTCAGAAGCGGAAAGGCCAAGGATCTTCTTCATACAGGGGTGGTGACAAAAAGCCCTATCAGCCTAAGGGTCGCGAGTCTCAGAGATTTGGGACTGAGGAGAAATGTTGCCGTTGCAACAAATCACATTATGGGAAAAACTGTCAGGGAGAGATGGTTTGTTTCAACTGCAAGCGGCTAGGACATCTTGCTAAAGATTGTCAGCAACCGAGAGCCGAACAGAAGCCAAAGACACAGGGTCGAGTGTTTGCAATGACCCACGAGGAGGCCCGAAGATCTCCTGAGTTGATACAAGGTAAAATCTTTCTAAATGGTTATTTGTTACAAGCATTGTTCGACTCAGGTGCCAGTCATTCCTTCATTGCGTATGATTGTGTGAAACGCCTGGGTATGCATGTGCATAAGTTACCATTCGATTTGGTAGTGTCAACTCTGATGGGTGTTAAGGCCTTGACCACAGAAGTTTGTCTGAATTGTGTTATATCTGTGGAAAGGCACCAGTCTGTTATAGACCTGATTTGTCTGCCGCTTTACCAATTGGAAGTCATCTTGGGTTTTGATTGGTTAACGGCAAATAATGTATTACTTGATTGTGGGAACAAAAGGATAGTATATCCTGCTTGTCAGAGAGCTGAAGTTGTGGATGCGAGTATGAATTTCCTTTCTACGGCTAAAGCTGAGAAGTACATTGAGAAGGGTTGCCAAGGGTATATGGTGTTTTTCTCCGTACAGGGGGAAACTAGTGAAACCTTGAGTAATATACCCGTGGTAAATGAATTCCCTGAGGTGTTTCCGGATGATCTTAGCGGATTGCCTCCTGAGAGGGAAGTTCAATTCCCAATTGACCTTGTACCTGGAGCTGGTTCTATTTCAAAGGCCCCATATCGTATGGCCCCAAATGAGATGGCGGAGCTAAAGAAACAGATAGAAGATTTGCTTGAAAAAGGGTTTATCAGACCCAGTGTGTCGCCTTGGGGAGCTCCAGTGTTGTTTGTAAAGAAGAAAGATGGGAGCCTTCGCTTGTGTATCGACTACAGAGAGCTGAACAAAGTTACTATCAAGAATAAATACCCACTTCCTCAAATTGACGACCTTTTAGATCAGTTATCTGGATCGTGCGTATTCTCAAAGATTGATCTAAGGTCAGGGTATCATCAGCTGCGAGTGAAAGCAGAAGATGTTCCAAAAACTGCTTTCAGGACCCGGTATGGTCATTATGAGTTTCTGGTGATGCCATTTGGGCTAACCAACGCACCTGCGGTCTTCATGGACTACATGAACCGTATCTTTCGACAGTATTTAGATCAGTTTGTTGTTGTGTTTATTGATGACATTCTGATATATTCCAAGAGTATGGAGGAGCATGAGCATCATCTGAGAGTTGTATTGAATATTTTGCGTGAGAAGCAACTATATGCTAAGTTGAGCAAGTGCGAGTTTTGGCTATCGGAAGTGAGATTCCTAGGCCATGTTATCTCGCAAGAAGGGGTCTCTGTGGATCCCAGTAAAGTGGAAGCAGTACTGGATTGGAAGAGGCCAGAATCTGTGGCAGAGGTACGCAGTTTTCTGGGTCTTGCCGGGTACTACCGGAGATTCATTCAGAATTTCTCCCGTATTGCGTTACCAATGACCAAGCTCACGAGAAAGGATCAGCCGTTTGTGTGGGATGAGAAATGTGAAAAATGTTTTGTGGAGCTGAAGGAGAGGTTGACTACGGCACCAGTGTTGATTTTGCCCGATCCCAGTACGACATATGTTGTGTACTCTGATGCCAGTGGGCAGGGATTAGGGTGTGTCCTTATGCAGTAGGGATGTGTGGTGGCCTACGCCTCTCGACAGCTCAGGTCTCATGAATTGAACTATCCCACTCATGATCTGGAGCTTGCGGCCATTGTGTTTGCTTTGAAGATTTGGCGTCATTACCTGTATGGTGTGACTGTGGAACTGTACTGTGACCACAAGAGCCTTAAATACTTGTATGATCAAAAAGAACTGAACATGAGACAGCGTCACTGGATGGAATTGCTTAAAGACTACAACCTGGAAATCAAATATCATCCAGGTAAAGCCAATGTAGTCGCTGATGCTCTTAGTCGAAAGACCGTGCTCGTTGTAGCTATGATGATACGAGAGAAGAAATTAATTGAAGATTTTTGTGATTTGAATTTGACAAACCAGATCATCTGTGCCAACTACACTGTTTCCCAAGAGGAAAATGATCTAAGAACTGAGATTGAAGAAGCTCAGGGGCAAGATGGCTGGATACAGCGCAATCTGGCACGAATTGAACGGGGAGAAGTCCCAGGCTATGACCTATCGCCTCGTGGATTAGTTAGCTATCAGAAAAGAGTTTGTGTTCCACTTAAGGCGGAGTTGAGGCAGAAGATTCTGGATGAGGCGCACAAGAGCCGGTACACCCTACATCCTGGTATGACCAAGATGTATCATAACTTGAAATCTGTGTATTGGTGGCCGGGATTAAAGAGTGATGTAACCAAGTATGTGGCAAGGTGTCTCACTTGCCAGAAGGTAAAGATCGAGCACCAGAGACCACCTGGATTACTACAGAGCCCTGAGATTCCGGAATGGAAATGGGAAAGTGTGACCATGGATCTTATTGTGGGTTTGCCCAAGATCAGAAACTATGATACGATCTGGGTTATTGTAGATCGACTAACGAAGTCAGCCCACTTCATACCAATCAATGCTGGTTATTCTCCTGATAAACTAGCAGAGATTTACATTCGTGAGATTGTGAAGCTCCATGGTACACCGAAGAATATCATTTCTGATCGAGATCCTCGATTTACTTCAAGATTCTGGAAAGCGTTGCATGAAGCCTTGGGAACTCAATTGATGTTCAGTACGGCTTATCATCCACAGACGGATGGACAGTCAGAGAGAACAATCCAGACACTGGAAGATATGTTGCGAGCCTGTGTTCTCGACTTTAAAGGAAGTTGGGATCGCTTTCTTCCACTTGCGGAATTTGCCTATAACAATAGCTATCATGCGAGCATTCAGATGGCTCCGTATGAAGTGTTGTATGGAAGACGGTGTCAATCGCCTTTGTGCTGGAACGAGCTATCCGAGAGGAAGCTATATGGACCAGATTTGGTCGATCAAACCTCAGTACAAATTCAGATCATTCGGAAGAGGTTACTTGCAGCGCAGAGTTGGCAGAAAAGCTACGCTGACAAGAGAAGACGACCTCTAGAATTTGAGGTTGGAGATCACATTTTTCTGAGAGTATCTCCTGTCACAGGCGTTGGGCGAGCGATCAAGAGGAAGAAGCTAAGCCCAAGATACATAGGTCCTTTGAGATTCTTGAGAGGATTGGGCCTGTTGCATACCGAATAGCTCTACCTCCGAGCTTGAGCAGACTCCATGACGTGTTCCACGTTTCTCAATTGAAGAAGTACAACCAGATTCGTCTCATGTAGTGGAATATGAGGAAATTGAGTTAAGAGATAACTTTACATATGCGGTGGAGCCAGAGCAGATCATTGACCGAGAGGAGCGACGGCTCAGACACCGAAGTATTCAATATGTGAAAGTGGTCTGGAAGGGAATGACTCTGAGAGAAGCAACTTGGGAAGCGGAGGAAGATATATGAAGAAGATATCCAGAGTTTATGGCTCAAGCAGTGTAACAATTTCGAGGACGAAATTAAATTTTCGGGGGGAGAATTGTAATATCCTGGATTGTAATCAAGGGAATAATAACTTCAAATGATGTAATTAATGTTAATTAAGCATATTTGAAGTATATATTGTGTAATGTGAAATCAAGATCATTAGTGATGATTTAATGAGTAATGTACTAATCAGGGGTAAAACAGTAAATTTACCAACCGTCTGGTTAGTTATTGATGAGAAAACCCCTTAGTAATCAAGATCAATGGTTAAGATTGAAAGATCTAAGGGTGGAATCTTGTGTATGTGGATTTTTGTGAGATCATGGTAGGAGGAAGGAGATGATGACAAGTGGCAAGAAAAGGGCCATTGGATTAAGTCAAAGTTTCAACCATTGTTACTTTTCTCTTCTCTCTCAAAACCGATGATGAGCTTGGGAATGAGTGAAGTTCATCTTCATCAATATCTCTTCATCTCTTCTCTTACCTCCATTTTCGTTGGACAAGTTAAAGAAAGAGAAAGAAAGGGCTTGAATTTTGTCAAGGTAAATGGTCCTATATGCTTAGCTACCTTTCATTAATGTTGACCAAGAGGTTGAGAGCTTGGTTTCTATGGTTTCAGAATTTCCATTGGTGGTGTTTGATTGTGGGACAAATCTGAAAGTTGGTGGAATCAAGGTGTTGATTTCAGCAAGTTGTAGAGGTAGGCTTGTAATGCATTTTGATATATATGTCAAGATGTTTGCCTAATCAATGAAAATTCTGGAAATTTGACCTAATTATGATGTTAAATGAAGGGTAGAGTTTGGTTAGAGTGTCACTGTTCATTTGGTCAGTTTTGACACTTGGGAGTGATTAGAAGTTGACTTGAAGTGGAATAAGTGAAAGGTGTTAAGTAGTGGTTTTGATGGATTATGGTTTAGAGAGGTGATCTTGATGTTTGAGTTGAATTTGGGTTGTTTTTGGTTGCCAATGGGTTCCTTGTGTTGGAATAAGTGAGAATGAGCTTTGACACAAGTTTTAGAACCATTGGAGTTCATTTGGGTGAATTCTGGAGAAGTTTATCAGTTGCTGCGTTTTTGGGGCTTCTGATAGGATTTCTCGAGTGAGAGGAGTCTCACTCGAGCACAAGATGAACATGCTCGAGTGAGCAAGTCTGTGCTCGAGTGAGGGTGCCTAAAACACTGGGGGGTGAGCGTTGCAAGTTATCACTCGTGGGCAGTTTGCCAAGAGTGCGCTGGCACTCGCGAGCATTGGGAGATCACTCGAGCACTGGAGTTTGTGCTCGAGTGAATCTGTTGCCTGGGAGTTGGGTTGCTCACGGGTGGACACTTGTTGGACCTCATTTCCTTGTACTCGAGAGCACTGAGGATCAGTGCTCGAGCACAGGTGTTTGTGCTCGAGTGAAGGTAGAGGAAGATGTGGAGAGATGCTCTCGGGTAGTCACTCGCAGGCCTCACTTCCGTGGTGCTCGAGTGCTTCTGAGATCTCTGCTCGAGCACAGCCTCTTGTGCTCGAGTGAGAGTGTAGAATTGTCGCGGGAGTTGCTCTCGGGCAAGCACTTCCTGCGTCTCACTCGCATGTGCTCGAGTGAGAATGGGGGGTCATGCTCGAGCACGGCCGTCTGTGCTCGAGTGAGGGGACCCAAAAATCAGTGTTAGCTTTCCAAAGAGGGATCTTTGGGGATAGGTATCCCAACCCTTTAGGCATATGTTTAGGCATTTAATGGCCATCTAAAGAGTCCAAATGAATACCAACTTAGAGTGTTATTGAATTAAGAACTTGGAAAAGAGATTGACTTAATGTCCCTATTTGATTATAGGATTTGACATCTGCTATCCTCGTGAGCCTACTGTGCCAGCAACCGTCAGGAAAGGATCAGGTAGTGACTTTTCTTTCGTACCATATATGATGCATTGCATGTGTGTGATATCGTTGATTGGGAATGGATTCGTATGTTGCGATCTTTGTGGATTTGTGTTAGCACTGTCATTCCAATAGTCCCTGAGTAGCTAACAACGGTTCGGGTTTAGGCAGTGTGCCTTCCCGACGGAGAAAGGGGATGAGGATGAAGTGTGATATATGTGATATGTGAGCCGAGAGGCTATTTGTGAGGCCGACGGGCTATTTGCGAGAGCCGAATAGCTGTATGAGCTATAAGGCTATATTTATGCACTGCCACGCCAATAGTCCCTGAGTAGCTAGCAACGGTTCGGGTTAGGACTGTGTGCCTTCCCGGCGGAGAAAGGGGATGAGGGTGGAGTGTGATATGTGCTGCTGCTGTTGATGATTTGCTTACATGTTGTGTGCTTATATGTGGTATAAATGTTTTGTTACTACTGGGATTCTTTTGAATCTCATTCTTTCCTTGAACTAACCTTTCAGACAGGGCGAGTGGCTCCAAGGAGAAGCGCGTGACCCAGAGTGGTTAGAGCCTCCTAGGGACATAGTATGGATTATGTTGGCTGTTCATTTTGGACAAGAGATTACTGTATAACGTTTTGAGTTGTAAATAGTTGGAATACTTGGTTTTGTAATCCCCTAATCAGGAGATAGAACTCTATGTGTATATAGATGAACCCGGGGGTTGCCGGGGTTAAAGTTATAAACTCTGATATATGTAAATGTAAGTTAACTGCACAGGTGATTATATTCGATAGTCGAAATCGAGACTGGGATAGCAAAGAAGTTTTGAAATGTTTTGTCAGTCCCTACTATCTAGTGGGTGATTTGACAAGTTTTGAACTATCCTGCGGTCTCAAACCCCTTTTATTACGTTTTATCGAATTATAATTACGTTATTTAAGGCAGGGGGTTACATTTTGGTATCAGAGCAATAGTTCCTGGCAAGGGTAGAGGTTGCTAGGATAGATCCCTTAGTTGGTTTTAGGGATATAAAAGTATCTGTGAATGAACTATTGTTGGGTTGCACATCCCAAATATATCATCACCTTTTCATGAACATTCAACAATTTTGTGGACATTTTGTTAGAATCGGCAGGCACAACGGAAGAATTTTAAAATTTTACCAACCCTAATCGAGGATCTATCAATGGCGTTTAAACTAAGTTGGAAGGATTCATACCTTTTATGATTCAAGGTTTTTACGATCTGTAGGAGCCAACACGTTGGGTCCGCTCCCTCTACCGGTATCCACACGAATACTCTCCAACTGAGACTGCATGCTAGCGCCTCTAATGTCTCATAGGGTTTTCTTGCAGCTCTCAATTCTCATGTGTATAACAATATATCTACTCTATCAAGTTTATAACCTATGAGGGCTATTTTCAAATTTCAAAATTAATCATCATTAATTTCAAAATTAATTAACTATTAATTATCTTCATGAGCTAATTAAATAAATTCATTTTAAATTAAATATGTTCAACAGTTTTAATTTAACCTATTTATTTAATCTAAATAAAGAGCCATTAGATTTAATTTATCTTCATAAATTAAATCTGAGATACTATATCTCTATCATGTTAGTTATTAAATTTAAAACTAACACAATATAATAATATCATAAAATATATATACACACACATATATATATAAGATATATATATATATATTTCAAAAATATATATCTATATAATATTATTAATGAATTTTATATTATATATATATAAATATAAAATTCATCCACCCTAAATTAAACATTATCTCGTGTTGGGCCATTCTTGTGTGCGACCCTATAGGCCCATATGAAGTTGGGAGTAGGCCAATAACTATACTAACCCAAAAGTTGCAAGCGGCCTCTAGCAAGACATTACAACTACCCAGTTCATATGAGGATCATTATCACGATGCAACTTGTCGTACAACCATGTCACGTCCCTTTTGTCACATGATATATCGATCAAGGATAAGGCATGGATAATGTCATCCTCTTGTTCCTGACCATTACTTTCTCGATTCCTGAGTAGCCTGGTAATAGAGACGAAAACTCTTTTCATCATAGTATGGCCTTACATTTCTCAGACTCACTCATTGAGGGGCCCAGTAATATCTCTCTAATAATGTGAGGGACAAATTCCATCTTGATCATTCATATTCCTCTGCATGAAAAACCACCAAGCCCGATCATAGCCTTTATCATCACCCGGTCAAAAGTGACTTTTGACTAGTTCAAAGCTTAGCAACTCTCATGTAGGAATCCATGATGACCTCAGGTCTAAGGGCATTGTGACGTGGTTATACATGAGAAAAGCTTATGACTTGATCCATGTAGCTTTCTCATAGTGGGTCAGTCCAGCACCTTGTACTCTTATAAGTGCCTAAGACTTTGATTCGTATCTCCATATCTTATCAAAGTCATACTGATCTTGTTTCATCTCTGCTCCCGTATAGATTACCGACCAGGGACATTTTAGGACAACCTTTATGAATTATCCAAGGATACAATTATCACAGTTAACATGCAAATAATATGATAACAGAATGGAGAAATTTCATTAAAATAATAATGTTTAAAGTACAATGATTGGCCCTTCGGGCACAATTTCCAACATCCTCCCACTTGCCCTAGGTGCAATCATTAATTTGCCTAATTCCCATTGCCCTAACATGATGCTCATGCTTTGCCTGTGCAAGTGGCTTAGTAAGAGGATCAGTAACATTATCTTCTCCTGCTACTTTGCATATCTTTATATCACCTCTATCATTGATTTCTCTAATCAGATGAAATCGTCTGAGTAAATGCTTGGTCCTTTGATGTGACTTAGGCTCCTTAGCCTGTGCAATAGCACCGCTTTTGTCACAGAATAAATCTATTGGATTTAAGATGGTAGGCACCACCCCTAGTTCAATAATGAACTTTCTGATCCAAACGGCTTCTTTAGCTGTATCTGATGCTGCTATATACTCAGCCTTTATTGCATAATCTGCTATAGTGCTCTGCTTGGAGATTGCTACACTATTCAGGAGGAATACATATCCAAATTGCGATTTAAGGTTGTCTTGGTCAGTTTGGAAACTTGCATTTGTGTAACCGGTTACACAGAGCTCATCATCCAATCCACTATAGACCAAAAATAAGTCCTTAGTCCTTCTTAAGTACTTTAGGATATTCTTGACAACAATCCAATGACCCTCACCAGGATCTTGTTGGTATCTGCTGGTCCTACTTAAGGCAAACGAGACATCCGGTCGAGTACATAACATGGCATACATGATGGATCCAATGGCCGAGGCATATGGAACCTCACTCATGCGATCTCGCTGATCAGGTGTACTAGGACACAGTTCCTTGCTAAGATGGATGCCATGAGACATGGGCATATAACCCCTTTTTGAATCCTGCATACTGAACCTATGCAGTATATTGTCTATGTATGTGCTCTGACTTAGGCATATTAGTCTTTTGGATTTATCCCTATATATCCTAATCCCTAGCATATAGGTGGCTTCACCCAAGTCTTTCATTGAAAAGGACTTTCCTAACCAAGACTTGACACTCTGCAAGGTAGGAATATCATTCCCAATGAGTAGGATGTCATATACATAAAGCACTAGAAATACAACTATGCTCCCACTAACCTTCTTGTAAACACAAGGTTCATCGATGTTTTGAATGAATCCAAACTCTTTGACTACTTCATCAAAATGATGATTCCAACTCCGAGATGCTTGCTTCAATCCATAAATGGATCTTTGAAGCTTGCAAATTTTACCAGAGTCCTCTGGATGCATAAAACCTTCAGGTTGTGTCATGTACACATCCTCAAGTAGCTTTCCATTAAGGAAGGCTGTTTTGACATCCATCTGCCATATTTCATAGTCATAATATGCTGCAATGGCAAGAAGGATTCTGATTGATTTGGCCATTGTAACTGGGAAAAAGGTTTCATCATAGTCTACACCATGAGTTTGAGTGAATCCTTTTGCAACCAGTCGTGCCTTGAAGACATTTACATTGTCATCCATGTCAGTTTTCTCCTTGAAAACCCATTTGCACCCAATGGTTTTTAGACCTTTAGGTGGATCGACTAAGGTCCCTACTTGATTGTCGTACATGGATTGCATTTCAGACTTCATGGCATTTAGCCATTTCTCAGAATTTGGTCCCACTATGGCTTCTCGATAGGTGGTGGGCTCATTTTGCTCAATGAGCAACACATCACGGCCTTCAGTAATCAGAAATCTATATCTCTGAGGCTGATGGCATGTCCTATCAGATCTTCATGGACCTTGTGTTACTTGAGGAAGCTCAGCAACTTGTTGTGAGTCTTCTCTAATTTCCATTTATGGTTTTGTACTATCTTGTGACTCTCGAATTTCTTCGAGATATACGTCGCTCCCACTGGTTGTTTTAGAGACAAACTCTCTTTCTAGAAACTTACCATTTCGAATAACAAATACTTTGTTATCAGTGGGATTGTAGACATAGTATCCTTTCATTTCTTTAGGATACCCCATGAAAAGGCACTTTGTGGATCTGGGCGCTAATTTATCAGAGTCTTGTTGCTTAACATATACCACACATCCCCAGATATTGAGAAAAGATAAAATTGGTTTCTTTGCAGTCCATATCTCATATGGTGTCTTTTTAATTGCCTTAGTGGAACACAATTTAGTGTGAATGCAGCTGTCTCTAGGGTATGTTCCCAAAAGGACAGTGGAAGATCTATTTGACTCATCATAGATCGAACCATATCTAATAGTGTTCGATTCCCCCGTTCAGAAACGTCATTCCATTGTGGTGTTCCCAGAGGAGTCAATTGTCAGATTATCCCACAACTTCTAAGATGGTCAATGAATTATTGGCTCAAATATCCACCACCTCGATAAGATCAAAGTGCTTTAATTGTTTTACCAAGTTGGTTTTGTACTTCATTTTGGAATAATTTGAACATTTCAACAAATTCATATTTATGTTTCATTAGATAGATATAGCCATATCCACTAAAGTCATATATAAATGTAATGAAGTAGACATAGCCTCCTCTGGCAGCTATATTTAATGGTCCACATACATCTGTATGTATAAGGCCCAATAATTCAGTGGCCCTCTCACTATGCCCAGTAAAAGGTGCCTTAGTCATCTTTCATAATAAGCAAGATTTGCATGTATCATATGATTCAAAATCAAATGAGTTTAGAAATCCATCTTGATGGAGTTTAGAAATGTGTTTCTCATTTATGTGGCCTAGATGACAATGCCATAGGTAGGTCAGATTCAAATCGTTTGATTTTATCCTCTTAGTAGTTATGTTATAGATATTCCCATTATTAGGATGTTCCAAATTTAATATATAATGACCAATATGCAAATCACCATCAGCATAGAAAATGTCATTACGATAAATAAAACATTTACCATTCCTAGTAATGGAAGTATAACCTTCCTTATCCAAAGAAGAAAGAGAAATAATGTTACTACTCAAAGCAAGAATATAATAGCAATTGTTCAAAAATAACAAAAGCCCACTGGGCAGAACTAATTCATAAGTGCCTAAGGCTAAAGCAGCAACTCTTGCTCTGTTTCCAACTCGTAGGTCCACCTCACCCTTCTTCAGCTTTCTACTGTCCTTTAGACCCTGCACATTTGTACAAATGTGAGAACCACATGCAAGTATCTAATACCCATGTAGAGGAAGTAGAAAAATTAATGTCTATAACATAAATACCTGAAACAATAGCCCCACTATCCTTCTTGTTCTTTTTTAGATCTTCCAGGTAGAGTTTGCAATTCCTTTTCCAATGACTGGGTTCATTGCAGAAGTAGCAGACTCCTTCCTTTAGAGGCTTTGCCTTCTTGGGTGCAAGCTTGGTTTCGGGCTTGTTTGACTCTTTGGTCTTACCACCTGAGCCATTACCCTTCCATTTGCCCTTCCCTTTCTTTTTCATACCCTTTCCTTTCTGAACCATCAAAACTGTGCTAGGCCTTTTTTTTAATGCTTTGCTCAGCAGTTTTGAGCATCCCATACATCTCAGAAATTGATTTCTCCATGTTGTTCATGTTGTAGTTCATAACAAACCGGTCATAACTCTCCGAAAGTGAGTTGAGGATCAAATCCGTAGCTAACTCCTGGCTCATAGGAAATCCAAGCCTCTCAAGGTGATCAATATAGCCTTTCATCTTTAACACATGAATACTAACTGATGCACCTTCAGCCATTTTGCAGGAATGTAAGGCCTTTGTGGTCTCATACCTTTCTTACCTTGCCTGTTGCTGGAACATTTCCTTGAGATGTATAATCATCTCATGAGCCTCCATGAGTTCCAGATCTCTTTGGAGCTCTGGAACTATAGTGGCAAACATCAGGCAACCTACATCGACAGAGTCATCCTTATGCTTTGTGTAAGCATCTCTCTGAGCTCTTGGAGCATTGGTTGCAGGCTCCTCAGGAATGGGTTGATCTAGGACATAAGCCTTTCTTTCCTGCTTGAGAACAATTCTCAAGTTCCTGAACCAGTCAAGAAAGTTTGTCCCATTGAGTTTGTCCTTCTCAAGGACCGATCGTAACAATAGTGTAGCAGTATTACTAGTCGACATGATTCTACAATTAAAATATGCAAAGTTAGTTAGTAATCTCCTACTAAATCAACAACCCTCAATATAATAATTAGTGGGCTAAGATATATATTTGGCTTAAACTTAAGTCCACTTTGGCATGACGCTTAAATTCAAGTTATTTAGGTAGGTAACCTATTTACCAATTACATCACATATAACTCTTAGATCTTTATGGGATTTAATCATCATATGATCCCGCATTTTTAACCCCATCTAATGCCTTGAGATTCAAAACCATTTTGTTAATCTCAATTAAGTCAAAACAATAATGAATATTATGAGCAGCACAATTACTCAAGCTTGTCTCATCAAGATAACTCAAGTGCATCCACTATGGTGATTTTCATAATTAAGCGATCTAGGTTTTGACAAGTATTCATTAATTGACGACATTATGACTTAAGATTTGATTCAGAGGGCTTAATTAATTAGTTTTCTTTATATGAATGCAATCGTAGTCGTATCTCATACAGATGAATACATATAAATGTAAAAGTAATCATGCAATGATCTTATCAAAAGCATCATTTAAACTTGACACAACATGGCTTACCTAACCTAAAATCCTCCCAAGCCAATAAGAGGACTTCTCTAAATAAAAAAAGAAATACATTGAGAGAAACCTCGTTTAAACATTCGAGGGGAGTGAGATGAGAAGAGAATGTACATCGAGAGTATTTAGAGAAAGGCACGGCACGCAGGCCGTATTTAAATATTACAACCCTTTATAAATTTCTAAAGCCATGTTGTTCACTATACCCAAACAAGTATAAATAATAAACCACAACAAGAATTCATACAATATGAAAAGCAATAAATGTCATGATCAGATTATATTGCGCTACGCAGAGGTGGTCCTGCTAACAGGTTAGCGGGCGGGGTCAAGGGGAGCCGCCCTTGTAAGGTTGCACATTCCTTTTGAAAGAAATATTTGAAAAAGGCATATTCCTTTTAAAAGAAATATTTGAAATTTTTAAAATTTTAAAATTTCGGACCCAATTTTTCAAAAAATTCGTTTAGTCCAATTCTTAAGGGATTTCGGTCCAATTTCAAAAACAACAGCCCAGAACGCTTCTGATCCGGATTGTCTACCCCAAAGTTTTAAAACCCTAAATCCGATTAGAGACTCTAGCGTGTCTGTACACCATGTTCTTCACCTATTCGAAACCTAAACGATGAATTCTACTTCAGATCAAATCCAGAATAGAAATCACGATGCTAGTGGTGAAATTGAAACTTAAACATATCGCATATAATCGAAACAATTTCACCAAATCGCATAAACATACAGCACTATCTGAAAAACACAAATTAATGTTGAACATTTTCCTTTTCGATTTAACATATTCAGACGTTTTCTTATGAACACACATATATATCCCATATATATCACATGTAAAAGAATATAAACACAGTTTAAACGCATAATTGATCTAGCTCTGATACCACTATTAGAATCGACAGGCACAACGGAAGAATTTTAAAATTTTACCAATCCTAATCGAGGATCTATCAATGGCATTTAAACCAAGTTGGAAGGATTCATACCTTTTATGATTCAGGGTTTTTACGATCTCTAGGAGCCAATACGTCGGGTCCACTCCCTCTACCGGTATCCACACGAATGCTCTCCAACCGAGACTGCGTGCTAGCGCCTCTAATGTCTCCTAGGGTTTTCTTGCGGCTTTCAATTCTTATGCGTATATCAATATATCTGCTCTATCAAGTTTATAACCTATGAGGGCTATTTTCAAATTTCAAAATTAATTATCATTAATTTCAAAATTAATTAACTATTAATTATCTTGATGAGCTAATTAAATAAATTTAGTTTAAATTAAATCTGTTCAATAGTTTTAATTTAACCTATTTATTTAATCCAAATAAAGAGCCATTAGATTTAATTTATCTTCATAAATTAAATCTGAGATACTATATCTCTATCATGTTAGTTATTAAATTTAAAACTAACACAATATAATAAGATCATATAATATATATACATATATATATATATATATAAGATATATATATTTCAAAAATATATATCTATATAATATTATTAATGAATTTTATATTATATATATAAATATAAAATTCGACCACCCTAAATTAAACATTATCTCGTGTTGGGCCATTCCTGTGTGTGACCCTGTAGGCCCATATGAAGTTGGCAGTGGACCAATAACTATACTAACCCAAAAGTCGCAAGCGGCCTCTAGCAAGACATTACGACTACCCAATTCATATGAGGATCATTATCACGATGCAACCTGTCATACAACCATGTCACGTCCCTTTTGTCACACGATATATCGATCAAGGATAAGGCATGGATAATGTCATCCTCTTATTCCTGACCATTACTTTCTCGATTCCTGAGTAGCCTGATAATAAAGACAGAAACTACTTTCATCATAGTATGGCCATATATTTCTCAGACTCATTCATCGAGGGGCCCAGTAATATCTCTCTACTAATGTGAGGGACAAATTCCATCTTGATCATTCATATTCCTCTACATGAAAAACCACCAAGCCCGATCATAGCCTTTATCATCACCCGGTTAAAAGTGACGTTTGACTAGTTCAAAGCTTAGCAACTCTCATGTAGGAATCCATGATGACCTTAGGTCTAAGGGCATTGTGACGTGGTTATACATGAGAAAAGCTTATGACTTGATCCATGTAGCTTTCTCATAGTGGGTCGGTGCAACATCTTGTACTCTTACAAGTGCCTAAGACTTTGATTCGTATCTCCATATCTTATCAAAGTCATACTGATCTTGTTTCATCTCTGCTCCCGCATAGATGACCGACCAGGGACATTTTAGGACAACCTTTATGAATTATCCAAGGATACAATTATCACAGTTAACATGCAAATAATATGATAACAGAATGGAGAAATTTCATTAAAATAATAATGTTTAAAGTACAATGATTGGCGCTTAGGGCACAATTTCCAACACATTTATCATATATATGTATCTATGTTTACTTCAGATAATTCTAAGGATATTGTGCTTGTGTGACACTAATGTTAGTATGGGTTCAAGGCAATCTAAAATTTTATCTCTCATCCCCTATTGGACATTATTGTTCATGTACTTGGGTGCAAAAAGTGTTAGCTCTCATAATGTTTTGATGATAACAAAACTTGATTTGTTCATAATATAAACCTTGAGTAATAACTAAACTCTTTAAAAAGAAGAAAGTGAAACTCTATGGTGAATTTCTTAAGTTTGGTACAATCACTCGAGTGATGGTCAAATAAGATTGAAATGTTACTAAAGAGGGTTACTCGAGTGATGGTTTATGAACTTGAGTGATGTACCTTTGCTTCTAGATTTTTAGCAAGTTACTCAATAGTGATCAAAATTTGTTAATGTTCTCAAAGGCAAAATCACTCGAGTGATAGGCAATCACTTGCAAGTGGCTTAAGAGTTGGTGATTTGAAGAAACAGATTACTCGAGTGATAGATTAAAGCACCGAGACTCAAGTAAAAAACTTCTGAGAACATAGACCGGATCACTCGAGTGAAGTGGAATTCACTCAAGTGATGTCAATCACTTTAGAGTCACTCGCAAGTGACCTTGAAATGCCATGATCTTCCTAAGATGATCACTCGAGTGATTGAACAAATCACTTGAGTGACCCATGATCACTTGCAAGGCATTTACAAGTGATCTAGAAGTGATAAAGCTTCTAAGAGAAGATTACTCGGGTGATCTACTTGAGCACTCGAGTGATATCAATAACTTGTAAGGCACTCGGTTGTGATTTGGCAAAGCTTTCAAAGTTTTATAGAAGATCACTTGAGTGATTATTTGGGCACTCGAGCAATATTCATTATTTTAGAAACATCACTACCAAGTTACTTGAAGTGATTATCAGCACAAAATCATTAGAGCATTCGAGTGACAAAGACTACCACTCAAGTGATTGGAGATCACTTGAAGTGATTATTAGTCTCACCCTAGTGTGTTCTTAAGAAACTTATAAACATTGTCATGATAATTCTAATGCACATACTTTTCATCATGATTTACTTCCTGAGTTCATATACTACTTATAAATGTTACTAATATCATTTATGTATAAATTTCAAGTGCTTAATCTACATATTAACCTCAAAAACTCTAAAAGCAAAAATTCTATTAGAAGCATTAAATGTGTAGCAGAGATAACCAATGGAAACATTCTCATTCATCAATGACTACATTACCCTCTAAATGACAAATTTGCATGCTCACAACGGTCATTAAAGATATTCTACCTATAAATATGGAAGCATTTAAGATGGAGATCTAAAATTCTTGTTGTTTTTCAGTATTCATTCGTCAACTCTTTGAGAGATATTTTACAAACTTTATTCATTACTCATATAAAGAGAATCTCAAGGTAAAGGGACCTTGAGTGTGGGTGTCAACTTATAAAGTATAAGGGGGAGTTAGTATCCTATTGAGGAACTTACTTGTACTCTAGTGCAAAAATACATTGAATCTTGGAAGAATAGTGAAAATATTATAGCCACTCTGAGGACTGGACGTAGGCCAAGAGGTTAAGACTGAACTAGTATAACTCCTGGTGTACACTTCGGTGATATTTCTCCAACCCTTATCGTTTAATTAAGTATCTTAATTGTGGTATTTTTAAGTTTTTAATATCACCAAATTCACCCCCTCTTGGGTGAAACCCTTGACACTAACATTTAGTATCAGAGCCTCATCTTCTTGTTTCAGGCTTAACATCTAACAATAATCCTATGTCTAGTATAGGTGAGGGAATACTACAAGATGGTACCTCCATGACTAGACCATATAGGTTTAGTGGAGAACATTTCTCCTTATGGAACTCAAAATTCAAAGTATTCATGATGGCCATGGAATATGGCCTATGGCAGGTGATTCTAGATGGAGACTATGTGTTAATGAATACTGTGGACGATGTTACAGTTCCAACAACAACAGCAAAGTTCGATGACAATGATAAGAAGCTGGTAACTCTCAACAGCAAGGTAATCCTTATGATTCAATGTGCCTTGAGTGAAAAAATATATTTTAGAATCTATACACTTCCTTTTACCAAGATATATGGCAAGCTTCGGAAATAGCTCAAGAAGGAACTTCTAGAATCAAGAAAAATAGAGTCAACACTCTTGTCACAAAATATGATCTACTCATAATGAAATTAGGAAAAACAATTGCTGAGTTTGAACTCAAATACACCCATCTTGTAAATAATTAGGTGCAATTGGGAAATTATATGATCAAATAACTCAAGTAAGGAAAATACGGAACATTCTTTCAAAAGAATGGGAAGCAAAAGTCGCAATGATAGAAGAAGCGAAGGGAGAATCAATGCATTTAATAGTTTCATTATTAGGAAGTCTTTCAAACTATGAAAGTAAGCATAAATTCAAACGTGAATTACATCATATTGATAAAAAGAAGAATAAAGGAGTAGCCATGAATGCAATAAAAGAAGAAAAAGAGCAGAAGTATGAAGAAGAAATTGATGATGAGGAAATGGGTCTTATGGTAAAGTGATTTAAGAAATTTTACAAGAAGGGTTGAGGTTTCAAATACTTCCACAAAGAAGGGATTACCAAACGAAAGGAAACAAAGGAGCAAATTATCTTCAACAAATGCGGAAAGCTAGGTCACATGAAATTAGAATGCTCAGTATCTAAAGAATAAAGAGAAGAAGAAGAAGAAGAAGAAGAGCAAATACTTCATGAAGAAGGCATTTGTTTCAACAATATGGGGAGACAGCTCTTCTGATAAAGAAAGTGATGGTGAAGAAGTTGCCAACATCTACTTTGTAGCCTAATATGTGATGATTTCATACTGAATATAATTTTCTTTCCTTGTAAGAGAACATGAATGATTTCATGTGAAAGGACCTTCTTGCTATGTCGTACTATTTATACTCATATCATTTCATTAGCGTTTCATTGCAACATTTTATGGTAATATGAATCATTATTGTTGATAATAGTTTGTTAATATATATATATTGATAACAAATAACTATGCATTTAAATTGATAAAACAAAAGTTACAAAGTATCAAAGTAATATACAGATGTCTCTTAAAAGGTATTATAGAGTCCAATAAATATTCCTATCATTATTTTAACATTCGATAGTTTGACTAGTTTGTAATGGATAGGAAAACAACTAGGATAATCAACATGATTTTGTCAAAAGATAAAAGCCATTGCTTCTCAAAATGCTTGCAGCTTCAATTGGAAGATGCCAAGCTTGATCTGAGGAGCTGGAAACCAACAGTGAAAGTAAAGATGGTTGAAAAAGATTGTAATAGAAATCACACGTCCATAGTTGTTAGCCTTAATGAGTTTCAAGTAAAAATTCCACTTGCTAGAGCAATTCCATAGGACAGATTTCCAGTTTCTACATTGTATCACTTGCTGTTAAAAAATATCTTCTTTCTTTTGTCGTTTTATTATAAATTGATTGATGAGGGCTTGTGCTTTAGCTTGTGCTGATTTAATGACTTGCAATAGATAAATTCTAGAACTTGGATTGCAAATTTTGTTTCTTGCAAGCCATATAGAATCTAAATCTGAAAAGGTAAAAAGGTCATAAAGTTGCTAGGGTCATTGTGGCTCATCAACCATGCAGCTATCCAGACTTGTAATCTTTTATTAAGGTTATAATCAATCTTAAGATTGGTGTTACAACCAAACCAATAGGCTCCAGAAAAGGGACAATATAAGAAACAATGCTCTAAAGATTCATCATTACAAAAGGAACATACCCCAGTAGAAACTGAGTGTCAATGATGCAAGAATTGATTAGTTGGCAAGATACATCTAACAATCTTCCACAAGAGTAATTGAATCCTAGGTAGTAAAGACAAGTTCCAAATTAAAGTACATACTTCATTATTTGATTGAATGGATTGCCTAGATGTAGATTGAAGCAGTCAATATCTATCCTAGACAATGTATATTTTTGAATTATGAGCAGACCATTTAATCATATCAGGGGGTCTAGATAAAGGGATTAGGTGTTTTAAAATTTCTTGAACCAGTTGCCTAAGGTAGAGTGAGGATAATAAATAGACATTCTGTTATAGGTGTATGTTAAATAGTGCAAGTGTTCACTGTCGTAAACAAGTAATATAGAAGTGAGTACAGTATCTTTCTCACAAGGATTGATAACTAAGTACCAAAATTAGTAATCTTGATTCTATTAGGTTGATCAATTAGTTGGTTATTGAGATTATAAAATAAAAAATGATTAAATCTGAGTGCAAATAATATAACAGGAACTATGAGAAAAAAACCCTAGCGGTCAGATTTCACTTAACAAACTTTGGATTGAATCACTTATCTATTCTAGTCTAATTTATTCCACATGATTGATAGCTAAGTTTCCCTTATTTAACTACTAGCCTCTTCCAAGGTCAAGTAATTCTATAATTAATTGCTAATCCATTATATTTCTATATGAATTCAAGCAATTAATCATGCATTAAAATTTATGGAACTCATTAAGACCATACAACTCATATGAATATATTCATATTTCATATGCAAGTTATAGTTTTAATTATAGAGTCTACACACATGCATCTCCTTCCGATCTCAATATACATACTGAAATCATTCAAAAGATGGCCAATCAATTGAAAGCATTAAGAACAATAATTAAAACTCAATCATGAAGAAAACAATCAAAATTAGATTTAATAAGTTAAGATATAATCCATCATTAGTAAGCTACATCGTCACACTAGGAAAATGGAAATTTAGCTCATAATGAAATTATAAAAAAAACCAAAATAAATTGAAAACTTCATAAACATTGCACAAAACTTGAATATTAAATTCTAAAACATAAAAATACAACAACTAGATGGATGAAAATGGAGAAAATCTAGCCGTCCCTTTAGGAGGTAAGACCTTCCATGTAGGTAGCACATATACTATCCATAAAGGAGGACTACCTAAGGCTTCCATGTTGGAGGCATGGAAGAAGCAAAAATAATGCATGAAATTAACTCTAAAATGGTGTACGTGGAGAGGAGAGAAAAGCAATAGATATGAAATAGTGTGTCCCATTTGTGAGGGAGAGGATGGCTATATATAGGGAAGAATGGAGTTGGTAGGATGGTAGATGGAATTATAGATGGAATGCTAGATTAAATGGTATATGCAATTTCACATTTTAATCTTCATGAAAGTTGTAGCTCTGGATCTTAGCTAGAAGACGCAAGTAAAAACTCCTCATTTCAATATTTGCAGCTCCATATATGGTCACATTAGTAGGCAATGGTCAGACTTTGATAAATTCACGTTCTCAACTTCCAAGATAGAACTGGGTTTTGGCATCAACATAAAAGTTGTAGAGCTCTTTCTTAGCTTTTTATCCTTATAAAGAATGTCCCAATCCGACATCTAGAGCTCGAGATATTGCTTGAAAACTGAAAAAGGGTATGATTTATTATTTTTTAAGAAATTTTATTTTATGCCCAAATCATTATTTATTTATCAATTACATCCAAATTCATTAAATTGAGCTCAAATATCATCCACAAAATCATCATATACGGGAAAATAAATATGCAAATATTTTACTTATCACATTCCAAGATGCCTTATGGCATAGTATAAGGTCAAATACCCGAAGATGAGGGTATGCCAGACCACAGTGTTACTGAGCCCACCAAAGCCAACTATTAAGACATATAGAAGAACCCTCACCCACTTGCCAGGTAAGATGGTTAGTGATAATATTACCTACTTTAAGAATGTTTTGCCAAATGTATGAACTATTATAAGTGAGTAATATCTAGTTATACTCTAGATCCAAATATTTTTGTAATATTAGTTTACTGAGTAGAGAAGACTTGTTAGATATGACTCGCCACAATTGCTTTGCTAATAGTGCAAAATTAAAAGATTCTACTTGGACAATTTGGAGAATGCCATTTACTTTGGGAAGGAATAATTCATCCCATCAGAGAAAATGAGCCTGGTTTGAAGATTCCGTTCATCCCTAAAAGAAATTTTCCATCTTTATTTCTATTGCATAACATAATTTAGAAGAGAACTTGAGACAGGAAAAGGGATATACTAGTAAGGATGAAAAAGAGCTTTATCAAGACAAACGGATCTGCTTGTGATAGCAAATCACCCTTCCATCTTGCAAGATGTTTATCAAGTATCTCTAGGACCTCTAAACATTTCCTTTATTTTGATTTGGGGTCATCTACATAGGTACCTAGACATTTCCTAAAGCGTGAATGAAATGTAATTTGCGGTAAATCAGATAACCTCTGCTTCATTTGATGAGAGACCAAGGTATTACATACCAAACATGATTTTTGATAATTAATGTGTTGACTCAAGATGAGGGAACATCTTCAAAGCAATGCCTTGACAATATGGCAATCATTCTCTGTAGCTTAGCAGAGCAGACGAGTGTCATCAGCATACATCAGGTGGGTCAACAACATTACACCGTGAGATATAGAAATACCCTTCCACCAATTATAAAATATTCTACAAAGAGCCTCTCCAATTATATATATCTTTCAACATGGATTTCTCTTTGGGGATCCCAAAGTTAGTTGGGGATCTAGTTTCTCTCTTTTGCTTTTCTAGTCCTTATCCATCATTTACCCCAAAACTACATCATTTTTGGGTAAAAAAAACCAAGTGAATCACCTTTTTTTTTTAAAAAAAAAAAGAGCATCTGGCACTCTAAAATAATTTTCCAGTGTCTTGATTTATTTTTTACTACACTAAACATCCTAAAATATTTTAAATAGCACCTGTAAGGCACTTAACTTATTTCCACATTTTTCAGAGAGTTTGCGCACAATTCTGTGGGCACATAGAAATAGCATGAAAATACTAATATAAAGTACATGATTATATTACATAAATTATCCACAGGGTTGAAAAAATATACAAATCCTCAAAATTTGTAAAATAAACTAAGGATAACTAACAACAACTCTTGCTGGAACTGGTACCCTCAATCGTCGGTATTTATGGTTTTGCTCTTGGAGCTTATAGCTTTTACTAAAATATTTTTAGATATTGAAAAGGGTGAGATTTGAATGAATCTCATTAGTAACATGCAGTCAGTCATATAAAATGCGACAAGTAAATATGCCAAGTGCCATATAATGCAATAGAATAAATACACTGTAAAACTCATAATCATCAGAATGTGCACATGTGTTTAGGGCCAACTACCATTAGAACTTTGAATTTTCTGTACCTCAGCTGGGCTCAAGACCATAAGATATGCAATGTACCCTCTTGGTGCTGTATCTCAAATGGATCCACTTTTGGGGCCGTTGGGGTACTTGTACTTTCCACCCCGAATGGTACTTGTGCCTTTCCCGTCCCAGTTAGATAGTGTATTAAAAATATCAGAGAAGATGGCATACATAAAGCATACAAATAATCATATAGTTTATAAGAGATAGAGTTACTACTTGGAATTCTCCTTTCCTGCTCTACTATTGTTCAATATCTTTGATCGAGCTCGAGCTATTGATATGTCCTAAAATTCCAAATGTACAAGAATTGAGTTATTACACATTCATCTATTATTCTAAAATCACTTTGTTGGTTATCTTAGCTTAAAACTACAAAATTACTAAAATGCCCATAGGGACTGAGTCCAAGTCCCTTTATACCTGATCTAACTATACTTTTCCAAAAATTATGACCCAGGATAATCCTATACAATTTTGCATGTAGAATCCATTTTTGATCTCAGAATTGTCAAATTCATGCCCAAATTACATATTTACCATTTACAGCCACAAAGTTAGGGTTTTAGGAGTAAATTTGTCATTCCATACACTAAAGCCTTCATACTTCATATTATACATGTTCCATACACAATTTTCCATTCTAAACCTAATAGAATCATCAAAAACACCAAAATCTAGTTCAAACACTACTAAAACAAGTCTAGATGAAATCTAAAATTAATTGGGAAAAATTGGAAATTCATATTCTATTACATAAAACACCTTTTTATACTAATCACTTGTGTAACCACTTAATCACACTTCCCACATGATTAATCAAGATTTGGGTAGCACCTGCCCTTAGAGTTTGGGCATCCCAATCATTAAAACAAGCCAAGACAAGCCACAACAATAATCACAATAACACCGACGACCTTGAATCATCAAGAAAGCAAGGTTTTATGGCTTTACCTCTTGTCATCCCTCTCTAAGCTCCAAAACCGCCACCTCTCTCTCCTTCTTGCTCTTGATTTTGTCTTGCTACATATGTTATTCAAGATGTCATAGAGATTAGAGAGATTCCCATGAATTTAGAGACAAAGCTACATGAATTTTGCGCCTAAACCCACCTAGATGGCTTCTTGAATGACTTGAGCTTTCTCTTGGCTCATGTTTTCTCCAAGCTCTCTCTCTCTCTCTCTCCTCTTTCTCAAATCTAGCCAAAATAATAGCCAAAGGAAAGATGTAGAAGCTCTTAAAAATATCCTATTGCCCCTCCTTGGATATTAATATTTAATTGTTATTAAACACATGCCATTCGCTTTATATCATCATCTTTTCTCTTTCCTTCCTTATGCTATATGAATATGGATGGCCCTTTTTATTCAAGTCATCATCTTTTCAATATTGACCAAAAAATGGCCCTTGAAAGAGATGAAAAGTGTTAGAACTAGTTGACACCTAAGAGGGGGTTGAATTGGGTGTAAGATAAAAAGCTTAAGAACTTTGAAAACCTTTCCGCATCTTAGTAGAAGCAATAAATACAAAAGTAACGAATCATAAATCAATAATTAGATAAATAATATATGCCGAAAATATAAGAGCTTAGGGAAGAGAATATGTAAATTGTGATTTATCTTGATTTGGTCCAATCTGCGATGACCTACATCTAGTCCCCAGGCTCCTTATAAGATTTTCAAATCCACTATCTCCTTGTTTAATCCAGGCACAAGAAAAGCCTTTACAACCTACAAGTTTAGCCAGGCATGTAACCCTACCTTACAAATCGTGATTAATATTCGAAAATGCGTAATTAAAATGAAATAGAGACCAATGAATAGTAAAACCCATTTTCAAACCCATCTCCACAATGGGGTTTTCACAAATAGTTTTTGAAATCCAAATAGCCTGGTCTTGTATTCATATTCCGAATATAATTACCCTGTGCATTTCAATCACATTCATTATATATATATATATATATCAAAGTGCACAGTAAAATTCCTTGCCAATCCTGGGTTCCATTCATTAATTGAAACTTTACAGGACGCATACGCCCAATACAGTTTCTCATACAGGGAACTACATAATACATTTCCACAATTTATCTTTCAAATACAAATACATATCCCAACTATACAATACTCCCAACTATGATAACAAACTATCAACTAATACTCCTAACTAGGAAACTAACCCGTCCTCTGTCACTTGTATTTCCTTCAAACTGCTTGCCCTGTCTGAAAGGTTAGTCAATAGAAAGAATGAGATTCAAAAGAATCCTAGTAGTACAAATAGCCTTTCGGCTAACATAGTCAATCCCACTTAAACTACCGCCCTAGCAAGACAGTCCTCTACCATAGGAACCCCCATGTGGCCGCAGGTGTAAGACACACAAATACACAAGCTTCGTAGTATCCACAACATTACAAAATAATGATAACACATGCATTTACACATACTATAAGGGAAGAGTCACTACCATATTCTTTCCACGTGTGTTTCGGCACAAGTAGATCATGACCAGGGAAAATACTGAATCCTAACAATCAAATCAAGGACATAGGGTTATTCCACTTTTCAATTCCTTAACTTCAAACACTTAAAGTTGGTTATCATTTAACACCTCTAGGCAACTATTAGAAGCCTAAACACATTCCTAAAGGATTGGGAGAAACTTTACCAAAGATCTCCTTTCAAAAGCAAAACACTAATTTTTGGCTAATGCACTCAAGTGATGGATGATGCACTTGAGTGATAGATGACTTGCACTCGAGTGAGGACAGCTTACTCGTGCGAGTACTTGACAGAAAGCAACAACAAAGACAGAAGGTGATCATTGCATTCAAGACACCAACACAACACTCGAGTGATGGCCTCACTCTCACTCGAGTCCTATAGAGTGAAGCACAGAAAGTGACTACCCAAGAGTAATGAAAACCCTGAAGAAGAGAGTGCACTCGAGTGAGGACCTTGAACACTCGAGTGACACATTAAAACTTGTGGGTAGCAACTCACATTCTTGACAAATGGATGTGAGTGTTACCCCGGCTTCATAGTGCCAAAATGCACACACACTCGAGTGATAACCCACTTCACTAACAGGTGAGGAAATACACTCTTTCTTTTTTGCATAGAAGTGCAACTAAAAACTGAAGGGAAAAGAAGAAATATGATATTGCACTCAAGTGAGACCCCCGTTCACTAGAGTGATGCTCTATTATAAGCCAAAACGCAGCAGATGATAGAATTTTCTCTAACTTCAAACATGTGTTTCCAATGGTCCTAAAATTCTAACCCAAAGCTACACCCACATAACTTTACACAAGGAACCCATTGGAAACCTCAAAACACCCAAAATCACATCATAATGACATTTTTCATATTGGTCACACTTATTACACACATTACCCAATTACACCACTTTTGCTTCCAATATTCCAAATCAACCCCAGTGGCATCAAAACACAACATGACACCATTTTTACCACAATACACGATCCCATTCATCATTTCACAATTACACTAAATCAAAGAAAATTCCATAATTTTCAAAACTCAACCAAAAATCACAATACATATATCAAAAGGCATCAAATACTTATCTCTTCCTCTTCTTCTTCTTCCTCAAGCTTGTTTCTTGATTCTTCATCTTTCTATTTTTTCTCAAACTCTCAAACACCTTCTTTCACAAATCTAGAACCATAGAGATGAAACTCTCATCACTATGCATAATATTAAAGAAGAGTATTTGAGCTAAAGAAGTTATCTACCAAGTCAAAAACTTACCTTTCCATTTCTCTCTCATCCTTGTGCTTGGGCATCCATGGAGATGAGAGGAGAGAGAGATGAGATCAGTTTTTGGCTCCCAAAAGAGCTCTTGACTGACCTAAGAGAGAGAAAAGAAAAATGAGAGGTTTGAACCTTTGACCAATCCAATGGCTCATGTGGTGACACTTGTCAAAATCTTTGAACACCTCCATGAGCACACATAAACCCATATACACATGATCCACCCTTTTTAATCTCATAACAATGAATCCCAACCATTGATCTCCAAGTTACCAATGAGTTTCCTTCTCGATAACTGACCAATTGGCCGATAACTTTCCTATTCTGCCTCTGATTATGGTAATTGCTCTTATATCATCACCAAACACATTTTTCTCATTCCATCACACTAATTATGTGCCCTCCCCTTTTCTTCAATGCATTTTAAGCTTTGTCACACAATTAATCTTAAATACAGGGTTTGGGCACTACTCATAACACATTCACATCACAACTTATATTGTATTCTCTAAAAGTGGTAGTTTAATGATAATCACATCCACTTTTGGAGTTGTAATCCCTTAGTCAAAATTTGGGATATTACAGGGCACTTGCGAAGCCTTTTACAAATCTCTCATGAAGTTACTCCCTCTTATACACCATAAGGATATAATCGAGTTCCTCCCCCTTACACACCGTAAGGATACAACTTTGATGATGAAAGATTACAATCAATCTTCTCTCTCAAAAGTGAATAAGATGAACATTGAAGTACAATACAAATAATCACTCTCTTAAATGTACTGATATAGAAAGTAGATAAGAACAGAGAGTAGTTAGGTCGGAGTGGATGATTCATAATCTTAGCATATTTTTCATTATAGTTGTTTGTGTGAATCTTATGCAATTATAGTTGAGTAGGATATGACCGTTGTGAGTATTTCAACCTATCCGTTGAGTCTTGTTGCTTTGTTTGACTATTTGCTTGAATTTGAAAATTAGCTATTACGAACATTAAAACTTCACTTCTGTAAAGTCATCTTTTGTCTCTTCACATCATCTCTTCATTGTATTCCTGGAGAAATACATTAAAAGCTAATACAATGAAGTGTTAGAATGATTGGAAGCAAGAAGAGTGAGTTTCATAATCATTCCAAAGATTTTCGAAACTTCAGAACATTGTCAGTCGCATTACTTGAGTAGTCCCTCGAGTAATTATTTCTTTTTCAATTCAGATTACTCAAGTGCTCCCTCGAGTAATGTCATTCAAATCTTGGCTGAGAGCTACTACTTCTTTTCTTAATTGATTACTCGAGTGATCCCTTAAGTAATAGTCATTTTTGTTTTTTATTACTCAAGTGATCCCTGAGTAATCTTTCCATTTTAATTCTAGACATGGTAAATAATATATCATCCGAAAGCGCTTGCCATATACATTCCGATGCAACAAAAATTAGCTCTAAACTCATTATATTCAGGAAGTTATGATCCAAAGAGTATCTACTATTCCTGACAGTCTTCAAAGTTTCCAATGTCAACTTCCAAAAGGTATAACTCTTAGAATATAACTTCAAATATGACAAACTACCTATCTATGGAAAGCTCTTTGAGTCTAGTTTCATATGGCACTAGTTTTATCTCAATCTGCTGTGTAGTTTGAGAGTTATGTCCAAACTACAGAAGCTATTCTAGAATATGATGCTAATTCGAGTGTTAACTTCAATAGATCATATCTCCCTCATTTAAACTACTTTGAATGTGATCTTAGTGTGTATTTTTTTTTTGTTGGGAGTTTAGTTTCATATGCTTATTTCAGCACATTTCAATTTGTGGTTAGAGAGCTATACTCAAAATACCGAACCTTTGTCTTGCTGCATGAAAACAGAGCACATCAGACTTAACATTAGTCCAGGGGTCACTAAAGTAATTCTGGGTCATTACTCAAAGGATCCCTCAAATAATCATTATTATCTAGCACTGATTGTTTAAGGGTACATATTTAAATTTTGTGTATTTGAGATTTTTAATAAATAATTGCCTTGCCATCTAACTTCTTTTTAATTTGTATATGTTGTAATAATTACCACTGGAGTTTGTGTGTTCTCTATCCTCGGTCCCACGTTGTTTACTGGTTTGATTCCTTAAGCAAAAGACCAGACAAAGAAACTAAAAGCGTCTTCAACACGTAAGTTATTTTTTTGTATTTCATTGCTTCTTGATTCTTGACTTAAATGAATTATTCTAATTTATGTTGATTTTCATTTTAATGATAGGGCATGCACGATGTATCAAGTGCTTGGCGGGCCACCGATCGTAAAGGTGTCAAAGACCCGAGATGGTTGTTTCTAAAGGTACGTAGTGTCAAATCAAGTTCTTTTGATTGACGGTCATTTTAGATATGCCTTTATTGATTTTAACCATTAACTTTTGATTTATAGTGCCCTCAACAACCTAGCAGCTAGGAATTTGGATACTATGTCTTACTTTATACGTTTAACATCATTCAGAGTGCATTACGACAGATTTTGAACAAATAATCGCTTCTTCATTCTCAGAGGATAATATTCTTGGTGTTGTAATTCAATGGAAATTCAATCACTTGATTCATTATTTCATCTAAGCTTATTTTCTAATTTACATATTTTTAACAATGAAGATGCCTACTCATATGAAGACATAAATATGATCAGAGACTTTTTGGCTGGACATTTTCTTCAATGTATATCAGAGTAAAGTCTTTAGTAGTTTCTGTAAGACATACTTTTGTGGTAGTTCTATATACTGTATATATAATTAGCGTTGTTGTTGTTGGGTATAGATTGGATTTAGTCTTGGTTATTGTACAAACTAGGGACTTGGATATAGTCTTTTTAGTGCAATAATAGACTTGGATATAGATTGTTGTGTAGTTTGTGTGGTTTGTTAGTTAATTAGTTTGCTACTCCTTAAAGTTATTGCATGTAGTAGAGCCTTGGGTTGATCACTGTGTTTCAAGTTGTTGTTTCCATTCTGCTTCACTGCTGTTCTTTTATTCAGTTGTTTCCATCCTATTTCTGTAGTTTACATATTCCAGACAGTGAAATATATATAAAGAGGCCATTTAAAAAAAACTTTCAACGTCCTTAAAATAAAAAAAGGACATGGGAAAGGGGGCGGCACTTTAGACGTCAACAGTTTGTAACAAGGACGTCTAAAGGTCACTTTAATATCCCCATTCAGAACTAGGGATGTCTAAAGTTCACCTCAGATATTAGATGTCCCCAGTCTAAAATGGGGACGTCTAAAGTCCTGCCTATTTAACGGTCCCCTATTTTACAGACGTTATTGACGTTTTTTCCATGACCCTAAGATAGACATCCCTCTATTTTTAGACGTTAAAAGGCCAAAAAAAGGGACATTAAAACCATTTTTCCTAGTAGTGTAAATGGCAAAGCATTACTTGAAGTAAGCACTAGAGTAATGAAGAAGAACTGAGAGGAAGAACAAATGAAGACCATCACTGGCAATTGTATATGTTTACTCTAGTGATCACTCGAGTAAGGAGCACTCTTACTCGAGTAGGCACTCGAGTAATGTTGAAAGAAAATGTTTTCAAAAGCACTGCCAAAATTTGGAAGAAGTTACTCGAGTAGCCACTCGAGTAAGTAGGTCAAAAATCTTCCAGTAGCTCTCGGCCAAGAAATGTAACAATTTACTCGAGTACCCACTCGAGTAACCATGTGAGAAAAAGGTATGACTCAAGGGAGCACTCCAGTAATCTGTGGAGTTATTTGATCTATTACTCGAGGGATCACTCGAGTAACCAAGTAAGCAAACTCTCAGCCAAGATTTGAATGACATTACTCAAGGGAATAATCGAGTAATCTGCAAACTTATTTGAAATCTACTCGAGAGAGCACTCGAGTAACTTTTGAAGAAAACACATGGCCACTCGAGTAATCAGATTACCAGAGTCAGCACCTGAGTAACTTGTAAGGAAAAGACATGGCCACTCGAGTAGCCATTGGAGTAATCAGGTATTTCTAAGGTTTGTGATCTATCTCACTCCATGTCTTACCTGAGTAATATCTTACGAAAAATGTTGAATTACTCGCTGCCATATTTTTTATAGGTTTACTCGAGGGACTACTAGAGTAACATGCATGATCACTCGAGTAGCCACTCGAGTAATGAAGTCCAGAAATTATGTTTTTAATCGAATGTTTATTAAATTGTTTTCTATATGATTAACTCTTTATTGCACTAGTATTCTATATACATTTGCAGAGAAACAATGAAAGATCATGCCATTAGTAAAAAGTCAAATAAAAGTCTGAATGTTCACCTACCGCTACCTACCGCAAATGGATAGTTTTCAAATTGAAAGAATAGTCAACCATTACTGTGCAACTCAAACGAACATGTTTGAATTGCTTCCAATGGATAATACAAATCATCTATATATATGGAGCATTCAAAGAGCAGAAAACAAGAATTGAGAACACACGAACATACATCGATCAATATACTCTTTGTGCTTTGTTTTCTTATACTCATTCATTATACTTCAGTGAATATATATTTTCTCTGTAAGAGAGTTTTTCATTACAAACTCAATATTTGTTATTGAGACAACTTAAGGTGTTGGAACCTTGAGTTGGGGATTTGATTGCAACATGCAAGGGGGAGCGAGTGTCCAGGTGAAAGAACTTGCTATGTACTGAGGTGCCAAGAACCCACTGAATCTTGGAGAATATAGTGAAACTCTCAGAGATGCTCTGAGGACTGGACGTAGGTTAAAGTGGTTGTGGCCGAACCAATATAACACCCAGTGTACACTTCGATGATATTTCTCTTTGCTCTCAACTGTTTTAAATATTCTGTCGATTTCTTATACGCAACGAAATTTCTGGTATCACCCAATTCACCCCCTCTTAGGTGAAACGCTTGTACTAACAAATGGCACTAAGGAGCTCAAGCACAGGATAGCTTATAAATGATCATAGGGAAACTCTAGTGGATGGATTTGAAGCATTTCTGACTTTTAGTATGAAAATACTAACTTCCAATTTTGAAATCGATTTGAATGTAAACAAGATATGAATAATTTTCAAATACTGTGTATGCACTTTTTATAAATAGGATGAATTGAAATTCACATAAATTTGTGAAATGTGCATTTCAAATTTCCAATATATAGAAAAATTATGAATAATTCTATTTTTGATATATTTAGCAATCTAAAAATATTTTGAAAATCATAGATCATTAATTGCTAATGGTATGCAGTAATGAGCAAGTATTTACTACTCAAATTGAGTTAGGAAGAATGGGTGTGATGGATAAGTTTTGAAACTACTGATAAAGTCACAACACTCAACTTTTTCCTAAGAACTTGAGTTCATATGAACTCAAGTTTTCCCTAAGAACTTGAGTTCTGCTGAAAAGTTCACATACTGATACAACGTACCTAGCTTAAGTGTAACTTGTAGACACCTAAGTTAATTTCCATTTCCTTGTATCTTTGTACTCAAGTCCTCCATGATCACTTGAGTAACCCATGCCTTTGAATCAAGATTTTCTGCAATTTCCTTTCCTGAACTCAAATTTCCATTGTGCCTTCAAGTTATGAACTAGAGTTTGCCTCTGGAACTCAAATTTCCATTGTGCCTTCACTCAGAGTTCATGTATACTATACTATGTTCATCCCTGTTTTACTGACAAAAAACAAAGCATTCCTTTCTTCTTCCTACAAAATCATATAATCCTTTTTCTTCCTTCGGTATCCAAATTTACTTGTATCCATTCACGGTTAGCTTGTAGGAATCATAATTCCCATGATCTAAGATTATAGTCAATTAGAAGAAATTGAGCATAATGAATTAAACATGACTTTATGTATAAAAATATTTTTTCTTGAAGTATTTGTATATGCATGAAGTGTTAAGTTATTGAACATTGTGATTCTTTATGAATGAATTTTTCTAAAGATTGTGAAAACATATGTGCAATGCTCATACCTAAGGTAACAAGGTATAAACCTCAATAAATATTAAAGATGATAGTGTAGAAGGTGTTATAATTGTTTACTTTTACGTTAGGTGCTTAGAGGATTGCCTTTGCATACCTATTACATCTTCCCTTGAAGCTCTGTTTTTGCGTAGTTGGCTTTATGCAAAGCTCTCTCATATGATGTAGATTGCGAGAGTAATTTTCTTCGTGTATGAAAGATCCTCCTCTTCTTGTTCTCCTTAAGGTAGTTGAATGGTACATTATGGTAGCCCTTCCTTAGGTGAAACATACTCCTTTTATCTATTGCTTCTTTCTAAGGTTATGCTCTGTAGCTCCAGCAATACATGTTCTGAGGGTTCTCTTTTGCGATGATATGAACCTCTCAACTAGTGCATGAGAACCTCTTAGCTTATTCTTCATCTTCTTTGTAACTTATGTCTATTTCTTTTCATATCATCTTGCATAAATAAAGTAACAGATGGACAATTTGGTACCCACATATACTTGAGTCCTTGATTGTTATCATTCGATTTTATATGTTTTATAGGAAACTAAACATATTTATTCCTCACATGAGAATTTCTTCTAATATAGCATGTATGAAAAATATAACCGGATTTACCACAATAATTGCAAATTATATGAAGATATGCATTATGGGATATCATGAAGTATTATGATAGTCATGAGAGTAGAAACTCAAACAGATTTTATTTAAATATTCTTTCTTCCCAACAAACTTCCCAGTATATTTGAAAACATTTTTGCTTTTCTCAGTAGAATCAACAATTGGTTGAAAAACAATCTTATGTAGACTTTGAAAATCAGTTTTTACAGAAATCATGAGAAGAATTGGAACTTTTTACCTTAAGTTCATCTTGAGCTCCAGAGAATGATTTTTCATATTCGTCTATAATGAGCACTTTTCGTGTATCATTATTGAAACATACACACAAATTAACTGTTGCGTGAGGTGTCTTCTCTCTTGTAGAGTCATTTTCTCTTCCCTGAGAGTTGCTTAGGGTTCCGATATCCTTCTACCTCTTTTGTTACTGGCCTCTGGTGTTTCACTGCAAGTTGACTAGTTCTCTTAATGCTTTGTATCTACTGATACTTAGCATTGTAAACAAGAATGGAAGTAATGGAGCAAGATCAGCGAATAGAAGAGGAAGCGAAGGAACTTGAGTTTAAGTGGCAAGATCTACCTGAAGGGGGTGACGAACTCGTCGGACTAGTGATAGCATAATCAAAGGTCAGCTTTACTGCGGTTAGGGATACTGTGAAGGCGGCATGGAATATTGAAAAGGGATTAACGGTACGTAATATAAGAGATAACCTCTACTTTTTCATTTTGATGAGGTTAGTGTGCTTCAATGTGTTATGGATGATGAGCCGTGGTTAGTTAAGGGTCACTTTCTAAGTCTTAAAAGAAGGCCGCCATTTATGAGTGATAGTGAAATTGTCATCAATTCGTGTAATCTCTGGGTGCAATTCCATGATGTTCCACCAGAGGGGAGATCGATCGATAATATTTGATACCTGGCAAATAAAGTTGGGAAGGATGTTGATATTGAAAATCTAAAGAGTACTCAGGGTTTAAGGCGAGCATTTGGTAGAGCGCGTGTGGAATTTGGCATTGATAAACCATTGATTCCAAGGGTTTATGTAACAAGACCAACATCATTGAACAAACCTAGCAATGGTAAAATATGGATTCAATTTAAATATGAAAAGTTACAAAAGTTTTGCTATAGCTGTGGACGGTTGGGGCACAATTGCAAGGTGTGCAAGTCCGATAACAGCGCTGGTGCGGAAAGCTCAACGGCTCGGAATTTCGATTCAAACCTCTGTGCTCCGGGAATTCGGGGACAGCATGGCTCTGCTTTTAGTTCAGAATTAAGGCGCAGTCGGGGATGGTCGATGCTCAGACCAGTAAGGGAAGGCTCGTGCATGGGGAAAGAAGAAACATTAATTGTAAGTATGGGGGAGTGGGGCCTGCGTTGACTTCAGAGATGGGAATTTTAAGTTCTGCTAGTTCCTCATGTACACAAATAGACTTCTTTAATCATCATGGGCTAAAGAAACAAGAGGTGGGCCAGTCTTCTTCTGTTGGGCGAAGGAGTTGGATTTCAAATATTACCCAACTGAGTAATGAAACACAACCTGGACCTCAATTGCTCAAGATATCATTTCTCGGGATGAGTCCAGTAAGAATTTAGACCAAGGGCTGAATCAGGCTGTCGAGTACGGTGTAAACGAGGAAGGGTATAATTTTAGAGTGGACTTCGATGGGGAAGGGGCGATTCAACAGGTTGGTGAAAATCCAAATGCTCAGATCATCATAGCAGAAGCTGTTGGGAATCTAGTGCATCAAATCGAGAGGGTGAACCTGAAATGCCTTACAAACTCTGAATGGGTCTCACCAATTTCTAAACTGAGTAAGAAATCGGATGATGATTCTCCCGAAAAAGCTGAAAAGAGATGACAGGATGAACTGGAAATGCAACATGCTGCCATTGTACCCTTTGATTTCTCTGGATCTTTACATTTTGAGGAAGGGCGTAATGATAAAGTGTCAAATAGGAAGAAGGGTAAGGATATTAGAAGGGCTCTATTTCCAGGTTCGATCCCCTATCCAATTTTCCCTGATATTAATGATATGGGTGGTGTAGCGGGTTCTACTAATTATGGGAACATAAGTATTTCTGAGAGGCATGGTGGCTGGCCGAAGACAGCCACCAGGTTGCCATGAGTTGTATAGTGTGGAACTGTCAGGGATTGGGAACCTCCTTGACAGTTCGTCATCTCAGGTTCCAATGCGGGAGGAAAAAACCAGATATTCTATTTTTATCTGAAACAAAGTTGCAACAAATTAAGATTGAAAGAATCAGAAGAAATTTGAAATTTGAACACTCAGTTTATTTTGATCCTTTGGGTCGTTCTGGAGGTTTAGCGTTATGGTGGAAGGAAGGTGTAAAGTTGAAATTAAGTTTAGTCAGTAGATACATAATTCATGTGGATGAGGTTATGATAAATGGAGTACTGAATGGTTCTATTACTTTTGTTTATAGCCCTTGTGATGTTGTACTGAAGCGTACCTGGTGGAGGGATTTAGAACATTTAAATCCTGGTTCTAATTGTTCCTGGCTGGTAATAGGGGATTTTAATGATGTTCTCTATCATGCTGATAAAGAAGGAGGGCGAGCAAAGACAAATAGAGAACTGGATGACTTTAGACACTTTATGTTGCAATGTGATATGCTTGAGGTGGTTTCTAAATGGAGTAAATTCACCTGGAGAAACAACAGAGATGGTGACGGGCTCATAAAAGAAAAACTGGATAGAGCTGTGGCTAATTGCTTATGGGGTACAAGGTTCCCACGGGGACAATATCAGGTATTAGAAGCAGTGGGTTCAGATCATAATCCGATATTTTTTGAATTTGAACATAAGGACTCACTTACCCCAAAGCTTTTTAGATTTGATGCGCGCTGGCTTAGTCACCCTCATTTAGATGAATTGATAAAGCACAATTGGAAGGGGGATGATGTGGGTGATCTGCTTGCTAACTTTGTGAAAAATATATCTGAGCTTAGTGATGTTCTTTCAAAATGGAGCAAGACAGAGTTTGGGAACAGTTCAAAGATCATAAATAGACTGATGGAAAAAGTGCACCTTTGCTTGGACAAAGAATGGAATGATAATACAGCTAGGGAGTTGGATGAGCTGAAAAGGAAGCTGAATGATCATTGGCAATAAGAGGAACAGTATTGGGCTAAAAAATCTAGAGTCCAATGGCTAAAATGTGGAGATCAAAATACTAAATTTTTTCATATGACTACTATTCAGAGACAAAGCAAAAATAAAATCACAAGGCTGCGAGATGATGCTGATAATTGGGTAGAGGATGAAGTTGAGATTGGGCATTGTTTCAATAATTTTTATTCTCAACTATTTTCTACTTTGGGGCAGCGTGATTTTCACCAAATCCTGGGATTTATTGAGGATGTGGTAATAGTAGAGGACAATCTGAGTCTAATGGCTGAAATTACTGATGAGAAGTCAAGCAGGCAGTGTTTGAATTGGGAGCAACAAAGGCTCCGAGACTTGATGGTTATACAAGACTTTTCTATCAGAAGGAGTGGCACGTCATTGGAAGCCAGGTTTGCAATCTTGTACGAAAATTCTTTTCTCATGGTTTTCAGTTGCATGCACTTAACCGGACTGATCTTGTTTTGATTCCAAAGATAGAATGTCCTGAAACTGTTAGTGACTTTAGGCCTATAAGCTTATGTAATTTTTCATATAAAGTGTTTTCCAAGGTTATTGCTAACAGGTTAAAGCCAATGCTTAAAGAATTTATTTCTGAGAGCCAGAGAGCTTTTGTTCCGGGTGGGCTTATCCAGGATAATATTGTCATTGTACATAAAGCCTTCCATCATCTGAAAAGTGGAAGAAGTAAGGGCAAATTAGCTCTTAAGCTTGATATGAATAAAGCCTATGATAGAATTGAATGGGATTTTCTAGTAGCAGTACTTTTGAAAATTGGCTTTTGTAAAGAATGGGTTGATAGGGTTGTTTGGTGTATTACTTCTGTTAATTTCTCTATTATGCTCTCTGGAAAAAGGACATCTCAAGTATTACCTCAGCGGGGTTTGAGACAAGGAGATCCATTATCTCCATACTTATTTATTCTGGTTAGTAATGTCCTATCTATTATTATTGAAAAGTGGGTAAGTCAGGGGTTACTTCATGGTCTCAAATTGGCTAGAGCCTCCCCTGAGTTGACGCATTGTTTATTTGCTGATGATGCTGTTTTTTTCCTGAAAGCTAAGGTGGATAATTGTAGAAACTTGAAACATTTACTTGACTTATATTGTGATGCATCCAGGCAACTCATAAATGTGAATAAATCATGCCTCTACTTTTCTAGTGATGTAAAAAATCAGTTAAAGGAGGAGATTGGCCACATTTTTCAAGTTGCTGCTGTTGACATTCCTGGCAACTATTTGGGCCTTCCAACTATCTGGGGAAGATCCAAAATTCAAGCTCTGAATTTTGTAATTGATAAAGTCAGAAAACGCGTTCAGGGTTGGCAGAAAAATTTCTTATCTAAAGCTGGGAGAGAGGTACTTATAAAATCTGTTGCAAATTCAATTCCAGTATACCCTATGAGTTGTTTCCTATTTCCAAAGACTACCCTTAGGAAGCTGGAGTCTATCATTTATAGTTTCTGGTGGAAGGGTTCAGAGGATAATAGGAAAATTCATTGGGTTTCAAATAAAAAGATGAAAGTCACAAAGGAAGAGGGAGGCTTGGGATTTAAAGACTTTGAAGCTTTTAATCTTGCATTGCTTGCTAAACTTGCTTGGAGAATTTTGTAGGAACCGGATCAGCTCTGGGTTTGAATTTTGAAAAAGAGATATTTTCCTAATTGTAACTTTATGGAAGCCAAGAAGGGGAGGAATGCATCTTGGCTATGGAACAGCATCTTGGCTAGTAGAGAAGTTCTTCAAGGTAATATTATCTCTAGCATTGGAGATGGGCGAAATACAAGAGTGTGGAACGACCCTTGGCTTCAAGACCTACCTGGTAAAAAGCTTATCTCCCCTTGCCCATCCTTATCTCTTTCTGAGTTGCAGGTAGCAGACATTAAATGTAATGATGGATGCGATTTTTTGACTATTAATAATTATCTGACACATGAAGAATTAAATGTCATTTTTAAAACCAGAAGTGCTTTAAATAATAGGTCAAATAAATGGATTTGGTCTGGGGGCAAGAACAGTTTTTATACCGTAAAGGAAGGATACAAGGTGGCTATGGACCTGGTGGAGTGCAGGAATTCTGGTAGACCTGAATCTTCTTCCATGGATGAACCAGATTCCTAGAAATATGTGTGGAACCTAAAAGTACCTTGGAAAGTTAAAAAATTTTTATGGTGGGTGCTTCACAATTCTGTTCCTACCATGTCTAATCTACAAAAGAGGGGGTGCTTTGTTTCACACCTGTGTTTGATCTGCAAAAATGAAGCTGAAACAGACACCCATCTATTCTTAACTTGCGATTGGGCAAAATTAGTATGGTTTGGGAGTTGTTTCTCTTTTAATTTCCAGAATTTTACCCCCTTAGATGTTCGATCATGGATTAAAGACTGCTTAATCAATAGAGACTTGTCTGATTGGCATAAGGGTCTATTTGTAATGATATTATGGCAGGTCTGGAAAGCTAGATGTAATTATATCTATCAAGATATCCATGTTGATCCAATATGGGTTTTTTCTCAAGCAGGTTCTTTTTTACAAGAGTTTTGGGAGGCAAAGGGATGGCTGAGTTCTCAGCAAAGTAAAAATGCTGCTCATTCTGCGTCTAATGTTGAAAGGAAGAAGTGGACCTCACCAAAAGGTAATGAGCTAAAAATTAATGTAGATTGCTCCTTTTCTACCAATAGTGGGGAAGCTGCTACTGCTTGGGTGATGAGGGATGGAAATCGATGGCCTTTAGATGGGGGTACCATCTTATGTAAGGCCTCATCCCCTTTTATGGGAGAATGTTTAGCTTTGTTGGAGGCTGTTCGGTATGCTTCTAAGAATCATCTCAATGATGTGATATTTGAATCTGACTGTAAATTACTGATGGATTGTTTAAACAACAGCTCTCCTTCTCTTGAATGGGATAGTGATATTATTATTGAGAATATCCTCATTCTAGGAAGTTTGATTAGAAATCACTCTTTTATGTGGATTTCCAGGGAAGCAAATTTGGCAGCTGATTGGCTCGCCAAAGCTTCATTGCGGAGGTCTTGCCTTGAAGATGGGCTTTGGAGACCTCCATTACAGCTCTTAAACATTTTGGAGAAAGATAGTACTGATAGTAATTTTGACAATGGATAGTTGTGGTGTCCTTTTGGATTTCTATTTCTCAGACTTTATGTGTATGGTTGTTGGTCCTTTTAGTAATGATATTTTCTTTAATGGCAAAAAAAAATAACGAGCACTTTTCTAGAATCCTCTTCTTCTTGTATGTTCATGTGGACTGTATGGAAGTGTTCTAAGATTTCTTCTTCTTTATCATCAACTTCAAATTGTTCGTAGATGTGTAGCTTGTAGTTTCACATGAATTGCCAACACTTTCAACTTCAACACACTTGTTAGAAGTATACATAGAATCAAGAGTGTCCTAGATAATTTTAGCATTAGAACAAAATCTAATTTTCTCAAAATCATTTTTGGTTAAACATTATACAGAATTTTCATTGCCATAATATTTATCGAAAACATTTTCTTTTCTCTTTATGTACAATCCTTTCTCAATTTGAAATCAAAGGCATTTGTAAAAACATTTCACATATCAAAATCAGATGCTTTAATAAAACTAGTCATTCTAAGAAGAAATGCTTCTTTACATGGATTTCTATTGTAGGTTATAAGAAGAAATGAAGAGGAAAGGCTTGAAACAAGGAGCATAGGAAGTAAGTTTGATTTGCGAAAAAGCTGAGTTGCTCTCATTATGCCCTTAGCTTTAGTGAATAGGATGCTAACCAAAGGAAATTTGACCTTTCTTGAATAATGCTTCTCTATGCCACTTGCTTCAGTGAATGACATGTTAGTCAAAGTGGACAACTCTGATGAAGACTCTACTCATTTTGTCATTCACTTCTGCGAATGACATGTTCGTCAAAGTGAATGCTCAAAATATTCACTTAGTGAAAATGTGCATTTTGGCACCAAATCTGAAACCTAAGCCATTTTTGTCACTTGACCTAACTTCCTAAGATAAATTTTGGCTAGAACCCTATTTGCCATCATCTTCCTTTACTTCATTTCATTCCTAGCCTGTCCATCTTCATCCACTTCATTTCCAACCTCCATTTCTTCCATTTCTTTCATTCTACCTCCATTTCCCTTCATTTCCTTCCATCTCCAGCTGGCATGACCAAGAATTTTGTCCTCTTTGGTGTTGTTCTTGAAGCTATGTGTGGCTTGAAGCTTCAACTCTTGAAGATGGTGAAGATGGCATGAGTTTCCAAGTTTCAAGGGGGAATTTTATATTTTAATCCAACAGTTTAGCTTTGTTTATGATGTTTAGTTTTGGAGATTATTTTTAGGTGGCCGGACCATTGTTATTTTGTTTAAGTACTTTGTTTAGATTAATTTATGATTTGGATTAGTTGATGTTGAATATTGTACTCATCAATACATGTGGTTATATACATGTTTCATTATAATTCTCTCTATTGTTTAGTATTGAGTTGATTTTAGATTGCTTTGAAACTTATTACATCATTATTTCACAATCACACACTAAGAGGGCTTAATAGTATCTTAAGAGTAGGGGTTTTTCACTTTTGACACTAGGCTCATTAGTTGATGGGATTTTATATTTTAGAAAGCTTAGTAATTTTGTAATTGCATTCAAAGTGATTTTTAATAATGTATTAATAAGTTATTATTTTCTAGAGTCAAGGAATAATCATTAATTAATGCACTAGGCTCAACGATATTTGAAGTTTGGTATTTTGAGAGACTTTAATTGTAATTACTAGTGTTGTGTTGAGTTTCAGTTGAATGGGTTAAATCTTGTCCGGTGTAAGTGTTTAATCAACCTAACTCAAGCAAGCTTAAAAGGTCTTTTAGGCATTTTTTACTAAACTAGCAAATTGAACTCCTATTATCATTTGTTGAACTATGGTTGCCATTGTAAGTCATTTCCAAAAGATTTACTTCATCCATTTAAATTTTTGCCCCATCATGTCTAAAATACAATATATATATATATATATATATATATATTGTAGTTTAGGACTTTTATTTTCATTGCATCATAGCCGTAGTTTCAAAATAAAACCAATCTATTTCCCTTGTTCATATTGCGTTCATGGCATTTGTTTGCTCAATTTCCTATCATCTTTTAGGAGCCTTCATGTTACTAAATTATAAAGTCCCACTCTCATCATCTTTGCATATTACTAATCCCAGAGAGAAAAAAACAACCAATCAATTTTAATTAATTAATTCAGTTAAAAGATGCCAAATGCTTGGATAAAACTAAAAATAAAGAAATATGTGAATAATGTTTTTTTCAAAAATTAAGATCTTGATCGACACTAAATCATTTTCACATATGCAACAAGATGGTCATTTAGTTTGCTAGGATTTGTCCAATGGCGTTTGTTTCCAAGGACAGGATTTGTTTTCTTTCCTTATTGTGGGTGGTGGTGCATAGATAGAAGATTTTGATTTGTAAATCGTTTTTGTAATTTAGTAATATGAAGGCTCCTAAAAGTGGGAGGCTTGTAGATTCAATTCTTCTTGTATCTTCAAACCATTAGTGCATATCCCTCTACTTAAATTATTTTGATGGGACTTTATTTGCTTCTAATATTTAGTGAATGTAGATTAAGAAACGTGGAGAAGAAAATTCAAGGAACCTTAGGCATGTTATTATATACTCTCTCCGGTCCACAACATAGGGCACTTCTAGAATGAAGGCATTGCACAGAATATAAATGACCTTTAGATTAATTAATACTCTTTTTTTTTTTTGCCCATGTGATTAATATTTACGTTCTAACTTTATCTAATGCAATTAAACATATTTCTTTATAAGGGTAAAGGTGGAAATATTTATATTTTAACACATATTAAATAACTTAATTGTCATCATTTATTGTTTTTCGTGATATAGTTTAAGTGTTCTATATTTTGGACTAGAGGGAGTACTCCTCCAATTCTTTTTATAAAAGCTAAAAAAATAAAATTATCTTGGTCCTTTTTATAAGAGCCTGACAAGAGTTTTCTGAATATTTAATGAGTTTTTTTAAAATTTTTATCCCACATTAATTATATATATCATATTAATTAAAAGGTTGCTGATAATTATATTTACTTACTTGCTCCTTCATAAATAAGGGCATACTTGGAAAACAAAGTTTATTTCACATATACTTATTGTTTCTAATTAACTAATTTTAACCACTTTATTAAATTGTGTAATTCAGTTATTGAGATGAACAAGAGAAAACGGAGAGGAAAGAAAATAAGAAATATTTGAATGATTAAAATACCCTTATCATATATTAAAATATAGGGTTAAGATATAAAAGTACCCATGAACTTTTACTCAAAGTAAACCCAACGCCAAATGTTTTTTGGAAGAGTAAAAGTACCTATAAAGTTTTAAAATAGGAGCAAAAATATCATAACAGTTATGTTGACTATTAGTTTGACTGAGGACGCTGACATGCATGATGACTCAGCTAATTTTGATCCAAGCTAAGGGAAGAAGAAAAACACTCATAGGCCCGACTCTCACCAGACTGCAGTTCTACTCATGCAACCCCAAAACCTTTAACATTACCAGAGAAATCAAAACCCATGTACTTCAAAGAACACACATCAGATCAAGAAACTCAAAAGTCAAAATCCAAGAAAAAAACAAATCAAACCCGAAATCCAACTTCTGCAATGTGAAGCAATCAGTTTCTGGAATCAAATGCATCGTTCCCGACAAAACCCCCGACAAAACAATCAGTTTTTGGAATTTTTTTTTATTAAAAAATGTTTTACAGAATTATTTGATTTTTAAATACAACAACATAAAAATATATTTTTAACATATAATTTGATTTTAAATGGTCATGATGGCAATACCGATATGATGTTTATTATGATATCTAATTTGATTTAAAAATAATATATTTTAAGGTTAAGGTGCAAAAACACGAGTTTTTACCCAAAAAGCACTCAACGTACCATATGGTATATTCCCTATCAGATGAAAGCTTTGTAGTGCATTAAGACCCTTCTTCGCTAGGTAACCCGCAGCCTTGTTGCATGAGTGAACAACATATTCAATTCGAACATCCCACTCCCTGTCCAGGAAAAATTGACTCTTTTTCTTCTATTCTCTCATCAGCAATAACAAAATTCTTACTGCCCTCAAACCTATTTTCACGGTCTGGTGAGACTGGAGTAGAGGTGGTGGTGGAAGCATCTAGGCACAAACAAAGAAGAGGAGGAGGGCGACTTGGCACCGATGAAGGGTAGAAAAGGCAAATGGTTTTCTCCACCAAATCTCTGCGCTGGTGGAGAGAAAAATGGGTGGCCTCACACCCCATTTTCTCTCCTACTATTTTGTTCCTTCCACTTTTCTTCCCTTATCCAAATAGGGGAAAACCCATTTCTTCCCCCATTTTTCTTCCTAATTTTCTTTCCTCCCTCATTTTTTCTCTATCGAAGTAAGGGGTAAATGAATAATGAGCAATATTTAAGTAAGGAAAATACTTACATCAAGTTCTTTATATTCATATCGTTAAGTTCTCAAATTAAAAGTGATTATGTATTCTATTTTTGAATTATTATCATTTAATTATAAATCTATATAAAAAGAGTAGGACACATGGCCATATATGATTGAAAAAATTGACTTAATAAATATTAAAAAAATTGATATAAATATGATCCTTTTAAGTAATCCATCTAGATTATCCATTTTTTAACCTCAAAAAAAAGTAGACGAAATTGACTTTTCATGTTATATATTTCTTCAGTATATTTTTTTATTGAAACTCTGTTCTTTTTCATATTTGATATAGAAGAAAATTAACTAGAATGCAATTCTTCTTCCTGCCTTCCCTCTGTCTTCTCTGAAATATTTCTTCATCACATTCATAAACTATTTGTTTGTTTTCTTGATAGTTCGAATTGATTTTACATGTGACAAAGACAGTCTTATCCCCGCCAACTCTCACACCTTACTCCATTGTTCATGGCAAAACCAAGATATAAAACAAATAATCTAATCCAACAAATCTAAAGAAAAATTCCATAAATAAAAATTCCTTCCTCATCCTGGTGTTTGGAAGCCTGATGTAACGAAGAAATAAAGGAATGCGTTTGAAGAACAAGAGATTGGATTCACTGAAGAACCCTAGAAAAATGAGGGTTATTACAATCTTTGACCCTAGTTTGCCCTTATTTTAGTTTTGATTCCTTAAGTTTCAAATCATGGGTTTTGGTCCCTCAAAGGGCAAAATGGCTCAATTTTTTTATGAAGTTATAGGGATCAATGTTTTAAATAGAATGAAATTTGAAAGACTAAAACCAAAATAAGGGCAAATTTGAGGAACAAAAAATTATATTAACCTAGAAACAAAGCCATCTACATACCACGTTGGTGGTTGAGAGGTAAATTGCTTCCCAAGGAGGAAAAATCAGTCCAATCAAATTATGGAAATATCCATTTCCTTTTCCATTGATCCAAACATGGCCTTAGTCTTGATTGTGAAGATCAAAAGCATCAAACATAAACCTTTAATTTATTTTTGAAACCTCTTTGTTCACATATATAAACAAACAATTCTCAAACAAGCAATGAGAAGCTTCTTCAATTCCTAATGGAAGGTGTACGTTAAACAAAGAAGATTACATAAATAAGCATGTTTTGTACGTTAGGGATATGATAGTAATGCAAAATGAGAAGGAGGAAATATATCAATTTTTATCATAAAAAATTATTTATTGAAATTCTGCCCTAATTGTGTAAAGAGTTGAGCTTGGTCCTAAATATAAAACTTATTTTTCATATTTGTCAATCTTTTCGTAACTTACCTCTATTGATACTTCCTTAAGTTCTCAATAAAAATATGGAGAAGAGGAGAGGAGAGAATTAAAGGAGATGACTAAGGTGTTTTAGAAAATATATGTCATATTAATTCACTTAACTAACTTCCTTAATTAATCTAATCAAATTAGATAAATATGTCTTATATTAAAAACCAAAAGAAGTATTAATTTTTGGTACTACTCTTGTGGACTTTCGCCAGGGAAATACTTATGACTGCCCATTTTGTGCCTAATGTGGATGATTCGTGTGTTTGAATGTTAAAGGGTAAGCATTTTTCTAATGCTAATTTTTGGAGAGCAGAAATGCTTGATTGAGGAAGAAAGGAGAGCCATTCTAAAGGTTCCACCAAAGGTTAAAATATCGAATGCTAATATCAACCATGTGATTATTTATGCATGTAATGTACAAGAGAATGTCGTGGTTACTCGAAAACTATATGCTAATCACAAATATCAATAATGTGTATTTAAATCCCATATATACATAACTCAATGGAGAAATTAATTAATTAATTTAATTAATAAAAGTGACTAAATAACTAAAATTAAGTGCTCCCACTATTTTATGCACCCAAAAAAAATTTTTTAAAAAACAAATCTTAGTATATTTCAACTCAAATACAATTTTTCAAAATTCAAACAGTTATATGATTGTCTCAAGTCAATCATCCAAATATTCACACAATTAAATGACACAGAGACAAAGTTTTGCAAGTTTTCCAGAATGTGAAATAGCCAAAAATTAATTTTCCCTCAATTTAAACAACTATAATGATGCACAAATTAAATAGTTTATTAAACAGTTTCTAAATAAACAAATTACAACTCAAAAATTATTTATTCAGCACAAGCCACAAGGAATTACTGGAAATTAAAACAACAAGGCCCAAGCCAGTAAATACCCGAAACGGAACCCAAAACAGAATGTCCCAAATAGGTTTCTTGAAACAAACAAGATGGCCCAATTAAAAAAAAAAATGAAAAACTAAAAAAGTGAAAACTAAAAGACATATTTAAGCCGAACTCAAATCAAAACAACTTTTGCCCAAACAAGAGAACCCGAGGTCCAAATGACAAAAAACTAGTTCAGAAACAAAAAATAAACCTAAAGTCCCAAGGGCAAAAAGAATTAAAACTTTACCGCTAATTATATATTTATATTGTTAATGCAAACGGCCCAGGGAGCAGAAAGGGGCAATCTTGGAAAAATATTAAGCCTGTAACAAAATGTTGAAACCCCAACCAATAAAGACCAAATCAAAAAATATATTTTTGGTAGAAAACCAAAAAAATTAATTAATGAAATTATTAAAATTGCAGGCCTGTAGCTTAAAGTACAAGATCTGAAAAGACCTCAAATCCATAAATAGAAACAAAAGCAGCATCCAAAACTGGAAGCTCAAAGGCTCAGATGCTACGAACATCGAAAATAAAACAAAATTCCAGCTAGCCCAAATGCATTATAAGCCCAATTTTTTATAACACCGAAAAATTGTGTATTTTAATGAGCCCAAAACCAGAATGGCCCTAAATCTGGAAAAAAACTTAAAACCAGAAATTATTTAAACAAGGAGGAGGTAGTCACTCGCAAGTCGCAATATAACGAATTAAGGTTTGAATCGCCTTTGGGAGAGATACACATATTTAATGTCTGATGGTGCTTTCAATAAGAAGCTACATGTGTCTAATTAAAAAACCAAGAAAACACACAAGCCCAAAATGCAACCCACTGTTCCAAAATGCAGGAAACATTATGTTTCACTTGGGACCAAAAACCAATATAATATCTTTTTTTTTCCTTTGCCATACCAATATATATAATATGATTGAAAATCTAACAGTTGCGCTTCTTCTTCATCTTAGAAGGCAACCAACTCAAGTGAAGGCGTTTTAGCAAATTAAATTTGCCATTTACTGTTGTGGATAATAGTGATATTTTTAAGAGTAGAATACTTTAAACTCGTACACACGTGATCGAGAAAATGTGTATGATTAGTGAAAGACGACAACTAAAATAGATCAACCCTAATTCTTCCCTTTTTACTTTTTGGAAAAAGGTCAAATATGTTAAGAAAATATGGATGATAAGAGAGAATAAGAGACAAAGAAGAGAGAAATTCAAGAAAGAAAATTGAGAGAAATTCTCATTCACTTGTCTGTTCTTAAAACTTCGCCCAAGGTCTTTATTTATAGGGTAAAACATGATGAATGGTGATTGCACAATAACTGCTACAGCAATAAATAGTAATCCCGTATGCAACAGTGATGGACAATAAACGCAAAAACTAGTGCTGCATAGTGAAATGTTATAGTGATGAACAGTAAACACTACAGTGTCTCTAATCTTATAGGACAAGTTTCCCTGGATATGAGTCAATAGACATCCACATAGTTAATATTCATAACACTCCCCCTTAGATGTATATTATGAATGTGCCTCATTGAAAACTTTAACTAGGAAAAATCCAGTGGGATAAAAGTCTAGCTAAAGAAAATAGTACATAATTCATTGATATACTGTGCAATGTTGCCTCATTAAAAACCTTTCTAGGAAAACTCGGTGGGATAAAACCTAGATAAGGGAAAAGAGTACAACGTATATCACTCCCCCTCTTGTCAACATCAGTTGAGATCTGAGTCTTCGAAGACCAATATCATGAATAAAATTTTTAAAGATTATACCTGGAAGTAACTTGGTGAATAAATCTGCTAGATTTTCACTTGAATGGATTTTCTGGATATCTATTTCACCATCATTTTGAAGTGAGTAAAGAAGAATTTTGGTAAAGTATGCTTCATTCTATCGCCCTTAATATAGCCTTCTTTAAGTTGGGCAATACATGCAGTATTGTCCTCATATAGAACTGTTCACTATTACAAAAAGGCAAAGCTGTGGTGTAATATCCCAAAAAGTGATTAAGGGCTAATGACTTTAAAAGTGGATATAATTATTGTTGAATAAATACTTTTGGAGAATGTGTGATGGGAATTTGGATATTTTAATGATTCCAATGGCTTCCTTGTGAAAATTCATGTGGGGAGAGTGTTTATTGTGAAATTGGAACCATTGGGAACAATCGTGCTAAAGTTGAAAACTCTGTCCATTGAAACTCTGTACAGGGCAGCCAATTTGTATGGACGTTTTAAATAGACAAATGGTGTCTAAAAATTCTGAAATTTTCCAGTATTAAATTTCACATGTCAAGCTTCAAAATGAACATATAATTTGTATCATTTTGATTTGTGACCTAAGAGTTTTGGATTTTTGAAGTTTGCCCAGCTAAATTAATTATTTTCTGGAACAGTATGCAAATATTGAAATTCTGGGAATTTTGTGGTGATTTTCAGTAATGGCCAATATTTTTCCTATGAAGAGGACTTAAATATCTTTCATTTGGCTTTGGAATCACCTCATTTCGATTTTTCTAGAATTAGTTATGATTTTTCAAAGTTTGGGCAGAAAATCTGCCAGAAAATCCGAAAATGGGAATTATGACATCATCTCATTAAAAGATGATGTCAGCATGGATTATTAATCAAATTGCTCATCTTCTTCAGCCATTTCACGCCATTTCCAGCTGAAGATAGTGAGAGAAAGTTGAGAGCTCTGAGAGAGAGAAAGAGGAGAAATCTCGCAAGGTAAGCCGATTTCTCCGACGATCTAGCTCCTAACGCGTATAACCTTGTTCCTAAGCTTCTCTTCTATGTTATTTAAGGTGTTTGAGAAGACAATTTGGTGTTCAAGGGGCTAGGGTTTTCAGCCACTCTTGAGAAAAGCTAGAAGGAGCTTGAGGTAACTTCCAAACTTTCGTATATTGCTTATTCTGGCTGCTGTGGGCAATTTAATCGGTGAAATTTCGCCGGATTGCCATTGGTTTAAAAATTTGGAAATGATGTGGCCTAGGGGTTATGCTGCCCAAATTGGGTCTTAATGTTAGTTGTAACCTAATGTAATGGTTAATAAAGTGGTTAAGAGTAGAAAGGAACGCGTTTACGGAGCCGAAATCGTAAAACCCCAATTTTTCCCGGAGAACATGTATATTTTGGCCAAGGCTGTAAATGGGTCTTAGAGTTGGATTTTCAATGATTTGATGATTCCATTGGATTCGGTGGGCGAAAATAGGTGGGGTTACAGTTGGGCACTTTTTCAAAAAAAGCCGAGAAAGCATAATTACGGAAACACCCCTAAAACCCTAAAAGTAGGGCTGCCAATGGCAATTTCGTAATTTGACATTGAATTTGATAATTCTGAGTACGGAAATGGATTCCTTGGGCGGAAATATGTTAGGATAGCCCATATTAGAATTTCAAGAAAATTGCAACCGGTCTGGGTATGGCGGGCCCAGGCCGGGTCCCCGGGGGTATTTTTGTAAATTTTCATTATAGACTCATATAACCCTAAGTAACACTATGGAAGTGTCTAAATAGTGCATTTGGAATTGTAGGATTCGATATTTGCCGCCCTCGTGAGCCAACTGCGCTGAAGGACGTCAGGAAAGGATCAGGTAGTGACTCTCTCTCTTATACTATGTGTAATGCTCTGTATGTGTGTGTTATCACTGTTCTGTGATGAATCTTTGATGCTGCTGCGGTTACAGCTGGTGATAGCTGTCGTTTACAGCGCAAGCTGTCGTTTACAGCGCAAGCTATCGTTATTGTGATTACAGCGTAAGCTGTCGTGATGGTGATTACAGCGTAAGCTGTCGTATTGTGTATACAGCCATGAGTGCTGTCGTTTGTGGTGAAAACCATGTATCTTTGAGATTGATGTTGCTGTTGTTGCTGGTTGTGATTTATATACATGCTTGGTATTTATACATTGTATGAGTGGTTTGTTACTACTGAGATTCTCTCGAATCTCATTCCTTCCTATGACTAACCTTTCAGACAGGGCATGTGGCTCAAAGGAGAAGAGGCCGACCCGAAGCACTTAGGACCCTTAGGGGTATAGTTGATTTTGGAATGTTGGTTATATCTTTTGAATTCGGGATTACTGTATAATCTGAAATATGAATAGTATATTCAATTTTGGATGTAATCCCTTAGTGGATACTTAAACCTCAGGTTATATATGTATAGAATCCGGGAGTTTCCGGGGAATTGGTTTTACACTCTGTCATACGTGAATGTAGATAAACTGCACAGGTGATTATATTCGAATTTTGAAATGGAGACCAGGAACAGGAAAGAGATTTTGAATGATTTTGTGAAAACCCTACCACAAAGTAGGAGATTGAAACGAGTTTAAGTTATCCGAAGGTCTCTAATCTACTTTAATTATTTAATATCGAATTATAATTACATGATTAAAGGCAGGGTGTTACATGTGGCACTTATAATTGTATTAGCTATGGCGTTAGAGAAGTGCCATAAATCTGGACGTCACTAAAAAAAACTGTGGCACTTGTTAGAGGAAATGCCACAGGAGGGGGTCTGATGTGGCACTTGCTGATGCAAGCGTCACATGAGGCCAGGCCTCCTGTGGCGCTTGCTCATGCAAGCACCACAGGAGGTCCCTGTCTTGTGGCACTTGCGTCAGGGTCCTACTTTTTTTTTCTTTTTTTTTTCTTTTTTTTGGAAATACAAAAATTGGAATCAAAATTAATTATAAAAATAAAAATATATAAGAAAATGCACTAACGGAATTTATGGAAAAATATGAGAGAATAAAAAAGTATCACACCAAATTTGTCCTATTTTTACTTAACCTCTATTAATAACTGTACTTGTAATCTTGATGCTTTTTGAAGTAGTTATTTAGAATGATCAATGTGCATCTATATTTAGGACTAGGTGTGTTTCTAACTTTGTTTGACTCATTTATGAATTTAATTGTTCATCATGCGAAGGCATCACGAGACATGGTCTACTTCAAAACACTATCTTTTATCTACACACTAAAGGCATCATTTAGTGGTCTACTTTTGGTTTTTGTCTTTTCTTTTGAAATATTATTTTTTTGGATAACTTCTTTTGAAATATTATATATATTCTCCACTTTTTAAACACAGATTAGAACATAGATATCAATTTGAAATAAAAAATTGCAGAAATTATATGCCAATTAAAAAAAAAAGAGGAAGAAGCACGTTGAACTTACAAGCTTAATTCATCAGTGCAGTGGAGTGGGGGACCACATTGCCCGTTGGTGACGCAATCTTGAGTGAGGAGGAGCAGGAAATTTGAGCAGTTGAACCAATTGGAGTGGGGACCAAAAGTGGAATACAATACAAAGAAAAGAGAACAATTGGAACAGGACTGGGGATGGCAGTTGAAACAAAAAAAAGAAGTAGATTCGATGATGAAGACATGTGCGCGTGTGGGTATGTTTTTAAGTGTGAAGATAATAGGAAATGGAGGGAGGGGGGCGACGGTCATCCACTGCAAGAAGCTGTAGTGTAGATGAAAAGGGAAAGTGAGAGAGGAGGGAATAATTAAAGTGGGATAAGTAAAAATAAATTTAAAGAGAAGGAGGGGAGCCACTGCGCGGGAAAGGGAAAAAAGATAAGGGTGGGAGCGGGGGAAATTGTGATTGGTGGGAAGTGGATAGTGTAATCTAATAAAAATGTCAAAAAAAATTTTTTTATATAAGTTGAACATTTGACAAATTTTTTTTTTATTTAATATAGAACCAGCTGTGGCCCCTGGATTTCCAGGTGCCACAGCTGGTATTTTTTTTATTTATATATAACCAGCTGGTCACATGGTGGCCAGCTTGTCCAATTTTTTTTTTAATATAGAAGAAGCTGTGGAGCCTGGTTTTCCAGGCACCATAGCTAGTAGGATGCGCCCAACTGTGGCACCTGCCTTGGCCGGAGCCACAGTTGGGCCTACCAACTGTGGCATCTAGTCTACCAGGCACCACAATTGGTACCCAAAATTTAAAAAAAATAAAATAGAAAAAGAAAAAGAAAAGGCAACTGTGACACTTCTTTAAAGAAGTGCCACAAAATATGCGCCACCTTTCAACCTTTTTGAAGTAGTGGTTGGAATCATTTTGCCTGAAGATAAATGACAAGTTGTTCGTATATGATGTATCACTGACCTCACTACAAAAAAACTATGGTTTAGTAGCGGTTAAAAGTGTGTATTTGTAGCTGTTTTAACCGCTACAAACATAATTAGTAGCGGTTCTTTGAACGGCTACTAAATTCATTATTGCAAGTGTATTTGTAGTGGTTATTAACTGTTACTCAAGCGAAAAAACCACTACTATATTTGTAGCGGTTAATTAACACCGCTACAACATTCTCAATTAGGGAAATCATTTTTCTGGGTAATTTGTAGCGGTTATATAACCGCTACAAATGGCAAACCATGAATTTTTTATGGCGGGAAATTAAAATGAAAATTTGGCTTGATTTTTGTAGAGGTTAAAAAACCGCTACTAAATTGAATTTAAAAAGGGCAGCAAATCTTAGTAGCGGTTATATAACCGCTACTAATTTCAATATAGATTCAAGTTTTGCGCCTAAAATTTAATTTGTCTTTTAAAACGTATATTAATAGCGGTTATAAAACCGCTACAAATGTCCATAAAATTGAAAAAAAAAATATACAATTATCTGTTTCCATTTTTTTAATATTAAATTAAATAGTTTATTATTCTAGTAGTTTAGCTAATTTAATTAGCTTATTATTCATTAGTTTAGGTCATTTATAATTTAAGAGAAATGATTTAATTAAATTAGATAAGTTTGAAGATTGTATTGATAATATTATTAAGGATACGTAGGTAATAAGAAACAATTATGTTGTATGCTACAATGGATTATGATTATGTAAGGAAAATAGGAAACAATGAGAAAATGTTCTTAAATATCTGAAAGACATAGTGAGAATAAATATCATGCGAAAGAAAAAAGTATTGAAATAAAAAATTTAAAAATTTATTACCATATTTGATCACCTTGTTAAGATCCCCGACTTAGAAAAAAAGTTTAAACGAGAGAAGATGAAAGAGAGGTAAGATGGAAAGAAATGGGGGAGTGTTTGAAATGAGATGTGGTTAGGGTATTTATAGGGATTTGCGTGGAACTTGTAGCAGTTAGTGTCATTGTTTTGTAGCGGTTTTAGGTTGTAGCGGTTATTGTATGTAACAAATATTTTATTAATTTTTTTTAAAAAATATTTTTTAAAAAAAAACAAAAACATAATTTGTTTTAAAATGAAAACTTAATTTGTTTGATCAGTCATCTTCGCCATCCCTTTAAAAATTGTATAGAAAAATTGTTAGCGATGTATTTTTTTTTGTTAAAAAAATTTAATTAAAATGATATGAATTTAAAAAACGCACCAAACTATAGGTAAATTGTGATCGCCTTTAGGGAAGAAGTTTTCAAAATTGGCGAGCTAAAACGGCTCACTCTCGTAGGCGATGTTATCACCATCACCCATGTTGTAAAGGTCTCGAGGTTTTAAATGAACAACCATGTGCCAATCCCTATGTCTCTCATCCTGAACATAATAAATCTAGTGTGCCTCTGAGGCAAGAATATATGGCTCATCATCTTGAGAATGACCAGTGTGAATTGGTCATGAGAAATTTATCGATGTGACACCTAAGTCGTCTGTTGTGAGTCCCCGGAAAGTAGTGGTATTTGCCCACAAACACTTGAATAGCGTAATGGTGAAACGGCCTTGGTAATTAAGTTCCATGACATCAAGAAGCTTTCCATAGTAAGGGACGCCTCCAAACTGCATGTTGGCGTCACTGTTGCTCGCATAACTCCTTATCCTAAAGGTGCCACAAACACCCGAATTTTGATTTTGCAATAATTGATCTCGTGAAACCATGCAAAACTTGAAACCATTGACATTGTAAGCTGTAAACCTTTTTGCATGGTCAAGAGGTCCGATTGCGAGAGCTCTGAAATTTGGTAAGTATGGGTTGTGGTCATTTAGTATTCTGCTCGCAAACCAGCTTGGTAATTCTCTGTGGAGCTTTTTGTCAACTTCGGATGATGTTTGTGTACAGATCCTGAGTTGACGTTTCACATGACTTCTGAATTGCCTGCAAATAATCATGGAAAGCTGCCGATCATAAAATGTAAGTACAAAATGTTACAAAAGATATAGAATAACATATACATGTACAATTCTTATTGAAGGAAGGATTCAACTTGAGTGCAGTTAATCAAGACATGTCTATATGCTTGAAACTTCTTAGTTGCCGTTAGTTTGAAGTTCTCAGTTCCTTCAACTGGTTTGCCAACACGAGGGATAAATTCTCTTGATGTTGGCGCAGGTTCAGGACAATCGTCTACATGAGGCGGTCGGTTGAAGGCAGTCTCAATGTCATAAAGTACCTTAAACAGAAATACAGGACCTCATCCCCTATATAACCTTCAACTATAGAACCTTCAAGCTAAGCCTTATTCCTTATGTAAGCTTTCATTTTCCCAAGAAACCTACAAAGTGAAGAAGGGTAAAATGATACAAAATTCTCAAAAGGGCGACTAACAAACATAAGACTAATAATGACGCATAAATATAAAATGAGTACCTCTCATTAGGATATATATCCATCGATATTGAACTGGGCCAGCGACCTTTGTTTCATAAACAAGGTAGACTGTAAGGTGAGCCATCACAGTGAAAAGGACGGAGGAAAGATCATCTCCAAATGACAAAGCGTAAGAATGATTTTGGACTGTAGCTAATCGAGCTCCTTAATGATCAAAACCTTGGAACACAACTTCTGAAAGAAAGAACAAAGCTCTATAAAATGATTGACACATCAGGAGGAAGTACATTCTTTATAGCCAGCGGAAGTAACTATTGCATAAGAACATGTGAGTCATCACTCTTCAAGCCAGCAACCTTTTGAGCTTGAAAGTCAATACATCATGAAATGTTGCTTGAATACCCATCTGGAACTTTTATTTTCTTCAACGTCGTGAGGAAGACTTCCTTGTTTGGTTTTGTGAGCGCGAACTTTGCCGGCTGAAATTTGTCATGCTCATCTGGCCACACGTCTTCACGAACTCCCATGGCACGTAAATCTTTCTTCTCTTGAAGATGATCTTTTGACTTTCCTGGTTTGTTAAGCAGCGTATATAGCATATTGTGACATACATTTTTTTCAATGTGCATGACATCAAGACTGTGGTGAAGTAAATTAGAATTTCAATATGGAAGAGTGAAGAAAACGCTTATCTTCCTCCATTGCTAAGGCACAGAAGTCTTGCCCCTCTTTCGGCCTGCTTGTGTTGCATCGTCGCTTTTTCTAAACTCAAATTCAACATGCTCAAGTGCTGTAAGATGTTTGCACCGAATAAAGTCTGAGGTGGCCCTCTTGTTTCTGGTTTCCTATTGAAACAATTTCATTGCAATCTAAACTTGTGCTTTCCATCGAGAAACCTCCGATGCCTCATAAAACATTACTTTTGACTGTGGGGAAGGCGCACTATGTCAGAGTCAAAATTGTAAGCTGGACACGCCGAGCCAATATGCACATTCCACCGGGATAATGTTTCAAGGCCAGGAAAGTCACTAATCATCCCCATCAAGGCTGCATGCAAGTTGAACAATGTCTTCCCATAGGCATCATATGTCTCGATGCCTACATTGTGTAACCCCCTTCACGATCAAGGCCGAAATTAGTTCATAAAAACGTAATTAAGTTTGAATTAGAGACCATGTATGATTTGAGACTTATTCAAAATTAAACTTCCCAAAATAAGGGTTTTCAAAAATTTTACAACGCCTGTTCCACAATGGTCTCATACTCTTATTTCAAACATAAATGGCCTGTATGTGTTGATTCCATTCATACATATCAGAGTATAATGCAAATTCCCGACACACTCGGGTTCCATTCAATAAATAAGGGTTCTACAGAGGCACAAGGCCCATAAACTTTTTCCCTTTTACTTGAGGATTAAACAAAACTATACTATGAATATCAATATATACAATTGTTTCCAAAAACATCTAAATAATTTATACTTGATAACCAAATATTCCAAAAGTAAAACTCCTTGCCCGGAGCTATAACTACTCTTCGTCACCCGCTTGCCCTTAGATCCTTCAGCCCTGTCTAAAAATTTGTTTTTGGGAGAGTGAGATGCTAAGGAATCCCCGTAGTGTCAAATCACTCATAATATGCACAACAACAAAGCATGAAAGCAAATCATTACACAACACATAGCAACTACAACGGTAGTTACAGTGGCAAGGGCAGGTATGACTCATGTCACCCTTATGTTTGCTCACGCTGTATTGCACAATCACATTATCATATCACATATATCACCACTGCTAGGATCCATATAAAATATTTCACATATACACATAGCCACATTGGCCAGATACTCAAACAGGAATCCATGATTCAACAACACACCCTTGGCAATCACAACGGCAGAAACAACGGCAGGGGTAGGTATGATAACATCCACCCCTACAATTGCTCACACTGTAATGCACTATGGGAGATAACACAATAGCCCCATGCCAAATATTTTCACACAAAATAATGATAAGTCATGCATACTAAGCATCATACACAACATGAGAGAAAAGTCACTACCTTGATCTTTTCAGGCGTGCTCTAGCGCCGGTCTCTCCCGAGTAGGGTAAATGTCAAATCCTATATTCATAATTAGGGACGAAGCGTTATTCTCTATACCAATAATCAAATAACTTCATTTTGGTTATCATTTATACTCTTTAGGATGCTACAAACACCTTTCACAAAAGCCCTAAAGGGGTGGAAGAATTATCCCAAAGAACCCCTTTTGGAAGCTCAAGAACAGAATTTTCACTGTTGCACTCGAGTGAAGATGGTCTCACTCAAGTGATGATACACTTTGCACTCGAGCACAAAGGTTAACACTTGAGTGATAGACAAATGCTCACTCGAGTTATATGAAGTGAAGTACAAGAAGTGTTAACCCGAGAGCAATGGAAATTTTCAAAGAAGAGGAGCACTCGAGTGAAACTCCTGTCACTCGAGTGACAGCTTAACACTTGCAAGTGTTAAGGTACACTCTTGAAACTTGGTAGTGAGTGACAACCCGAGATGAGAGTTCATGGTGTCAAATACACCTATGCTCGAATGAGAAGAGGCTCACTCGAGTGAGAACCCACAACACTTGCAAGTGAGGGAACACTCTTGCCTTTCGCCCAGAAGTGCAACATAGAATTTGAAGGCAGAAACGGAAAATACACCATCGCAATCGAGTGAAACCATCCTCACTTGAGTGATGTTCATCCCACACTCGAGTGAACCCCAGATCACTCAAGTGATGCTTATCAGAAACCAAAAAATGCAGAAACTGACAATACTTTCCAGATTTTTACCCAAGTGATTCCAATGGTCACAATTACCAAACCAAAGCTATCCCCACATAAAATCACTAAAGGAACCCAATGGAAACATCAAAATAACCAAATTCCTATTCCATTATCATGCTTTGATCATAGGCTACCATCAACGCCAAAATTCTAAAATCTCCAAACATACTATTTCATTCCCAAATCAATCTATATGTCCAAAGCACATATCAAAACACCCATTTCCATACCAACAACATGTCAAATACCCAATGACCCTTATTTTTTAAAATTGAGGCCAAATATTCTAGAAATTCCAAAGAAATCATTTGGCATAAAACATAGATAGAATGGTTTGTTACACCTACATCTTTAACTTTTCGGAAAGGAGTTCCTTGGTTCTCCAAACTCCAAAATCCCTTGAGAGCTCAAACAAAACCAAACAACAAATCTAAAACCATGAAATTGAAGCTCTCAACATAAGGAACTAGTTTATAGAAGAGAGTTTTTCCATTAGAAGCCATTTAGAGGGTCAAAAGCTTACCTTTTGTCAAAAACTCGTCCTCTCTCCTTGGACAAAAAATGGTGGACGAATTTAGAAAGAGAAGGGAGAGATGAGAGCTTGATGAAGAAGGCAAAATGATGATTTCCCACTCTCCTATGCTTGGTCAGCCAAAAAGGAGGGAAGGAGGGAGAGAGAAAATCATTTTAAAATGCCAAATTGACTTTTCTTACACTCTCTTGCCTCTTCTCCACATGTCACTTGTCAAAATTTCATTGGCTCTAATAAATTAATTATCCAATTAATCACTTTAATCCCACAATTAGCCATTTAATTACACTTCTCATTTTTCTCCTAGTTAGTAATTAATTTCTCCCTTAATCACTAACTTATGGCCAATAATTCCATTCTTTCATTTTTTTCCATCAATTATTTCATATTAATTAAAATTGCTACAAGACACATAAAATTCCAATTTAAATTCAAAAATATCCATAGTAATCCGCATTAGCCCTGAATAAAAAATTGGGGCATTACAATCTCTCCTCGTTCAATAAATTTTGTCCTCAAAATTTGTTACACATTGTCAGGCATAAACTCAGGAAATCGCTTCTTCATGTCCGCTTTCACCTCCTAAGTTGCTTCCCTTAAAGACATTCCCTTCCAGACCACCTTCACAAATGGTAAGCTTCGATGCTTGAGCCACTGATCTTCTCATTCGATGATACGCTTTGGTTCTACAACATAAGTGAAGTTATCGTGCAACTCAACCTCTTCATACTCAATGATATGATCAGGGTCTGGTTGGTACTTCTTAAGCTGCGAGACATGGAACACATCATGAAGTCTGCTCAAATTCGGGGGCAGGGCTATCTGGTACTCTACAGGTCCGATTCATGCGAGAATCTCAAATGGACTAATGTACCTCGGACATAGCTTCCTTCACTTGATTACTCTCTCGATGCCCGTGATTGGAGATACTCTCAAGAAAACATGATCCCCTACTTCAAACTTGAGAGGTCTTTTCCTTTTGTCAGCATAGCTCTTTTGTCAACTCTATGCTGCAAGGAGCCCCTGCCTGATAGTTTTGATCTACTCAGAGGTTTGCTCAACAAGATCCGGCCCATACAACTTCCTCTCAGACAACTATGTCCAGCACAACGGTGACTGGCACTTTCTTCCATACAACACCTCATACAGAGCCATCTGAATGCTCACATGATAGCTGTTTTGTAAGAAAACTTAGCCAATGGAAGATAGTTGTCCCATTTTCCTCTAAAGTCTAGGACACATGCTCTCAACATATCTTCCAGCGTATGAATAGTCCTTTTTGACTGCCCATCTGTCTGAGGATGGTAGGCTGTACTAAACCTCAACTGAGTACCCATAGCTTCATGTAGAGACCTTCAGAATCTCAAAGTAAACCGAGGATCTCTATTAGAGATAATGTTCTTCGGTGTACCATGGAGCCTCATTATCTCTTTGATGTATATCTCAGCCAGCTTTTCAGGAGAATAGTTAGCGTTGATAGATATAAAGTGTGCTGACTATGTGAGTCGACCAACAATCACCTAGATCACATCATAGTTCCTGATCCTGGCCAGACCCACCACTAGATCCATGGTCACACTCTCCCACTTCCATTCTATAATTTCCAAACTCTGAAGCAACCCTGGCAGTCTCTGGTGTTCAATCTTCACCTTTTGACAGGTAAGACACCGTACCACATACTTAGTCACATCACTCTTCAACCCTGGCTGCCAATACATAGATTTCAAGTTGTGATACATCTTGGTCATACCGGGGTGAAGAGTATACTAACTCTTATGAGCCTCATCAAGAATTCTCAATCTCAACTCCACCTTCAGCGGGACATATATTATCTTCTGATAACGGACCAACCTACTAAGCGACAAGTCATAGTCTCAAGTCTCTCCTCGCTCAATCATAGCTTGGATCGACTGGGCTTAATCATCATGCATCTGAGCCTCTTTAATTTAAGTCCTTAGGTCATTCTCCCCTTGGACCACACCATAACTGGCACACAGGATATAATTTGAGAGATTCAAATCCTGAAAATCCCCTATCAATTTCTTCTCTTGGATCATCATCGTTGCTACAAGTACCACCTTGCGACTCAAAGCATTTGTGATGAGATTAGCCTTACCCGGATGATATTTGATCTCCAGGTTGTAATCTTTCAGCAACTCCATCCACTGATGCTGTCTCATATTTAGCTCTTTCTGATCATATAGATATTTAAGAAGACTCTTGTGGTCGCAGTACAGTTCCACTGTCACACCATACAGGTAATGATGCCAAACTTTCAATGCAAATACTATTGCCGCAAGCTCCAAATCATGAGTGGGATAATTCATTTAATGCAGTTTAAGCTGGCGAGAGGCATAGGCCACCACCCTTCCCTGCTGCATCAGGACACACCCTAACTCTTGCTTACTCGCATCACTATACATGACGTAAGCCTCACTAGGATTAGGTATAATCAACACTGGTGCCTTAGTCAACCTTTCCTTTAGCTCCATGAAACTCTGCTCACAATGTTCATCCTAAATAAATAGTTGATCCTTCCTCGTGAGCTTAGTCATTGGCAATGCAATACACGAGAAGTTATGGATGAACCTCCGATAGTAACCAGCAAGACCTAGAAAACTACTAATCTCAGAAATAGTTTCTGTCCTTTTCGAATCAAGTATTGCTTCTACGTTACTGGGATCCACTGATACCCTATCTCGTGAGATCAAATGGCCAAGGAACTTCACTTCTGTAAGCCAAAACTCATACTTGCTCAACTTGGCATAGAGTTGCTTTTCCTGCAAAATTCTCAACATGATTCTTAGATGTTGCTCATGCTCCTCCCTACTCTTGGAGTAAACCAAAATGTCATCGATAAACACAACTACAAACTGGTCAAGATACTGTCGAAAGATGTGATTTATATAGTCCATGAATACCACTGGTGCATTTGTCAACCCAAAGAGCATTACAAGGAACTTATAGTGCCTGTACCTTATTCTAAAAACAGTCTTTGGAATATCCATTGCCTTCACACGTAACTGATGATATCCCGACCTTAGATCAAGTTTAGAGAAGACGCACGAGCCAGAGAATTGATCTAACAGGTCATCAATTCTTAGGAGAGGATACTTGTTCTTAACAGTCATTTTGTTGAGTTCTCGATAATCGATGCACAACCGCAAACTTCCATCTTTCTTTTTGACAAATAACACTGGAGCTCCCCACAGCACTACACTGGGTTGGATGAACCCTTTTTCAAGCAATTCTTCAATTTGCTTCTTCAGCTCTGCTATTTCGTTAAGGGCCATATGGTATAGGGCTTTTGATATTGAACCAGCTCCAGGCACAATCTCAACTTAGAATTCTACTTCCCTTTCCGGAGGCAATCCACTGAGATCTTCCGGAAATACTTCAGGGAATTCTCTCACAACATGTATACTTTCAAGAGCTTCACGCAATTCTCCCTGAACAGAGAAGAACACCATGTACCCTTGGCATCCCTTCTCAAGATATCTTTCTGCTTTAGCCGTTGAAAGTAAATTCAAACTGGTATTTACATTGTTCTCTCACCGTGCATTACGGAAGGTTATCCTCTTATTGCCACAGTCAAGAAGTACATAATTTGTGTTAGATCCCATATGTTTTGATGATAACTAAGATTGGATTAATGATATAAAAGGATTTGATAACAAACAAATGAATTTGAACAAAGTGGCAAAGCATTACTTGAAGTAAGCACTGGAGTAATAAGCAAATTCTGTGATGGCTTACTCGAGTGAATACTTGAGTAAGGGAAAATGTTACTCAAGTAAGCACTCGAGTAATTTGGAAGAAGTTACTAGAGGGACCACGTGAGTAAACTGTAAAGTTATATAGACCATTACTTGAGTAGCCACTCGAGTAACATCATTTGCAAAGGCATCACTCGAGTAACCACTCGAGTAAGAAGGTAAAAAATCTTCCAGTAGCTCTTGGCCAAGAAATGCAACACTTTAGTCGAGTAACTAGGTGAGAAAAAGGCATTACTTGAGGGACCACTCGAGTAATATGCGGAGTTATTTAAAGCATTACTTAAGGGGTCACTCGAGTAATCAGTAAGCAAACTCTCGGCCAAGAATTTGATGCAATTACTCGAGGGAGTAATCGAGTAATTTGCTAAGTTATTTGAAATTTACTCGAGGGCTCACTCGAGTAACATGTGAAGAAAAGCGAAGGCTACTTGAGTAGCCACTTAAGTAATCAGGTATTTCCAAGGTTTGTGATATATCTCACTCCATGTCTTACCCGAGTAATATCTTATGTAAAATGTTGAATTACTCATTGCCATATTTTTGATAGGTTTACTTGAGGACTACTTGAGTAACAAACATGATCACTCGAGTATCCACTCAAGTAATGAAGTCCAGAAATCATGTTTTTGATCGAATGTTTATTAAATTATTTTCTGTATGATTAACTCTTCATTGCATTAGTATCCTAAGTACATTTGCAGAGAAACAATGAAGAGATCATGCAAGAAGAGCAAAGTCAAATAAAGTGTCCGAGATCTCACCTACCGCTACCTACTGCAAATAGATAGTTTTCAAATTGGAAGAATAGTCAACCGTTGCTGCACGACTTTAACAGACACGTTTGAATTGCTTCCAATAGATACTACAAATAATCTATATATATGGAGAATTCAAAGAGCAAAATACATGCAAGAACTGAGAACACACGAACATACACTGATCAACACACTCTTAGTGCTTTGTTTTCTTATATTCATTCATTGTACTTCAGTGATTATATATTTGCTCTGTGAGAGAGTTTTTCATTACAAACTCAATATTTGTTATTGAGACAACTTAAGGTTGTGGAACCTTGAGTTGGGGATTTGATCACAATGTGTAAAGGGGAGCGAGTATCCAGGTAAAGGAACTTGCTGTGTATTGAGGTGCCAAGAACTTACTGAATCTTGGAGAATATAGTGAAACTCTCAGAGATGCTCAAAGGACTGGACGTAGGTTAAAGTGGTTGTGGCCGAACCAGTATAACTTCTGGTGCACACTTCGGTGATATTTCTCTTTGCTCTCAACTGCTTTAAATATTTTGTCAATTATCTTATATGTAACGAAATTTCTGGTATAACCCAATTTACCCCCTATTGGGTGAAACGCTTGCACTAACAATTTGCTGTCAACCAATAAAACCCAGAATAACTTCCAGTTGTTGGAGTGGCAAATAGATCAAATCAATTGTAGACTCAGGACCCTCAACAACTATCACACAATTTAAGGAGGCTTTGGCCATCACAGGCTTGACACCCATTGGTGTCGACATGACCAAATTGAATGGTAGTCTATGCAAACAATCTCAGGTACTTTACACAATCATAAGCTATAAACGAATGACTTGCACCCGAATCAAATAAAGCATCTAACTCATCACCGATAAGGATTTTACCTTAGATCAATTTTGAGGACTTTTGAGCCTCTTTATGTGTCATTGCAAACACTCGACCCTGATTTCTGGGCCTTTGCTCTACTGGCTATCGTGGGCACTTAGTAGAGATGTGACCTACTTGTTTGCAGTTGAAGCAAATCACTTTCCTGTTAGATATGATTAGTTTTGATGATGTCAAATATAGATGTGAAATGATAAGAGCAAAAAGTTTATATAATGTATTTCTTTGACTAACTACTATATTTAATGTTACATATTTTGTAGATTAGTCAAGCAAAGAATGAAGAAGATTGAATTAATGAAAATGAACAAGAGGAAGAAGAAGAAAAGAAATTGAAGATAGTGAAGGAGATGCTTACTTGGATTATGAAGAATGATTATCAAGAGGAAAATCAAAAAGAAAGATATTGAAGAATGAAGAACTTGGAAGATCTATCAAGAATATCAAGATTCAAGTTGTTAGAAGTGATACTGGAGGTTTCTATGATGATACCAGAGGCTTCTATGATCAAATGATGGTTGGAATAGGTTAATATGAAGCTAAGATGACTTATATGTGAGTTATGGCACTTCTAGGGGAGTTTTACTCGAGTGAGAGCTCAATACTCGAGTGCCAGAGGTGTTGCACTTGAGCACGAGATGAACTCACTCGAGCACGGGGTGAACACTCTGTTCTACTCTGTTTTACGTTAAGCCTGACAGAGATTCGGTATTTTTGTCATATCTCTCAAACCACACATCAGATTGACCTGACACCAGTGGCATATGAATGAAAACTCACAATACGTAAAATTTGCACCACGATCACATTGAAAGAAGCTCAAATGAAGGAGATATGATCCGTGGAAGATGAAAGTGAAATCACCGTCACTTTTCAACACAGGTTCTGTATTTTGAGCATAACTCACAAACCACACATCGGATTGAGACGAGACTAGTGCCAAATGAAACTAGACTCAAAGCGCTTTCCATGGATATGTAATTTACCTGATTTGAACGTATATTCTAGGAGCTATGCCTTCTAGAAGTTGACGCTTGTGCAGTCTAATCCGATAGACACTCTTTCGATCATAACTTGCAGAATACAAGGAGTTTGGAGCTGATTCTTTTTGCATTGGAATGCATATGGCAAGAGCTTTCTTATGATACATCATTAGAATCAAATAAATACATCTTTTCTAAAGTTGTGCGAGTGATGTCCAGAAGTAGCTGAATCGTGAAAAAATTTACAACACTCGAGCACTAGGATCCATACTCGAGCATTAGACTATTTCTCACTCAAGCTCATGCAAGTTTTGACATGAGAGTGTTAACCCGAGAAGAAGCATGTACGTGAAAACAAGAGGCGCACTCGAGTAGGACGTGTTGTGCTCGAGTGATGTCTAGAATTCACTCGAGCAGATGTGAGTGAAGACCAGTGAGTGTTTGCCCGTGAGGAAGCTAGAACGTGAAAATATCAAATGCACTCGAGTGAGCCACACTACACTCGAGTGAGAACTTGGTAAATTCCATAAACGAAACAGAGCCTCACAGCAATCAATCCAAATGTGGTTAAATGTTATACAATCATTATGTTTTCACTTGTTATTGTTCCTAAGCATTAACTAACATATCTTTCAAGTGTAAAACAGGAGATTAAATATTTGGATTGCATCTTCAAGAATGGAGGTCACGTACGGCAAATATCATCACTCAATGAACAATCCGAATATGGTTACATGTTATTGAATCATTGTGTTTTCACTTATTATTGTTTCTAAATGTTAGCTAACATATATTTCAAGTGTGAAACAGGATATTAAACGTTCGGATTGCAGATTCAAATAAAATTCAATTAGGGTGTACTTCATCATTACACACCGAATGACGGCTACCTACCACGACAAGCAACTGACACACCACGAAAGACTGTCGAATATCCAAACATCTTCATACCACTCCACAACGTGACGTATAGCTCACAATGAAACATCCCACTCTTCAATGGGATGCTCTGCTCTACAACAGACAGTAGCTTGTTTTTCAAAAATTCTCAATGGTCAAAATGACTCCAACAGATGAATGCTCACAACGGTCATCATCTTCATCAACTATAAATGAGAGAGCATTCAACATCAATGGAAAATGGAGAAAATAGAGACAACGAGCAACTACGTGAAAAATGATAGAAATATGAATCCTCTGCTTCTACCCAAACACTCTCTATTTTCCAGTTTCTATATTACTTATCGTTGAAAGAGTGACTTGTATTGTACTTCAGTGAGTATTATACCCACTCTGTGAGAGAGTCTGTAAACAATTTCAACTATATTTCTGAGTTGATCTCAAGGTAGAGGGACCTTGAGAGGGTTGATTGCCTTACGGGGGAAGATGTAGAGAGAATTGCCAGTAAGACATTCTGCTCGTAAGACTTACAAGGTGCAAGCAGTAAAGAACGTTGCTGCTCATAAGACTTACAGAGGTGTAAGCAGGAGAGAACGTTGTTGCTCGTAAGACTTGCACGAGTAAGCAGGAGAGGAAGATCTTTGGGATTGCTCTGCTCGTAAGACTTGCAGTAAGGGGGAGTATTTTTAGTAAGAGATTTGTAAAAGGTTTCACAAGTACCCAGCTAAACTTATGGGATTATAAAGGCCTTTCTTGTGCCCGGATTAAACAAGAAGATAGTGGATTTGAAAATCTCAGGAGGAGCCTAGAGACTGGACGTAGGCCACGAACCAGGATAAATCACAGTTTGCATATTCTCTTCCCTAAGCTCTTATATTTCCAGCATATCTTATTTAATCTAACTGTTGATTTATGATTCATTACCTTCACACTTATTGCTTTTACTAAGATGCGAAAAGATTTTCAAAGTTTTTAATTTTTTATTATACACCCAATTCACCCCCCCTCTTGGGTGTCAACCGGTTCTAACACTTCCCAGCACAGGTTCTGCCCGATGGTACTTTCTACACTGATTCCGGCTACCATTACCCTTAGATGGGTACAACTCCCTCAGATTGTTCTCAACAATTCTACACTGCTCCACCGCCTTATTGAAGTCAGTGAATAGTTGGGCAGCTAACCTTTTCTTCAGTTCACACCTCCAGCACCGGATAAGCATATCGGAGCTCTACTCCTCATTATCCTTACTTTGGAGGTAGGAAGAGTATTGTGAGAGCCGGATGGTACGGGAAAGATACTCGTCAAAGCTCTTTATATCACCCTACTTGATGGCCAGGAATTCAGATTCCTTCTCAAGTCTCACCAACTTAGGGAAGTACTTCTCATTAAATTGCTCTTAAAATACCTCCCAAGTCAATGGCACATTCCGGTTCTTCAATGACATAGCAATATTCCGCCACCACCGGTCTACATCTCCCTCTAGCTTGTACATTGCTAGCTTTGACTTCACCTCTGATGAATACTCGAGGACTTCAAAGATTTTCTCTAACCGATTTATGCAATCCTCAACTACTTGGGGTTCGAACCTCCCTTTGAACATCGGAGGCATATGCTTGCAAAACTTAGAGACCTAGTATTGCAAGCCTCTTCCTTCACAAACCGGTACCCCTTGTGACTCTTGATTGGGTACCGTGTAAGGTGGGGATTCATGGGATCCATTTGACTCCTCAGCTTTCTCCTTATGATGAGTCTCAGTATGAGTTTCTTCTTGTGTAGTCTGGACCTTTTCCTCATTACGTTTGGCCCTTTCCTCTCTGAGCTCTTCCCTCAACTCAGCTATCATGTCTCGTTACTCCCGTATAAGATCCATCATTTCTCTCATTGGATCAAGAGGATTGTCATTAAGTTCCTTCACCTCTAGGTTCAGATGTCTACTTCTAGTACCATAGCAATGTATACATATAGTCTATAAAACATAGATATATCCACAAATAGTAGAAATACTCATGTGTATACAACCAACAATCCTAAGTCATCGTTTCCACTTAGGCAGCAACCTACGACAACTATCCTAGCAAATCCTCACCTTGCTTGGAACTACTACTCTGATACCACAAATGTAGCCCCCTTCACGATCAAGGCCGAAATTAGCTCATAAAAGCGTAATTAAGTTTGAATTAGAGACCATGTATGATTTGTGACTTATTCAAAATTAAACTTCCCAAAATCAGGGTTTTCAAAAACTTTTACAACGGCTGTTCCATAATGGTCTCATACTCACATTTCAAACATAAATAGCCTGTACGTGTTGATTCCATTCATACATATCAGAGTATAATGCAAATTCCTGACATACTCGGGTTCTATTTAATAAATAAGGGTTCTACAGAGGCACAAAGCCCATAAACTTTTTTCCTTTTACTTGGAGATTACACAAAACTATACTATGGATCCTAATATATACAATTGTTTCCAAAGGGGTAGAAGAACTATCCCAAAGATCCCCTTTTGGAAGATCAAGAACAGAATTTTCACTGTTGCACTCGAGTGAAGATGGCCTCACTCAAGTGATGATGCACTTTGCACTCGAGCATAAAGGTTAACACTCGTGTGATAGCTAAATGCTCACTCGAGTTTTAGGAAGTGAAGCATAGGAAGTGTTAACTCAAGAGCAATGGAAATTTTCAAAGAAAAGGAGCACTCGAGTGAAACTCCTGTCACTCGAGTGACAGCTTAACACTAGCAAGTGTTAAGGCACACTCTTGAAACTTGGCAGCGATGACAACCCGAGATGAGAGTTCATGGTGTCAAATACACCTACACTCGAGTGAGAAGAGGCTCACTCGAGTGAGAACCCATAACACTTGCAACTGAGGCAACACTCTTGCCTTTCACCTGGAGTGCAACATAGAATCTGAAGACAGAAACGGAAAATACAGCATTGCACTCGAGTGAACCCATCCTCACTTTAGTGATGTTCATCCCACACTCAAGTGAACCCCAGATCACTTGAGTGATACTTATCAGAAACCAGAAAACATAGAAACTGACAACACTTTCCAGATTTTTACCCAAGTGATTCCAATGGTCCCAAATACCAAACCAAAGCTATCACTACATAAAATCACCCAAGGAACCTAATAGAAACATCAAAATAACCAAATTCCTATTCTATTATCATGCTTTGGTCATATGCTACCATCAACACCAAAATTCTAAAATCTCTAAACATACAATTTCATTCCCAAATCAATCTATCTATCCAAAGCACATACCAAAACACCCATTTCCATACCAACAACATGCCAAATACCCAATGACCCTTATTTTTTGAAATTAAGGCCAAATATTCCAGAAATTCCAAAGTAAATCATTTGGCATAAAACATAGATAGAATGGTTTGTTATACCTACCTCTACAACTTTCCCAAAAGGAGTTCCTTGGTTCTCCAAACTCCAAAATCCCTTAAGAGCTCAAACAACACCAAATGACAAATCTGAAACCATGAAAGTGAAGCTCTCAACACAAGGAACAATTTTATAGAAGAGAGTTTTTCCATTAGAAGCATTTAAAGGGTCAAAGCGTACCTTTTATCAAAAACTCTTCCTCTCTCCTTGGATAGAAATGGTGGACGAATTTAGAGAAAGAAGGGAGGGATGAGAGCTTGATGAAGAAGGCAAAATGATGATTTCCCACTCTCCCACTCTTCCATTCTTTCAATTTTTCCATCAATTATGGCATATTAATTAAAATTGCCACAACACACATAAAATTCCAATTTAAATTCAAAATTGTCCATAGTAATCCGCATTAGCTCTTAATAAAAAATTGGGGCATCGCACATTCCATAGGTCAAGCAATTCCACAATAAGTGGTTGGAGATACACATCGATGTCATTACCCGGTGGTGCTTTTTTGCCTGGAATGATCATAGAAAAATGAAGGAGCTTTGTTTCATACACATTCAGAGGTAAATTATAGGGAGCTAAGACTACTTGTCAAATACTGTAACTTGTGCTAAGATTCCCAAATGGATTGAAACCATTGGTTGCTAAAGCAAGTCTAACATTTCTAGGGTCAGCAGCGAAAGATGGAAAGCCTTTGTAGAAAGTTTTCCAGGCGTCTGCATCCTGAGGATGTCGTAATTTACTACCTTCATTCTTATCAATGTAACCTCTACCTTGATTAGCATAATTATGATTCGATATTGTATAATTAAATTGGATTAGAGACCGTTGAATAATTTAAACTCATTTTAGCTTCCTACCTCACAGTAGGGTTTTCACAAAGTCTTTCAAAAACTCTTCCCTATCATGGTCTTAATTTCAAAACTCGAATATAATTACCTGTGCAGTTAATTTACATTCACACATATCAGAGTGTATAACCAAATCCCTGGAAACTCTCAGGTTATATACATATATAATCTAAGGGTTTATAAGTCTCCACTAGCGGATTACACAACCAAAATCAGATGTAATATTTATATCTCAAAATATACAGTAATGCCAAGTTTAAAAGTAGATAACCAACATCCCAAAATCAAATATACCTTAGAGAGGTCCTAATTGCTCTGGGTTGCTCGCTCCTCTTTAGAGCCACTTGCCCTATCTGAAGGTTAGTCATTGGAAAGAATGAGATTCAAGAAAATCCCAGTAGTAACAAATCACTCACACAATGCATAAACACCTAGCATATATGATCACGTTAAGCAGCATCACAATGTATCATAGCTCATACCACATACGACAGCACTCATAGCTGTAAACCTATGCGTCAACTTTCACTGCAATCTTTATGTGTCACAAAGTATCACTATGTGTCAACTTTTGCTGCGAACTCAAAGCATCACAATGTATTCACAAATGATGCTTAATACATGACAAACATAGATACAATGTTTCACATACAGTACAAGAGAAAGAGTCACTACCTTGTTCCTTCCTGACGTTCTTTGGCACTGTGGGCTCTCGAGGGCGGCAAATATCAAATCCTATAAACCAAATCAGGGATAACCCGTCAATCTCTTTTCCAAGTTTTTCATTTCGTAGTACTTTATGTTGGTTATCATTTAATCTCTTTAGTTCACTATTATAGGCCTAAACATATCCCTAAAGGGTTCAGGGAAGCTACCCTGAAGATACCTTTTTCAGAAAAGGAACACTAATTTTAGGCTGACTCACTCGAGTGAAGAAGGCCTCACTCGAGTGTTACCCCCAATTGTACTCGAGTCCCAGCGAGTGAGATACAAAAGTATGTACCCAGAGCATCGATACTCCTTAGAGTAGTCAGTTTACTCGAGCACAGACACAAGCACTCGAGTGATGGTACTTAGTCACCCAAGTCCCATCGAGTGAGGTGCAAGAAGTGACAACCTGAGAGCAACTACAACTCCCAGGTGACAAGTGCACTCAAGTACTAGCCCTAGCACTTGAGTGACTTCCCAATGCTCGTGAGTGCCCATGCGCACTCTTGATCATTTGCTTACGTGTGATAGCCTGAGGCGCACACCCATAGTGCTACATGTACTTGTACTCGAGTAATACCATATGCACTTGAGTGATAACGTATGTCACTCGAAGATAAAGAAGTTCACTCACGATTTCTGCCTGAAGACTTAACCAAAATACCCAGAAATTCATACTGCACTCGAGTGAGACCCTACCTCATTCGAGTAAAGATTATCAAAAGCCAGATTGCAGCAACTGATATAGTTTTCCAGATTTACCAAAACTAGCTCCAATGGTCCCAAAACTTCTACTAGATCTCATTCCCATCTAATATGTCATAAGGACCCTATTGGTAAACTCAAAATAATTAAATTCCTTCCCAATTCACACATACCTTGTTTTTACCCAAAATGCAACCCAATACCACTAACAACAAATCACACTCCCACAATTTCCCAATCACTTCTAATGGTCAAAGGTCATTGTTTGGTACCAATTCCACCACCAAATACTAACCAATTCATTTCTTTCAAAATCACAAGAAATCAGGGTAAAAATCTAGAATTTCCAAAACCAAACCAATGACAAAAACAATTACACCAAAATACATTAAATACTCACCTCTTCCTCTTCTCAAAGTTGGTTTCTTGATTCTTCAACTTCCCAAAGTTCACAATCTCTCAAACACCACCAATGAAAATTCTGAAACCATAGAAGTCAAGCTCTTAACCTCTTGAACAATATTAATGAAGAGTGTTTGAGCATGTGAAATCATTTAAAACACCTTCCTTAAGTTTTCTTCTTTCTCTTTCCTTCCTTGTGTAGCAAAAATAGAGGAATGGACAGAGAGATAAGAGATGATGATGATCACTCAATTTTCCCTTTTCCCCATGCACACTACTGACTTGGAAGAATGAAAGGGAAGAGAAAATGAGTTTGAAATTTTGACCTTATTCAATGGTCAACAACTTGCCACATGTCAACATCTTATTCTCCCTACCATAAATTCATATGGACTTGCATGCGTAGGATTCCGCCTCTCCTTCTTTCAATCATAGCCATTGTTCTCAATTACCAAGAAGTTTCCTCTTCAGTAATTGACCAATCGATCAGTAATTTACCATTTTGCCCCAGATTATCACAATGCTTACTAAACCATCACTCAGCACATTTTGTATCATATTGCACATCATATACTTCAAAAGTGCTTAATTAACATTAATTACATCACTTTGAAGTTATAAATCCGTAATTACAATTTAGGATATTACAATCAACCTCATGCAACCTCATGTGCTCTGCCATTTTAGACGACATAAACAATCTTTGTAAGCGCAGCTTCAATAGGAAGTGATAAGTAAAATATTTGCATATTTATTTTCCCTTATATGATGATTTTATGGATGATATTTGAGCTCAATTTAATAAATTTGGGTGTAATTAATAAATAAATAATGATTTTGGCATAAAATAGAATTTCTTGGAAAATACTATATTAGACCCTCTTTCAGTTTTTAGGCAATATATGGAGCTTTAGATGTCAGATTGGGACGTTCTTTATATGGATTAAAAAGCTAAGAAAGAGCTCTACAACTTTAACATTGAGACCAAAATCTAGTTCTATCTCTAAGGGTTTCAAATTTTGCTTGGAAGTTGAAAGAGGGAATCATCTACCATTCCACCAACCATTTCATCTACCTCTTCATCTTCCTTTTTACAACTACTTTATCTACCATATTCTATCTACTAGTTTTTCAGACATAAATATATGAATAGTTTTGATGATGTCAAATATGAGCAAAAAGTTGTATAATATACTTATCATTTATATTGACTAATTACTATATTTAATGTTGTATACCTTATTGATTAGTCATAAACCCGACAGTGGGTTGATGTTATTTTGCTTATAATGCCTCATAAATGAAGAATGATCATCAAGAAGAAAATCAAGAGGCAAGGGATTGAAGAAAGAATAAATTGTAAGATCTAATGAGAATATCAAGATTTAAGATTAGTCAAGCAAAGGAAGAAGAAGATTGAAGATATTCAATAAGATATCTAGTTGGGTTATGAAGAATGATCATCAAGTTGCAAAACAAGAAGAAAGAGATTAAAGAAAGAAGAAGAAAGATTGAAGAAAGAAGAACTTGCAAGATCACATGAGAATATCAAGACCCAAGCTATTAGAAGTGATACCGGAGGTTTCTTTGATCATATAGAGGTTGGAATTGGTCAATAAAAAGTAAAAATGACATATACGAAAGTATAGAAACTCGGGAGATGATTACTCGAGTAATCACCCAAGTAATATGGCACTGCCTTATTTTGGAGGTGATTACTTGAGGCCTTACTCGAGTAATCTACAAAGTTACTTGAAGATTACTCGAGGGAGCCCTCGAGTAATGATACTCTATTTTCATGCGGCAAGATAGAGGTTTGGTATTTTTCGAATCTCTCTCTAACCACACCTCGGATTGAGCTGAAACTAGTGGCATATGAAACTAGACTTCTAACACAAACTAGGGACACCAAGATCACATTAAAAGGATTTCATATGAGAGAGCTATGATATATTGAAGTTGACATATGAATCAGCATCTTTTACCAGAACAAGGTTTGGTATTTTGGACAGAACTCCCAAACTACATATTGGATTGTGAAGAAACTAGTGCCATATCAAAATTAGACTTAAAGAGCTATCCATGGACATATAATTTGTCACATTTCAAGTTATATACTAAAATCTATGCCTTCTGGAAGTTGCTGCTCATGATTTTAAAGATTGCCTAAGAATAGTAGATACCCTTTGGAACATAACTTTTTTGTACACAACGAGTTAGAAACTGATTCTTATTGCATTGAAATGTAGACGATGAGAGCTTTCTGATAATATATAATTTGCCATGTGTTGATTCAAAATCAAGAATTCACTTGAAGGGACTACTCGAGTAATATTTAAGTTTACTTGAGGGATCACTCGAGTAATCAAGTTGGAAATGCTCTCAGCCAAGATTTGAATGACATTACTCAAGGGATCACTCGAGTAGTCTATAAAGTTATTTAAGAGCTTACTTGAGGGATCACTCGAGTAACCAGAGAAGAAATCATCCAGTAGCTCTCATCCAAAAAATCATAGACTTTACTCGAGGGACTACTCAAGTAACCAGATATGGAAGAGTACATTACTTGAGGGACCACTCGAGTAATCTGCAGAGTTATTTGATCCATTACTGAGGGATCATTGAAGTAATTAGGTAAGCAATGAAGTAGTTACTCTCGGTCAGATTTTGAACGGGATTACTCGAGGGCTCACTCGAGTAATGACCCAGGATTACTTGAGTGACCACTCGAGTAATGCAATAGACAACATTACGAAGATTCTAAAAGTTAATGGAATGATTTTGTAATTCATCCATCTTGCTTCTAATCACTCTAACACTATATTGTATTAGTGTTTAATGTATTTCTCCAAGAATGCAACGAAGAGATGATGTAAAGAAATAAAAGTTGACTTTACGGAAGCGAAGCGTTCCCCAACCACAATGGCTAGTTTTCAATATCGAAGAACAGTCAAACAAAGCTACGGCACTCTAACGGACAGGTTGAAAGGCTTCCAACGGCTATCACAACTCATTTATAAATATGGGAACACACCAATGCGGGAACAAAAAAATGATAAACATGCAAAGATCATGAATCATCTACTCCAACCCAACTACTTTCTATTCTTATCCATTTTCTATATAATGTATATTTGAGAGAGAGATTATTTGCATTGTACTTTAGTATTCATCTATTCACTTCGATAGAGAAGATTGATTGTAATCTTTCATCATCAAAGTTATATCCTTACAGGATATGTAATGGGGAGTAACTCAGTTGTAACCTTACGGTGTGTAAGGGGGAGTAACTCTGTGAAAGATTTGTAAAAGGCTTCACAAGTGCCCGACTAAACTTGTGAGTTGTAAAAGTTGTTCTTTTGCCTGGATTAAACAAGAAGATAGTGGATTTGAAAATCTCAGAAGGAGCCTGGGGAGTGGATGTAGGCCATTACAGATTGGACTAAACCAAGATAAATCACAGTTTGCATACTCTCTTCCTTAAACTCTTATATTTCCAGTATATATTAAACTACTGATTTATGATTCATTACTTTCATATTTATTGCTTCCACTAAGATGAAAAAAGATTTTCAAAGTTCTTAAGGTTTTATCTTACACCCAATTCACCCCCCCTCTTGGGTGTCAGCCGGTTCTAACATACTTCACCACCACATTTCATCTACCACTTCATTTACCCTACTCTATTCTTCCCTATATATAGCCACCCTCTCCTTCACATTTCACACACCAATTCATATCCATTACTCTCCTCTCTTCTTCACTTACACCGATTCATATCCATTACTCTCATCTATTCTTCACACAACCATTTTCATATCCATTACTTTTCTCTCTTTTATTTCTTCTTACATGCCTCCTATATGGAAGGCTTAGGATTGTATTACTTTTTGCATGCCGCCTACATGAAAGGTTTTACCTCCTAAATGGACGGCTAGATTTCTCCTTTTTTCATGCATCTTTTAGTTGAATAATTATATTTGAGAATTTAATATTTAAGTTTTATGCAATATTTATGAGAATTTCATTCTAGTTTTATGTAATGTTAATTTATTTTTATTTTTTTTAATTTCATCATTGTTAAATTTCTATTTTCCTAGGGTGATAATGTAGCTTACTAATGGCGGATTGAGTCTTAACTTATTAAATCTAGTTTTAATTTTTTCCTTCATGATTGAGTTTTAATTATTATTCTTAATGCTTTTGAATAATTGGCCATCTTTTGAATGATTTCAATATGCATGTTGAGACAGAAAGGAGATGCATGTGTAACATCCTGGATTTTAATCAAGGGATTATGACTTCAAATGATGTAATTAATGTTAATTAATTATATTTGAAGTTTATGTTGTGTAATGTGATAATAAGATCATTATTCATGATTTAATAAGTATTGTGCTAAACAGGGGTAAAACGGTAAATTTACCAACTGTCTGGTTAGTTATCGGTGAGAAAACTCCTTGGTAATCGAGATCAATGGTTGAGATTGAAAGATCAAGGGGTGGAATCAAGTATGGAAGAGGATTGGTGAAATCATGGTAAGGGAGCTTGAGATGGTGCCAAGTGGCAAGTTGTGGACTCTTGGATGAGTCAAATATTCAAACACTCTTCTCTCTCTCCCTAGTCGGTTGTGTGTGTGTGAAGCCATGAGATCATCATCATCTACAACTCACTCTCTCTCACTACTCTCTCCATTTCCGGCGAATTTACTAAGTAAAGAGAAAGAAAGGGCTTGAATTATAGGTGAGTATTTGACTCTAAATGCTCACTTTGCTTTCATTAATGTTGTTCTTATGGTCAAGAGCTATATTTCCATGATTTCAGACTTGGGATTGGTGGTGTATGACAATTTGAGAAAATTCGAAAGTTGAGGAATCCAAGTTCTGAATTCAGCAAGTGTAAGAGGTAGGTTTGTAATGCATTTTGATATATGTGTCAAGGTGCTTGCATAACTAATGTAAATTCTGGAAATTTGACCTAAATATGATGTTAATGGAAGAGTAGGCATTGGGTAATGGGTCACTGTTCATTTGGTCATTTTTGACTTATGGGAGTGATCAGAATTTGATGGGAGTTGAATGAGGGAAATGTGTTAAGTTGTGGTTTGGGAGGATTTATGATTTAGAGAGAGAATGTGTTGAATGAGTTGAATTTGGGTTGGCTGTGGTTGCCAATGGGTTCCTTGTGTTGAAATGAGTGATAATGAGCTTTGAGACAAGTTTAAGAACCCTTGGAGTCCATTTGGTGGATTTTGGAGAAGTTTACCAGTTGCTGCGATCTGGCTTCTGAGGTGATTTCTCGAGTGAGGGAAGAACTCACTCGAGCACAGGATGAATGTGCTCGCGAGTGAGCATGTTGTGCTCGAGTGAGGGTGCCTGAAATCACTGGGGGTGAGCGTCTCGGGTGATCACTCGTGGGTGGTTGCCAAGAGTGCGCTGGCACTCGCGAGTATTGGAAGCAAGTATGGGGAGATCACTCGAGCACTGGAGTTGTGCTCGAGTGAATCTGTTGCCTGGGAGTGGAGTTGCTCTCGGGTGGACACTCGCGGGACCGCACTTCCTTGTGCTCGCGAGCACTGGGGAGCAGTGCTCGAGCACAGGTGTTTGTGCTCGAGAGAAGGTAGAGGAAGAAGTAGAGAGATGCTCTCGGGTTGTCACTCGCAAGCCTCACTTCCGTGGTGCTCGAGTGTGCTCGGGGTCTCTGCTCGAGCACAGCCTCTTGTGCTCGAGTAAGAGTGAGGAATTGTAGCGATGTTTGCTCTCGGGCAAGCACTCGCTGGAGGTCACTCGCATGTGTGCTCGAGTGAGAGCGGGAGTCATGCTCGAGCACGGCCTTCTGTGCTCGAGTGAAGAGACCAAAAAGCAGAGGTTAGCTTTCTAAAGGGGGATCTTTGGGGATAGTTAACCCAACCCTTTAGGCATATGTTTAGGCATTTAATGGCCATCTAAAGAGTCCAAATGAATACCAACTTAGGGTGTTATTGAATTAAGAACTTGGAAAAGAGATTAACCAAATGTCCCTATTTGATTATAGGATTTGACATCTGCTATCCTCGTGAGCTTGCTGTGCCCAGAGACATCAGGAAGGGATCAGGTAGTGACTTTTCTTTTGTACCAAATATGATGCATTGCATGTGTGTTTTATCGTCGATTGGAAATGAATTTGTATGCTGCGACCTTTGTGGATTTGTGTTAGCACTGTCATTCCAATAGTCCCTGAGTAGCTAACAACGGTTCGGGTGTAGGCAGTGTGCCTTCCCGGCGGAGAAAGGGGATGAGGATGAAGTGTAATATATGTGATATGTGAGCCGAAAGGCTATATGTGAGGCCGACGGGCCATTTGTGAGAGCCGGATAGCTGTATGAGCTATAAGGCTATGTTTATGCGCTGCCACGCCAATAGTCCCTGAGTTGCTAACAACGGTTCGGGTTAGGGCTGTGTGCCTTCCCGGCGGAGAAAGGGGATGAGGGTGGAGTGTGATCTGTGCTGCTGCTGCATGATGATTTGCTTACATGTTATGTGCTTATGTGTGGTATAAATGTTTAGTTACTACTGGGATTCTTTTGAATCTCATTCTTTCCTTTGAACTAACCTTTCAGACAGGGCGACTGGCTCTAAGGAGAAGCGTGTGACCCGGAGCGGTTAGAGCTTCCTAGGGACATTAGTATGGCTTTTGTTGGTTAATCATTTTGGATAGGGATTATTGTATTACATTTTGAGATGTAAATAGTGTGGATATCTTGGTTTGTAATCCCCTATGTGGAATTTGAAACTCTATATATATAGATGAACCCGGGGGTTGCCGGGGTTTAAATTACGAACTCTGATATATGTGAATGTAAATTAACTGCACAGGTGATTATATTCGGTAATTGAAAACGAGACCCGGGTAGGAAAGAAGTTTTTAAAAATTTTGTAAGGTCCTACTGCTTGGTAGGTAATTTAATACGTTTTGAACTATACGACGGTCTCAAACCTTTTTTTTTTATTATGCATTATCGAATAATAATTACAGTAATTAAGGCAGGGGGTTACATTTTGGTATCAGAGCTGTAGTTCCTGGCAAGGGTAGAGGTTGCTAGGATAGATCCCTTAGTTGGTTTAGGGATATAAGAGTATCTGTGAATGATTGTGGTGTATGCACACATATGTTTTATTGATGTGGATATCTATAAGCTTGTGACTATATGTGCATACCATTTTTGTTGAATTAATGGGGTAAGCTATTTGTAGAATGAAGAAGACTAGAGGACGCCCCAAAATTCCGCGTGCAGACCCTGTGGTGGAGGTTGATAATGAAAATCCACCAGATCCAATGCATGAGCTAATGGGTCTAATCAAGGATCAGCGGGATATGATAACTGAGCTAAGAGAAGAGCTCAGAGCTGAGAAGGCAAAGAATAGGGAAGTTCTGGCTCAGTCTACTGCGGAAGAAACTCAAGAGGAGACCCGACCTGAAGATACTGCTGAGGGGTCAACACGACCTCAGGAGTCCCCACCCCATATTGCTCTGAATCGAGAGTCACATGGAATGCCACTCGGAGAGGAAAGAGATTTGCAGTATTGGGTCACCAGATTCTGTAAGCATCTGCCTCCGGCATTCAGAGGAAGATTTGACCCACAAGCGGCTGAAGACTGGTTGTACCGGCTGGAGAAAATATTTGAAGTACTTTGTTGTCCAGACGATGTAAAGCCACGGTTGGCAGTCTACAAACTAGAGGGTGATGCGGATCGTTGGTGGCGGAATATCGCCTCAACATTGAAGAGTAATAAGACGCCATTGACTTGGGAGCTGTTCCAACAAGAGTTCAACGAGAAGTACTTTCCCAAATCAGTTCGGCTGGAGAAGGAAACAGAATTCCTTAATATCAGGCAAGGGGACACAGAGAGCTTTGACGAGTATTTGTCCCGTTTTGTTCGGTTGGCTCGATACTCCTCCTATCTCCGGTTTAAGGATGATGAAGAATGGAGTTCTGATATGCTTATTCGCGGTCTGAGGCGGAAGTTGAGGAAGCGCCTGGCTACGCATCAATTCACTAAGTTCAACAAGGCGGTTGAACAGTGCAGGATTACGGAGAATAACTTGAGAGAGTTGTATCCTGCCGGAGTTACTAGCCACCGCAGCGAACCCAGTAAGGGTAATGCCGCTCAGAAGCGGAAAGGCCAGGGCTCGTCTTCATACAGGAGTGGTGACAAAAAGCCCTATCAGCCTAAGGGTCGCGAGTCTCAGAGATTTGTGACTGAGGAGAAATGTCGCCGTTGCAACAAATCACATTATGGGAAAAACTGTCAGGGAGAGATGGTTTGTTTCAATTGCAAGCGGTCAGGACATCTTGCTAAGGATTGTCAGCAACCGAGAGCCGAACAGAGGCCGAAGACACAGGGTCGAGTGTTTGCAATGACCCACGAGGAGGCCCGTAGATCTCCTGAGTTGATACAAGGTAAAATCTCTCTAAATGGCTATCTATTACAAGCATTGTTCGACTCGGGTGCCAGTCATTCCTTCATTGCGTATGATTGTGTGAAACGCCTGGGTATGCATGTGCATAAGTTACCATTCGATTTGGTAGTGTCAACTCCGATGGGTGTTAAGGCCTTGACCACAGAAGTTTGTCTAAATTGTGTTATAACTGTGGAAGGGCACCAGTCTGTTATAGACCTGATTTGTCTACCGCTTTACCAATTGGAAATCATCTTGGGTTTTGATTGGTTAACGGCAAACAACGTGTTACTTGATTGTGGGAACAAGAGGATAGTATATCCTGTTTCTCATAGGGCTGAGGTTGTAAATGCGAGTATGAATTTCCTTTCTACGGCTAAAGCTGAGAAGTATATTGAGAAGGGTTGCCAGGGGTATATGGTATTCTTCTCCGTTCAGGGGGAAACTGGTGAAACCTTGAGTAATATACCCGTGGTAAATGAATTCCCTGAGGTGTTTCCGGATGACCTTAGCGGATTGCCTCCTGAGAGGGAAGTTCAATTCCCAATTGACATCACACCTGGAGCTGGTTCTATTTCAAAGGCCCCATATCGTATGGCCCCAAATGAGATGGCGGAGTTAAAGAAACAGATAGAAGATCTGCTTGAGAAAGGGTTCATCAGACCCAGTGTGTCGCCTTGGGGAGCCCCAGTGTTGTTTGTAAAGAAGAAAGATGGGAGTCTTCGTTTATGTATCGACTACAGAGAGTTGAACAAAGTTACTATCAAGAACAAATACCCACTTCCTCGAATTGATGACCTTTTAGATCAGTTATCTGGATCGTGCGTATTCTCAAAGGTTGATCTAAGGTCAGGGTATCATCAGCTGCGAGTGAAAGCAGAGGACGTTCCAAAAACTGCTTTCAGGACCCGGTATGGTCATTATGAGTTTCTGGTGATGCCATTTGGGCTAACCAATGCACCTGCGGTTTTCATGGACTACATGAACCGTATCTTTCGACAGTATCTGGATCAGTTTGTTGTTGTGTTTATCGATGACATTCTGATATATTCCAAGAGTATGGAGGAACATGAGCATCATCTGAGAGTTGTGTTGAACATTTTGCGTGAGAAGCAATTATACGCCAAATTGAGTAAGTGCGAGTTTTGGCTATCGAAGGTGAGATTCCTCGGCCATGTTATCTCGCAAGAAGGGGTCTCTGTGGATCCCAGTAAAGTGGAAGCAGTACTGGACTGGAAGAGGCCAGAATCTGTGGCAGAGGTACGCAGTTTTCTGGGTCTTGCCGGATACTATCGGAGATTCATTCAGAATTTCTCCCGTATTGCCTTACCAATGACCAGGCTCACGAGAAAGGATCAACCGTTTGTGTGGGACGAGAAATGTGAAAAATGTTTTGTGGAGCTGAAGGAGAGGTTGACTACGGCACCAGTGTTGATTTTGCCCGATCCCAGTACGACATATGTTGTGTACTCTGATGCCAGTGGGCAGGGATTAGGGTGTGTCCTTATGCAGCAGGGACGTGTGGTGGCCTACGCCTCTCGACAGCTCAGGCCTCATGAATTGAACTATCCCACTCATGATCTGGAGCTTGCGGCCATTGTGTTTGCTTTGAAGATTTGGCGTCATTACCTGTATGGTGTGACTGTGGAACTGTACTGCGACCACAAGAGCCTTAAATACTTGTATGATCAAAAAGAATTGAACATGAGACAGCGTCGCTGGATGGAATTACTTAAGGACTACAACTTGGAAATCAAGTATCATCCAGGTAAAGCCAATGTAGTCGCTGATGCTCTTAGTCGAAAGACCGTGCTCGTTGCAGCTATGATGATACGAGAGAAGAAATTAATTGAAGATTTTCGTGATTTGAATTTGACAAACCAGATCATCTGTGCCAACTACACTGTTTCCCAAGAGGAAAATGATCTAAGAACTGAGATTGAAGAAGCTCAGGGGCAAGATGACTGGATACAGCGCAATCTAACTCGAATTGAACGGGGAGAAGTCCCAGGTTATGACCTATCGCCTCGTGGATTAGTACGCTATCAGAAAAGAGTCTGTGTTCCACTTAAGGCGGAGTTGAGGCAGAAGATTCTGGATGAGGCGCATAAGAGCCGATACACCCTTCATCCTGGTATGACCAAGATGTACCATAACCTGAAATCGGTATATTGGTGGCCGGGTTTGAAGAGTGATGTGACAAAGTATATGGCGAGATGCCTCACTTGTCAGAAAGTGAAGATTGAGCACCAGAGACCACCTGGATTACTCCAGAGCCCAGAGATTCCGGAATGGAAATGGGAAAGTGTGACCATGGATTTGGTTGTGGGCTTGCCCAAGATCAGAAACTATGATGCGATCTGGGTTATTGTGGATCGACTAACGAAGTCAGCCCACTTCATACCGATCAATGCTGGTTATTCTCCTGATAAACTAGCAGAGATTTACATTCGTGAGATTGTGAAGCTCCATGGTACACCGAAGAATATCATTTCTGATCGAGATCCACGATTTACTTCAAGATTTTGGAAAGCGTTGCATGAAGCCTTGGGAACTCAATTGAGGTTCAGTACGGCTTATCATCCACAGACGGATGGACAGTCAGAGAGAACAATCCAAACACTGGAAGATATGTTGCGAGCCTGTGTTCTCGACTTTAAAGGAAGTTGGGATCGCTTTCTTCCACTTGCGGAATTCGCCTACAACAATAGCTATCATGCGAGCATTCAGATGGCTCCGTATGAAGCGTTGTATGGGAGACGGTGTCAATCACCATTGTGCTGGAACGAGCTATCTGAAAGGAAGCTTTATGGACCGGATCTTGTTGATCAGACCTCAGCACAAATTCAGATTATTCGTAAAAGGTTACTTGCAGCGCAGAGTCGACAGAAAAGCTACGCTGACAAGAGAAGACGACCTCTAGAATTTGAGGTTGGAGATCACATTTTTCTGAGAGTATCTCCTGTTACAGGCGTTGGGCGAGCAATCAAGAGAAAGAAGTTAAGCCCAAGATACATAGGTCCTTTTGAAATCCTTGAGAGGATTGGGCCTGTTGCTTACCGAGTAGCTCTACCTCCGAGCTTGAGCAGACTTCATGATGTATTCCACGTTTCTCAATTGAAAAAGTACCAACCGGATCCATCTCATATCATTGAGTATGAAGATGTCGAGCTTCAAGACAATTTCACATATGCAGTGGAGCCAGAGCAAGTTATTGATCGAGAGGAACGACGGCTCAGACACCGAAGCATTCCATATGTGAAAGTGATCTGGAAGGGAATGACTTCGAGGGAAGCAACTTGGGAAGCGGAGGAAGATATACGAAGAAGATATCCGGAGTTTATGGCTCAAGCAGTGTAACAATTTCGAGGACGAAATTAAATTGTCGGGGGGAGAATTGTAACATCCTGGATTTTAATCAAGGGATTATGACTTCAAATGATGTAATTAATGTTAATTAATTATATTTGAAGTTTATGTTGTGTAATGTGATAATAAGATCATTATTCATGATTTAATAAGTATTGTGCTAAACAGGGGTAAAACGGTAAATTTACCAACTGTCTGGTTAGTTATCGGTGAGAAAACTCCTTGGTAATCGAGATCAATGGTTGAGATTGAAAGATCAAGGGGTGGAATCAAGTATGGAAGAGGATTGGTGAAATCATGGTAAGGGAGCTTGAGATGGTGCCAAGTGGCAAGTTGTGGACTCTTGGATGAGTCAAATATTCAAACACTCTTCTCTCTCTCCCTAGTCGGTTGTGTGTGTGTGAAGCCATGAGATCATCATCATCTACAACTCACTCTCTCTCACTACTCTCTCCATTTCCGGCGAATTTACTAAGTAAAGAGAAAGAAAGGGCTTGAATTATAGGTGAGTATTTGACTCTAAATGCTCACTTTGCTTTCATTAATGTTGTTCTTATGGTCAAGAGCTATATTTCCATGATTTCAGACTTGGGATTGGTGGTGTATGACAATTTGAGAAAATTCGAAAGTTGAGGAATCCAAGTTCTGAATTCAGCAAGTGTAAGAGGTAGGTTTGTAATGCATTTTGATATATGTGTCAAGGTGCTTGCATAACTAATGTAAATTCTGGAAATTTGACCTAAATATGATGTTAATGGAAGAGTAGGCATTGGGTAATGGGTCACTGTTCATTTGGTCATTTTTGACTTATGGGAGTGATCAGAATTTGATGGGAGTTGAATGAGGGAAATGTGTTAAGTTGTGGTTTGGGAGGATTTATGATTTAGAGAGAGAATGTGTTGAATGAGTTGAATTTGGGTTGGCTGTGGTTGCCAATGGGTTCCTTGTGTTGAAATGAGTGATAATGAGCTTTGAGACAAGTTTAAGAACCCTTGGAGTCCATTTGGTGGATTTTGGAGAAGTTTACCAGTTGCTGCGATCTGGCTTCTGAGGTGATTTCTCGAGTAAGGGAAGAACTCACTCGAGCACAGGATGAATGTGCTCGCGAGTGAGCATGTTGTGCTCGAGTGAGGGTGCCTGAAATCACTGGGGGTGAGCGTCTCGGGTGATCACTCGTGGGTGGTTGCCAAGAGTGCGCTGGCACTCGCGAGTATTGGAAGCAAGTATGGGGAGATCACTCGAGCACTGGAGTTGTGCTCGAGTGAATCTGTTGCCTGGGAGTGGAGTTGCTCTCGGGTGGACACTCGCGGGACCGCACTTCCTTGTGCTCGCGAGCACTGGGGAGCAGTGCTCGAGCACAGGTGTTTGTGCTCGAGAGAAGGTAGAGGAAGAAGTAGAGAGATGCTCTCGGGTTGTCACTCGCAAGCCTCACTTCCGTGGTGCTCGAGTGTGCTCGGGGTCTCTGCTCGAGCACAGCCTCTTGTGCTCGAGTGAGAGTGAGGAATTGTAGCGATGTTTGCTCTCGGGCAAGCACTCGCTGGAGGTCACTCGCATGTGTGCTCGAGTGAGAGCGGGAGTCATGCTCGAGCACGGCCTTCTGTGCTCGAGTGAAGAGACCAAAAAGCAGAGGTTAGCTTTCTAAAGGGGGATCTTTGGGGATAGTTAACCCAACCCTTTAGGCATATGTTTAGGCATTTAATGGCCATCTAAAGAGTCCAAATGAATACCAACTTAGGGTGTTATTGAATTAAGAACTTGGAAAAGAGATTAACCAAATGTCCCTATTTGATTATAGGATTTGACATCTGCTATCCTTGTGAGCCTGCTGTGCCCAGAGACATCAGGAAGGGATCAGGTAGTGACTTTTCTTTTGTACCAAATATGATGCATTGCATGTGTGTTTTATCGTCTATTGGAAATGGATTTGTATGCTGCGACCTTTGTGGATTTGTGTTAGCACTGTCATTCCAATAGTCCCTGAGTAGCTAACAACGGTTCGGGTGTAGGCAGTGTGCCTTCCCGGCGGAGAAAGGGGATGAGGATGAAGTGTAATATATGTGATATGTGAGCCGAAAGGCTATATGTGAGGCCGACGGGCCATTTGTGAGAGCCGGATAGCTGTATGAGCTATAAGGCTATGTTTATGCGCTGCCACGCCAATAGTCCCTGAGTAGCTAACAATGGTTCGGGTTAGGGCTGTGTGCCTTCCCGGCAGAGAAAGGGGATGAGGGTGGAGTGTGATCTGTGCTGCTGCTGCATGATGATTTGCTTACATGTTATGTGCTTATGTGTGGTATAAATGTTTAGTTACTACTGGGATTCTTTTGAATCTCATTCTTTCCTTTGAACTAACCTTTCAGACAGGGCGACTGGCTCTAAGGAGAAGCGTGTGACCCGGAGCGGTTAGAGCTTCCTAGGGACATTAGTATGGCTTTTGTTGGTTAATCATTTTGGATAGGGATTATTGTATTACATTTTGAGATGTAAATAGTGTGGATATCTTGGTTTGTAATCCCCTATGTGGAATTTGAAACTCTATATATATAGATGAACCCGGGGGTTGCCGGGGTTTAAATTACGAACTCTGATATATGTGAATGTAAATTAACTGCACAGGTGATTATATTCGGTAATTGAAAACGAGACCCGGGTAGGAAAGAAGTTTTTAAAAATTTTGTAAGGTCCTACTGCTTGGTAGGTAATTTAATACGTTTTGAACTATCCGACGGTCTCAAACCTTTTTTTTTATTATGCATTATCGAATAATAATTACAGTAATTAAGGCAGGGGGTTACACATGTGTGTAGATCCTATAATTAAAACGATGACTTGCATATGAAATAGGAATATATTCATATGTGTTGTGTAGTCTTAATGAGTTCCATAAATCTTAATGTATGATTAACTGCTTAAATTCATATAGGAATATATTGGATTAGCAATTACTTATAAAATTGCTTGACCTTGGAAGAGGCTAGTAATTAAATTAGGGAAACTCGACTATCAATCATGTGGAATAAATTAGGCTAGAATAGATAAGTGAATCAATCCGGAATTTGTTTAGTGAAATATGACCCCTAGGGTTTTTTCTCATATTTGCTTTCGTATTATTTGCACTCATATTTAGTCATTTCAATTTGTTCTCTCAACCACCAACTATTCGATCGACTAAATAGAATTAAAATTACCCATTTTGGTACTTAGTGATCAATCCTCATAGGAACAATACTCTACTTACTTCTGTATTACTTGATTACGATAGTGTACACTTGTACTTTTTAATAGACCATTTACACTCGTAACAAATTTTTGGCGCCGTTTCTGGGGATTGTTGTCATTAATATCAATACCAAGTAATTTTAATACTAATTTAGTCTTCATGTAAAAATTTCAAAAAATAAAAATAAAAAATAAAAAATTGGATTATTTACAGCATTCATTTGGTTTAATCAGTGATAACATGTCATATCTTGGTTCTTTTTCTAGAATGCATGTGGATGGAATGAGACATGAAAATATAAATACTGGTTGGATTGAAAATTCTTCTTCTTATAAATTTTTTTCTTATGCTTATTGTGGAGAGTGTCATTCTTATGAGCATTGTCCATATAGCAATACCAGTTATTATATGAGATATGATTTCAATATGAACCAAACTTCATTTGATCATTCCCTTCTATCTTGGTGGAATTTTAGAGCAACAAGAGTCTCTGGATCCATATGTCAGGTATTCTCCTAATCCTCCTTTCTACTCTTATCCACATATTGAAGAACAAACTCTTAAGTATAAGGAAAAATTTGATTTAGAAAGATTAGGTGAGGAGTTTGTAGAATCAACAGAGAGATTAATCAAAGAGCAAAATGAAATTGTCACTAGTGTTGAGTCAAGTGTAAAAAATATTGGAATATATGTGAGTCAAATTATTTTGTCACTTGAGACTATGAGGGAAGATAATTCTTTAAGTATGATACCCACTTCTTGTGTTGATGATGATTATTGTGAAGAAGTTGAGGATGTGGAATTGAATGAAACTTTTGCTCTTGTGGAATGTGATAAGGAATTTGAAATCACTTTTGGAGAGATTAGTGGGTGTAGTCTAGATAAGGTTCCAGTTGTGGAACCTGATTCCTGTCATTTTGATTTTGAAACTAATGTGGATGTTCCAAAAGATGTTGTTTATGTCTCTCCTATTGAAGTGTTGACTCTTATTAATGAGAGTCAATTGGATTTTGTGGGATGCTCAAAATTTTTAGAAACTCCTAAATCTGTTTGCAAATACATGCATGTTGTGCTTTATTTGAATTCAGTAAATAATTATACTATAAAATTGTCTATGATTGAAGAAGTACAATTAATTACTTTGAATGATCATTTCTTGTGTATGAAACATTGTTGCTTGAAAAGAAATGAAGACAAGTTAATCCTGGTGTTTGATACTTTTGATTAGTAGTTTATGTTTGGGAAGTCTAGCTGAAGACTATAAATTTAGCGCTGCTTGGGAGGCAACTCATGATTTAGTTAGATGGTTTGTTGTGATTTTATGGGACTTCTGGCAGCCTCTGATGACAAGAACATTCAAAGAGTACAATGATGGTGTCATTACCTTTGAGGAACCAACATGCAAGTCCTCAATCCAGTAATTTGTATTTTAAAAAATATTTTAAAAAAAGAAAAAAAGGGAAAAAAAATTTTGGTTTGATCTTTGTCTAGCTAAAGATGTTAAAGAAGGGCAGCTATTTAGGAGGCAACCCAAAACTTCTTTCTTACTCTCTTAAAACTTCTTTCCTACTCTCTTAATTTTCTTTCCTACTCTCTCATTTTTTCTTTCTTACTCATCGAAACACACTGCATTACATTGAGATTTTAGTTTTCATCATTTTCATTTTAAGTTACCATGGAGGAATCTCTTGCAAAGCTTAAGAACAGGTTCCCCACTTTTCCCAAAGATGTGCTCAGGAAGATCTATAATAGTCGACTTGAAAGGATGATGATATTCAATCATTTGGGCCTTCATGTGGACGTATGCTGGATCATTGAAGTTAAGGTATGTTTAGCAGGTGAGATTTATAATTCATTTGCTAAACCTTTGCCAGGAATGGGAAGAAGTTGTTACTCCAAAAAGAGAAGAGCTAAAAGTGTGAAGGTCTGCTATAAATGTGCAAGGTGGAATTATGATTAGCGCTGTAGGAGTAAAGGTATGTTTGCTATAAATCGAGAAGATAAAATTAAATTTATAAAGGATGGACTAAGTAAGGAATCACTGGATGATATTATTCAAACTCTTGAGACACATCCGAGTGGTGATGTTCATCGTTTTCTTCTTGATTTAACAGACATATTCAACAGAGAAAAAGAGCACTATTGTCTTGGGAATCTGATGTTAAAAGACCCTGTTTGCCAGTTTATAAGAAAACTGGATGGGAAGTAAATCCTCGATTCATAAAAAGCATTTAAGCAGTTACTGGACGTAAAACCAGAGGAATGTGTTAGCCAAAATCACAACTATTATACATAATCATGCTTTTGTCTAATCGTCTTATCTTTTCCGTAGCTTTTGTCTAATCTATCTTATATTTTCAGTAGCTTTTGTCTATTATGTCTTTTCTTTCCAGTAACTTTTGACTTTCTTTCCTCTTTTTCTTCACACAAATTATGCTAGTCATTTATGTCAGAAGTTTTTCAAAATTTTTTAAAAAATGCGTGATTTGTACGATTTTGTTGTCGCTGCTTTAGTGTTATATATATGTACTCTTTCCTTTGTAAATATGCACACTTCCACATGTAAATATGTAGTCTTCTACTTCTAAGCACAAATGGTCCGAGAGAAAAGAAAAGAAAAAGGGTATCATACAAAGATGTAAATTTACATCTATATGCATTTTTGGTGAAACTAATATGGGTAAGGATGTAGAGTTTATAATAGCAACAAATAAACTTGGAAGTGCATTAGTCGCTAGAAAGATCAATTTTGTATACGGGGGAGGCATCTAGGGCCTAAAGGGAAGTGTGGTTATTTTTTTATCCATGAATGGAAGCAAGGGTTTGAGTGTAAGGATGAAGGAGTTGGAATACCACATCTTCTCCTTAGGACAAGAGTTACAGGTTTCAAGCTTGCTTGAACATTTGGGACAAATGTTCTATCATGCTCAAGCTTTTATTGCTCTACTCAGTGGTTTGGAGACGTTGGATAGGATCTCTAACATTGCATATTGGGCTAAGTTGAACTATCACAAAAAGCCATTAGGATTGTTAAATGTTAATGGTTTTTATGATAATTTGTTATGTTTTTTGATCATGCTGTGGAAACAGGATTCATACCCCAAGCGACTCACCACTCCATAATTGCTACACTAACTGCTGATCAGCTGCTCGATCAACTGCAAACCTATGAACCTAAACCAGTTTTACTCGTCAAGCAAATAGGTGGGCAATCTACAGATAGCAATCAGAAGCAGAACCCAGATACCACTCTTTGGTTTTAACTTTCCTTAATCTCTTTGTTTTACTTTATTGTATGTTTATGTAAAAGAAATCTCTAAGCTCTAGAAGACATTGGGGACAATGTCTGATTTAGGTAGGGGAGGAAAAATAAATAAATTTTTTTTAGGTAGTTAGTAAAACCATTAGATGCATGGGGTGTGGGAAAAAATGGTCGAGTAAGGAGTTATTCTTAACTCCTGGTACGCATTTTATTAGTTGCATGTTTTTGTTCCTTCTTAAAAAAAGAGTAAAAGTGAAAAAAATCATCCTATTTAAGTACTTTGTAATGATCTTAAGAAGTATATAAGTTTTGAGTATGGATCAATTGAATTTAGAGATTTCATAGCATGAATGAACAACTGATTGTTACAATTGGTGTTGAATTTTGAGATTGAATAAGCTGAGTTTGAAAGCCCATAACTGTGAGCTTTAGAGCCTATAATGATTATTTCTCTTATGTGTGATATTCACCTATTAAGTTATCACTCTAGAACTTGCTTTAAATTTGGTTGAGATTACATTTCACATACACATTCAAAGATGATAATAGCATTCATGTTGTTTATCTAAAGCCAAATAGCCAACCTTGCAATTATACCATTGATAAGCCCTTTCTGGCCTCATTGACTATTTCTTTGTTCTCAACCCATTGACATATGTTTTAATAATATATCAAGTGCTTTTACCTAATTCAGAAGATTTGCAGAGCATTTGAAATTTTTGTGAAATGAGCTTTTGATAAGTGTGGGGGTGTATATATCATCAACTTTAAAGTTGCAAGCAAAAAAAATGAAAAAATGAGAAAACAAATTTAAGTATTCGAATTGTGGGTTGTTGTGATGAAATAGATTTATTCAAAAGCTGGCCCATATTTTTTTTACTTGTTCTATTAATTTTTATATTTAGTCCTTCGTATCACGTTTTACCTTAACTCTATTATAACCCTTAATAAGTCCTTTTGATTTGAATTATGCATGTGAATTAGGTAGTGGAGATTGAGATTTTTAGCAAGCCTATGGTAGTGCAATTTTTTCGGTTGAATTGGAGTGAAACACTTACCCTTAAACACTTGAGAGATTGGGAGAATGAGTCACAACTATGAACTCGGTTTATTCATTTTCAAATAAAATTGCCAGTTTATATTTTTTTTTTATTCATGAATACTATGATCTCTTTATTTTTTAATTGTATTCTTACTTATGACTTGACACTTCTGATTTTGTTGGAAGCACTTAATGGTCACTCCTTGTTTGAGGACGTCCAAGAGCTAAGTGTGGGGAATTTGATAAGTAAAATATTTGCATATTTCTTTTTCCTTATATGATGATTTGATGGATGATATTTGAGCTCAATTTTATAAATTTGGGTGGAATTAATAAATAAATAATGATTTTGGCATAAAATAGAATTTCTTGAAAAATACTAAATTAGACCCTCTTTCAGTTTTTAGGTAATATTTAGAGCTTTAGATATCGGATTGGGACGTTTTATATATGAATAAAAAGCTAAGAACGAGCTCTACAACTTTGATGTTGAGACCAAAATTTAGTTCTATCTCCAAGGCTTTCGAATTTTGCTTGGAAGTTGAAAGTGAGAATCATCTACCATTCCACCAACCATTTCATCTACCTCTTCATCTTCATTTTCACCATCTACTTTATCTACCACATTCTATCTACTACTTCACCTACCACATTTCATCTACCACTTCATTTACCCTACTCCATTCTTGCCTATATATAGCCACCCTCTCCTTCACATTTCACACACCAATTCATATCCATTACTCTCCTCTCTTCTTCACTTACACCAATTCATATCCATTACTCTCATCTCTTCTCCACACAACCATTTTCATATCCATTACTTACCTCTCTTCTATTTCTTCTTGCATGCCTCCTATATGGAAGGCTTAGGATTGTATTACTTTTTTCATGCCGCCTACATGGAAAGTTTTACCTCATAAATTGAAGGCTAGATTTCTCCTGTTTTTTCCTACATCTTTTGATTGTATATTTATGTTTGAGAATTTAATATTCAAGTTTTATGAAATATCTATGAGAAGTTCATTCTAGTTTTATGTAATGTTAATTTATTTTTATTTTGTTTTTAATTTCATCATGTGTTAAATTTCTATTTTCCTAAGGTGATGATGTAGCTTACTAATGACAGATTGAATCTTAACTTATTAAATCTAGTTTTAATTTCTCCTTCATGATTGAGTTTTAATTATTGTTCTTAATGCTTTTGATTGATTGGCAACCTTTTGAATTATTTCAATATGCATGTTGAGACCGGAAGGAGTTGCATGTGTGTAGATCCTATAATTAAAACCATGACTTGCATATGAAATAGAAATATATTCATATGAGTTGTGTAGTCTTACTGAGTTCCATAAATCTTAATGCATACTTAATTTCTTAAAATCATATAGGAATATATTGGATTAGCAATTAGTTATAGAATTGCTTGACCTTTGAAGAGGCTAGTAATTAAATTAGAGAAACTCGACTATCAATCATGTAGAATAAATTGGGCAAGAATAGATAAGTAATTCAATATGGAATTTGTTCAGTGAAATCTGACCCCTAGGGCTTTTTGTCATATTTTCTTTCATATTATTTACACTCATATTTAGTGTAATATCCCGATTTGTGATTAGGGCTGATAACTCTGATAATCATTGTAATTAGTGTAATTAAGCACTATGGGAATTTATGTAATGTGAAATTGGAATAAATATGTAGGGTATTTGAGATCAAGGGTTGTGATTCCTTGACCATGGGTCGAAATATCATGTGTTGTGATTTTGGTGAGCTCATAAGGGAGTGAGTGGATGATGACATGTGGCATAGGGGGAGCTATTAGATGATGCACTAAGTGACAAAAAGCCACTTTTTCCGTTATTCTCTCTTTCCTATTCGGTTGAGTGTGTGTGTGTGTGGGAGAAAAAGGTTGACTTCTTCATCATCATCATTATCTCCTCCATCTCACTCATTTTCTCTCTCTTCCTTCCTCCATTTTCGTTGAATCAAGCTTGGAGAGAGAAAGGAAAAGCTTGAATCTTGGTAAGTTATAACTCTCTAATGCCTTAATCCTCTTCTTTAATATTGTGTGTCTCATTGAGAGCTACATTTTGGTGGTTGTAGAGTCTTGAATAGTGTTGATTTGTGAGTTGGTCGAATTTGGAAGTTGGAGGAAACAAGATTCTGGATTGAGCAAAGTGAAGAGGTAGGCATTTAGAGCATTTTAGTATGTTATTTGTGATCTTTGGCTAAACTTGGTAAAATCTGGAAAATTTGACCTAATTATGCCAAATGATGAAAATGTGGATTTTATGGTGTTTGATAGTGGAAATGATTTAATGTTGAGCTATTTGATTGTTGGATATAATCTGGAAGATTGGGATTAAGTTGAATGAAATTTGGATAATGTGTATCATAGAGACCTTAGTGTTTGATTGTGGTCAAAGTGGTTTTTGGGGTGTTCTTGGAGTTGCCATTGTGTTCCCTAGTTAGTGCTTGAAATGTATGAGCTTTGAGAAGAGTTTGGGAACTATTGGGCATAATTTTGACCATCTGGCATTTTCTGGTTTTTCTGCATTTTTGGGTCTCTGATGCACATCACTCGAGCAGAGGAAGAATGTGCTCGAGTGATGCGTGAGTTTTTCCCTTTTGTGCTTCGAGTTCACCTGGGTCTTATGAATAATGCTTGAGTGCATCGTTTTGTGCTCGAGTGAGGGAAGAACATGCTCGAGTGAGCTTGGGGCTGCTCGAGTGATCGTGGAAGTTATGAGTTGAGGTTGTCTTCGGGTTATCACTCGCGGGCCATTGCAAAGAGTGTGCTCTGACACTCGCGGGCATAGCCGTTTCACCCGAGCACTAGGGGTCATGCTCGAGTGAGCTTGTGCCTCAGGTATGGGTGGTGCTCTCGGGTTGTCACTCGAGGCGTTGTGCTCTCGGGTGCTCGAGCATGAGTTGGGTCATCACTCGAGCATAGAGCTTCTTGCTCGAGTGATGCGAGCACTTTCAGGCAGAGAAGGTTGCTCTCGGCCAAGCACTCGCGAGTGAGAATGGTCTCACTCGAGCACGAGCGCTCATCACTCGAGTGAGGTCGTCTTCACTCGAGTGAGGCCATCATAAATTAGTGTTTTGCCTTCGAGTAAGGGGTCTTTTGGGTAGTGTCTTCCAACCCTTTAAGCATATGATTAGGCCTCTATTAGTCACCTAAAGAGTCCTAAATGATAACCAACTGAGAGTATTATTGAAATATACATATGGAAAAGAGATTGATTGGTTGTCCCTAATTGATATAGGATTTGATATCTGTCGAATGGGTGAGCCCACTGTGCCAAAGATTGTCAGGAAAGATACAGGTAGCGACTCCTCTCTTATACTTTGTGTAAATGTATTGTATGTTTGTCTGTCATTCATTGTGTGGATGTTGCTGCTGCTGCTGCTGCCTTGTGATACTTTGTGCATTGAGATGCGTTGTGGTGCTTTGTGCTTTGTGTTGCTGCTACATAGTGTTCACCGCGAAAGCGGGCGTTGTGTATAGTGAATACAGCAAAAGCTGGCATAGTGTTTACCATTAAAGTGGGCGTAGTACATTGTGATTACAGCCGTGAGTGCTGTCGTATGTGGCGCAAGCCAGAGATCATTGTGAAGCTGCTGAAAATGATGAACATACATGCTTTATGTTTATATATCGTATGAGTGTCTTGTTGCTATTGAGATTCTTTAGAATCTCACTCTTTCCATATGACTAACCTTTTCAGACAGGGCGAGTGGCTCGAAAGGGAAGCGACCAACCAGGAGTGGTTAGGGCTTAGGGACATTTTATATTTGGATGTTGGTTATCCTTGTTTTGGTTTTGGGGTTACTAAATGTATATGTGATGTAAATGAATATTCTGGTTATGTAATCCCCATTGTTGGGAAACCATAAACCCAAGATATATGTAAGTAAGCCCGGGGTTTTGCCGGGATTTTAGCTTCCGCATTCTGATATTCATTATGTAATTTGATTTCTCAAGTAATTATATTCGTAGTAAATGTGAGACCAGGGTGAAATATGTTTTGGAAATTTATTTTTGAAATACCCCATCTCTTAGATGTGGGATTATAAATTGTTATCTCTTTTTATTGGTCTCCATTTCACTTAAATTTTGAAGTACGGATGTAATTACGGTGAGAGGGTTACATTTAGTCATTTCATTTTGTTCTCTCAACCACCAACTAGTCGATTGACTAAATAGAATTAAAATTACCCATTTTGGTACTTAGTGATCAATCCTCGTAGGAACGATACTCTACTCACTTCTGTATTACTTGATTACGATAGTGTACACTTGTACTTTTTAATAGACCATTTATACTCGTAACAGGAAGTATGTGAGAATCTTTGCAGGTTTCTTCTTCTTTTTTCCGTTCCATATTGTCTTGTACCTCATTATGTGACATCACTTACAAGTCTCCCTACTATTATCATCTCCCCACTACAGCATACAATTGTTAGGGCATGCATCAATTTTTTTGTAGTTTAAGCCCAATCTGTTAATAATCTTCTTGGCCTTGTAGAAGGTTGTGGGAATCTCCACATCAGGGAATGCATCTTGTAATAATTCCAGCAATATCGACATTCTCTTATCTATGATTCCACACAAGTACTTGATATGATACAACTTGATCAAGAAAGATAATTTAGAGTATTTTCGACAACCTTGATGTAAAGGATGATCTGCTTCATCCATCAAGCTGAAAAAATCCCGAGCGGCTTCATTCCTCAAGAACACCGGCTCTAAGCCCTGCACTTCTTCGTTGAAGTTGTCGTCATGAAAACCAAATGCATTACGCACAACATCATTTACATGATCATCTTGATCTAGTTGAACTCCTACTTGAGAACTTCGAGGAAGAACATCATCATATCTCATACCTGCCTTCTCACCATGAACTACCAAGAACGTATAGTCTTCCAGGGAAGGCTTCAAAAGCAAATGTTCCTTAACAACTTGTCGTACATGCCACTTCTTGAACTTGCATCTCTGAGACGGACAGACGATCTTGCCATTACAGCTGGCGTGAGTGAATGTGAAATCCTAGAAATTGTTTAATCCATACAAATATTCCAGAGAATTGCGTGGCAACCTGATCTATGACTTTTCCATAGCTACTAGTGAGAGAGAAGTATAGTGAAGAAGATGAGTGAATAGAGAATTATGAATGCCTGGAAGCTTATATTCTGATTTTCCAACGTTTAATATTTTGTAGCGGTTCAGAAACTGCTACTGTGTTCCAAATTTGTAGCAGTTATGACTAAAACTGCTACCCATTCTCTACCCAATGGAATAAATTATAAAAATTTATTTTAACCTTGTAGCGGTTCTACAACATAACCGCTACTAATATAATTTGTAGAGGTTATAAATTCTTAATCGTTACAAAGTTCTAGCAGAAGAAGAATTTCAAATTTCAAATATTTTAAATTTGTAGCGGTTATAAAAAAAGACTACTACAAATATTCATGACCATTGGACAATTTTAAAAAAATTTGGTTTTCAATTTGTAGAGGTTATTGGCATAAACCGCTACAAATTTAGAACACAGTTGGGGGAATTCAAAATTCAAATGTTGAATATTTGTAGCGGTTGTTACTGTAACCGCTAAAAAATATTTGATTTTTGAAACTCCCTCCCTCAGTGCTTTACATTTGTAGAGGTTTATACTCATAACCGCTACAAATTGAAAACCGAATTGAAAACCGAATTTGTAACGGTTTTTGACACTAACCGCTACAAATATATGTGATTTTTTTTTTGTGGTTAGTTTAAGAAATATAAATAAAACTGTGGTAAATGCAACAAAAACTTAACAAGGCTCTGAAAATATAAATATAACTATCGTAAACGCAACAAGAATTTAAGTTCTAAAAATAAAATATCCAGGTTTATTTACAAATGTTTTAAAAACAAAAAACATAAATGTCCTAAACTAATAGTAAGAGGATGATCATCTGGTCCTCCCTCAGTTGGGGCTCCCTCAGGTGTGGCTGGATCAAGACGCTGGGCAGAGTTAATAGCATCATTATTATCAGCAGGTAAAGGAGGCTGGATAACGAACTGAGGGATAGGGGGAACCTATGGATACTGCTCGTCCGGGAACAAGCGACTCTACGATTGCTTGAGCATGTAGTTCGTCATATCAGGCCACTACGCATACTGATTGTAATAGAAATTGGCCTGCTACTGCTGAGCTATTACAGCCTGTGTCTTGGCCAAATCCGAGCACAACTCCTTAATAGACTCGTCCCTTGGACTTCTGTCCTCGGACGCCTGTGCTCTAGAGCTACTAGCCTCAGAGGCAGTGCTCCTGTTGTAGACCATGCTAGGTCTAACACCTATCCCCATTCTCTGCATGCGTTCGGGGTGCTCAACCTGACCCAGACCCGCCTTCAAAGGAGTTGTGGGGTCCACAGACCCTTGTGACTCCTTAGTCTAGGTCTCTCGCAGCTTAACCTGCGGCTGCTGCATCTGCTCCTACCATTTTATGAAACAATTACTTATTATTATTTTTCATAATAAAGTTGGTTTTATAAACAATATAATAATGAAATCACTTACTATGGCCACCTCTGCTTGCTGAGAGGTCGGAGTCCCATCACGATGTCTCTGGGTAATAGCTCGAGGTCGAAATGGGTCTTTATCCACCTGCAAAGACATTTCAATCATTGGGGTACGTAATGGATGAGATTTATCCATGTAAAATCGCTCTAGGACTTTCCTTGTGTAAGTTTCTTGATATACAAAGATCTCATTCTTGAGGTACTCGATCTGTAATCCAAGACAGAATTTTGTTCAACCTAAATCCTTCATTTCCAATTCTTTTTTCAAACAATTAATTGCCTTTTGAAGCTTTTCATAAGTTCTAATGATATTGATATCATCAACATTGTTACAAGTGTAAATGATCTATTAAATAGTGCAAGTGTATAATGTCATAATCAAGTAATATAGAAGTGAGTGGAGTATCGTTCCCACGAGGATTGATCACTAAGTACCAAAATGAGTAATTTTAACTCTATTTAGTCAATCGATTAGTTATTGATTGAGATTAAAAAAATAAAAAATGATTAAATATAAATGCAATTGGTATAAAACAACTATGAGAAAAAGCCCTAGGGGTCAGATTTCACTTAACAAATTTCAGATTGAATCACTTATTTATTCTAGTCCAAATTATTTTCACATGATTAATAGTGAGTTTCCCTAATTTAATTACTAGCTTCTTCCAAGGTCAAGTAATTCTATAATTAATTGCTATTCCAATATATTCCTATATGAATTTAAGTAGTTAATCATACATTAAGATTTATGAAACTCATTAAGACTACACAACTTATATGAATATATTCCTATTTCATATACAATTATGGTTTAAATTATGGGATCTACACACATGCATCTCCTTCCGGTCTCAACATGCATATTGAAATCATTCAAAAGATGGCCAATTAATAAAAAACATTAAGAATAATAATTAAAACTCAATCATGAAGGAAAAAAAATAAAACTAGATTTAATAAGTTAATATTCAATTCGTCATTAGTAAGCTACTTCGTCACCCTAGGAAAATAGAATTTTAGCTCATGATAAAATTAAAAATAAAACCAAAATAAATAGAAAACTTCATAAACATTGAATAAAACTTGAATATTAAATTCTAAAACATAAATATACAAAAACTAGATGCATGAAAATGGAGAAAATTTAGCCGTCCCTTTTGGAGGTAAAACCTTCCATGTATGTGGCAACCTATACTATCCATAAAGGAGGGCTACCTAAGCCTTCTATATAAGAGGCATGCAAGAAGCAAATACAATGTATGAAATTAACTATAAAATGGTATATGTAGAGAGGAGAAGAAAGTAATATATATGAAATGGTGTTTTGCAAATGTGAGGGAGAGGATGGCTATATATAGGGAAGAATGGAGTAGGTGAAGTGGTAGATGAAGTAGTAGGTGAAAAGAAAGATGAAGTGGTAGATGAAGTAGTAAGAGAAATAGTAGATGGAATGGTGGGTGGAATTTCTCATTTTGATCTTAATGAAAGTTGTAGCTCTGGATCTTAGCTTGGAGATGCAAGTAGAAACTCCTCATTTCAATATTTGCAACTCCAGTTATGGTCAAATTAGTCGGTAAAGGTTAGACTTAAACAAATTAATGTCCTCAACTTTGAAGCCAAATTTGTAACTCTTGGAGATAGAACTGGGTTTTGGTCTTAATATAAAAGTTGTAGAACTTTTTCTTAACTTTTTATCCATACATAGAATATCCTAATCCGACATCTAGAGCTTTAGATATTGCTTGAAAACTAAAAGAGGGTTTGATTTAGTGTTTTTCAAGAAATTCTATTTTATGCTGAAATCATTATTTATTAATCAATCACACCCAAATTCATTACATTGAGCTCAAATATTATCCACAAAATCATCATATAAGGGAAAATAAATATGCAAATATTTTACTTATAAATTTCCCCATACTTAGCTCTTAGATGTCCACAGACAAGGAGTGAATAATAAGTGCTAACAAAATTAGAAGTGTCAAGTCATAAACAAGAACACAATTGAAAAATAAAGAGATCATAATATTCATGAATCAGCAAAATTATAAATTGGTAACTTTATTTGAAAATAAGAAACTGAGTTCGTAAGTGTAGCTCAATCTTTCAATCTCTCAAGTGTTTAAGGGTAAGTGTTTCGCTCAAATTCAACTGAAAAAATTGCACTACCATAGGCTTACTAAAAATCTCAATCTCCACTATCTAATTCACATGCATAATTCAAATCAAAAGGACTTATTAAGGGTTGTAATGTGGTTAAGGTAAAAAGAATATAAAACTTGACATGAAGGGCTAAAGAAATAGAAAAATTGAAAAATGGGCTACTTATGAATTTCTTTAATCACAACAACCCACGATTTTTATTCGAATACTTAATATCTTTATTTTCCTTTTTTTTCTTCTTTTTTCTTTTTTTTAACTACAATTCTAAAGTTGATGATATATACACCCCTGCACTTATCAAAAGCCCATTTCGCAACAATTTCAAATGCTCTGCTAATCTTCCGAATTAGGTAAAAGCACTTGATATATCAAAAAAGCACATGTTAATAGGTTGAGAACAAAGAAACAATCAATTAGGATCATAGGGGCTTATCAACGATATAGTTGTAAGGTTGGCTATTTGGCTCTGGCTAAACAAAATGAATGTCTTTATCATCTTTAAATGTGCATGTGAGATGTAATTTCAACCAAATTTAAAGGAAGTTATAGAGTGACAACTTAATAAGTGAATATCATACACGAGAAATAATCATTATAGGCTCAAAAGCTTACAGTTAAGGGCTTTCAAACTCAGCTCATTCAATGTTAAAATTGATCACCAATTGCAATAATTAGTTGTTCATTCATGCTATGAAATCTCTAAATTCAATTGATTCATACTTAAAACTTATATACTTCTTAAGATTATTACAAAACACCTAAACAAGATGATTTTCTTTACTTTACTCTTTTTTTAAAGAAGGAAAAAAATGCAACTAATAAAATATGTCTCAGGAGTTAAAAATAACTCCTTATCTGGCATTTTTTTCCACACCCCATGCATCTAATGGTTTTTACTACCTAACTAATGTTTGTTTTACAATTCCTCCCCTAACCTAAATCAGACATTGTACTCAATGTCTTCCAGAGCTTAGAGAAAGTTGTTGTTTAAACATAAACACACTATAAACCAAAATGCTAAAAGTAAAACCAAAAGATTAAGGAGAGTTACAATCGAAGAGTGGTATCTGGATTCTGCTTTTGACTGCTATCTGAAGATTGCCCACCTATTTGTGACTAATAGATCTAGGTAAGGTTCATAGGTTTTCAGTTGATCGAGCAACTGATCAGTAGTTAGTGCAAAAATTATGGAATGACGAATCGCTTAGGGTATGAATCCTGTTTCCACAACATGATCAAAAAATGATAATAGATCATCATAAAAACCATTAACTTTTAACAATCCTAATAGCTTTTTGTGAAAGTTTAACTTAGCCCAATATGTAATGTTGGAAATCCCATCCAATGTTTCTAAACCACCAGGTAGAGCGATAAAAGCTTTAGACTTGTAGAACATACGTCCCATATGTTCAAGCAATTTTGAAACCTGAAACTCTTGTCTTAAAGAAAAGATGTGACCATCCAACTCCTTCACTTTTACACTTAAACCTTTGCTTCCATTAATGATTGTAGCAATGGCCATAACTCCCCTTAGGCATTGGATGCCCCTTGTATACAAAGTTGATCTTTCTAGCAGCTGATGCATTTTCAAGTTCTTGTGCTACATTTAGAAACTCTCCATTCTTTCCCTCATCAATTTCACAAAAAATGCAGATAGATTTAAACCTGCATTTTAGTGTGATACCCTTTTTCTCCTCTTTTCTCTCAAACCATTTGTGTTCATAAGTAGAAGAATGCATATTTACAAGTGAAGAGTGCATATATATAACACTAAAACAGCGACAACAAGATCATGCAAATTTGGCATTTTCAAAGAAGTTTGAAAAATTTCCAACACAAATGATCAATATAATTTGCGTGAAGAAATTAAGCAAAAAGATGAAAAAAATTCAAAAATTACTGAAAAGATAAAATAGATTAGACAAAAGCTACTGAAAAGATAAGACAGATTAGACAAAAGCACGATTACATACAGTAGTTGTGATTTTGGCTCACGTCATCCTCTGGTTTTATGTCCAGTAACGACTTAAACGCTTTCTATGAATAGAAGATTTGCGTCCTATCCAGTTTTCTTATAAATTGGTAAACATGGTCTTTTAACATCAGATTCCCAAGACAGTAGCAACATTTTTCTTTGTTGAATACGTCCACTAAATCAAGAAGAATACGATGAACATCACATTCTGATGCGTCTCAAGAGTTTGAATAGTATCATCTAGTGACTCCTTACTCAGTTCATCATTTATAAATTTAATTTTATCTTCTCGATTTATGGAAACCATACCTTTACTCCTATAGCGCTGATCACATGTCCACCTTGCACATTTATAGCAGACATTTATTCTTTTAGCTCTTTTCTTTTTGGAGTAAGAACTTTTTCCCTTTCCTGGAAAAGGTTTAACAAATGATTTATGAATCTCAGCTGCTAAACGTACCTTAGCTTCAATGATCCAGCGTACATCCTCAAGAAGGCCTAAATGCTTGAATATCTTCATTATTACAAGTCGATTGCTATAGATCTTCCTGAGAACATCTTTGGGAACAGTGGGGAGCCTAATCTTAGTCTTTTACAAAAGATTCCTCCATGTTAACTTGAAATAAAACTGATGAAAACTACAATTCTAACGTAGTGTAGTGTGTTTTGGTGAGTAGGAAAGAAAAATGAGTAAGTAGGAAAGAAGTTTTAAGTTGTCTCCCAAATAGCTGCCCTTCTTTAACGTCTTTAGCTAGACAAAGACAAAACCAAAATTTTTTTTAACCTTTTTTTATATCAGAGTGTACCTATTGGCTCCTTAAAAGTGTTGACAATTTTCAAAGTGTTGAGTACACCGTCATTATACTCTTTTAATGTTCTTGATTGTAACCACCAAAATGAAATACATCATCAGGGGCTATTAGAAGACCTGTAAAATCACAATAAAACATCCAACTAAACCTTGGGTTGCCTCCCAAGTAGCCCTAAATTTATAGTCTTCAGCTAGACTTCCTAAACACAAACTACTAATTAAAAGTATCAAACACCAAGATTACCTTGTCTTCATTTCTTTTCAAGCAATAATGGTTCAAACATAAGAAATGATCATTCAAGGTAATTAATTATATTTCTTCAATCATAGACAATTTTAGAGTACAATTATTTACCGAAATTAAATAAAGCACAACTTGCATATATTTGCAAATAGATTTAGGAGCTTCCAAAATTTTAGAGCATCCCACAAAATCGACTTGACTCTCATCAGTAAGATTCAACACTTCAACAACTTTTGCAACATCCATATCAATTTCAACATCAAAATGACAAGAATTAAGTTCCACAACCGGAAACTCTTCTAGACTACATCCACTATTCTCTCTAAAAGTGATTTCAAGTTCTTTATCAAATTCCACAAAAGCTAAGGTTTCATGCAATTCCACATCCTCAACTTCCTCACAATAATCATCATCAACACAAGAGATTGTCATCATGCTCAAAGAATTATTTTGCCTCATAGTCTCAAGTGACGAAATAATTTGACTCGCATATATTCTAATATTTTGGACACTTGACTTAATATAATGGCAAGTTCCTTTTGCTCTCTACTAAATTTATCTGTTGATTCCACAAAGTCCTCACATAATCTTTCTAAATCAGACTTTTCCTTATACTCAAGAGTATGTTCTTCAATATATGGATAAGAGTAGAAAGGAGGATTAGGACAATACCTGACATATGGATCCAAAGACTCTTGTTGCTAAAAATTCTACCAGGATAAAAGGAATTATCAAAACAAGTTTGGTTCATTGAAATCATCTCTCACATAATGACTGGTATTGCTCTATAGACAATGCTCATATGAATGACACTCTCCACAATAAGCACAAGAAAAACAATTATAAGGAGAAGAATTTTCAATCCAACTAGTATTTATATTTTCTTATCTCATTCCATCCACATGTATTCCAGAAAAAGAACCAAGATATGACAATTTATCACTGATTAAACCAAATGAATGCTGTGAATAATCCATTTTTTAATTTTTTTTTGAAATTTTAACATAAAGACCAAATTAGTATTAAAATTACTTGGTATTGATATTAATGACAACAATCCCAGGCAACGGCGCAAAAAACTTGTTACGAGAGTGAATGATCTATTAAAAAGTGTAAGTGTACATTGCCGTAATCAAGTAATATAGAAGTGAGAAGAGTAACATTCCCACAAGGATTGATCACTAAGTACCAAAATGAGTAATTTTAACTCTATTTAGTCGATGAGATTAAATATGAATGCAAATGATATCAAACAACTATGAGAAAAAGCCTTAGGGATCATATTTCACCTAACAAATTTTAGATTGAATCACTTATTTAATCTAGTCCAAATTATTTCCACATGCTTGATAGTCGAGTTTCCCTAATTTAATTACTAGTGTCTTCCAAGTTCAAACAATTCTATAATTAATTGCTAATCTAATATATTCCTATATGAATTTAAGCAGTTAATCATGCATTAAGATTTATGGAACTCATTAAGACTACACAACTCATATGAATATATTTCTATTTCATATGCAAGTTATGGTTTTAATTATGGGATCTACACACATGCATCTCCTTTCGGTCTCAACATGCATATTGAAATCATTCAAAAGATGACCAATTATTCAAAAGCATTAAGAATAATAATTAAAACTCAATCATGAAGGAAAAAATTAAAACTAAATTTAATAAGTTAAGATTCAATCCATCATTAGTAAGCTACATCATCAACCTAGGAAAATAGAAATTTAGCGTATGATAAAATTAAAAATAAAACCAAAATAAATTGAAAACTTCATAAACATTGAATATTAAATTCTAAAACATAAATATACAACAACTAGATATATGAAAATGGAGAAAATCTAGCCATCCCTTTAGGAGGTAAAACCTTCCATGTAGGTGGCAACCTATACCATCCATAAAAGAGGACTAGCTAAGCCTTCCATGTAGAAGGCATGGAAGCAGCAAATACAGTATATGAAATTAACTCCAAAATGGTATATGTCGAGAGGAGAGGAAAGTAATTGATATGAAATGGTGTGTTGCAAATGTGAGGGAGAGGATGGCTATATATAGGGAAGAATGGAGTAGGTGAAATGGTAGATGAAGTAGTAGGTGAAAGGAAGATGAAGTGGTAGATGAAGTGGTAGGTGAAATGGTAGGTGGAATGTGGTAGATGGAATGGTTGGTGGAATTTCATATTTTGATCTTCATGAAAGTTGTAGCTTTGTATCTTAGCTTCAAGATGCAAGTGGAAACTCCTCATTTCAATATTTGTAGCTCCAGTTATAGTCAAATTAGTGGGCAAAGGTTAGACTTGAACAAATTCATGTCTTCAACTTCCAAGCCAAATTCGCAACTCTTGGAGATAGAACTGGGTTTTGGTCTCAACATGAAAGTTTTAGAGATCTTTCTTAGCTTTTTGTCCATATATAGAATATTCCAATCCGACATCTAGAGCTTTAGATATTACCTGAAAACCGAAAAAGGGTCTAATTTAGTGTTTTTCAAGAAATTCTATTTTATGCCAAAGTCATTATTTATTTATTAATTACATTCAAATTCATTAAATTAAGCTTGAATATCATCAATAAAATGATCATATAAGGGAAAATAAGAATGCAAATATTTTACTTATCAAACATAAATAGCAATTATAGCAAACTCACTTTTAGATCTTTTTATAAAGATGCATGTGCATATCGAATCATTTTTGTATCCTTCTTTCAACATATATTCATTAAGATGATTATACCACATGCGCCATTATTGCTTCAAGCCATATAGGGACTTATTTAACTTAATTGTGTATTGTTCTTGAGAACTTGAATTGGATGCTTCTGGCACCTCAAGTCCTTTAGGGACTTTCATATACATATCATTGTCAAGTGAGCCGTATAAATAGGTAGTCACGACATCCAATAGATGCAAATCAAGTCCTGTATTTACTGCTAAGCTAATCAAATAATGAAAAGTAGTCGCATCTACTATTAGTGAATACATCTCTTCAAAATCAATACTAACCCTTTGTGTAAACCCTTAGGCTATAAGACGTGCTTTATATCTTGTTATTTCACCCTTTTCATTTCTCTTACATTCAAAAACCCATTTGCATCCAACTGATTTTACATCTTCAAGTGTAAGGACTACAGGTCCAAATCTTTTTGTTTTGCTAATGATTTTAATTCTGCATTAATGGCATCTTTCCATAGGGGTCAATCTTTTCTTTGTTAGGACTCGCTAATGGGTTTTGGCTTATGTTCCATATTATCATTCATTACATCATATGCTATATGATAAGCAAAAATGTCATCAACTTTGACTTTATTTCAATCCCATCAGATTCCATTCATAACATAATATATTGAGATCTCATTATTTTCGCATATGGCAGGTACTTGGGTCTCTTCTAGGACTACAACATTCTCTTCTAGAGATATCTCTACTGGAGATAATAACTCTTTAAGAGATGGCTCTTCTGGAGCTACTAACTTTTCTTGATCTATATCTTTAGGCATGCCTTAAATTCATTCATAGTAGGTTGTCCTTCAGGGACATCAATTTTAACAGGAGCATTAGTAGCTGGGACATGTGACTTTGTCACTTTCATTGGGTCAATAAATGCTTCTGGCATTTGTTAGCTAAATTATGTAAATGAATTATCTTTTTAACTACCAATTCATACTTATTTGTATGAGGATCCAAATGAGCCAATGATAATTCATTCCAGCTAATTTCTTTACCCAACTGCTTGTTTTCTCCTCCCTAATGTTGTGAACAGTGATTCATCAAAATGACAATAAGTAAATCTTGACGTAAATAAGTCTCTTATAGATGGTTCTAAATATTTTATAATTGATGGAGATTCATACCTAACATATATTTCCATCCTTCTTTGATGATCCATTTTGGTACGTTGTGGTGATGCTACTGGAATATATACCGCACACCCAAAGGTTCTTATATGGGAAATATTATGTTCCTAACCAAAAACCATTTGTAAGAGGGAATGCTTTAGGTAACTTGTTGGCCTAATGCAGATTAATATTGCTGCATGCAAAATGGCATGGCCCCAAGCAGAAATTAAGAGATTAAATCTCATAAGTAAAGGTCGTCTTGCAATGAGTTGCAACCTTTTAACCAATTATTCTACAAGTCCCTTTTGCGTATGAACATGAGATATAGGATGTTCAACATCAATTCCAAGAGATATACAATATTCATTAAAAGCTTGTGAAGTAAATTCACTAACATTATCAAATTGTATTTTCTTGATAAAATAATCAGGGTAATGTGCTCTTATTCTAATCAATTAAGCATGCAATCTCGTAAACGCCTGGTTGCGAGAAGATAATAAGCACACATGTGATCTTATAGTTGATGCATAAATTAAAACTATATAGTATATAAATGGTCCACATGGTAGGTGTATTGGCACACAAATATCTCCCTGTATTCATTCTAGAAATGTGAGAGACTCACTTTCTACTTTGCTTGCTGAGGGGCAAATAATTAACTTTCCTTTGGAACTTGCAGTACATGAGAAATCATGGAATTGTGGTATTTTTTACATTTCAGGTTATGTCCTCAAGAATTCCCAATTATTTCTTGCATCATGATTGAACCAAGATGGCATAACCGGTCATGCCAAACATTAAATTCATTAGTAAACTTCTGGTTTACATTGGCAAACTGCTAGTTTGCATTGGAAGACCTTAGGTCTGCATTGGTGAACTTCTAGTTCTCAATAGCATATGTTTCAATTGTGCTTATGCATGTGTAATACAAGCCAGAAGAAAAAGTAGGAAAACTTTCTAATATGCATTTTCTACTAGCAACTATATTTGTGATCACAAGATATTCCTGATTATTTTTAGTTATTGTTTCTACATGATATCTATGTCTACGGATATCTTTGAAACTCAACAAGTTTCTTTCAGACTTGGTAAGATAAAATGCATTATCAATGCATAATTTTGTTCCTTTAGGTAACAAAATATTAGCTCTTCTGGAGCCTTCAATCAAATTTATACTACCAGATATAGTCTGAACATTGGCTTCTTGCATTATTAAGGAAGAAAAATATTTATCATTTATGGGTATGGTATGGGTTGTTGTGCTATCAATGAGATATAAATATTCAGGATTGATGCCAATAAGATTCATTCTTCATTAAAAGAGATATAAAAACATAATTAAAAGAACTACATATGATAGAAGCAAGTTCAAGTTTAAACACACTAAAGCATATATTTTCAAATAGGCAATTATAATTTATGCTAAGAAATCACTAACATCAAAATGGGTAATATCATGTCTCTATACTCAGAATTCTCAGCCTTATCAATATGATTTATTTTAACCTTTCCCTACTTCCAGTAGGAATTTGAACCACCACGATTATGCCCACGGCTATATCAACATATACTTCCACATTCACTACCACAATTAGATTCATTCATTAATACATTTACTTTTAGGAATGTAGTCGAGCTTGTTGGATAGGATTTATAATTTTTCAACAAAGGCTTATTAATTTGTTTGGCCACATGGAGGCAAGAAAAAAATTCAGCATATTCCTTAAACCTTTTTGAGGATATTGCTACTATAGGAGCAAATTGGATGTATCAATTTATAACGAGCTTTTAGAAGGATGACCATCTTCTGGTGGTCATACCTTTCTTTTAAATTGTTCCAAAGAACAAGTGGGTCTTATACGGCCAAATATTCAATTTATAGGCCTTCAGGCAAATGGTGGTATAGAAAAATCATGGATAAACCATTCAAGATAAATAGTTATTTTTGGTAATGACAAGATCCACAAATTTGTATTTCATATTTTATGAATAGCCTTTTATTGCATTAGTTTGAACTATGTTAAATCTTGTGAAATATAAAAAACACAATATAATAGCACAAACGATAATAACAAGAAATTCGTAAAGACATAAAATAAGTCATAAAGTAGAATATTACAACAAAATTAAAACTTTATGGCTTCGGTCCATTTAGTTCTCATGGCTTTAGGCCAGTTACTCTCATGATGAGAAATTAAATCTATATGGCATTTGCCTATTTATCTTCAAGATAAATAAAAGTTGAATATGGCTTCTGGTCATACAATAAGATAGAAGATGAAAGTTATATGACTTCTGGCCATATAATCTCAAAATAGGATTCAAAGAAATATGACTTCTGTTAGGAGGTAAAACTTTCCATGTATGTAGTAACCTATACCATCTATGAAGGAGAACTACCTAAGCCTTCCAAGAAGGAGGCATGCAAGAAACAATACAATGCAAGAAATTAAACTCTAAGATTGTATCTTTATGATTTCTGGTCATATTATATTAAAATAAGAATAAAAATAATATAATTTTTGGTCATATAATTTCAAGAATCATATGTGTATGGCTTCTGTCCATAACAATAATAATATAAAAGAACTTGTAAAGGATATATATATATGACATAAGAATAATAGTAATCTCCAATCTTAGCCATGAAACCCAATGATTATAACAATCAGTAAAAGTACATATCTAATTCCATATAGTGGCTCAGATTATCCCAAATCTATCAAATAAAACAAGGTATATAAAATTGTTAAAGAAATGATAAAAGGATCATAACTTTATTAGAGCTTTGTACTAATAATGTGTTATGAAAATATGGATGATAAGAGAGAATAAGAGATAAAGAAGAGAGAAAATTCAGATGAATTCTCATTCACTTGTCTGTTCTTAAAACTTCGCCTAAGGTCTCTATTTTTAGGCATAAAACATGGTGAATAGTGATTTCACAGTAACTGCTACTGTAATAAATAGTAATCCCATATGCTATATTGATGAACAGTAAACACTTGAAGCTACAGTGTGTATAGTGAAATGCTATCATGATGAATAGTAAACGCTACAGTGTCTCTGATCTTATAGAGCAAGTTGACCTAGATATAAGTCAATGGACATCCATATAATTAATATTCATAACAAAATAATATTAATAAAACAATTTACAAAAGGAGAAGATGACCTTCAAGATAAATCCTAATTCTTCCGCCTCATCGTCTTCCTCTGTAACTTGCTCAGTCAAAATTTGACATAGCGTCATGATTTTTAAGAAAGCCATCTAAAAAGAGGAAAGTTGCAACAATAACAAATCATACTATTGTTGTTGGCTTCGCTTTCTATGCGATAGAATCTAGGGCTTTGGATTTGTACTGATTTTACAGGGCAAAGTTACAAATTTAGTAGCCAACTATTTTTCTATGAGAATCCAACACAATTAATTATTTTCATATGCAAAAATATACATAAACAATTTATATAGGAGCAAATATAGAAATGCCATTAAGGAGACTTAACTTTTGTTACTTTTTGCAACGTGGGTCCCACCAGTCTTCTTACTCTCTATTATTTTAATATATTTTTAAAAGGGTTAAGGTGCAAATTTAGCAACGAACTATTTCTCTATAAGCACCCAACACAATTATTTTTCATAAAAGTATTTATAAGATAGATATGGTGACTTTGCTTTTCTTATATATGATGGTTAAAAATATTTCCCACAAGTAAAAATCAAGTGGCCTTTCATTTTCCAACAAAATTATAATTAACATTCAAGTGGCACTTCATTTTCCGACCAATTTATAATTAACATTCAAGTGACTTTGCTTTTGCTGGAATATGAAAAGTGCACAATTAAGAATTAAATGAACTTGCTTTCCATTGACATTTATTATTTCATTATTAATATTCAAGTGTCTTTTCATTTTCAAAACAATTCATAATTACTATTCAAGTGAATTTTTTTCTAACAAACAATCTTTCCCACAATTTAAAATCAAGAGGCTTTTCATTTTTCTAACAAACTTTGTTAACGTTCAAATGGCTTTTCATTTTCCAATGATTCATAACTAACATTCAAGTGGCCCTTTTCACAATTGAATTCTGGGTTAAGGTGCAAAAATACACATTAACTTTTAGCAAATATGTGCCAGCACCATATGCTCTCTAGAGGGACCGTTAATTTTGGTTAGTTTGACCGTTAGTTGATTGAAATCACTAATATGGAAGCTAATGTGGCATGATAATTTCTTCGTTGGTAAATGCTATTGTCCAGCTTTGCTCTATTATAATATAAAGCTAAAGAAAAAACGACAGAGAACCTCTCCATTTAATATTGTCTCAACTTCCTCTCCATTGAGATTAAACTCACCTTTTTTCTAATAAAATAAAATCTGGACCATTGTTTTTCTTCTGTTCAAGCTAAGCCGTTGGACTTCATAGATTAGTTTCTCCCTTGTCTTGTTTTTTACTCTTTTTCATCCAACAATCTTGTTAGCTTGAAGGATCACATTGAATTACATGAAAAATACTAATATTATTGATGCTTGATAATAAAAGAGAGTACAAAGAGGCCTTTATATAGGAAAACTAATAAGCTAACCCTAGAATCTATCCTAATCAAATCAAATCATAATATCTTAAAGATATATTCCTAAAACATAGCATTCATATATAACCCTAATAAATACTAAATGATATCCCTAATAATAATAATTAACTAATATTTCTAAACTTGATATTCTCAACACTCACCCTCAAGCTGGAAGCAGCTTGCACATACAGCAACTGATCTTCAAGAAAATAATGATCCTTAGCCTAGACCTCGAACAACAAAGGCTAAGGTAAAAATTTACCAACTTTAATAGGAGCTTGAACAACAAAGAGTACCAAATTAGAGTAGAAGCTGCAACAAACGATCTCACAAGGGACCCAAGCAACAACGAACGTCTCACTAAGGACGAACACCAAACGGTCTCTGTAATATCCCGAATTCTGAGACTTGAGGCTAGAGAATAAGCCTGAGATTAATGGATTGCTAAGCCCCGGGTTAGCAAGATCCCAAATAGTGATTAAGGATTAATGACTCCAAAAGTAGATGTCATTAGTGATAAATGGACCCTTTTGGAGATTATGGTGTGAGTTGGCACCCGATGTGATTCGTATGTGTTCTGAGCAGCGCCGAAACCCTGTATTTAAGTTCAATTATGGATTAACCTCTAAATTGACTTAAAATATAGGTAGGACGTATAATATGGTGTAAATGAATGAGAAAATGTATTTGGTGGTGATTCAGTGTGAATTACCATAATCAGGGGCAAAACGGTAAAGTTACCGACCAATTGGTCAGTTACCGAAGAGGAAACTCATTGGTAACTTCAAGATCAATGGTTGAGATTGATTTGTGTATTAGATCAAGGGGTGGAATCCCATGTGGATGTGCCTAGGTGAGCTCATGGTTGATGGATCAAGATCATGACAAGTGGCAAGATTTGGACCCTTGATCTTGGGTCAAAGATTCAACACTCTTCCTTTCTTCTCTCTCCCTTACTTGGACGGTTTTTGGCCCTAAAAACTGATTCTCTACTTCATCATCTTCATTTATTCATCATCTCATCTCTCTCTTGTTTCTCCATGGCGCCAAGCTAAGGGAAGGAAAGAGAAAGAAACAAGGTGAGTTTTGGCTTGTGTAATGGCTTCTAATGGTTAAAACCTCTTCACTAATCTTGATCATGTTGATGAGAGCTTCATCTCTATGGTTTTAGATTCTCTATTGGTGGTGTTTTGGAGCTTGAGCAAAAGTGGAAAGGTGAAGAATCAAGGGATTGGTTTGGGAAAGAGGAAGATGTGAGTATTTGGAGCCTTTTGATCTAGGTTTTGTGATTTGTGGTTGAGTATTGTGAATTTCGAATTTTGCCCTGATTTTATGTGATTTTTGATTGGATGATTTGAATGGTGAATTGTGGTTAAATTGGTTCCATGTTGTGGCATTTGGTTATTGGGATTGATTTTGGAACTTGGATTGGAAGAGATTGTAATGTAGAGTTGGTATTGTGAATTGTGTGACATGTTGTAATTCATTGTGAAACATGTCAATATAATGTGAATTTGGTTGATTTGGTATTTCCAATGGGTTCCTTATGAAATTTTGTGTGGGAATGATGTTTGATATGAAAATTGGACCATTGGAAGCCAATTGTGCAAATCTGGAATTCTGTCTTTTGTAAGTCTGTTCTGGGCAGTCTTGTTGTGTGGACGTTTTGACTAGGCAACTGAAGTCAGAAAATTATGAAACTTTCCAATCTTAAAGCTCACATCTCAAAGTTCAAAATGGACATATAATGTGTGCCATTTCGTTTTGAGAACTGGGAGTTATAGCTGTCCAAAGTTTGTCATCAAAACTGGATCCTGTTTTGGCACAATGTTAGGTTTTTGGTAAATCTGGACTTTTGTGGTGATTTCCAGTATTGGTCAATATTTTTCCTGTGTAGAGGACTTGAATAGCTTTCATTTGGCTTTGGGATCACCTCATCTCGATTTTTGTGGAATTAGTTATGATTTTTGGAAGTTCAGCCAGAAACTGGATTTTTGTGGGCTGCGGCCCAAGGATGTTGGGCCGCAGCCCAAATGTTTCTGTGCGTCTCTGGACAGCCTTGGGCCGCAGCCCAAGGATTGTGGGCCGCGGCCCACCCCCAAAAATCAGTGTTTTGCATTTTTGAAAGGTGATCTTTGGTCAAGTGTTTCCCAAGCCTTTAGGCATATGTTTGGGCTTTAATTAGCCTCCTAAAGGTCATAAATGATAACCAACTTAAGTGTTTGAGAGTTAAAGAATTGGAAAAGGGATTTAACCCTATGTCCTTGTTTGGTTATAGGGTTTGATATTCGCCCTGGTTATGGTTCGGTGTTCGCCCTGATCATGAGCAGCCGGAGCTGGAGCTTACGTGGAAAGAGTGTAGGGAACATATCTCTTCTGCTTGTATTTGATATATGTGTTAATGTGTTGATGCATGTCTTAGCTTTGCATGGTTATGTGTTATTGAAGCTATGTTTCAATTTATGCTATGACCATTAGTATATTCTTTGAAGCATTGAGCTTACAGATTCGTCATCATGATAGTTATGTGATGCAAGCATGTCATGCATTAAACATTTATCGTACATGCATATTGATATTGTTATCCTACTGAGATTCTCTCGAATCTCACCCTCCCCTACTAACCTTTCAGACAGGGTAGTAGATTGAGGATGGAGCAGGCAGCCAAGGGCGATGGGGACTTCCTTCGGTAGTTGTTTTGGTAGTTGGTTATCATCCCAGATGGGATTTATATTTGGATAATTGTATTTGGTTATTTGGATGAATACATGTGGATGTAGATTTGATTATTTGTATTGAGCTTTGTTGTGTAATCCCCATATGAGGGCTTGTATGGGCTAATGCGCCCTATAAAGCTTGAGTTAATAAATGGAATCCGGAATTGCTGGAATTATTACATTGCGTACTCTGATATATTGAATGTGATTTATCTTTGTGTAGTAATTGTATTCGGAATGTGAATGTGAGACCAGGTTATGAATGATTTCGAAAGGTATTTATGAAAACCCCGTCTGGTAGATGGGTTTGTAAAATGTAGTTTTGTTTCTTATTGGTCTCGATTTCACTTTAATTGCGTATTTCGGATATAATTACGGCAGGGGGTTACAGTCTCAATAAGGACCAAACCAACAACGAATGGTCTCATAAGAGACCAAAGCAATAATGAACATCTCACTAGGGATGAACACCAAGCGGTCTCACCAGTGACTAAACAAACAACAAACGATATCACAAGAGACTAAAGTCACAATGAACATCTCACTAGAGATGAACACTAAACGGTCCAATACTCCAAACGTCTCACTAGGCGTGTCACCAGGGACGAACATCAAAGTTCTTATATGGACCAAAATAAAAAAGAATGTAGCTAGAAGAAGATGAAACACATATCCAAATATGAAACCATGAGATACGAGAGCCAAACCACCAGGGACAAAAGAAAGAACCTTAAAGGCTCTAATACCATATTGAGATTGAAGGATCATATTGAAGCATATAAAATATACTTTTTATATTATTGGTCCTTGAGAATAAAAGAGAGTACATGAAGGCCTTTATATAGGCAAACTAATAGACTAACCCTAACCCTAGAATCTATCCTAATCAAATCAAATCATAATATCTTAAATATATATTCCTAAAATATAATATTCATATATAATCCTAATAAATACTAAATGATATCCTTAATAATAATAATTAATTAATATTTCTAAACTTGATATTCTCAACAAATCTAAAATCTGAAGAGACATTTTTTGGGTTGATGAAGATGAACGTGACTTGCCATATAGCATTTCAAGAACTACTGTATATGATAACAAAACAAAGTTCTCTTTGGCTAAATAAAAAAAAAGGTTCTCCTTCACATTTCCAAAGTGAGGTTCTCTCTTTCTTTCGTTTTTGATCCCAATTGAAAGTTTTTTATTATGAGAAATTGTATGAGAGATGGAACAGAGGGGGTAGAACAGAGGGGGTAAAGAGAGATGAGTGATGAGGTGTAACCCCCAGCCGTAATTAATATCCGGATTACGTGATTAAGTGAAATAGAGACCAATAATTCAAACAACATTTTGAATCCATCAACCCGACGGGGTTTTCACAAATACATTTCATAATCATTTAAAACACGGTCTCACATCCACACTCCGAATATAATTACTATGCGAAGATAAATTACATTTAGACAATTATCAGAGTACGCAATATAAATTCCCGGCAATCCCGGAGTCATATCTTCGCTCATTAATCTTAGGGCACAATAGCCCATACGACTCCACCAACAGGGATTACACAATTTACTCGAATACATGCTCAAACACTGATCCAAATATACAATACATATTCTCAATTGCACCATGATAACCAACAACCAAGCTCTCACCCAGAAACGAGTCCTCTTCGTCCTTGGAAGCTTGCTTCATCCTCAATCTTCCTTCCCTGTCTGAAATGTTGATAGGGGAGGGTGAGATTCTAGAGAATCTCAATAGGAAACAGGTACCAATATGCATGCAAGATAAGTATTTAATGCATGACATGCTTGCATCACAATAACTCATGTTCACATAATTATATATCCGCATGCTCAATGTTTCAACAACATACTCATGGCCATAGCATAACTAGAAACAGAGCTACAATCATTCATACATGTTTCACATAATCATGCAAAGCAATAACATGCATCATTACACAAATACAATTATCAATGCATGCAGGAGAGGTAAGTTCCCTACTCTCTTTCCACGTAAGCTCCAGCTCCGGCTGCTCACGATCAGGGAAATCATCAAATCCTATAACCAAAATCAAGGACATAGGATTAATCCCTTTTCCAATTCCTTAACTTTTAGACACTCAAGTTGGTTATCATTATTGCTCTTTAAGCACCCTCAAACACCTCTATCGATAGCTCTAAAGGGTTGGAAGACTATCCCCAAAGATCCCCTTTTGAATACTCAATCATGCTATTTTTCACTGCATCACTCGAGCAGGGATGGCCTCACTCGAGCACAAGTACAGACATCACTCGAGCACAAATGATCTCACTCGAGCATTGGTACGGACAGCACTCGAGCACAAGAGAGTGAGAGGCAGCGAGTGAACACCCGAGAGCACAAGGGAGTTTTCAGAAGCAGGCTCACTCGAGCACAAATGCCCTCACTCGAGCACACGTACGGAAATCACTTCAAGCACAAGGAAGTGAGACAGAAAGCACACACCCGAGAGCACAAGAGAAATGGCAGCAACCCAAATGGCTCACTGCACTCGAGCACACACGGCTCACTCGAGCACGGTGCCCATACCCGCGAGTGAGAAGGCACACTCGTGCACCTTACCCGCGAGTGACAATCCGGGAGGCAAGTCCCCTGGTGTCAAATACACCTATCACTCGAGCAGACCCCATCTCACCCGAGCATGTTCTTCGCTCACTCGAGCACAAGGCAATGCACTCGAGCATCATTCATAAAACCCAGGTGCACTCGAAGCAAAACAAGGGAAAACTCACATATCACTCGAGCAGGATCTCCCTCACTCGAGCAATGTTCCTCCTTCACTCGAGCACACCCATGTCTGCTCGAGTGAATCTATCAGATTCCAGAAAACGCAGCAAAACATACCACATCTTCTACCATTTGCCCAATTGATCCAAATGGACCCAAAACCTCTACCAAAGCTACTCCCACATAAAATCACTCATTGAATTCAATGGAATCAATAGAATTACCAAAATCCCATTTTATTTACATACTTTGGTCTAGGGCATCACAATCATCATTTTTCCAAAATCACTAACTTCAATCATTTCAATCCCCAATCAATCTATCTATTCCAAACTCACTAAGATACCATTTCTATAACCATAACATGCCAAACTACCCTTTGACCCATATTTTCGAAATTAGGGCAATAATTCCAGAAATTCCAAACTTAATCATTTGGCATGAAACATAGATAGAAAGATTGGGTTCACATACCTTATCAACTTTCTCAAAGACACTCTTTGATTCTCCAAACTTCATATTTTCGTGATCCTCAAATCACCACCAATAGAGAAACTACAACCACCAAAATAAAGCTCTCAACTCAAGGATTAACATTAGAGAAGAAAGTTTGAGCTAAAGAGGCCATTTGCTTACCTCAAAAATCAGTTTTTCCTTTCTCCCTCCCAAGCTCCATGGCCACCGAAACAAGAGAGAGAAAACGAAAGAGAGAGAATAGAGGAGATGGAGATGATGATGATGTGTCTCACATCACTTATGCCTCATCTAAGGGTCCACACTTTGCCACTTGTCACCATCTCACTACAACTCTCATGGGCTCACATGCACACACATACACATGATTATGCCCCTTACTCAACCTCACAAATCAATCCTAGCCATTAATCTTGAAGCTACCAATGAGTTTCCTCTTCGGCAACCAATCAAATGGTCGGTAACTTTACCGTTTTGCCCCTGATTATGGCAATTCCTCTTAAATCACCATCAACTCATTTTATATCTCTTAATCACAATTTGGACTCTTGCTAAACCAGGGCTTAGCAGTCCACTAACCTCAGGCTTAATCTCTAAGCTCAAGTATTAAAATTCGGGATATTACATGAGGCAACTAAGGAAGAAGAAGAGAGACGTGGAATGAATGCAAGGGGCGTATCGAACTGGTGGCGGTGACGACCAAGTGATGGTGGTGACCAAAAACATTGGTTTCAAGGGCGCATATGAGAGACTGTGGACAAACTGACCTACGAAGTCCAGCGGCTAAATTGGAACCGAAAAAAAACAATGGCCTATATTTTATTTTATTAGCAAAACAGTGAGTTTAATGAGGAATTGGAGACAATATTAAATATAAAATGGAGTGTTCTCTACCAAAAAAAACCTCTCCTTACCTCCCTTGATTTATACTCTTCTCCAGAAATGTTCAACAATGAACAAGACATTAACAATAAACAATCTATCAACAATAAACATTAAAACATCATCAGTTAGAATGTTTCAACTTCTAGAAATATAATCCAATAGCATAATAAAATTTACTCAATTGTAATGTTGAGTACTTGAAATCAGCTAGAGATAAAAAGGAGTAGGCTTAATGATGGCAAAAGATGATGAAGATGTTGAGCTTGGCCAGATCACAACTTTTCTTGCGCACAGGTTTGAATGAAAGCTCACAAGTTCAATGATGGAGGATGTGACAAATGTTATGCACTTCAGTTGGAAAGGAAAGGTCGTAGACAATGAAGGAGGATGCGATTGACAATCGCGATGGACTCTGAGATTAATGACAATGACGAAATCCAAGATTGACACCTCCCCACAGTCTAGCATATGTATAGCAGATTAATGCCTCCTCACAGGATGCGATTGGCCATGATAACTATGATGAAGGACGTGATAAACTTCACATGGTGGGAAAGGAAGAGAGGAAGGAGAGGATATGGTAGGGGATGGGTGAGATGGCTTCTTGCAATGGGTTTGTAAAGGAGGAGGGATAGGTTACAACACAAGGATGGGGAGACAGGATCAGATTGCAGACGTTAGGCAAGGTTAGAAATTCTGGGAAAAAATAAATTAATAAATTAAAAGTAGAAAAGCATATGTGATTTTTTCCCCTTCATTGCCAGCTAGGACATTATTAGGGCCACATAGGCTACCATATCAGCATTTTCAGTCAATTAATGGTCAATCTAACTTGATTAATGATGCTTGTATTTTTGCTCTTATTTTAAAAGCTTATTGGTATTCTTCAAAAAGAATATGGTGTTGGATACACTTTTGGTAAATATTCATGGCTGTTTTTGCACCTTAACCGTTGACTTTTTAAGGACTTTGTTTAACAAAATATAACATAAAGTCTATTAAAAAAACCAAGACTTCAACAAAGCAGTGTTAAAAAAACAATTCCTTTATTACATGGTATCAAGATCAAGTAACAATGTCAAAACAAAACCAAATATGTTACTATAAGATTCAAGAGATACAATCAATTTTTAGAGAGTAGAAATGGGATCAAGGGCTTCTTGGGCTTAAAAGCTACTTGCTGGGAGAAAACTCCTTAAGAAGGATATAAGATGGTTGTCTAAGGAAGAAAGGAAGAAAGGAAAACCCCTTCCAATCAAGGGGAGGGGACCAAAACCCCTCCCCTCCCTCCCATTCCCCTCCCCTCCCATCAACCCAAACAGACCCTAAAGGTTCCATAAAAATTTTAAATATTGAATTACTGTTAAAATATCAAATTCATAATTGATAATATCAACCACGTGATTATTTGTGCAATAATGTACAAGAGAATGTTGTGGCTACTCAAAAACTGCATGCTAATCATAAGTAACAAACTATGTGTATTTAAATTTCAAACAAGTGCCCACGCACACACACAGACACATAACTCATTGGAGAAAATCATCAATTACTTTGATCAATAAAAGTGACCAAGTAACTAAAATAAATTCTTTCACTATTTTATACACCCAAAAAAGTTCTCAAAAAACAAATCTTAATATATTTCAACTCATACAAATTTTCAAAATTCAAAAACTTATATAATTGTCTAAAGTCAATCATCCAAATATTTAAACAATTAAATATCACATCAAAATAAAATTTTGCAAATTTTCCAGAATGGGAAATAGCATAAAATTAATTTTCCCTCAATTTTAACAATTATAATGGCCCACAAATTAAATACTAGACTAAAAAGTTTGTAAATAAATAAATCAAAACTCAAAAATTATTTATTCCGCACGAGCCATAAGGAATTACTAGCAATTAAAACAACATGGCCCATGTAACCCCCTGCCTTATAATCTGGAATTATAATTCAAAAATACATAATTAAATTAAATTAGTGACTGATGATTAATATAAAATTTGTTTAGGTTCCCAATTTAAGACAAGGACCCACTCTAAAATAAAGTGGGATTTTAAAATTTCTTTCAAAACTTGTTTGATCCGGCCTCATGCTCACATTTCGAAAATAATTAACCTGCGTAGTTCATGTATTTATACATATCACAGTGCATACCAAAATTCCCGACAACCGTTGGGTTTCATATACTAACTTAAGGGTTTACAGGCATTACCGCCCCAATAATTTCCTAACTAGGGGATTAAATAACAGCATACAAAAATTTACATGCATAATATGTATAGTAATCCCAGCCAAAATTTGACAACCAACTATAAAAATCATATCCCAAAAGGAGTCCTAGCCGACCTTGGTTGTTTGTTTCCCCTTCGAGCCACTTGCCCTGTCTGTAGGTTAGTCAATGGAAAGAATGAGATTTAAGAGAATCCCAGTAGTAACAAATTACTTATACAGTATATAATCACATATCATGTAAGAAAATCATTAATCAACATAGCAGCAATGATCACAGTATCCACATTGCCTCAACGGCATACATATAGTCTTCCTAGCATATATATTGCCTTAACGGCTTACGCATTTACAATGGCATTTACAACGGCAGGGGTAGGTATGACTTGCATCACCCCTACAACTGCTCATGCTGTAATGCTCGCGTTGTAATACACATAGCTTTCAAAGCTTACATATTGCTTTCGCAGCATACATATAGCCTTGCGGCTTACACATGTCTTCACAACATACACATAGCCTTCAGCTTACATATAGCCTTTTGGATTTCACATAGCCTTACAGTTGTCACATAGCCTTTCGGCTTTCACATAGCCTTACGGCTTTCACATCCACAAGCTTTGCAGCATTCAAAATCATCACAATTCAACGATCAATCAAACATACTTTGTATCACATATAGTATAAGGGAAAACATCACAGCCTTATTCTTTCTAGATGTGCTCTGGCACAGGTTGCTATTGTTCAGGGCAAATATCGAATCCTATAAATCAAAATCAAGGACATAGTGTTATTCCCTTTTCTAATTTATTAACTTTAAAATAATTAAGGTTGGTTGTGATTTGAGTCCCTTAGGTGGCTATGATAAGCCCAAATAGATGCCTAAAGGATTAAAAAGAACTATACCAAAGACCATCTCTTAAAAGTGAAAATGCTGATTTTTGGGTGTTGACCATGGCGAACAAAATATTTGGCTGCGGCCAAAAACAGCTCAGAAAGTTTTTGGCTGCGGTAAGATATTTTGGCTGCAGCCAAAACAAGGTTAGAAATTGTTTGGCTACAGCCAAAAGCAGATCAGAAGCTTTTGGGCTGTGGCCAAAAACTTTTGGCTGTGGTTAAAAAAATTCTGTTTCTTGGCTGAAGTTCCAAAAATCATAACTAATTCTAGAAAATTGAAATAAGGTGATCCCAAGTCCTATGGAAATCACAAACTAGTTCCATTTATCCAAAACACAACACAAGACACCATTAACACCATAAAAACATCACAAACTCTCCAAATCCTAATGTACACAAAAATTAAGGCAAAATGCACAAGCCAAAATACTCAACTAAACATCGCAATATGCATATTAAAGAGTTGTCATTGCTCACCTCTTGCTTTTACACTAGCTTTCTCTTCAATTTTCCAACCTTCAACTTCCTTGAATTCACATAACACCTCCTCTTGAAAATAGAAAACCATAGAAATGAAGCTTACATCAAGAGGAGCAAGTTTAGAGAAGAGGTTTTGGGTAAAAGTCACCATCTTCATGGTCCAAACATAAGGATAAAAACTCACCTTCACTTTCTCTTTCCTCCACCTCCATGGCTATCCAAGAGAGCTCAAAGAGAGAGAGAGATCATGATGATGATGATGATCTAACTCTCTCCTTGCCCCTTTTTGACCGAAATGAGAAGAGGGAGAGAGAAAATAGAGCTTGACAAAAATAATAACTTGGACTTTTGACTTCAATCTCATGGTGCCACATGTCACAATCTTAAAGCTTCTCCCATATGCATGTAATTAATTAGTTACACTAACTAATTCCATTAGCCATTTAGTCACACCACTTACTCTTTTAGTTGGTGGTAAATTTCCATTCGGTAATTGACTAATTGGCCGGGAAATTTCTTTCTTTCTATTTGGCCCCTGACTATGGCAATTCTCACTGCATTACCACTTAACACATCTTTTGCTTCCATTTCATATGTCATGCGCCCTCCCTTTCATTTTAATTCAATTTAAGGTTTGTCACACAATTAAGCTTAAATACAGGGTTTGGGCACTAATTGTAACACATCCAAACCATAATACACACATTATATTCTCCAATAGTGTTTATTTATCATTAATTACATTTACTTTTGGAGTCATTAGCCCTTAATCACATTATGGGTCATTACAGCCCAAACCAGTATATAATCAAAACTAAACCCAAAAGAGAATTACAAGAAATAAAACGAATTAGATAAATGGCCTAAATTAAAGCCCAAACAAAAATTTACAAAGTGAGTAATTAAACACAATATCTCAAATAGGGGTTTGGAAACAAATAAGATGGCCCAATTAAACAACAGTCCAAACGAAGCCTAACAACACTTTCAAAAAACAATAAAAAATATTTAAGTCTAATAAACAAAAAACAGTACACATTTAGCTCTAAAAAACTGAAATAAAAAAAACTATTGCCCAACCCAATAAGGGCATGATTCGAATTGCCGATAATAGGAGCAAATCAATAAAAACAACTTTTTTTTTGTAGAATCTAAGCAGTATCCCCCAACCGATACCGATAGCAAAACAACTTTTGTTTAAACAAGAGAACCAGAGGGCCAAAAGGTGACAAAAACTAGTTGTTTACTATAAGATCCTCTCCTTAAGTTCATATCATTAACTCACCTTCCAAATGCTAATCACAACAGAAGTAAAGTTTAAGAAACAATTTAAGATTTTATCAGGATTATAAAATTTTTTTCCATTTTAAACTAAAATCATCCATGAACAAAAAGAGATGATCTAAATATTTCAAGCAATCATAACTAGCACTTATACCTTGAGTTTTCTTGAAACTCGGAGTATAACATTCACCAAAAGTCCAAAACCAATAGTCCAGTTCTTCATAATATCCAAATCATAGTATGATAATCAAAAGTTTCCAAAATATGGGCCCTATGCGTGGCAATATACATTAATTCATCACATAATAAGCCAAAAGAAGCTGTACAGATATATAGAGAGATATCTATAACTCAAGAGCTCTCCCCGACATCCCAGCATAGAAACTATTACCAGAAAAATGTTAAATTGACGGAGTGAGGCAACAGTCTTAATAACCAGCTATCCAACTCATTACATATGCTGATATATGTTCATGAGGTGCCAAGTGAAGCAGTTCATATAACAAAGTATTAAAGATATAATTCACAAAATTTAATATCATAAGTTTCTATATCATATATTAAGTATCATAAATTTCATATCACATTTTGCACATCCAAATTTCTATATCACAAATTCCCAGCTGCCTCCTATCAATCTAACCAAACTGCCTTATCTCCGTCGACTAGACCCATGGACTAAGTTACTATCCATGTTACTGTCTACTCAAAAAACCCACTGGTCACGTGATGAGGATTGGTTAAAATCCATAAAGCACATGCTCGGACCATGGATCTTTTCCCCTCATTGAACTAATGAAGTGTTGCAACCCCTTATTAAACTAGTGAGGCAGTCGCTTAATGAACTAGTAGGACAATAGAAAGCCTGCACTAATGGAGGCTATGCGACATGATAACAATAATTTACTCTATCTTATCCCAAACTAGTCATCACAATAATTATCAATAAATAGCTCAATGGAAATTTCCCAAAATTTCCACATTTATATAAGGATTTTCAAATCAACTATATATACATGATATAATGTCTCAATTCTTAGTTTATATATATATATTACAATTCAAATCTTAAGGTTCCATAAGACAAGTTTATATCAAAATACTCCTCAATATCATGATAACTTTCTCAATCACAATAACTCTTTTCTCATTGAAATATCTAATAAATATCAACATACCATTTTCAATCTCATAATCATTTTACAAGATTGAAATTTCAAGCTTAAATCTTAAAGCAAAACCATCAAAAATTCAATAATACCTCCAACAAACCCAAATAAATCATTTAACCCAAATTTAATCTGTTAAAAAGTCCAATATAGAATTATTTACAGGCTGATTATATAGAAATTTCATTATAAAATATTATAACAACTGAATAAGAAAAATAAACTGATTAAACTTTCAATAATACCTTTAGTAAACAAAATAAATCACTTAAACCTCATATAATTGGTAAGAAACATCCTATAGGACATGAATTCTTAGATTTTTAAATAAAAAATAAATTTTAATTTCCTAAAACAACCAATTAACAAATTTAGACCGATTAAAATTAACTATTAATTGTCCTCTATATAAATACAATCATCTATTGTCAAAACCCAAAACTTGCCCAAAATCCTAATCATAAAATATTCTCTAATCAGCATGAAATTACTATCATAAGAAAGAGAAAATTATTTAGAACAATTTTCATGAAAGGTGTTTTGTGATTAGAAGTGATTTTGAGTACCAAAATTATCTGATAAATTTAAAACATTACTTGTTGGAATCGTTGCTTCCGGTCCTTCATGCCTTCTCACCAAAACGTAAATGAAAGTGGTGGGGGGGATGGGCATTAATAATACCCATCAACTACTTTTGACTAAAGGGCCACATGCCCTTTAGTAAATTTTTTAAATATAATCTTTAGCACCGTAAGTGAGAGTTTTTTTAATCATATTTTAACCAGATTTCCCGTTTCTTTTTATTCCAAAAATTACCTACTAAATTCATTTTTTATAAATATTTATTTCCTAATTATAATTATATCCTAGCGATAAAAATAAGAATGTTACAACTCTCCCCACTTAATTAGAATTTTGTCCACAAAATTCGATTCAAGTGAGGAACTAAAACACAATCAGAATACAATAATTCAATCAAGACAAGCATAACCACAAACTTAAGTGAATAAGGCAAGAAAGTCAAGGTGCATGCTTTCCTCAGTCTCCCAAGTTGTACCACTAGGCGTCATTCCCTTCCAGAAAACTTTCACAAGCTGAATGGTGTTTTTTGGCAGTTGATTGTCCTGGCCATACAAAGTTCTCTCTGGTTCTACTATATAAGGCAAGTTTTCTCTCAACTCAACTTCTTTCGGTTCAATGACATGAGATGAGTCTGGATGATACCTCTTTAACGATGACACATGGAACACGTTGTGCACATTAGACAAGTAAGGAGGTAAGGCGATCTAATAGGCAATAGGCTCAATCTGATCAAAAATCTCATATGGCCCAATGAACCGTCGAGTCAACTTCTTTGCCTTAATAGACCTCCCAATGCCTATAATGGGCAAAACCTTCAATAAAACATGATCTCCTACACTAAAATCCAATGGTCTCCTTTAGCGATCCGCATAACTCTTCTATTAGCTCTGAGCTATCAACAATTTCTGCCATATCATTTTAATCTATCTCGATGTTTGTCTACCAAATATGGTCTAATAATGGTCCTCTCACTCAATTCAATCCAACACAATAGCAATATGCACTTTCGACCATATAAAGCCTCAAAAGGTACCATCTGAATATTGGAATGTATCTATTATTGAATTTAAATTCTGCTAATGGCAAGTGGTTATCCCAGCTACCTGGGAACTCGATGGCACAAGCTCTTAACATGACCTTGATTGTTTGAATAGTCCTCTCATTCTGACCACCTATTTGAGGATAATAAGCGATATTGTACTTAAACTTTATACCCAAGGCCTCCTATAGGGACTTTCAAAAGTTTGAAATGAACCTTGGATTACAATATGATATGATACTCTCTGGTACCCCGTGCATACGAACCATCCCTCTAATGTACAACTGAACCAATTTCTCTAAAGAGTAGTCTGCTTTAATTTGCAAAAATTATGCTGACTTGGTTAATCAATCTACGATCACCCAAAAAGCATCACAAATGGCTTGGATTGGTGGCAAACCCATGATAAAATCCATAGAAATATTATCCCATTTCCATTTAGGGATTTCCATATTTTCCAGTAGCCCTGGTGGTCTCTGGTGCTCAATCTTGACCTTCTAGCACATCAAACATTTTAAGACAAAGTCAGTCACATCTCTCTTCATCTTCAGCCACCAATACTGTCGCTTCAAATCATTATACATTTTGGTGATTCCCGGATGCATGGCATACTTGCTCCGATGAGCCTCTTCCAAAATGGTTTTCTTGATCTCATTATTATTGGGAATGCAAATTCTCTGCTTGTATCTCAAGATATCTGCATCCCCAATGTCGTAATCTGAAACTTCGCTATGCTCTAGTTCCTCTTGAATTCTACCTAACTGATCATCCTCCATTTGGGGGTCTCTCAAGTCCTAATAAAACCCATATTCAATAAGGATTGCAATCAAAGTAGCCCTTATTGGATCTGGGACTACGTGGATATCTCTTAATCCATCTAGCCAACTCTGCTCTTCCAAGCTCATGCAAAACAAGTGTACTAACTTCTGACTCAAGGCGTCTATAAATACATTAGCCTTACCAAGATGATACTTTAACTCAAAGTCATAATCCTTTAGGAATTCTATCCACCAGTAGTATCTGTTATTTAACTCCTTCTGATCTACCAAATACTTCAAACTCTTATGGTCACTGAATACTTCAAACTGAGACCCATACCAGTAGTGCCTCAAAATCTTCAAGGAAAATACCACAGCTGCCAACTATAGGTCATTAGTAGGTTAATTCTCCTTATGAGGCCTCAACATCTCAAAGCATAGGCTATCACTTTTCCTTTTTGCATCAAAACAGACCCCAAACCTTTTAGAGATGCATCCGTGTACAAAACATATAGATGGGTAGGGTTGGGCAATGTGAGCACTAGAGTGATAGTCAGTCTGGTCTTTAAGGCTACCTTACATTGGTCAGTTTAAAGGAACAGTTGGTCCTTCTTAGTCAACTTAGTTAACAGCATCGTGATTTGGGAGAACCCCTTGATGAATCCTCTATAATAACTCGCTAACCCCAGAAAGCTTCTCACTTCCATCACAGACTTCAGAGATTCCCATAATAATACAACCACTCCCCTTGTAGACATCATATAACCTAGGAACTTTACCTCTTTTAGCCAAAATTCACACTTTGATAACTTGGCATGCAACTGATGATCCCTTAACACCCGTAGTGCTATATAAAGATGCTCTCTATGCTTTCCTTTATTTTTAGAGTAGATCAAGATGTCATTAATAAACACCATAATAAATTGATCTAGGTACGGCAGAAAGATTGTATTCATGTAATTAATAAATATATTCAAAGTATTAGTTAGTCCAAAAGGCATTACTAGGAACACATAGTCCAAAAGGCATTACTAGGAACTTGAAGTGCCCATATTTCATCTAGAATGCAGTCATAGAGATATCCTCTACTCAGACTCTCAACTGATGATATCCCAAACATAGATCAATCTTGGAGAACCCCGATGATATAAGAAATCATCAATCCTGGGTAACAGATACTTGTTGTTGATGGTCACCTTGTTTAAATGTCGATAATCAATGCATAATCTCAAACTGCCATCTTTCTTCTTTACAAATAGCACTCGAGATCATCATAGAGTCACATTGGGTCAAATGAAACCCTTCTTAAGTAACTCTTTTATTTGCTTCGTGGGCTCAGCTAACTTTGTAGGAGCCATTCAATACAGAGCCTTTGAAATTAGAGTTGTGCCAGGTACCAAAAATAGTAAGATGACCACTTTGGTTGGTTTACTGCTGCTGCTACTCCTCTGGACAATAGCGTGATATATGGCTAAACTCAGGGTATACATAGCAAACTTATAGTGAGATTGCTGGCTTCCTCCATATGGTTCCTCTGACCCTGTTTCTTTTTGAAATAACTTTGTCGAGATCTATCCTTTTGCCCTGAATCCTCCTACCAGAGCTCCCTGTACTCCTAGAATGGAACCTAGATAGCTTGGCTACTTCACTCATTGGTATAAAAGAAGAGAACTTTCCCTGATTGTCCCAGGGTCTGACAGCCTTGATCTCACGTTTCATGCTCATAGCTATCCTTAAGTTGGTGCAAGTGTCATCAAGGCTGATTGTCCTTAAGTTGATCTCACTTTCCCTGATTGTCCTTAATTTGATATCATGCATTGACACATAAGTTTATACCTTTGACCTAGCCTTTATAATCAGTTGACATGATTTCTAGTCTAGGTCATCTTTTTGTTGCAAGTAGGTCACATTTCTTGACAAGTCAGTGAAAGTAGCAATAAATTTGTCCTCATGCATATCATCCTATTGAAGGGCATAGATTGCTATCTCCTTCTCATGTCTCAATGTTGGAGAGAAGTAATGATAGAAAAACTTAGTCCATAAGTCTCTCCAAGTTGTCCTTGAGTCATCTAAACCACTTGTTGTAATATCCCAAATTTTAGGACTAGAGGTTTGAGAATGAGCCTGAATTAAAGGGACTGCTATACCCTAGTTTAGCAAGAGTCCTAGGAAGGCATAAGAAACAAAATGGCTTGTAGAAACTGCCCCCAGAATAGGATATGAATTTTATTGCGAATTAGTCAGAAGAAAGTACCCGATTCCTTTAGGATGTGTCAGAATGACATAGAACCTAACTCGGATCCAAAGGAAAAGGGAAATGGCTTCTAGAAAGAAAAACAAAGAGAAATGTAAAGAAAGAAAAGAACTAATGTCACAAGAAATAATGTCACCATAACAAGGGCAAAAGAGATAATTGCCACTGATCTTGAGGTCAAAACTGGAAGGTAAAATGAAGGGCCAAGATTTTCTCTTTAAAAGTAAGAAGTAATCGTTAGAAAGAGAAGTAAATTTGCTCTCCTTTTTTGTCACAAAAAAAAAGTCCAAGGAAGGGCAAATAAAGAAGGAAGAAGAATTGGTCAAAAAGTCAAAGTTTCAATGTGGAAAATTATTGATCAATGGCAAGACAAATTGAGGCAATTAGTCAACAAATTTTCCTCTATTTGGGTAGCTTATTTTCGTCCGAAGCAAGGAGGAAAGAGGAAAAAGAAAGTCAACATATTTATCATTGTAGATTACCACACATGGTAAATAACTTGGCTTGTGCAAGAAAGAGAAATTGTGGCCATATGATTAATTCTTTTACCTTATATTTTAGGCCATTTTTTGCCAAGAAAAATAAGGCAAGGGAAGACAAAAAAATCATAACATTTGGACTCTCTTTCATCACTTGAAAATTTGACCAAAACCTAAAAGGAAAGAGAACAAAGAACCCAAGTAAAGGTAAGCTCTTCTTGCTTGATTTTCACCTCCTTAACCACTTCTTTGGCTCAAATGATCTTCATGAATCTTGTTCCCCTCTTTAAGAGCTTCATTTCTATGGTTTTTATTTTTTAAGAGGAAGAGTTTTAAGCTATCTTGGAAGAGCAAAAGGTGGACAATCAAGAAAAGAGCTCAAGAAGGAGCTAGAGGTGAGCAACAACATCATTTTGATATACATGTCGATTTGGTTAATTAAGTTTTTATGGGTTGTAATAAATGAATAGTAACCCCCTTAAAAGAAAATTATGGTAAGTTTGGTTTGGGAGTGTTGATTATTGATATTCCTAATCAAGAGCTAAAGAAGTAACGCTTCTATATTAGTAATAAGGGGCTTAAAATTAAGGTATTACACCTGTGCTCTGCCACCATCTCTGGGCACGATCTCTAAATAGAATAATGGCCACTCTAGCCTTCTGATACTCATTACAGACAACAGCTCAAAAGATAGTTTCCAAATGCTCGATTCAAGCCTCAGCCTTCAGCGGATCCAAATCTCCATGAAACCTTTTAGGATCATGACAATGGATATCTTCCCATACCTTATTGATAATTAGGTCTTCATGATGGGGTTGTTATGATCCATCACCCCTAATACTCTTTGCAGGACTTTATAATCAGTTGAGCCACCTGGCTCATATCTCCGTGATACCTATATACTGAGTTCAAGAACCTCCTGATCCTTTAACATGGGATACTTCCCTCTTCTTTTAAATTCTTTTAAAAACCCTCCTCAAACTGTTGAAACCTTACATATATAACAATCATTAATATATCCTTGAATTGATGTAAAAGAGTCTTATTCTTTTGAGACAAAGGTAGTTGAACAACATTTAGAAGTATATTAATAAAGAAGATAGTCTTTCTCGTGTTCACCATATTCTGACCACCTAAGGATGAAACCCACTATAACAAATGAGTATACAACCTAAAAAACCACAGAATCATAGGGAGGATATGTATAAAAGAGTATATTGCCACTATATGTAATGCATCACAAATCACATAATCTAATAATCTGATACCAAATTGTAAGATCCTCTCCTTGAGTTTATAACATTAACTCACCTTCTAAATACTAATCAAGGTAGAACTAAAGTTTAACAAAAAATTTAAGATTTTAACAGGATTATAAAAAGTTCCCATTTTAAACTAAAATCATCTATGACCGGAAGAGGCGATCTAAATATTTCAAGCAGTCATGAATAACACTTGGACCTTGAGTTTTCTAGAAACTCAGAGTATAACATTCACCAAAAGTCTTAGACCAATAGTCCAGTTATGTAGAGTATCAAAATTATAGTATGATAATCAAAAGTTTCTGAAATATGGGCCTTGTGAGTAGCAATATGCATCAATTCATCACACTTCCTTCAGTATTTTTATAAGTGTTTCTTGGACTTTCGTGTGTTGTGCTTCGTCACTCGAGTGCTCTTCATGCTTTCAAGCTTCAGCTCACTTCAGGCAAACATTTGTTATGTAATATCCTGAATTTTCATTAAGGGCTAATGACCCCAAAAATGATGTAATTAATGTTAATTAAACACTTATGAAGTAAATAATGCGAGTTATGATGTAAAATGTGTTTGATGATGATGATATATGTGTCATGACAATCAAAGATAAAATGGTAAATATATGAACCGATTGGTCAGTTACCAAAGAGGAAACTCATAGGTAACTTGATATCAATGGCTAAGATTTGTTAAGCAAGAGGTGGAATCAAGTGTGCATGGGTTATATGGATTCATGAAAGGAGGCATGAGATCTTGCCAAGTGTCATTATGATGGCCATAGGATTGGTCAAAGTTTCAAAAACACTCTCCTCTCTCACTCTAAGGCAGCTAAGTTGTATAAGAGGGCATGAAATATTCAACTTCATCAATATCTCCTTCTCTCTCTCTCATCATTCTCCATTTCCGCTAAAACAAGGCAAGAAAGAGAAAGCCAAAGGTGAGTATTTGACCTTGAAAATGATATTCATGGTGTTGAGAGCTTCCTTGCTATGGTTTCAGAATTTTGAGAATAGGTGGTTTGGTATTTAAACAAATTTGAAAGTTAGAGAATCAAGGTTTTGATTCTAGCAAAGTGAAGAGGTAAACATTTGATGCATTTTGCTATATTTGTGATAATTTTTTATTGGGCTTTAGAAATTCTGGAATTTTGCCATGATTTCTTGTGATTTTGAAAGATATAAATTGGTTAGTGTTTGGTGGTAGAATTGGTACCAAACTATAACCTTGAACGATTAGAATTGATTGGGAAATTATTGGAGTGAGATTGGTTATTGGTGGTTTTGGGTTGCACTTTGGGTAAAAAAATAGGGTATGTGTTGATTGGGAAGGAATTTTGGTTGTTTTTAGTTTACCAATAGGTTCCTTATGGAATTTTAGAGGGGAATGAGTCTTGGTATAAGTTGTAGGACCATTGAAGCCAGTTTTGGTAAATCTGGAAAACTATATCAGTTGCTGTGATCTGGCTTTGGATAAGCTTCACTCGAGTGAGGTAAGGTCTTACTCGAGTGCAGTATGAAATTTTGGGTATTTTGGTTAAGTTTTCAGGAAGAAATCATGAGTAAACTTCTTCATATTCTAGTAACATGCATTATTACTCGAGTATATATGGTATCACTCGAGTGCAAGTGCATGTAGCACTATAGGTGAGCATCTCGGGTTATCACTTGCAGGCAAATGATCAAGAGTACGCATGGTCACTCACGAGCATTGGGAAGTCACTCGAGTGCTAGGGCTAGTACTCGAGTGTACTTGTCACCTAAGAATTGTAGTTGCTCTCGGGTTATCACTTCTTGCACCTCACTCGATGGGACTCGGGTGACTAAAGTACCATCACTCGAGTGCTTGTGTCTGTGCTCGAGTGAACTAACCACTTTGAGGAGTGTAGATGCTCTCAGGTACACACTTTTTGTATCTTACTCGCTAGGACTCGAGTACAATTAGGGGTAACACTCGAGTGAGGCCCTCTTCACTCGAGCGAGTCAGCCCAAAATTATTGTTCTTTTTCCGAAAAAGGTATCTTCAGGGTAGTTTCTTCGAACCCTTTAGGGATATGTTTAGACCTATAATAGCCACCTAAAAAGATTAAATGATAACCAACATAAAGTACTATGAAATTGAAAACTTGGAAACGAGATTGACGGGTTGTCCCTAATTTGGTTTGTAGGATTTGATATTTGCTGCCCTCAAGAACCCACGGTGCCAAAGAACTTCAAGAAGGAACAAGGTAGTGACTATTTCTATTGTAATATGCATTGAGAATACTTTGTGAATACATTGTGATGCTTTAAGTTCACAGCTAAAGCTAACGCATAGTGATACTTTATGATACATAGAGATCGCAGCAAAAGCTAACGCATAGAGTTTAAGGCCATGATTGCTGTCGTTTGTGGCATGAGCCATGATATATTGTGATGCTGTTTAACATGATCATATATGCTATGTGTTTGTGCACTGTGTGAGTGATTTGTTACTACTGGGATTCTCTTGAATCTCATTCTTTCCAATGACTAACATTTCAATAGGGCAAGTGGTTCTAAAGAGAATCGGGCAACCTAGAGGGATTAGGAACCTTTGGGGTATATTTGATTTTTAGGGAATTGGTTATCTACTTTTGAACTTGGGATTGCTATATATTTTGAGATGTAAATATTACATTTGATTTTGGTTATGTAATCCCCTAGTGGAGACCTATAAACCCTCAGATTATATATGTATAGAACCCAGGCGTTGCCGGGGATTTGGTTATACACTCTGATATGAATGAATGTAAATTAACTGTACAAGTAATTATATTCAAGTTTTGAAATTGAGACCAGGATAGGGAAGAGTTTTTGAAAGACTTTATGAAAAAATCCTACTGTAAGCTAGGAGGTTGAAATGAGTTTAAACTATTCGACGGTCTCTTATCCAATTTGATATCTAATTATAATTATGCTAATCAAAGAGAAACTTGTCATGAGGACACTGCTGAAGGGTCAGCACGACCACTGGAGTCTCCATCTCACACTGTTCTAAACCAAAAGTCGCATGGGGTACCGGCAAGAGAGGAAAGGGACCTTCAGTTTTAGGTCACCTAATTTTGTAAACATATGCCTCTGGTGTTCAAAGGGATCTTTGATCCTCAAGCGGCTGAAGATTAGCTGAATTGCCTTGAGATGATCTTTGAGGTCCTAGGATGCCCGTCTGAGGTAAAGGCACGCCTGGCTATCTACAAGTTAGAAGGCGATGTAGATTGCTGGTGGAGGAATATCTTTTTCACCCTGCGCAGTAGAATTGTGCCATTGACTTGGGAATTGTTCCAGTAAGAATTCAATGAGAAATACTTTCCAAAATCGGTGTGACTCGAGAGGGAAACAAAATTCCTGAACATCAGACAAGGGGACACGGAGAGCTTTGATGACTATCTTTCCTGTTTTATCCATTTGTCCCGGTATTCCTCCTATCTCTGGTATAAGGATAATAAAGAATGGAGTTGGGATATGCTCATTCCTAGGCTGAGGTGAGAGTTGAGGAAACAGTTAGTCACCCACTAATTCACCAAGTTAAACAAGGCAATGGAACAATGTAGGATTACAGAGAATAATTTAAGAGAAATGTATCCTGCTAAAGCTATTGGCCACTATAATAAACCTAGTAAGGGTAGTACCCCATAGAAGCATAAGGGACAAGGATCTTTATCTAGCAGTAGTGAAAAGCCCTAGCAGTCTGGGAACCGTGATCAACAGAGAACTCCTTTTACACTGTGGATTTGTCCTCACTATAATGAGTCACATTATAGTAGAACTTGTGAGGGTCGAATAATATGCTTCAATGTAAGCGGGTGGGGCATACTGCTATCGAATGCAAAGAGCCACGACCATATCAGAGGCTGAAAACTCAGGGCCGAGTATTCGCTATGACCCACAAGGAGGCCCGTAAATCTCCTGAGTTGATACAAGGTAAAATTTCTCTTAATGGCTATCTGTTGCAAGTTCTGTTTGACTCGAGTGCAAGTCCTATTTGACTCTGGTGCAAGTCACTCCTTTATTGCCTATGATTGCGTGAAGCGCATGGGATTGCATGCACATAAATTACCATTTAATCTAATAGTGTCAACTCCGATGGGTGTTAAGGCCTTGACCACAGAAGATTGCTTGAATTGTGTTATAACTATGGAAGGGTGCTAATCTACTGTGGATTTGATTTGTCTGCCGCTTTAACAATTGGAAGTCATTTTGGGTTTTGATTGGTTAACAGCAAATAATGTGTTATTAGATTGTGGGAACAAGAGGATAGTATATCCTGCTTCTCAGAGGATCGAAGTTGTAAATGCCAATATGAATTTCCTTTCTACGGCTAAAGCTGAAAAATATCTTGAAAAGGGTTGCCAAAGGTATATGGTATTCCTCTCTGTGTAAAGGGAAACCAGTGAAACTTTAAGTAGTATACCCGTGGTAAATGAATTCCCTGAGGTATTTCCGGACGATCCTAGCGGATTACCTCCTGAAAGGGAAGTTCAGTTCCCGATCGACATTGTGTCTGGAGCTGGTTCTATATCTAAGGCCCCATACTATATGGCCCCAAATAAAATGGTGGAGTTAAAGAAACAAATAGAAGACTTGCTTGTGAAAGGGTTTATTAGACCCAGTGTATCACCTTGGGGAGCTCCAGTATTATTTGTGAAAAAGAAGGACGGGAGTCTTCATTTGTGTATTGACTACAAAGAACTAAATAAGATTACTGTCAAGAACAAGTACCCTCTTCCCAAAATTGAAGACCTCTTAGACCAATTATCTGGTTCATGTGTGTTTTCAAAAATTGATCTAAGGTCGGGGTATCATTAGCTACTAGTAAAAGCAGAAGATGCTCCAAAGACTGCTTTCTTGACAAGATATAGTTACTATGAGTTCTTGGTGATGCCATTTGGGCTAACCAATGCACCTACGGTATTCATGGATTACATGAACCGTATCTTTTGACAATATCTCGATCAGTTTGTTGTGGTATTTATTGATGATATTTTGATATACTCTAAGAGTAGAGAAGAGCATGAGCATCATTTGAGAATTGTATTGAATATATTGCGTGAAAAGTAGCTCTATGCCAAATTAAGTGCAAGTTTTGGCTATCAGAAGTGAAATTCTTAGGCCATGAAAAATTCTTTGTGGAGTTGAAAGAGAGGTTGACTACAGCACCTGTGTTGATTATACCTGATCCTAGCTTGACCTATGTTGTGTACAGTAATGCGAGTAAGCAGGGATTAAGGTGTGTCCTTATGAAGCAGGGACGTGTGGTAGCCTACACCTCTTGACAGCTTAAACATCATGAAATGAATTATCCTACACATGATATAGAGCTTGCGGCCATTGTGTTTGCCTTGAAAATTTGGAGGCATTATTTGCATGGTGTGACGGTAGAACTATACTGCAACCACAAGAGTCTCAAGTATCTGTATGATAAGAAAGAATTGAACATGAGACAGTGTCACTGGATGGAGTTGCTTAAGAACTACAACCTGGAAATTAAATATCATCAGGGCAAGGCAAATATAGTCGCTAATACTCTTAGTCAGAAGACTATGCTTGTAGCAGCTGTGATGATACAGGAGGGGAAATTGATAGAAGATTTTCGTGATTTGAATATGTCAAATCAGATCCTTTGTGCTAACTATACCATTTCCCAAGAGGAAAGTGACTTGATGGTTGAGATTAAAGAAGCTCAGAGGCAAGATGGCTTGGATACAATGCAATCTAGCTCGAATTGAATAGGGAGAAGCCCAGGGCTATGATCTATCGCCTAGTGGATTGGTTTGCTATCAGAAGATAATCTGTGTTCCACTTAAGGCAGAGTTGAGACGGAAGATTTTGGATGAGGCACACAAGAGCCTATACACTCTTCATCAAGGCATGACCAAAATGTATCATAACCTGAAGTCTGTGTATTGGTGGCCGAGGATGAAGACTGATGTGATGAAATACGTGGCACGGTGTCTTACTTGCCAGAAGGTAAAAATCGAGCACTAGAGACCACCAGGTTTATTGCAGAGTCCAGAGATTCTGGATGGAAATGGGAAAGTGTAACCATGGATCTTGTTGTAGGATTGCCAAGATTAGGAATTACGATGCGATCTGGGTGATTATGGTTGGTTAACGAAGTCGGCACACTTCATACCGATCAATGCTGATTATTCTTTGAACAAGCTGGAAGAGATTTATATTCAGGAAATTGTGAAACTCCATGGCGTACCAAAGAACATCATTTCTAGTCGAGATCCCCTGTTCACTTTGAGATTCTAGAGAGCGTTGCATGAGGCACTGGGTACTCAGCTAAGATTCAATATAGCTTATTATCCTTAAACAGATGGACAACCAGAGAGGACTATTCAGACACTGGAGGATATGTTACGGGCATGTGTTCTTGACTTTAAAGGAAGTTGGGATCGCTTCCTTCCACTTGCTGAGTTCGCCTACAACAATAGCTATCATGCGAGCATCCAAATGGCTCCGTATGAAGCGTTGTACGGAAGGACGTGCCAATCACCTTTGTGCTGGAATGAGTTATTAGAAAGGAAGCTGTATGGACCATATCTTATTGATCAAACCTCAGCACAGATTCAGATTATTCATAAGAGGTTGCTTGCAGTGCAGAGTCATTAGAAAATCTACACTGACAAGAGAAGACGGCCTCCAGAGTTTAAAGTTGGTGACCATATATTTCTGAGGGTATCTCTTGTCACTGGCGTGGGGTGAGCAATCAAGTGAAAGAAGTTGAGCCCAAGATATATAGGTCCTTTTAAGATTCTTGCGAGAATTGGGCCTGTTGCTTATCGAGTAGCCCTACCCTTAAACTTGAGCAAGCTCCACGACGTGTTTCACATTTCCTAATTAAAGAAGTACCAACCGAATCCCTCTCACATCATTGAGTATGAGGATATCGAGATACAAGATAACTTCATGTATGCGGTGGAGCTAGAGCATATCATTGGCCGGGAAGAATGACAGCTCAGACACCAAAGCATCCCATCTCTGAAGGTGATCTGGAAAGGAATGACTCAGAGAGAGGCAACTTGGGAAACGGAAGAAGATATGCGAAAAAGGTATCTGAAGTTTATGGCTCAAGTGGTGTAACAATTTCGAGGACGAAATTTAATTTTTAGGGGGAGAATTATAAGATCCTAAATTTTCATTAAGGGCTAATGACCCCAAAAGCGATGTAATTAATGTTAATTAAACACTTATGAAGTAAATAATGTGAGTTGTGATGTAAAATGTGTTTGATGATGATGATATATGTGTCATGACAATCAGGGGTAAAATGGTAAATTTACTGACCGATTGGTCAGTTACCAAAGAGGAAACTCATAGGTAACTTAAGATCAATGGCTAAGATTTGTTAAGAAAGAGGTGAAATCAAGTGTGCTTGGGTTATATAGATTCATGAAAGGAGGCATGAGATCTTGCCAAGTGTCATTATGATGGCCATAGGATTGGTCAAAGTTTCAAAAACACTCTCCTCTCTCCCTCCAAGTCGGCTAAGTTGCTTAAGAGGGCATGAAAATATGCAAATTCATCTATATCTCATTCTCTCTCTCATCATTCTCCATTTTCACTAAAACAAGGCATGAAAGAGAAAGACAAAGGTAAGTATTTGACCTTGAAAATGATCTCTTTGGCCCAAATGCTATTCTCTAAAGTTGTTCATGGTGTTTAGAGCTTCCTTGCTATGGTTTTAGAATTTTGAGAAGAGGTGTTTTGGTATTTAAACAAATTTAAAAGTCGGAGAATCAAGGTTTTGATTCTAGCAAAGTGAAGAGGAAAACATTTGATGTATTTTGGTATATTTGTGATTATTTTTTATTGGGTTTTGGAAATTTTGGAATTTTGCCCTAATTTCTTGTGATTTTGAAAGATATAAATTGGTTAGTGTTTGGTGGTAGAATTGGTACCAAACTATAACCTTGAACTATTAGAAGTGATTGGGAAATTGTAGGTGTGAGATTGGTTATTGGTGGTTTTGGGTTACACTTTGGGTAAAAAATAGGGTATGTGTTCATTGGGAAGGAATTTTGGTTATTTTGAGTTTACCAATAGGTTCCTTATGGAATTTTAGAGGGGAATGAGTTTTGGTATAAGTTTTGGGACCATTGGAGCCAATTTTGGTAAATCTGGAAAACCATATCAGTTGCTGCGATGTTGTTTCTTATAAGCTTCACTTAAATGAGTTAGGGTCTCACTTGAGTGTAGTATGAAATTCTAGGTATTTTGGTTAAGTCTTCAGGCAGAAATCGCTAGTGAACTTCTTCATCTTTGAGTGACATACGTGATCACTTGAGTGTATATGGTATCACTCAAGTGCAAGTGCATGTAGCACTATGGGTGAGTATCTCAGGTTATCACTCGCAGGAAAATGATCAAGAGTACGCATGGGCACTCGCAAGCATTGGGAAGTCACTCGAGTGCTATGGCTAGTACTCGAGTGCACTTGTCACCCGAGAATTCTAGTTGCTCTCAGGTTGTCACTTCTTGCACCTCACTCGATGGGACTTGGGTGACTAAAGTACCATCACTCGAGTGCTTATGTATGTGCTTGAGTGAACTAACCACTCTAAGGAGTGTCGATGCTCTCGTGTACACACTTTCTATATCTCACTCACTGGGACTTGAGTGCAATTGGGGGTAACAATCGAGTGAGGCCTTCTTCACTCAAGTGAGTCAGCCTAAAATTAGTGTTCTTTTTCTAAAAAAGGTATATACAGGGTAGTTTCTTCCAACTCTTTAGGGATATTTTTAGGCCTATAATAGCCATCTAAAGAGACTAAATGATAACCAACATAAAGTACTACTAAATTGGAAAACTTGGAAAAGAGATTGATGGGTTGTCCCTGATTTGGTTTATAGGATTTGATATCTGCCGCCCTCGAGAGCCCACGATGCCGAAGAACGTCAGGAAGGAACAAGGTAGTGACTCTTTCTCTTATACTGTGTGTGAAACATTGTATGTATGTTTGTCATGCATTGAGAATACTTTGTGGATACATTGTGATGCTTTGAGTTCGCAGTGAAAGCTGACGCATAGAGTTTATAGCCATGAGTGCTATCATTTGTGGTGTGAGCCATGATACATTGTGATGCTACTTAACATGATCATATATGCTATGTGTTTGTGCATTGTGTGAGTGATTTGTTACTACTGGGATTCTCTTGAATCTCATTCTTTCCAATGACTAGCATTTCAGATAGGGCAAGTGTCTCTAAAGAGTAGCGAGCAACCTGTAGCGATTAAGACCCTTTGGGGTATATTTGACTTTTTGGGAATTGGTTATCTACTTTTGAACTTAGGATTATTGTATATTTTGAAATGTAAATACTAAATTTGATTTTGGACATGTAATCCCCTGGTAGAGACTTATAAACCCTCAGATTATATATGTATAGAACCCAAGTGTTGCCAGGGATTTGGTTATACACTCTTATATGAGTGAATGTAAATTAATTGCACAAGTAATTATATTCGAGTTTTGAAATTGAGACTATGGTAGGGAAGAGTTTTCGAAAGACTTTGTGAAAATCCTACTGTAAGGTAGGAAGTTGAAATGAGGTTAAACTATCCGACGGTCTCTAATCCAATTTAATTAAGTGATATCAAATCATAATTATGTTAATCAAGGCAGGGGGTTACATTCTGCTCTTCACTCACAGGACTCGAGTGCAATCCTTCTCCTTACTCGAGTATTACCAGTCTTGCTCGAGTGCTCTTCACATTTCTCTGGTCATAATTCTTCTGAGGTTAACACTTTCATGTCAACACTTGCATAACTCGGGTGAAAACCTTTACTTTACTCGTGTGCATTGTCATTCACTCAAGTGTAGCTAAAATACTTCCACTTCACAGCCACTTTCGGACAATACTCGCATCTAAATATTCAAGGGTGTGCTTTTGGACTCGTGAGTGTACTGAGTGCCACGTCAGACTTGATTGATTCGTTTGACTCTAAATATGGCAAGTAACATATCATCATAAAGCTCTTGTCATTTACATTCCAATACAAAAAGAATAAGCTCCAAACTCATAGTATTCTGCAAGTTATGATCGAAGGAGTGTCTATTGCACTTAACAAAACAAGCATCAACTTCCAGAAGGTGTATCTCTCAGCATATAACTTCAAATTTGACCCATTACCTATCAATGGAAACTTATTTGAGTCTAGTTTCATATGGTACTTGTTTCATCTCAATCCGATGTGTATTTTGAGAGTTATATTCAAAACACTGAACCTGTCTTGAAAAGTGATGGTGATTTCAATGTCATATTCCACGATTCATATCTCTTTCATCTAACCTTCTTTCCATGTGATCTTGGGGTACATTTTTCGTGTTGTGAGTCTTCTTTCATATGTTACCCATTTCAGCTGAATCCAACATGTGGTTTGAGAGATATGGCCAAATACTAGACCTCTGTCAGGCTGAACAGAAAATAGAGGAGAGCAAAGTGCCCTAACACCGAGTGTGTATTTCCTTCACTCAAGTGCTATAGTGCTGCACTTGCTACAGTGAATATGCACTTTTAGTCTGCACCTTGAGTGCTACAGTGATTTGCATGCTACAGTACTTGCATGCTACAGTGCCAAACAGTTATCGATTTCTGCAATACCGATAGCTACAGTGCCGACTACTACAGTGCCAAATAGTGTTGTCTAATTTCCTTCTGACCATAAAAATCTCATAGTTATTTTTAAAAACTTGAATCTTGATATTTCCATTAGATCTTGCAAGTTGTTCTTTCTTTAATATCTTTCGTTTTAATTTTCCTCTTGATAATCATTCTCCATAATCCAAGTAGGCAGCTTCTTGACTATCTTCAATTTCTTTCTTCTTCTTCCTTTTGTTCATTCTCATCAATTCAATGACTTCTTTATATATTTGATCATTTTGTCTTCTCATTCTTCCTCTATAATTCAACTTCATAAATCTACATGATATTACACATTAAACGCAACAATTAGTCAAAGTATAAATAAATACATAAACTTTTTGCTCTTATCATTTCTCATCTATATTTGACATCATAAAACTAATCATATCTAACATTCTGTCCCTTTTTTATGATGAAAAATCCTACAAGAAAAATGTGTGAATATCAACAATTTGAATGCAGCATATTTTTCTTGCCTTTTTCTCCCCATATTTGACATCAGCAAAAAGTTTGAAATAAAAAGCAGTAAGGCTAGAAGTGAATGTGTCAAGAAAAAAATTTTCTCTCTCCCTTTATTTGAAAGTATTTTCATTTTTATAGAACAGAAAATAGATTTAGAGAGGTTTTCAGGAAATCTTTTATAATCAAGACAATATGAAAATTGAAGATATGAAACGTATTCTTCAAATATAAAGAGTAAGGATTAGAAATGCTCATGTATATTTTGAAAAATGATGAAGCGCTTCATGAAGTCTGGTGCTTTATTCTTTGGCAATGCTAGTTCATGATCTTGTGTTCACCACACTCCTGCTATGCAACTCTGATGTTGTTGCCAGGATTCTCCAATTGAGTTGAGGTTTTGTTCAACATGCTCAATCATCATTTGTATTGGCATATGTATTTCTTGCTTTGAATGTTGCAGCCAACATATTTTACTTGATTGAAAATATACATGAGAGTAGAAACTTGAATGGTTTTATTTGAACATTCTTTCTTCCCAACAAACTTTCTAGCATATTTGAAAACAATTTTGCTTTTCTCAATAGAATCGACAATTGGTTGAAAGACAATCTTATGTAGATTCTAAAATTAGTTTTACGAAAATCACAAGAATTGAAACTATTTACCTTAAGTTCATCTCGAGCTCCAGAGGGTGATTTTTCATGTTTTATAATGAACTCTTTTTTTTGGAAATCCTCTTCTTCTTGCCTATCCATGTTGACTATATGAAAGTGTTTTATGATTTCTCCTTCTTCATCATCAACTTCCACTTGTTCATGAACAGTATATATGCAACATATAGTTTCACATGAACTATCAACACCTTCAACTTCAAGACACTTATTAGAAGTATACATAGAATCAAGAGTGTCCTAGATATGTTTAGCATTAGAACAAAATCTAATTTTTTAAAAATCATTTTCGGTTAAAGCACTATACAAAATTTTCATTGCTTTAATGCTCAATGAAAATATTTTCTTTTCTCTTTCTATCCAATCCTTTCTTGGTTTGAAATCAAAAGCATTTGTAAGAAAATTCCAAATATCAAAATCATACGCTTTTATAAAACTATTCATTCTAGCTTTCCAAAACCCAAAATCAATATCTTTCAAAAAAGGTGGGATTATATAGTCAAAACCTTCTGAAAATGAGTAATACCCAAACTCAGCCATTGATAACTCTTGAGATGGTTAAGTCCTTTAAACAAGAGCCCAAACTCTGATACCAAATGTTAGAACTGGCTGACACCCAAGAGAGGGTGAATTGGGTGTAAGATAGAAACTTAAGAACTTTGAAAAACTTTTTGTATCATAATGAAAATGTAAGTATGAAACTAATGAATCATAAATCAATAGTTAGGCAAAATAATATATATTGGAAATATAAGATCTTAGGGAAGAGAATATTCAAACTGTGATTTATCCTGGTTTCATCTAATTTGTGATGGCCTACATCCAGTCCCAGGCTCCTCCTGAGATTTTCAAATCCACTATCTTCTTGTTTAATCCGGGTACAAGAAAAGCCTCTAAATTCCACAAGTTTAGTCGGGTACTTGTGAAACCTTTTACAAATCTTTCACTTAAATACTCCCCCTTATGGCAAGTCTTATGATCAGAGCAATCTTGAAGACCTTCCTCTCCTACTTACCTATGCAAGTCTGACGAGCAGCAATGTTATCTCCTACTTACACCTCTGTAAGTCTTATGAGTAGCAACGTTCTCTACTGCTTGCACCTTGTAAGTTTTACAAGCAGAATATCTTATCGGTGATTCTCTCTACAGCTTCCCCTGTAAGGAAATCAACCTAGTCAAGGTTCCTCTACCTTGAGATCAATTCAGAAATGTAGTTGAAAGTGTTTACAGACTCTCTCACAAACTAGATATAATGAACACTATGGTAAAATACAAATAATCACTCTCTCAATGGTAACTAATATAGAAACTACAGAATAAAGAGTTTTTGGGTTGAAGTGTATCACTTATGATATTCGTATGTTGTAGTCATTGCTCTATTCTCAGCTACTCTTCTCTAAATGCTACCATATTTATAGATTAGTTGTAGAAGATAACTGTTTTAAGCATTCATCCGTTGGATCCCATTGCTTCGTTGACCATTAAGTGCATTTGAAAAAACTAGCTACTATGAGATTTTTGTTATAGAGTAGAGTGTCCGATTCAAGAGCGGGATGTTTCATTATGAGTTGTACGTCATGTTGTGAAGCAGCATGTCTCATAGAGGAGTGGAATGTGAGTGTTTGAATATTCGACAGTCTTTCATGGTGTATCAGTTGCTTGTCGTGGTAGGTAGCCATCATTCGGTGTGTAATGATGATTTCTGGCATAATTGACTTTCTTATTTGAATTTGCAATCCGAACGTTTAATATCATGTTTCACACTTGAAATATATATTAGTTAACATTTAGATATGATAACAAGTGAAAACACAATGATTCAATAACATTTAACCAAATTCAGAACGTTCGTTGAGTGACTTTGTTTCATTTTGGTTTCTTAGAATCTCATTCAAGTTCTTCAACTCTCACTCGAGTACTTGTGTGTTTTATACTACAGACTTCAGCTTCTGTGTAACAGTTGCATCATTTTTTTCAAGAGTGTGATTTTGTACTCACAAGTGATATGGGCCATCACTTGAGTGCACTGAGCCTTACTCGATTGGATAGTATGTTTCAGCTTCTGGAGTTCTTTTTTAATAACACTTCCTTCAGTATTTTTATAAGTGTCTCTTGGACTTTCATGTGTTATGCTTCGTCACTCGAGTGCTGTAGGTCTCACTCTACTACACTTTATGCTTTCAAGCTTCAACTCACTCTTAGGCAAACACTTGCTCGCAGGACTCGAGTACAATCCTTCTCCTCACTCGAGTGTTACCTATCATGCTTGAGTGCTCTTCACATTTCTCTGGTCATATTTCTTCTCAGGTTAACACTTTCATGTCAACAATTGCATAACTCAAGTGCAAACCTTTACTTCACTCGAGTACATTGTCATTCACTCAAGTGTAGCTAAAATACTTCCACTTCATAGCCACGTTTGGACAACACTCGCATCTAAATATTCAAGGGTGTGTTTTTGGACTCGCGAGTATACTGAGTGCCACGTCAGACTTGATTGATTCATTTGACTCCAAATATGGCAAGTAACTTATCATCAGAAAGCTCTTGTCATTTACATTCAGATGTAAAAAGAATCAGCTGCAAACTCATTGTATTCTGCGAGTTCTAATCGAAAGAGTGTCTATTGCACTAGATAGTACAACTGTCAACTTCCAAAAGGTGTATCTCTCAGCATATAACTTCAAATTTAATCGATTACCTATCCACGGAAAGCTATTTGAGTCTAGTTTCATATAGTACCAATTTTGTCTCAATATGATGTGTATTTTGAGAGTTATGTCCAAAATACCGAACATATCTTGAAAAGTCACAGTGATTTCAGTGTCATCTTCCATAATTCATATCTTTTTCATATGACCTTCTTTCCATGTGATCTTAGTGTACATTTTTTGTGTTGTGAGTCTTCTTTCATATACAACCGGTTTCAGCTCAATCTGATGTGTGGTTTGAGAAATATGGACAAAATACTGAACCTCTGTCAGGCTAAACAGCAAACATAGTAGAATAGAGTGACCTGACACTCAAGTGTGTTCTTCCTTCACTCTTGTGCTACAGTACTGTACTTGCTACAGTGAATCTACACTTTCATTCTGTACCTCGAGTGCTATAGTGATTTACATGCTATAGTACCAAATAGTACTGCCTAATTTCCTTCTGACCATAGAAATCTTAGAGTTATTTCTAATAACTTGAATCTTGATATTCCCATTAGATCTTGCAAGTTCTTCTTTCTTCAATATCTTTGTTTTTGATTTTTCCTCTTGATAATCATTCTTTATAATCCAAGTAGGTAGCTCCTTGGCTATCTTCAATGTCATTCTTCTTCTCCCTTTTGTTCATTCTCATCAATTCAATGACTTCTTTGTATATTTGATAATTATGTATTCTCATTTTTCCTCCATAATTCAACTTGATAAATCTGCATGATATTACACATTAAACACAGTAATTAGTCAAAGTATTAAAAAATACATAAACTTGTTGCTCTTATCATTTCTCATCTATATTTAACATTTTCAAAACTAATCATATTTTACAATGTATGCCTCATGAGCTCTCTCCGATGTCCTAACACGAGAACTATTACTTGAAAAATGTTAAATTGATGGAGTAAGACAAAAGTCTAAGTAACTGGCTATCCAACTTATTACACATGTTGATATGTGCTCATGGGGTGCCAAGTGGAATAGTTTATATATAAAGTATTAAAGATATAATTCACAAAGTTTAATATCACAAGTTTTATATCACATATTAAGTATCATAAATTTCATATCACATTTTCCATATCCAAATTTCTATAACACAAATTCCCATTTGCCTCCCATTAATCTAACCGAACTGCCTTATTTCTGCTGACTAGAACCATGGGCTAAGTTATTATCCATGTTACTGGTTACTCAAAAAGCTCTCTGGTCAAGTGATAAAGATCGGCCAAAATCCATAGAGTACATGCTCAGACCATGGGTCTTTTCCCCTTATTGAACTACTAGTGTGTCGCAACCCTTATTGAACTAGTAGGGTAGTCCCTCAATGAACTAGTGAGACAATAGAAAGCCAACCATTATGTACCAATGGAGACTATACCACGTAGTAGAAATAATTTACTCCATCTCATCCTAAACCAATTATCACGATAGTTATCAAAAAATAGCTCAACAAAAAATTTCCCAAAATTTCCACATTCATATAAGGATATTCAAATCATCTACATGTACAGGACATAATGTCTCAATTCTCAGTTCATATTTATATATGTATATTTTACCATTCAAATCATAAGGTTCCACAAGGCAATTTTATATCAAAATACTCCTCAATTTCATGATATCTTTCTCAATCACAATAACCCTTTACAAATTAAAATATCTAATAAATATTAACATACTGTTTTCAATCTCATAATTATTTTACAAAATACTTACAAACATCATACCATCACACATAAAAATTGGAAAGTGGTTACCTCTTGCCAAAGCAAATTATAACCGCACTGCTCCTAATCCAAGAGCTCAAACATAAAGAAAGAATCAATTTACAATAATCAATTTACCAAAATTAATAACTCATTGAGTTATTTGAGATAATTTATTACTAACTTCTAATTTTCAAATTACTAATTAATAATTGTTATATTTAATTACACACACACATATTTTCAACCATATATTTACTCATATAGTTAAAGTTTGTACTCTCTAAGCAAAGGAAGATTTCTCAAATCTCCCACAGACCACAAGTAATTTTTGTAACAGAAGTTCCATTTCCTCTAACAATCCAAATTACTTAACTAAATGATGGACAACTACCAAAAATCTTACTTTTACAAAAATCCCAAAGTTTTAAAAATCTAAAACTCCATTAAAATTCTAACCTTCAAATTTTCGGCTTAAATCTCAAAGCTAAACCAATAAAAATTCAATAATACCTCCAAAAAACCCAAATAAATCATTTAACCCAAATTTAATCAGTTAAAAAGTCCAATATAGAATTATTTACAAGCTGATTATGTAGAAAATTTATTATAAAATCTTATACCAACTAAATAATAGATATAAACCGATTAAACTTTCAATAATTAAACTAAATAAATCACTTAAACCTTATTTAGAAACATCCTATAGGACATGAATCCTAAACTTTTTAAGTAGAAAATAAATTTTAAATTCCTAAAACAATCAACTAACAAATCTAGACCAATTAAAATTAACTATTAATCATCCTCTACATATATATAGTTATCTATTGTCAAAACTCAAAACTTGTTCAAAATCCTAATCCTAAAATATTCTCTAATCAGCACGAAATTACTATCATAAGAAAGACAAAATTATTAAGAACATTTTTCATGAAAGGAGTTTCGTGATTATAAGTGATTTGAGTACCAAAATTATCTGATAAATTTAAAATCTTACCTGTTGGAATCGCAGCATCTGGTCCTTATCACCTTCTCACCAAAACATAAATGAAAGTGCTAGGGGAGTGGTATTAAGAATACCCCTCACGTACTTTTGACTAAAGGGCTGCGTGCCCTTTAGTCAATTTTTTTATCACTTCCACCGAAAGTGAGAGTTTTTTTAATCATATTTTAACAAGATTCTCCTTTTCTTTTTATTCCAAAAGTTACGAACTATATTTATTTTTTATAAATAATTATTTTCTAATTATAATCACATCCCAAAAAAAATAAGGATGTTACATTTACTGGCTTGGGACATGCTATTTTAAAACAATAAGAAGAATCCAAATCCATATCAACAAGTGTGTCTACAATTTTAAAGAAGGAAACAAAATACTATATCCAGTTCTTAATATAAAAGTTGGTTGACTAATTTGGGTATATTAATGAAATTAATTATGTTAGTTAATTGTAAAAATTGTATGTTAGTTTTCCTACAATACCATATTTCATTATGGTTACCTTTTGATAAAAACCCTTTAATGTGTGGAATCAATAGGGATACTTTAGGAAAAAAAATGTAAATTTATGATATAAAGTAGATTGAGTGATCAAATTCAAGAGATACTTTGATGCATCTAGTCGTGATAGCATAGACAAATTGGACAGAGCAAACCTACACACAAAAGCTTGAAATAACACATATTTAGTGAATGTTTGGCTTCCCATTTTGTTAAGCCTACTTTGTCTATGAAATCGTGGCCAGAAGCATGAAGCCTTTTTTATGTGATGTATATGTAATGTGTAACGTCATTATTTCAAAGCATATAGATGAGTTTAAACAGGTAATGTCTTCAAACCAGAGATGAGAAATTGCTTGTAAACAGTTGGGATCCTGACTTCAATACAGACTTCGAACCTATACATGAGTGGGTTTTTAAAAACTTTCTAAAATATTTTCAGTGTGGTCTCGTATTGGTTTGTAGTTTCATTACAAGCTATTCGTTTTTAGTTCTATTTGTTACTATCAGAGTGTTTACTAAAGAGTTCTCTGCTAAAACTTACATTGCGCTTGTGAACTAATGGGTACTAAGAATACTGTTACCTGATTCTAGTTCAATTATCACATTTCAGTACTAACATTCAAGGATATGGCTATACAATTCAAAAATTAGACAACCAATGAAATGTAAATCTCTAAGTCTTGTTCCCTACTGGTCCATGATTACATTCTTCCCTTTAGAGCTGCTTGCCCGTGCTGTAAATTGGTATTTGGAAAGGGGAGAGATTCAAAGAATCTCAGTAGTAACATATATCACTTATATAAAATGCATACATAAAACATGCTAGATCAACCATGATATCATAACACATCGCACATTCAATATTCAGATATATTCACATTATGCAGCATAGTTCACATTCTTGGGACACATTAGTCCCTTCTTATAGCGCTGGGTATTCTATTGGGCCTTTGCCCTTCTCAATCTGAATGCTTAATAGGCTTTATTGTCTATTTCGTGTTCACAACACAAGGATTCATAATGGTAAACATGCATGTAAAAGAATACATAATATGTCAGGGAAAAGCTACTACCTTGTAGCCTTTCAAGTCGTATTCTTGTTATTAGTATCTTGGGCGTCCCGGGTAGATATCAAACCCTATAGGTTAGAATTCACGATCGGACGAGTTATTGCTTATCCAAGTTCTTTGATAACTCAAGATACTTGAGTTAGTTATCTTTAAGATCAATGCTTTTTACCTATTGTATAGTTAATATGCCTACACTAGCCCCTAAGTGCTTAATTTTACCCTTAGAGTTCAACTTTATTACAATTGACCCCAAGTACATTCTACCCTTAGATATCCATCTTATTACAATTCACCCAAGTACTAGTACATATCTCTACCCTTAGATTTCAAGCTTAATTACAATTCATTCCTAATTTCTCATTTTAGCATGCCAAGCCTATGCTGCCAGAATTTTTACCTAACTTTGAAAAATAATAACTTAATTTATAAATCTCCAATTAAGGTGGTTCATGTTAGACATTAACATATGAATAGTTTTGATGATGTCAAATATGAGCAAAAATTTTGTATAATATGCTTATCTTCTACATTGACTAACTACTGTATTTAATGTTGTATACCCTGTAGATTAGTCATAAACCCGACGGTGGGTTGATTTTATTTTGCTTATAATGTCTCATAAATGAAGAATGATCATCAAGAAGAAAATTAAGAGGCAAGGGATTGAAGAAATAAGAAATTGTAAGATCTAATAAAAATATCAAGATTCAATATTAGTCAAGCAAAGGAGGAAGAAGATTGAAGATATTCAAGAAGATATCTAGTTGGGTTATGAAGAATAATCATCAAAGGCAAAACAAGAAGAAAGAGATTGAAGAAAGAAGAAGAAAGATTGAAGAAAGAAGAACTTGCAAGATCACATGAGAATATGAAGATCCAAGTTATTAGAAGTGATACTGAAGGTTTCTATGGTCGAATAAAGGTTGGAATAGGTCAATACGAAGCTAAAATGACTTGTATGGAAGTTGTGGAACTTTCCAAAGGTGTTCCTTTGAGTTTTAACTCTCTACCATGTTTTAAAGGACATTATTCGAGTGGTTACTCGAGTAATGGACATGGTCACTCAAGCAACTACTCGAGTAATCTGCATTTTTATTGTACTATATTTTCGCGTGACAGGATAGAGGTTTGGTATTTTAGATATATCTCTCTAACCAAAAGTCTGATTTATATGAAACTAGACTCCCAACACGAACTATGGACACTAAGATCACATTAAAAAGAGTTCATATGAGAGAGATATGATCTGTTGAAGTTGACATATGAATCACTGTCATATTCCAGGACAGCTTCGGTATTTTGGATATAACTCTCAAACTACACATCAGATTGCAATGAAACTAGTGCCATATGAAAGTAGACTCAAAGCTTTCCATGGATAGGTAATTTGGCCTATTTGAAGTTATATCCTAAGAGCTATGCCTTCTGAAAGTTGCTGCTTGTGATTTCAAAGATTGTCTAAGAATAGTAGATACTCTTTGGATCATAACTTTCTATATACAACGAGTTTGGAGCTGATTCTTGTTGCATTAGAATGTAGACTATGAGAGCTTTCTAACGACATATAATTTGCCATGTTTTGAATCAAAATAAAAAGATCACTTGAAGGGGCTACTCGAGTAATATGCAAAGTTATTTAAAATTTACTCGAGGGACCACTCGAGTAATGTGTGAGAATTTGTTCCAGTAAGCTCTCTGTCAAGAATTTCGTGAGATTACTTAAAGGGATCACTCGAGTTATCTATAGATTTATTTGAGACATTACTTAAGTGACCACTCAAGTCTCACTTGAGTAATCAGAGAAGAAATCATCCAGTAGCTCTTGGCCAAGATTTGAGTGACATTATTCGAGGGAGCACTCAAGTAACATGAAATGAAAAGAAAGCATTACTCAAGGGAGCACTCGAGTAATGAAGTTAGAAATTTTCTCGGCCAGATTTTGAATGTGATTACTCAAGGGATCACTCAAGTAATGACCCAGGCTTACTCAAGTGACCACTTGAGTAATGCTTCCCAGGAGAACAAAACAACATACCGAAGCTTTCAAAAATCATGGGATTGATTATGAAACTCACTCTTCTTGTTTCTAATCATTCTAACACTTCATTATATTAGGGTTTAATGCATTTCTCTAGGAATACAATGAAGATGATGCGAAGTGACGAAAGTTGACTTTAAGGAAGCAGAGCATCAACATTCGTAACAGCTAGTTTTCAAATTCAAGCAAATGGACAAATGAAGGAACAAGACTGAATAGATAAGTAAAAATACTCACAACGGTTATATCCTACTACTCTATAAATATAGAAGATTCAAGTAGAGCAACAATAACACCAACGAGAACACAACAGCATAAACATGCTTATATCATAAGTTATCCATCTCGACCCAAATACTCTATGTTCTTATATGTTTTCTATATCATGTATATTTGAGAGAGAGATTATTTGTACTTTAGTGTTTATCTTCTTCACTTCTGAGAGAGAAGATTGATTGTAATCTTTCATCATCAAAGTTGTATCCTTACAGGGTATGTAAGGGATAGTAACTTGGCTGTAACCTTACGGTGTGTAAGGGGGAGTAATTCAGTGAGAGATTTGTAGAAGGCTTCGCAAGTGTCTGGCTAAACTTGTGGGTTGTAAAGGCTTTTCTTGTACCTGGATTAAACAAGAAGATAATGGATTTGAAAATCTCAAGAGGATCCTGGGGACTGGACGTAGGCCATCGTAAATTGGACCGAACCAGGATAAATCACAGTTTGCATACTCTCTTCCTTAAACTCTTATATTTCCAATATATATTAACTGTTGATTTATGATTCATTACTTTTATATTTATTGCTTCCTCTAAGATGCAAAAAGATTTTCAAAGTTCTTAGGATCTTTATCTTACACCCAATTCACCCCCTCTTGGGTGTCAACCGGTTCTAATAGTTCAAAGTCCTATGTGACGACCCTCTTTAAGTCTCTTTCAGGGGAAAAATACCCCTTATTGCCAATTACATGTACACTATTCAAGAAACTCCAATTAATCGTTACTGCCATAAATATCATGCTAGATTTAATGTCTATCTTCAACAGGTCATATCTCATAATATACTAATTCAAATGCCATATATTATATAACAAATTGTCTACTATTATTCTAGAAAGTTTCATGGTTATTGAATAACATTTGGTCAATTAAATACGCGCCACAAACATCCTTCCATGAATCTTATAGCATTAAACCTAAGCAATATCAAATTCCAATTCATCCAAAAGCATAACCCTAGAGTACCCCCACTCAATTTTCATGTAGAATCTAATGGTGGCCTTAAAGTCACTAAAATCACATTCCTTCTTGCTGTCCTACACCTGACCAAAACTAACCTCCCAAACTAACAATCATCAAGTTTGCAAATTCACCAATAAACTAGTCTAGTAACCTCTGCAAACATCATATTTCATCATAATCATGCTTAAAACAACATCAAACTCTAATCTCATGCTTTGACTAAACTAGGGAAGCACCAAGGAAATCATAAAACTCAACCAAACAACGCAATACTAGGTTCAAATTGAACTTAGACTTACATCTTCTACTTGCTAAGGCTTGTTCCTTGTTTCCAACTTTGGCACTTGTTTGGCAGCCCAAAACACCTCCCCTTAAGAAACAAAAGCCATAGGATTGTAGCTCTTAGCAAGGAGAACAATGTATATAAAGACCTCAAGAGGTAGAAAGGTGATTTAGCAAGTGAAAATTGAGCAAGATCACTTACACTACTACAAAAGAAGAATTTAACGGTGCCCGCTAATAGTTTTTTTTTCAAAAAAAAAAGTTTAGAAGCTACAACACTTCCTAATATAAGTGCCAAAACGTAGTATTAGGATTGTGCAGCACTTTTCTAAACAAGCGCTATACAAAACATTTATTTAAAAAAATAAACAAAAGCCAAAGCTATGGTGCTTCTCAAGAAAGCATCGTAGCTGGAATCATTTTTTAGATTTTTTGTATTTGAAAAAACCCTTATTCATCACTTAAAAATAAAGTGGCAAATAAGGGTGGGAGTAACTATTGTTCAGAATCTCATGTTGTAGTAAGTTAAAAGAGATCAAGTTTCAAGACATTATTATATTGAACTCAAAAGATGACCAAAAGATAGAAAGAGAAGGTAGTATTTCTAGATCAAATACTATAACCAATTAATTAATCTAAATTTGAAACCTTATTAGAGTGTAATATTTTAGTTACTGACATGGTTATTAATGTAATATTAAACCAGAAGATTCAATAATAAAAACTAAAAGACAAAATGATAAAGTACATGAATTAGAAGCTCGTAATATCTGAGTTAAAAAAAATCACTGGCGTGCTTCATTCTTGAGTTCCAAAAAAATTTTTAAAAAATAAAAATTCTACACCTTAGCCGTCGCTTTTAAGGAAAATGCTAGCCATGGACCGTCGGTAATAGCCCTTGGCCACCACTTTTTTGGAAGGCGTTGGTCAAGGGTTATTGTTGCTTCAGAGACAAGTGTTGACCAAGCATTGTCAACATCGACCTTGGCCGGCACTTTCCAAGAAAGCACCAGCCAAGGCGTTGAAGCGCCGGCCAAGTCCCCCTAACCCCACACCATGACAAGTCATTGTGGCCTTGCAACCTGCCAAGGCTGTAAGGCCATTATTGGCTTCCATGCGTAATGCATGCAAGGCCACATTCTCTTGCCTTGGATATTATATATGTATAAAGAGTGTAGATCGAGTTGAGCAAGAATAGAGTGAGATATCAGACTGAGTTAATTGAAGGACCAAAGAAGGTGAGCTTTGTCACCTTTATTCCTCTTCTATATGCTAAGGACACGCACCTAAGTTGATTAGTTAAGGCACTCCATAAGCTCTACCGAAAGTTCAAAGTTAATTAAGGCAAGCTTCATCACCTTCCTTCCTCATTTAATTTATATGGTTTTGGCATTGTCTTAGTATATTTTCTTCCATTTAATTTGCTAATGCTTTCCCTTAGAAATATTTCATTATGGGGGTTTTTAGATTTTTTTTTTGTATTTTAACTTATTTTCTTATTTTCTTTTTTTGTTTAATAACAAGAAATCAACCTTGACAAGCCTTTTACAAAAGAAACCGGGCCAACCGGCTAGAAGAAGAAGCTCATTGTTTGTACTCTGTGTGAATTTGAAATGTATTTTCCACCTTCATTTTTTGACATTATGGTCCATCTAACCATACACTTGGTAATAGAAGTTCAATTGTATGGTCCAGTGTACTTGAGATGGATATACCCGATGAGTGATTTATGAAAATTTTAAAAGGGTATGTGAAAAATAGATATCGACCAAAGGGGTGTATAGCTGAGCATTACATGGTTAAAGAATCAAGTGACTTTTGTGCTAATTTTCTATCAAATGTTGACCCTATAGGGATCCCAAAGTCTTGTAATGATGGTGAATATCAGGAAAGGAAACAAGTGAGAAGGATATAATCAGGATATCAGTGACTAAATAGGAGCAAGCTCACTTGTATGTGCTACATAACACTGATGAGGTTTAATCATATGTTGAAGAACATAAGGACGCTCTTCGATTAGTACATGGTGAGAGGAATGAAAATTTGATAACAAAAGAGCACAACTAACATTTTCCAACTTTGTTAAAAAGGTGCATTAATGATGATGTAGAGAGGAATCCTGATTTAGTTTTTGAAAACTTAAGATGGCTATCGAATGGACCAAGCTTAAATGTATTGTCTTATAATGGTTATGCAATCAATGGTTACACATTCTATACACAATAACATGATAGAAGGAGTATGATGCACAATAGTGGGGTAACACTTGTTGCTGATTCTTAGATCCAATGCCAAAGACGTACACTTTATCTACACAACAACATCATACTTTAGTGTCACTGAACGAATATGGGAGTTAGATTACACTATGTTGAGGGTCCCTATCTTCAGGTGTAAGTGGATTAACAACAACAGTGGATTGTGGACAAACGAGTTAGGGTTTTTTCAAGTCAATCTTTCTAAAGTATGGTATAAAGATTATCCTTTCATTTTAGTATCACAAGCAAGCAAGTATTTTTCATTCTGGATCCTGCTAAGAAGAACTGGTCCATTGTACTTCCATCAAATAAGAATCATCAAGAACAAGTTGATGCTAAAAGTAATAAGTGTTTAAATATTCTTGAGGATGATTTTTCCTTTGGCATGTTGTGGTTAAAATATATTGATATAGATGAAGATGAAAATGGAGATGAACTCTTATACATGAGACATGATCATGGAAAGGGGACTTGGTTTTTAAATCAAACAAGAAAGAGAAAAAGATGATAATGAGTACCTTGATTTTTTGTCCTGTATGTTTTATTACATGTATTCATATATTTTAACTTACTTTACTTTTATTTCTATGTTTGTCACTGTGCGCTGATGTTTTGTTTGGTTTTTTTAACTTGTAGTAAAATGGATCCATACAATGGAGTTGAAGTTCCCTGGCTTCAAAACGATGGTCAGTCAGCGTTTGAGGCCCATGTAGCTCGAGGCAGGACCATAATGTCTAAATTGATCAAAATGAGGAGTAAAGGCATTAGGTTAGATCTGCAATGGAATGAAAAGGGAAATCCAGTTAGATTTAATGCTAGCACATTCATTAATTACCTTGGGACTATTATCAAAGAAAAGGACCCCATTATAGTTTCAGATAGGAGATGGGGAAAGAAAAATTATTCTGATATCATCTTGGGTTCCGCTAAGGTTAAACATTATTTACTTTATTATTCTGGTTGTTTTGTTTAATGAATTTACAATCTAACATGTGTGTTTTTTTCTTACAGTCTTGTTTCTTTATCGATGAAGATAAAGGCAAATTTATGTTGTGAAAATGAGGCAAACTTTTGAGAGAATTTCATTCCATTCTTGTCAAATTCTACTTACATGACATCAATGATAATATCAATCATTCACCGCCACAGTTGTATGATGGAATAATAACTCAAGAGTAATGGGATGAGTTTGTGAGCACACATACTACTGTGGAATTTGAGGTAATATATTGTTAGCCTTTACAGAGTACATGTAATGTATTAGTAATTAATATTTACTAATGTAAATCATTTGGATGTCAACAGGAAAGAAGTGAGAAAAATTGTGCAAATGTGCCCAACATGCAATACCAGTATATGAAAGGACTAGCATCATATGCAATGTTAGAGCAACAATTAGTAAGAACTAATCATTATATCATATGAATATAAGTTTTATGACTAATTTTAACAATAACTAACTTTGATTTGCAAATATAAGACTCACATTCTGATGTCACACATATACCACGACATGATTTGTGGCTGGCCAGCTGCACAAATAAAAAGGGTGATATTCCAAGTGAACAAGCCAGAAAAGTAGCAATATTGTGTAAATCATGGATTATACATATAATAAAGATTTACCTTTACTTAAATTATTCTTTTTTATACTAACTAATATTATTGCAATTCTTTTTGTGATAGCGTACAATGACACAAGAGCAGCCAGAGTTGGTGAATTACATTGGTCGTGACAATTTACTCAGCAAAGCTCTTGGAGCTCCTGAGTATGATGGTCATGTTTAGGTTACTGGTTTTGCAGTAACCCAAACATCTTACTTTGGATCCCAAAAGCTACCCAACAAAATGACTTCTTGCAACTAAAGGAGGAGATTGCTGGCTGCAAACAGTAGATGAGTGCACACATGCATTTGCTAGAAGAGAAAAATGGGTTACTGAAGGCTCAACTTGATGCCTTACTATAGTCTAGGCCAACACCTAGTCCAGCGTGTGACAACACAAGTGCAAGATATAGTTGCCCGTCCACTCCTAAAGTCCCTATTCCTTTGGTAAATAATTTCCTTTGTAGTTAACTTTTTCTTATGTTATACATTAGTACACCTGAATATATTAATTATATTTTTTATAGGGCAAATCGGAGTACAGGTTGTATGCTGATGAGTCTTTCAGGCACTCAGTTACTGTAGGCGTGGCCTACAACACCGACAATGATATACTTCGTAATTCACCGTTGGCCCCAAACACACTCCAAGTAAGGGTTGATGTATTCACAAATGATGACACCCTCCTACCAATCCCTTCTCAGGATGAACAGACAATGGTCAAAGAATTTGTCAGTGGTTATGTTGCATGGCCAATAGGTCTGATTGAGCCATATCAAAAGGTAGTTAATTACAATTCTTTCTACTTTTTTGTGCACTTCCATCTACAACTACATGATTTAATGTGATGATTTTTATAGGTTGTTGGTCGGAATAAAGGAAAAAGAATTGAAGTGAGTGGGAAAAACTCAAACTGTTCAGCAACCCAACAGAAGTCCCAGCCCTTAACCAATAATTGAAGCAACAGACAAATGGGCTCATATCACCAACAATTGGCATCATTGGCACTACATTTGAGCAACCAAGGAGGTTGGGAAATACCTTTTGATGGCGAAATCTATCACACAGAGATAAAGGATCATCTCAATGGTAGTATACTGAACGAAGTGATTACTCGTGGATGGGTTAGTGTGATGGCCATCAACATATCGATTAGGTACTTTATCATCATCGTCTATCACTCTTGTCATTATTCATCATTTAATTTTATTTTTGGTTTTAATGACATTGTTTGTTTTCTATAAAGGCACTTGTACTACGATATATTAGTGGGAACATCAGTCGTGCATAGATTTGTATTTGTCAACCCACACCTCCTTGGCCAGTAAAGGGGGAGTGTTTAGAAGGACAATCTAACAATCTTAAGGACATCTTCATACAGAGAGCAACCCCCAATATATTCTTTATTTTGCCATACAATGTGAGATAAGTTATTTGTGACAATATTTTAATAACATATGTTTTTTTATTCTTTCACTTTTACCATAACATTATTGTCGAAGTAAAATTTTTAAAATATTTTAAGGGACATCGGATTTTGCTTGTTATCCATCCAGTATTCACTAGAAGCCCTCGTATTTACTATGTGGATCCTCTAGTGGCTGGTTATCCAAAGAATCGACCTAATATGATGTTTATAATCGACAAGTGTATGGGTGTGTGAAAATATTTGCATTTGTGATTATTGAATAATCAAATTTAATTAATCACTACCTGTTTTGCAAGTGCATTGACCTCTTACCGAAGCAACGTTGAATTGAACTATTCTACACATAAAGATACAGTCAAAGCCAATATTTGGGGGAAGATTGTGGTGCTTATATATGAATTTACTCAAATTTGCCATTCAAAATTTTTTCTTCAAAAATTTACTTTACTATTTCTTTGTATTGTTATAGTGCCCATTCCAACCAAACGACAATGATTATGGTTATTACATTATGAAATTTATGAAAGATGCAGTTGCTCATCATCATCTAATTAAATTATATCCCTGCGAAAGTAAGTTCAATTCTTTTACTTGCAATTCATACTGTGTATTAAATTTAATTGACAAGTGTCTAAGTTAATTAATTTTTAATGATTTTAATTCATTATGTGCATCAATTTTATATAGTATTATGAAGATCAACATTATGACCAATTGACTGACCAACAAGTGGATGAAATCATTGAGGAATGGTGTGAATATATATGGTCAGGCAATTAGCTAATACTAGGTACATACGTTAGGTTGTTTCTTGCATATTCTTGTATGTGTTGTTTATTCAATAAATTAGTTGTACATTACAATTTGTTATTATGTTATAATTCCATACATACAACTAATACTCATTTTATGAATTAGTTATGTGTTGGTTCTTTTTTTTTTTTTTTTTTTGCTTTGTTTATTTCATTCTGTTCAACTTTTTTTCCCCTCTTGAATTAAATTGCTATGGATTTGATGAATTGCGTTCATGAAAAGAAAAAAATTACATAAAATAATATTAAAAAAAAACTCTCCACCTCCTACGGTGCTTCTCTAGAGAAGCTCCCTAGGAGAATATATTCTCCTATATATGATACTTCATCTTCAAGCACCAGAGGAGGTATAGTGCCTCCTCAGCCCTTCAGCATGAAGCGTCGGCTGAATATGAGCTCCTCCAGCTCTTTTCAAGCACTAGAAGAGGTTCAATTCAAATAAAAAAAATTTTCCAGCTACAACTCTTTCAGAAATTCATGAAGCACCATAGCTTGCCTTTACGATGTTGAAAGCTATGACGTTTGGTAAGCGTCATATTATTTATTAGAAGCGCTATTTATTTGCTTTTTTGTAGTAGTGTTACTTTGCTTCTTGTTCCTTTTCTCTTTCCTTTTCCTTTCTTTTTGGCCGTCACTTTGAGTGTGTGAGGATGAGGAAATGTTTAATTGAATATTTTTCCTCCTTCTTGACACACTTGGCTGAATTTTGAAGAAAATTAGGAGAGATAGTTGATATGTCAAATTTGTGATGGCTCTTGAAAAAGTGGCTTGGTTAATTAACTAAGAGTGGTTTGGTTAAGTGAGTTGATATTTTCTCTTTCCATTTTTTGGCTTGTCTTGGCCGTCCCTTTTTAATGCAAGAGGAGGGAAATCTGTTGACCAATTCCCTCTTGAAGCTTTGATATTTGGTCAACTTCCAAGTTGAAACATCATAGGAAACTTGTTGACTTTTCCTTCCTCCCCTCTTTCCTTTTCTTTTTAGCTCGGTTAATGAGTCATACAATTGCTTTGATTTAATTCTCTCTCTCTCTCTCTCTCTCTCTTGGGCTTGACCGAATTGCTTCATTAAAAAGGCAGAAAGAATGTTGACCAATTGACCTTATGTGTATGTGCTCAAATTCAACCAAAGTCTTCTCGTAAAAGAGTTGACACTTTGACCAACTCTTCTTTTCCTCCTCTTTTGCCCCTTTGGCCGACTTTAACAATATGAGAGGAGGGAGGCCATTTGTTTTTAGCCTTCATAATTACTCTTGCTTTCAAGAGTAAATCCTAGCCCTTCATTTTGATTTCTAATTTTAACCTCAAGATCAAATAACAATTGTCTCTTTTGCCCTTGATCATGGCAATATTAATTGAATTGCCATTAGTTCTTTTATTTCTCTTTAATCTCTCTTTGTTAGATGACATTTCCTCTTCTTTTTAAGTCCAAGTTAGGTAAAGGAATTAGGTGCTTTCCTTTAGTCAATTGGAACTAAGTTCCTTGTAAAATTCCCAAAGTAATTTTAACATTATTTACACTTTCTATTTGGTACATTTAGCCCTTAAATACATTTTGAGATATTATATAGTGTGCCATTGTTTTTGGTAATGAGCGGGGCCCAAGGCCCATAGTAAAAACCAAAGCCTACCCTAAACTATGCATTGCAATTTGCTATTTTAGTCTTGGGGAAATTAATCTTTTAATTCCTCAACTTTTAACTTACTTATGACTTGGTCCCTTAACTTGATTCGGTGCAATTCAGTCTCTGAACTTTTGACTTATCTATGAGCCACTCCCTGATCTTTTCACCTTTTTATATTATTATCCTTGCCACATATAGCTTGTCCTATGTGGCAAAAATATGCTTCAACTAAGCTCCATGTGGTGGCTACCCTGCTTCCCCATCCCCTTCACCGTGGACAGAACTTACACCATCTTCCCAAGCTTCCACATCATGAAATCAACCTCCATCACCACGCGCTTAGGCTGGTTAATGTCAAAGCTTACCAATTCTGAGCACTGGGCAAGAGAGGGAAGAAAAGGACTCTGCAAAACTCACCCATTCTGATTGGGAAATTAGGATTCTTGAAAAGGAACATAAGAAAATGATTAGTCTCAAGAGAAAAGTTGTGAAACCCAAAAGAAGCTTGCTGCAATTCTCTCTCCAATGAACCCACTTCGTTTCCCCTATCCACCATCTGAAAGCTCAATTATGACATCAGGGTCCATCCCATGTGGAAAGCTAGGAATAACCAGATGACGATACTCGTATCCATAACCACTCCCCTTATAGTAATTCGAATAAGTAGTGTTGGCCGAACGTTATCCATAACCACTACTGTAGGGATAATTTGAAGTGGCCGATGAACTTTTACACAGTCCGTTTCCTTCAAGAGTTTTCAAACAGGGATCTTAACGACGGAGGTTGATTTCCCGATGTGGAAGCTTGGGAAGAAGGTAGAAGTCGGTGAGGAGATGGGGAAGCAAAGAGAAGCCACGTGGAGCTTAGTTTGAAGCATATATTTGCCACATATGACGAACAAATATGTGATAAGGATAATAACATAAAAAAGTGAAAAGATGAGAGACTGAGTCATCGGCGAGTTAAAAGGAGGAAAATCCTTTAAAAAGAACTTTAAAAATATCAAAAGACATAAACGTGTTTCAAATATTCATAATACTAAAAAGGTGTTAGGGCCTGATTCGTCCTTTTCAAAATTAAAAAGAAATGACAAAATTGTCCCTTAGAGTTTAATTTTCATTTTGACAGAATTAATTATAAAAACCTTATCTTAACTTGTGAAATCTTTACTAGAACTTGTGAAATATTTATCAGATCTTGTGAATTTTGATTTGCAACTTGTGAAATTTTTTTAAAAAGTTACAAAATTCTTTTGAGAACTTGTGAAAACCTTACTCAAATTTGTGAAACTTTTATCAAAACTTGTGAAATTGTGTCTTTCTCTCTATTTTTAATTTTAAACTTAGAGGGACAATTCTATCATTTCTTTTTAATTTTGAAAAGGATAAATCAGGCCCTAATACTTCTTTGATGTTATGAATTTTCGGAATACCATTTTATTTTTTGACATTTTTAAATTTCTTTTTAAGAGATTTTCTAGTTAAATATTTCGGAATTGAGTCATATCGAGTTATAGTTGATGGATTGAGTTATAAGTGAGTTAAAAATTAAAGAACTAAAAGATTATTTTTCCTTCAGCTTTTGTTGTTCCTTTCTTTTCTTTAAGTTGTGCTTATAGGCTCTCTGGCTCACTTCAGCCTTTGGATTGCTGAAATTAAGCAGTGCGCCATGGTCCAAACCATTACGTATCTTTTTACTTGTTTTGAATAAATTGCATTTTCCTAAAATAAAACGCAAGTTATATAGTATAAAAAAGGTAAAAATTATAATAATATACTATGACTTATCATTCCTTATAAATATTAAATTAATTAATAATAAAATACATCTACATTTGTTCCATTTCCTAAGACCTTTTTTTTGTTTTTTTTTTCCTTTGAATTATTATTTGGCATTCCAGTGGAATTCGAATATTTTTCCCTTAAATTTGGAAACTTTTTATTTTATTTTTTTTCCACTCACAAAATTTGAACCCTCTTTCTCTCTTGGGACGCGGCCAGGGGTCTCTCCACTTTGCCTTGACTAAAATAAATTGACTTCGTTTTGCATATAAAACAAAATCTAAGCCATTGTTGGTTAAAAAAAGTTTAGTAATTTTATATCTTCTATTAACTTTCTTGAATGATATCATTCTGACTTCACACCCTATTCTTGTTCCCTGTCGAGTCTTTTTCTAGTTATAAAATCTCTTTTTTCCGGTTTTCTTACCTCCCTCTTGTTACAAACATATTTGTAATATATGATGGAGCCATCTTTTCTGCTCAATTTTCTTTTCTAACACCAAATTCTATCCTTCCACTGTAGCCAAGCCAATATTACCATGCCTCTTCTATATTACCAATTTCAATACCAATTGAGAGACTATATTTGTATCCATTACGTATAAAACTAAAGGTGAAGCTCAAAATAGAGACACCATGAAAAAGATGAGCATTACCCACACGTATGAACAGTTGGTGAACAAGACTAAATGAACTTTATTATTTGGTTGGGTAAAGTTGGGGGTAGCATCCAAGCACAATTTCTAAGGCAAAGTGCTTTCATGTTTCAAATTTTTTTTTTTTTTTTGCTTTTATGTTCCTTTTATGATTTTTCTATTTAATTATTTTAAAAATGGATATAATCACAGATCGGACTTAGAGAAATTGCACATAAAGGGAGAGGATACATGCAAACATACGAGAAGAAAAAGGTGAAGGAGCAGGAATGTTTAACCTCTTTAAAAACAAAATGCACCTTAGCATTCTATTGATGCATTGTTCACCTGACATGTGTTTATATTTTTGTAAATGTATCTTTTCTATTAATTTGTTTGTCAACTTTGATTATAAATTAGTTCGACTATAGCTGAAATATTAAGAGTAATTATTTGTGAGACAGAGTGGATGCAAAAGTTGAGAATTTGGGTGGGGGATTAATGGCATGTAAAGTTAGTGATAGGAAAAGAGTGGGAACAAAATTAACACCTGAAGGGCTAAGTTGAACTGTTTCTACTGCTAATTTATGTCATGTGTAGGATATAAAGTGTGTTATGGTTGACATAAATATTACTATGAAGTCTGTAGATGTGTAACAAATATGGGCCCATAGCAACAAAGGAGATTGTGAAGTTTAGTACATTATGTGGAAAATCTATTTTAATTAGCTACAGAAGTTTTGTCGCTAAACTCGGTCCATCCACTCACTAATCTCCAATTTTTTTAAATGAGAATTAGGATTTTCTGTATTTTAAAAAATTCGTTACACAACACTACATGCCATTGGCGAAACATTAATACTTCTATTTGTGGCTAACGTACCTTATTAGAAGGTGTTTTTAATATTTGTGCAAGAGTATTATTTATGCTAGCATCCCATATCACATCTTATATTAAACATAATTAATATGTGTGTGTTAGTTGTGAATTCATTCAAATTATGATGTAAAATTGTAATTTGACAAAATATTAAAAACAAAAAGTTTACATATACGTAACAAACATAAGTTAATGCATCATAAACTGTAAATTTTTTCAAAATTGATCTTGTTTTTAAATGCATGCGATGTTTTCTTTATAACGGAAGCTTTAATTGATTTTTTTGGCAGTGTCGTAGTTTGGTGACGTCTCCTAGTTGATCTTGCACGATCAACACAGCGCCAAAAGTTATTGCTGGATCATCTTTTTGCTAAATATATAGATCGTGCAAGATTTTTTTTTTTTTTTTTTAAAACGTGCATACATGGGGAACATACAAGATGGTGATTTCTTCAAAGTATGTACATATTTTTATCAATTCTGTTAGTTGTATCTTCATTTTGAAAATTTTTATATTTCATTTGTAACAAAACTAAAATATAACGTTGATTCAGGATCTTCATGTGCAGTAATCCGGTTATAACATATCCATATTAAATGCTCCCAAAGGACCAGGTTATATAACGAGTCCACCATTTCCTAGTGTCAGCTGTATTTGTGGCTGGCTATAAAGTGTGGGCACAGAATAAAAGAATAATGGTAGAGCATGAGTAGTTTCAACTTACATAGTGGCAACAATAATAACAATAATATCAACAACACCTATAGGCATAGTTGATTTTATATTTCCAGAGTTGGGTCTGCAATCCAATTATCCTCTCTATCTTCTTCCAATTATATTGATCCATGGCTAGGTCTATGGCTTTGATCCTCTTGAGTTTGGTCATGGCACTATTGGCAGCAAGCAAGGCGGAGGGTGCTAGCTAGGGCTTTCTTTGTGTTTGAAAATTCGCAGGTAGACAATGGCAATAACAGTTACTTAGCCACCACAGCTCGTGCCGACGCTCCTCCTTATGGCATTGACTATCCGACTCACAGACCCACTTGCCGCTTTGCAAATGGCTACAATGATGCATTGAGAATTTCCATAAATAATACTCCATTCGGTCCTAAATATAAGACATGGTTTGTAGTGTAAATTACACTACAAACTATGTCCTATATTTAGGACTGGAAGTAGTACTGTTTTTCAGAAAATTTATCTTCTCCTCATTTTACTTGGGTTAATAATCTTAAATGATGCATTGAGGATTTGATTATTTTGTGACATCAAAGGTGGTATATGTTGTGGTCAAGGACCGTATAATAATGGCATAGGACTGAGCACCATAGCATCCAACTTGTGCCCAAACTGTGATAAGTACGCATTTTGGGACCCATTTCATCCTTCGAAATAAGCCAGTAAGTTGATTGTTCAAGAGATCATGTCAGGCACTAGCGAGTATATGAACCCCACGCATCTCAGCACCATCTTAGCCATGGATTCCCCCATCTAATTAATTTTGCTTTCTTTCTTTCATTCTACTACCTCCTCGGCTTTCTTTCTTTGTTTTTTTTTTGATGATAGCCACTTTTGTGTGCTGTAATTTATAAATAATTGTGTACGAAATTTCAGTCTTTTGGAATGAAAGTCTTCTTTCTCAACTTCTCAATTTATATAGTTGGAAGAAGTTACTAGTTATAATAAGATAAAAAGCAATAGGGGTTATACTAAGTTAAAAAAATTTGTTCATCGTTGGAGAATCTAACAGATAATTTGGATATTTTTATATAATATTTCCGTCAATAATTGAAGAGAATTAATCGAGTATAAATAAAGTATTTCAATTAATTATTTTGTCCAAACAATAAAATGACAATGAATTAGATCAGATATTTTTGCCAAAAGAAAATCAAATGAAATATTGCGTAATTGGAAAAAAAATGACTTCCATAAATCTCAGATTCGACGAGAATAAAACGAATTTGTATTAGAATTTGTGGATACAAATCAGTGTAAATTGTTGATAGGAATAATGAAGTGCTGCTCAACAAGGGCATGGTCAGAATTGCACACGAAGGGGAAATCAGCAGGAGGAAAGATGAAGTGTTTTGGTATAGCATCCATATTAGAAAACACAAATTTGCAATAAAAAAATGCATATTGGATTTTCTGAAGTTCAAGTGTGATAAATGTCAAACCCCTTTACATTTTGATATTTGCAGAGTAATAAACACATAGTTCAAAAGCCATATAGAAATGGCATAAACATATTAATATAAAGTGCTTGTTTACATTACAAGAAATCCCCACATTGTTTGAAAAATATATACAGATCCCAAAATATAAAAAATAAAACTAATGATAACCAACTGCAACTCTGTTCTGGACTAGAACTCTCAATCGCCAACATTTACATTTTTGCCCCTAGAGCTGCTACCTTCTACTTGAATATTTTAAATTTTGAGAAACTGGTGAGATTCAAATGAATTTCAGCAGCAACATACAATCAATCATATAAATTGCGATAAATAAATATGTTATGCACCACATAATGTAAGTGAAATTCTATTGTATCTAGTGTGTGCACACAATTCAGGGCCAAACTCGTACTTGTTTGTGTACCTCAGCTGGGTCCCAGACCACAACTAGGTATTATGCCCCAAGCACTATTCATATGATTGTGCCCCAGGCACCGTGTTCACCCACAGAATATGGAATACACAAAGCATACAAATAATAACATAGTTTATGAAAGATAGAGTTACTACCTTAAATTCCTTTTCTGCTCGCTAACAGTTCCTTAACCCTAATCCGGCTCTGGCAAACCATCCGGTCCTAAAATTCCAAGTTTACAAGAAATGAGTTATTACTCATTTATGTAATATCCTAGACTCATTTTGTTAGTTATCATAGCTTAAAACTGCAAAATGACAATAATACCTCTGGGGACCTAGTCCAAGTCCCTTTATACCTGCTCCAACCATACTTTTCCAAAAATTACGACCTGGGATATTTCTACACAATTTTGCATATAATATCCATTTTTAACCTTAGATTTGTCAAATTCACTATCAATAGGTGAAAATGCCTTTAACAGCCCCTAACTTAGAGTTCTAGGGGTAAAATTGTCATTTAGAACCCTAATGCTTTCACACTTCATAATTCACATGTACCCTACACAATTTTCCATTCTATACACAATAGAATCATCAAAAATAAAAAAATTCCAACTCTATCCCCTTGAACAGTTGTTGGCTGAAACCCTAAGAAAAAATGGGAAAAATGAGATTTCATGATTCCATTAAACCAAACTCCTTCCTTTCACTCCTAATCACTTGTTTAACCTTTTAAACACCTATTGACCATAGTTAATAGAAAATTGGGCAGCATATCCTCTTAGGTTTTTATCATCCCAAATTACAAAACCAAACAAAACAAGCCAACCAATCAACCAAATAACCAACAACAAGCTTGAATCAACAAGAGGATCAAGGTTTCATGGTTACTTTTTGATTTCTTCTTTCTCTTTCTAGAATTGTCCCTCTTCCTCTCTCTTCCTCTTGATTTTGTGCTTGCTACACATGTATTTCAAGATCGCATAAAGATTAGGGAGGGTTTGCCATGAATTTGCAAGTAAGAACACATGACTTTCATAACCACTTATCTTGATTTTGTCTTCTTGAACTTGCTCCTTCTCTCTTGCTCTTTATCTTCTTGAACGCTCTTTCTCTCTCTGTTTGTCTGAGTTGGATGAAAATGCTATAGCCTTTAGGAGGTTCAATGAGCTCCAAAAATATCATCTCTGCCTCCTTATAATATTTTATTGTACTAATCACATTCCATTTTAATTAAGTAATCCTTTTTTCAAACTTGGTCTCCCTCCTTTCTCCCTCTACTTGGACAAAAATGAGGGCCCTGGAAGAAGATAAACGAGCTCTTGAAATATCTCATCCACCTCCTTACTTAATTATTTTCTGGCTAATTATCATGTGTTTTTTGTTGACTTTCTTGCTTCATCTTTTTACTTGGCTCAAGAAGCTAATAGATGGCATGTTTAATGTTCAAATAATTATTTTCCCCTTTTATTTCCCTCTTGGCCAAAAATCACAATTAATTGACCCCAATATTTGTGTTTTTCCATTCATTATTTTGAACTTCAAGAATAGGCTTTAATTTTTGGAAGACAAAAACTATACTTTATATGATTTTATATTGGCCCAATTTCCGTGTGGTTTTACTAAGGGTATTTTTATCATTCCAAGTGCATCAAAGTTCACCATTTTATTCCATTTTATTACAATAAGTATACATGAGATTTTTGGTGAATGAATTTTAGGATATTACAATAAATCCCAATTTTATCATATATTTTCATAGCTTATTTAGAGATTTTATTGTGATTATCATGCTTGAAATGCATTTGTTATGATTAATTGTGGTTAATAGTGACCGTGGAATTAGTAGTTAAAAAGGGCATAACTGTACATTTAATGATTTCTCCTAAATATTGGATTTGTAGAATAAATGATATTACATTAGTATGATTTGTTTCCATAGAGAATTTGGGAGAAATTGGAGTAACCTGAAAATAGGAAAACGGATTAAACTAAAAAGTAGAGAACATTCATAGGATTTGGGTAGGGGTGGAAACAAGCCAAGCCTATTTTGTAACAAGTAAACTTGAGCCAACTTATAGCTTATTATAGGTCTTTTTTCAGGCCTGACCTGTACAAAAGCTTAATCTGACCTGAAATCTGTTAACAAACCTAACTTTTTTTATTTTTTAATATTTACGTTTTTATTATATTTTATGATTTTTTCCATTTTTCAATCTTTTTTTCTATATATTTTCTTTTTATTTTTTATCAAACAAGTCAGACCAAGCTAAATATAGGCCAGGCGAGAGGTCTTGCCGAACTTAAATGCAAACAACTTAAAGTTGTAGGGGTATGAGTGAAACTACCTGCGAGCGAAAAGCTACAGCTGAAAATTTACTTTCCGTTCTTCAAAAGAGCCTCGAACACATTCACTCCAACTCTCGACAATTATTCATACCTTCTCATCCTACCGTTCTTAGTCGTTCTTCCTCCGTCATTTTCTTTCTCCATATCACGGTTCATTAGGCAATGGCTCGCTGTGCACGATTCTGGACTACGAGTAGCTGAGCAATGCAGTTCGACTGGGATTGGAGCTACGCCTGAGTTCTCGGTCTTCAATGACGGAGTTTTCTTTTTTGATTTTGAGCTAGGGCTATCAAATGCTCTTTGGAGTGTTGAATAACAGATTCTTGTAAGACTTGATTGAGATTGCTTCCTCTGATTTCTTTGTTGTTACGAATTAAGGAAATTAACTGATAGGTTTATCTTCTTTAATCGATTCAAGATACTCTATGACATTTGCAGTTGTGATTGTTGCTAAGAAGAATTGATCTATTATTGCTATCCTCCGGATCCAAATATTCTCATTCATATTGTTGACTTATGTGATTACATGTCTCATCAGTAAGTAGCTACAAGATTGCTAGCTAAATTATTGATTTGGTTAATGAGCTCCTGAATCATTAGTGGACAGTGAAGGCAAAGCAAAATTCCTAGGAGAACACTCATTCAATATTCATTTCCTATCATCTACCTCACATCACTTCACCTTGATAAATCAGAAAATACAAACAGTAGGATTAGCTTTAAACCAGAATATTAGTCAGAAATTGTGTCCGTCTTTGTGTGATTAATTTGTTTATTTGTGATCCGGTAGATTAGCTTTGAAGTCTAACATCCATTAGGTTCATTAGAGACTTAACCCATTTTAGATTACCATTTTACTATATTTAGCTTAGTTTTCTTTGATTAACCCTTAGGACATGTTAAATCAAGTGGCGCAATTGCCGGAGAGCCTTACTTGTTAAGGTTCCCTAACAATCCATTGGGCTTGGAAAACACATGAAAAACAGAGAAATAAAAACTCAAATAAAATTACTGGATAGGAATTTTCTGGTTGGTAGTGACTTTAGTGAGCCTGTTTGGTTGCTGAGACTGATTCTGGAATTTGGTGATGTGCTAACCTAATGGGATAAAGGCTTTATTGTTGTTGTTATTGATTCTTCTAAATTTGGCTTTGTGCATGCTTATTACTGGTCAACTCTGTCACCGTGTAGAAATTGTTTTTTCACTCTGACTCTGTGATTTACCTAATGACCTACTGAGGAAGCTACTTGCATCTGCTAGAAGTAAGAGCAATTGCGGAGATGCATTTTTGAATTTTGTTAGATGTGTAGATAGAAGTTTTTATAACTTTTTTGCAGTATGAATCCCGTTTGATATATGGTATTACTTTGTTCAACTTGCTGTATTATTAATGTGAACACTCTATTCTGCTATCTGAATTAAATTGTTCAGTTGAGATATTACTTCATGCATTGTGGTTAGGTAGCAATTGATTCTGTTATGTGTGTGGATTTTGATATGTGTTTAGGCATATCATTGCATTCATGTTAATTGGTGTTAACATTGGATGTAATATTGCTGAGGCATAATTATAGAGGTTTCTTACAACTTGTGACATCACCAATATTGTCTGCATTAATATTTGGGAGCAAGCACATTTTGGAAATTAAAATACTCCGAATCATTACTTGCTGCATGCTTGGATTCCTAAAATCATTTTGAAAGATAAGTCAGCTATTAGCATTTTGGTAAATTTGTGTGCGAATTTGAATTTGCTAGAAGTTGACTTTGTTCCTTGGCGATTTTAAGAATCTGGACATAAGTTGTTGAGTGACAGTGGCAATCTGATAATTGACTGCTATTTGGTGCTTTGGAGCTTGAATTGTGATAATAAGTTGTCGAGATTTTGGACAAAATAGTTCTGTTCTTTGCATCAATTGTGATAATAAGTTGGAATTAAAGAACTGTTACTGAATTGTGAAGCTTTGTTGCTGTCCAAAATATTGCTATTGCTGCAGTCTATTATGCTAAAAAGTGGTCCACTTTGTTGAGAACTGTGTTGCTATGATTGATGTCAAAAACTGGAATTCTGTGTGAATTTGAACTTTGAATTGGTGCTGCTAAATGTTAGAATGTCATAAGTAGCTTCTGCTGCCTCATTTTAGCTATCTCTTGTGTGCTCTGTGTTACGCGTGTAAATGATTTATTATAAAGTGTAAGTGTACAGTATTGTACACAAGTAATGCAGAGGTTAGTAGAGTATCGTTCCCACAAAGATTGATTACTAAGTACCAAAATTCCTAGGACACTGCTACAGAAACTTGCCAGTTTCACTGGGCTAAATTCAAAAATACATAACTCTTAGTGAACGAGTCCAAATAAATCATATGACCTATCAAATTAAAAATTGAAATGTCTACTTTCATTCTGGAAAATTTCAAATTTATTGAACATCATTTGGTCATACAAAACCACATGACAATCTTGTTGCTTTGCAGGAAATTACACTGGCAGCACTGTTTAATTTCCAATTCTCAGTGTTTAATTCCTATGATCCAGACTTTATAGCCAGAGCCTATTCTAAGTGTGTCAATATTCACCATTTTATTCCATTAAATACCTCAAAGGTATAAGGAATTTTGGTGACCGAAATTTGGGATATTACAACTACTTCTCCCCCAACCTAAATCATGGTGACCGAAACCATACCTCTATTCTTACAGCGCTGATCACATATTCGCCTTGCACATTTATGACAGACCTTCATTCTTTTAGCTCTTCTCTTTTTAGAGTAACAACTTCTTCCCATTCTTGGTATAGGTGTAATAATTGACTCATGAATCTCACCTGCTAAACGAACCTTAGCTTCAATGATCCAGCATACATCCTTAGGAAGATCCAAAGGCTTGAATATCTTCATTCTTTCAAGTCGACAGGTATAGGTCTTCCTGAGCACATCTTTGGGAAGAGTGAGGAACATATTTTTAAGCTTTATAAGAGTTTCCTCCATATTAACTTGAAATGAAAATGATGACAACTAAAATTTCTAATGTAGTGCAGTGTGTTTCTGTGAGTAGGAAAGAAAAATGAGTAAGAAAAAGAAGTTTTGGGTTGCCTCTCAAATAGCCACCCTTCTTTAACATCTTTAGCTAGACAAAAACCAAGCTAATTGACCCCATTTTTTATTATTTTATTTTTTTTGTTAGTACAAATCATACAAAATCAATGGTAACTTCACCTCCACACTTAAATGTCACATTGTCCTTAATGTGAACAAGCAACACTTGGTAATGGAATTGAAGAAATCACTATATCCTTAGTGTAGGGATAGCAAAAGCTTCTAAGATCTCAAATTTTTTACCAATTGAGCACAACTCACAAGTGCCGCCATTCAAATCAATAGTTATTAACAAATATCTATCACATGCAAAATTAGACTATAACTAGCACTCATATTTAGAACATATTATCAACTTTAAATAAAACAAGGAAAAGTAGAAGGAAACTCCCCTCTCAATATTTGTCTTGTACTATTGAATGTTCTTGATTGTAATTGCCAAAGTGGAATACGCCATCCGGGGCTATAAGAAGTCCTATAAAATCAAAATAAAACATCAAACCAAACCTTGAGTTGCCTCCAAAGTAGCACTAAATTTATCGTCTTCAACTAGACTTCTCAAAACAAACCACTAATCAAAGGTATCGAACACCATGATTACCTTATCTTCATTTCTTTGCAAGCAACAAGCATTTAGACACAAAAAATATTATCATTCAAGGTAACTAATTGCACTTTTTCAATCATAGACAATTTTAGAATACAAGTATTTACTAAATTCAAATACAGCACAACATGCATATATTTGCAAACAGATTTAGGATCTTTCAAAAATTTAGAGCATCCCACAAAATCTAATTGACTCTTATTAGTAAGAGTCAACACTTCAATAGGAGATACATGAACAACAACTTTTGAAACATCCACATTAATTTCAACGTCAAAATAATAAGAATTAGGTTCCACAACCGGAACCTCCTCTAGACTATGTTAGAACCGGCTGACACCCAAGAGGGGGGTGAATTGGGTGTAAGATAAAAATCTTACGAACTTTGGAAATCTTTTTGCATCTTAGAGGAAGCAATAAATATGAAAATAATGAATCATAAATCAACAGTTAATATATGCTGGAAATATAAGAGTTTAAGGAAGAGAGTATGCAAACTGTGATTTATCCTGGTTCGGTCTAATCTGTGATGGCCTACGTCCAGTCCCCAGGCTCCTCCTGAGATTTTCAAATCCACTATTTTCTTGTTTAATCCAGGCACAAGAAAAGCCTTTACAAAGTTCTCACTAAGTACTCCCCCTTACAACAAGTCTTACGAGCAGAGTAATTCCTAAGACCTTTCCCTCCTGCTTACCTATGCAAGTCCAACGAGCAGCAACATTCTCTTCTGCTTACACCACTGTAAGTCTTACGAGCAGCAACGTTCTCTACTGCTTGCACCTTGTAAGTCTTACTAGTAGAAAGTCTTACCGGCAATTCTCTCTACACTTGCCCGTAAGGAAATCAACCCACTCAAGGTCCCTCTACCTTGAGATCAATTCAGAAATACAATTGAAAGTGTTTACAGACTCTCTCACAGAGTAGATATAATGAACATTGAAGTACAATACAAAAACTCTCAAAGGTAAATAATATAGAAGCTGGAGAAACAGAGAGTATGTGCGATGACTATTGATGTCAGGATATTGGCATTTGGACGATGTATACACTGAATCTCTTACTTCTGTTTTGGATGATCTTCTATTTATAGCCGATGAGGATTGATGACCGTTTGAGCATTTCAACATAACCGTTGGAGTGTGACTGCTTCGTTCGTCCGTTGCTTGATTTTGAAAAACTAGCCGTTACGTACGTTTGACGCTCCGCTCCGTAAAACTCAACTTTTATCTCTTCTCATCATCTCTTCATTGTTTTACTGGAAAAATGCATTAAACACTAATACAATGAAGTGTAAGAATGATTAGAAGCAATAAGAATGAGTTATATGATCATTTCATTGATTTCCAGAATTTTCGGAACGTTGCTCTGTTTCCTGGGAAGCATTACTCGAGTACTTACTCGAGTAAACATCAAGTTTCTTCACAGGTTACTCGGGTACCACCTCGAGTAAATGTACTTTTTGAACTTGACTTACCCGGGTAGTGACTTGAAGTTTTCGTCAATAACTCTTCATGAACAGTGATTTACTCCAGTAGTGACTTGAAGTTTTCGTTCAAAAACTCTTCATGAACAGTGATTTACTCCAGTAGTGACTTGAAGTTTTCGTTCAAAAACTCTTCATGTACAGTGATTTACTCCAGTACCGACTTGAAGTTTTCGTCAATAACTCTTCATGTACAGTGATTTACTCCAGTACCGACTTGAAGTTTTCGTCTAAAAAACTTGCTAGCACAGTGCTTTACTCGAGTACATACTCGAGTAAATTGTTGCAGTGGTACAAAACGCCGAGAGCAATATTTTTGAGAAACAGAGTTACTCGAGTAGCTCCTCGAGTATCTTTGTCAACCGGATGGCAACTGGAAGTTTTTCACATGGTTACTCGAGTAGCTACTCGAGTAATGTTGCAGGCCGAGAGCAACTGGAAATTTTCTATCTGATTACTCGAGTACCTACTCGAGTAAAGTCTTTTGATATCAACCAGTTACTCGAGTAGTGCCTTCAAGTGAATTCTTGATTTTGACTCAAAACATGGCAAATTATATATCATCGAAAAGCCCTCATTATCTACATTCCAATGCAACAAGAATCATCTCCAAAATCGTTGTGTACAGAAAGTTATGATCCAAAGAGTATCTACTGTTCTTCGGCAATCCAGAAATCACGAGCAGCAACTTCCAGAAGTCATAGCTCTTAGGATATAGCTTCAAATGTGACATATTATATATCCATGGAAAGATCTGTGAGTCTTCTTTCATATGTCACTGGTTTTGTCTCAATCCGATATGTATTTTGAGAGTTATGTCCAAAATACCGAAGCTGTCCTGGAATTTGACGGTGATTCATGCGTCAACTTCAACAGATCATATCTCCCTCATCTGAACTCCTTTGAATGTGATCTTGGTGTCAAAAGTTCGTGTTGGACGTCTAGTTTCATATGCCATCGGTTTCAGTTCGATCCGACATGTGGTTGGAGAGATATCATCAAAATACCGAACCTATGTTCTGACGCGCGAAAACAGAGTATCATTTACTTCAAGTTCCGCCTCGGGTAATCTTCAAGTAACCCGGCAGATTACTCGAGTAAGGCTTCGAGTAAACACGTCCAAAATCAGAAAATGACATATTACTCGAGTGATTACTCGGGTAATCATCCCCAAAGGTACCATAGCTTCCGTATACATCATTTTAGCTTCGTATTGACCCATTCCAACTTCCGTATGATCATAGAAACCTCCGGTATCACTTCTAGGAGTTTGAATCTTGATATTCTCATGTGATCTTGCAAGTTCTTCTTTCTTTAATCTCTTTCTTCTTGTTTTTCTTCTTGATGATCATTTTTCATAACCCAACTTCAATCTTCATCTTTCTTTCTTCAACTCCTTGCCTCTTGATTTTCTTCTTGATGATTATTCTCCATTTATGAGGCATTATAATATCAACCCACAATGATGTCTATGACTAATCTACAAGATATACAACATTAAATATGGTAGTTAGTCAATGTGGAAGGTAAGTATATTATACAAACTTTTTGCTCATATTTAACATCTATATTTGACATCATCAAAACTATTCATATCTAACAGACTACACCCATTATTCTCTCCAAAAGTGATTTCAAGTTCCTTATCACATTCTACAAGAGCTAAAGTTTCATTCAATTCCGCATTTTCAACTTCCTCACAATAATCATCAACACAAGAAATGGTCATCATGCTTAAGAATTATCTTGCCTCATAGTCTCAAGTGAAGAAACAATTTGACTCACATATATTCCAATATTTTGGACATTTGAATCAACTTTAGTTACAAGTTCCTTTTGCTCTCTACTAAATCTTTCTGATGATTCCACACACTCATCACATAATCTTTCTAAATTAGATTTTTCCTTATACTCAAGGGTGTGTTCTTTAATATGTGGATAAGAGTAGAAAGGAGGATAATACTTGAAATATGGATCCTAAGACTCTTGTTGCTCTAAAATTCTACTAGGATAAAAGCCATGATCAAAACAAGTTTGGTTCATTGTGAAATCATCTCCCACATAATAACTGGTAGTGCTATTTGGATAATCACTACTACAAAAAACACTTTTAACATCCCTTTTTTAGGCCTTTTAACGTCTAAAAACAGGGGGACGTCTATCTGAGCGACGTAGAAAAAAACTATCAATAACGTCCCTAAAATAGGGGACGCTTTAGGCCAGACTTTAGACGTCCTCAGTTTGCACTGGGGACATCTAAAGTTTTTTTATGGCCTTTTATATACATCACTGTCCGGCAAATTTAAACTGTAGAAATTGGATAGAAGAAATATTGCATAAACTAGAATGGAAATAACAACAGTTCAGCACTATCTAATAAAAATGTTATCCAACAATCTAATAGTATGTACAACAACACAACTCTAATTCGCACCTTGGAAATTCATCCCAAAATTCCCTTTAACAGTGAGACATCCCAAAATCAAAATAACAAACCGTCTCAGCTTAATTTAAACAAAACTAAACTAATTAAGGCAATTCATATTCAAGACAATGTATCATTGTGATTTTTTTTTTACCAAGCAACCCATGCCAAGGTCAAAGCTTCCAACTAAACAATTGTCAAGCCTCCACAATTTTTAGATAAGTATTATTCATCCCATCACAAGAAATGAGCTATCTTAGAATGCATGTACCACCCTAGGAAAAAATTACCATCTTCATATCTATTTTATGACATAGTTGATGTTGTATTATATTGTATCTCATCAACATTCCAGAACCATACACACATTTGAGGCAAAACTCTAACATATTTTTGTAAATTAGTTGACTTTTGAATAATGTTAAACTAGACTAACCTAAGCCAAACCAAATTCATTCCTATGTATCATTGTGATTTTTTTTAACTCATGTCTATATATATATCACTACTGGAAAAAACCCTTTTTAGACCACCACATTTAGACCGATTTTGGTGGATAAGGTCTTAAAAATTTGCACGGTGGCAGTTCTGTAATTATATTGAACTTCTAAAAAAAACCGGTCTAAAAAAATTTATTTAGACCGGTTAGAAAAAAAACCTGTCTTAAAGTCTTAAAATTTTACGCATTTAAAATTTTTTAACATTTAAGACCGGTTTAAATATAAACCGGTCTTAAATGTTAAATATTTAAGACCGGTTTTATATTAAAACCGGTCTAAAATTTTTAACATTTAAGACCGGTTTATATTTAAACCGGTCTTAAATGTTAAAAAATTTAAATTCAAAATTGGATAACTTTTTAAGACCGGTTGTTACGACAACCGGTCTTAAATGTAAGACCGGTTATTCACACAACCGGTCTTAAATATGTTATATTTAAGACCGGTTTTTGTACAAACCGGTCTTAAATGTGAATTTTCCCTCTTTTAAGACCGGTTTTTAATAAAAACCGGTCTTAAAAGTAATATTTTTCACACTTATTTTTCATCCTGCGTCCAGATCGCGCGCTCTGTGAACCCTTTCTTCTCTCTTTACCATTTCTCTATGACCTCTGTCCATGCTTGTTCTGAACTCGTCCATGGCGTCTCGTCCCTCATTTGCTCAAGTCTCCTCCGTCATTACCGCTTCCGTTGCTGTATTCGTCGTCACTGTTCTTTAATTATTGTCAGTCTTCTCCTCCGTGACCTCTAATCTTCACATGCAGTGACTATTCTCCTCTGATTTGACTTCCCTTTATCAGTGCCGTGAATTTGAGGACTTCATTTTAACCTCAGGTTAGTGTTCGATCGATCTGTTATTTAGTTGTACGTTGTTTTATAATTAATAATGTTCAATGAAAAGTTCTTGTTGTTGCTTTAATTTGAGCACTTAAACGTAATCTAGAAAAAATTAAAGTTCTTGTCGTTGCTTTAATTTAAGCACTTCTCGTTGTTTTATAATTCATATGCTCTGACTTTTTGAATTAATACCACTTTATGTTCTGTTTTGTTATTTGATTATTGTCAGTGTTATTGGTTTGTTAAAACAATACTAGTTTCAAATAGTGCCTGTTAATTTTGTTGAAATATCTAAAACTCTATTGTTGTTGTTTTTTTGTCTATCCTTTTGTTGTTGGATATAGGGTGCTAGAAGTGTTGAGATATATATGGATCATAGTTGGATAGACGCTAAACGGACGAGTGTTGAATATGATAATGGGGTGAGGGGTTTTTTAGACTTCGCTAGTAGACATGCCGATGATGGTAGTGGAAAGTTTTATTGCCCTTGTGTAGTATGTTTGAATGAGAAGCGACTAAGTACTGCAGATATATATACACATTTAATTTGTGAAGGATTCTGTAAGAGTTATACAGTGTGGGTATGACATGGTGAAGAATTAGAAATGCCAAGTTCATCTCAACAGGGGGGAGTGAACTTTGATGATAATGACACGGATACGGATAATCGAATAGAGGATATTATTCTAGATGTAGGAGAAGAGAGTTTCGATCAATTACATGCATATGGTAATATGTGTAGTGATGCTGAGACGCCGTTGTACCTGGGGTGTAAAAAGTACCAATTGTTGAAAGCAGTATTGAAATTGGTAAGCTTGAAAGCACGCCATGGATGGAGCGACAAGAGTTTTTTAGAAACTCTTGAGGCTTTTAAGGACATGCTTCCAGATGATAATGTGTTGCCTTCTCGATACTATGATGCTAAGAAAATATTATGTCCACTAGGAATGAAATATAAAAAGATCCATGATGCCCTAATGATTGTATATTGTATAGAAAAGAGCATGAAGAGGAACAACAGTGTCCCATATGTGAAACCCTGAGGTACAAATCAAATAACGCTCCTAGAAAAGTATTGTGGTACCTTCCAATTATACCAAGGTTCAAGGGCTTGTTTGCTAATGAAAACGATGCAAGAAATTTAAGATGGCATGTGGATGAGAGGATATCCGATGGAAAGCTTCAACATCCGGCTGATTCTTCTCAATGGAAGAAAATCGATCAATTATTTCCTGCCTTCGGTGAAGAGCCTAGGAACCTTAGGCTTAGGCTTAGCACGGATGGCATAAATCCTTGTTCTGTTGGTAATTTACAACTTATCTCCTCTGTTATGCATGAAACGAAAGTACATCATGTTATCTATGTTGATTTTGGGACCAAAACAACCCGGAAATGATATAGATGTTTACCTGGAGCCTTTGATCAAAGACTTGAAAGAGTTGTGGGATGAACGTGTTGATGTTTTTGATGCGAACAAGAAGGAGGTTTTAAAATGCGAGCCATGATCTTTAGTACTATAAATGACTTCCCTGCATATGGAAACTTATCAGGCTATAGTGTTAAAGGCCATAACATGTCTGATTTGTGAAGAAGGAACATGCTACCATCAACTTCAACATGGAAGAAAGACAATTTATCTTGGCCATAGGAGATTTCTTAGACGAGGCCACCCGTATCGCAGATTAAAGAAAGTTTTTTTTGGTGGACAAGAGTTTGAAGATGCTCCGAAGGCATTGACTGGGGAGCAAGTTTATGAAAAGGTGAAAAATATAAATGTTATCTTTGGTAAGACTACAAAAAAAAGTACTGAGAAAAGTAAATGGAAAAAGAGGTCTGTCTTCTTCAATCTACCATATTGGTCGAAGCTTGATGTAAGACACTGTATTGATTTCATGCATGTGGAAAAAAACATTTGTGATAGTATTGTTGGGACACTGCTTAATATACAAGGTAGTTCTAAGGATGGTGTGAAGGCAAGATTAGATTTGCAAGAAATAGGGATACGAGAAAACTTGCATCCAAAGCCATATGGTAAGAGAACTTTTTGTCCTCCAGCTGCTCATACTTTGTCTAAGGATGAGAAAAGAAGCTTTTGTCAGTGTTTACATGGCATCAAAGTTCCTTCAGGGTATTCTTCAAATGTTAGGAAACTTGTATCGATGAAAGACTTGAAATTAGTGGGGCTAAAGTCTCATGATTGTCATATCTTAATGCAACAACTGCTCCCAATAGCTATTCGAGGCATTGCCGGAAATGATCTTCAACATATTTTGACTAGACTTTGTTTCTTCTTCAATGTTATTTGTAGTAAAGTCATTGAGACAGGAAAATTGGATGAACTGGAAAATGAAGGATATCTGATCTTGTGCCAGCTTGAGAAGCTTTTTCTTCCTTCTTTTTTTGATATCATGGTACATCTAATTGTTCATCTAGTCAGGGAGATCAAGTTGTGTCCCTATCTATTTACGATGGATGTACCCAATTGAAAGAACTATAAAATCCTAAAAGGGTATATGAAGAACCCTAACTGGCCTGAAGCATCTATTGTTCAGAAATATGTTTCTGAAGAAACCATGGAGTTTTGTCAAGATTACTTGTCAAATGTATGACACATTGGACTTCCTGAACGTCATGACGAAGAAGGCGGTAGACGCGGGGCTTCAGTAAAGAGCATGGATCATGATGAATTGCAACAAGTCCACTTGTACATCTTGAATAATGTTGTTGAAGTTCAAGATTACATTAATGCTTATAAAGAAATTGTACGGAAAGGAAATAGTCGAATGACTGAATAAAGGTTAATTAGGGAGCATAACAAAACTTTTGCACATTGGTTCAAACAAAAGGTTGACGGCAAAGAATGTGTTTCTGATACAATTAAATGGTTAGCACGTGGTCCTGAGGCTGATGTCATAAGTTGGGCTTCATTTGTGATCAATGGTTATACATTTTACACAAAGTCCCTTGATGATAGGAGCACCGTCCAAAACAGTGGAGTAATGTTAATGGCTGAATCTATGCATTTCTCTAGTTCAAAAGATAAAAATCCTAGATTGACAGCAATACCTTATTATGGGGTGATTGAAGAGATTTGGGTGGTTGATTATGTTAAAGTTAAACTTCCCATTTCCAAATGCAACTGGGTTGATGTCAACAATGATGTGATGATTGATCAGTTGGGATTTACATTAGTTGATTTGAATAGTATAAGTTTTAGAGATGAACCTTTTATTATGGCATATCAAGCGAAACAAGTGTTCTATGTTACTGATCAGGCAAACAAAATGTGGTCTGTAGCTCTCTAAGGAAAAAGGGTCGTTGATATTAATTAGAAAAGTCATTCAATGAATGATATGCTTGAGACTCCTTCTTTTTCTAGAGGTTACCAGAATTGAACGAAGAAGATGAAGCAGACAATGAACACGGCACAAGAAATGATCATCATGAAGGGATATGGGAGGATATCCCTTTATAAAACTACATTGAAGGTTAGTTAGCTAAAATAATTATCATGAACTATATTTGAATTATGTATATTGTTATTGGTGTATATATATAACTACTTTTTTGTTGTCGTCATAGGAAAATGAAGGATATGAGGTGTACGTCTTAGTGTAGATTCTCTGAAACCAGGCCAGCTAGTGATCATCAGCCTGAGAGTAGTGTGAACATCATTAATGTAATTTAATCTTTGATGTATGTATATGTAAGTGAAAAGATAAGGAAGTTGGTTAAAACAGCATTGTCATGGTTGTTTGATTTCCTTGCATTATGATTCTATCTATGGTTGTGAGTTTATTATACATGGTTGTTTTCCTTTGCTTCTGTTTCGGCCAGCACTGTTTAAGCCCAAGGGAGTTGAGTTTTAATATGTTCCAATGAGTTTTAAGATTTATTTATTTCAATGTCATTGAACTGGCTGCTGCTTGCTGAGTGAAATGTTTTAACAGGGGAAATGACTTGCTGGGTATACTTTTAAACGAAATTTTTTTTTAAAAAAAAAAATTCAACTTTTAAGACCGGTTCTATCCAAAATCGGTCTGAAAAGTATATTTAAGACCGGTTTTGGAGAAAACCAGTCTAAAAATTTGACTTTTGAGACCGGTTTATAAAGAACCGGTCTAAAATGTGATACTTTTTAGACCGGTTCTTTATAAAACCGGTCTAAAAAGTCCAATTTTCATACCGATTCTTCATAAGAACCGGTCTAAAATGTTATTAATTTAGACCGGTTCCTATTATAACCGGTCTAAAAATATTTATTTTTAGACCGGTTTTATAATAACCGGTCTTAAAAATGTTTTTTAAGACCGGTTCTATAATCGGTCTAAAAAGTAGAAGACTTTTTAGACTGGCTGTATCAAGACCGGATCGAGAACTGGTCTAAAATGTCTTTTTTAACCAGTCTTAAAAGTGATTTTTCCAGTAGTGTATACATCACAGTGTTGAAATTTTCTAACGAAAAAAACAAGTATACAATAATAACAGTCCATTTCCATATCAAGCAAATTAGAAGAATATTAAAAGTATGCATATACAAGTTACTCTATTTTTCCAGTTTCATAATCTGATTTAAATTAACAGTTACAAGTATTTGTTCAATCATTTATGTCCAAAGTTGTGGGAGTGAGAGACAAACCTATGGATGACGGAAATGGAGATGACTCACGCTGCCACAAGCAGGGAAGCCGACAGTTGTGAGAGGGAGACACAAACAACGATGCTCTTGTCTAAGAAGAGAGAGGGGAAAATAGAAATATGATTATGAGAAAGAGGAAGGCAGATGGGGAAGGAAGCATGGGAAAGGGAGTTGCAGAAATGAACTGAGAAAGAGGAAGGAAGACAGGAAAGGAAGCAAGGGAAAGGGGAAAGAGGAAGACAACTAGGAACGAAGCTCATGGGGGAAGATGGAATGAAGCTTGGGGAAGGAAAGTAAAGCTGCTAGCCTGCTGTTGATAGGATAGGCGTCTAACAGGCTTTTCCGCATCCCCAGTCAAAATGGGGATGTCAAAAGCTCACTTTAGACATCCCCAATCAAACTAGGGTAATCTAAAGTGCATAAAGGGCATACTTTAGATGTCCCCAAAGACTCTGGGGATGTCTAAAGTGATACAATTTTATTTTTGTTTTAAATTCAACCAGCACCAATGGTTGACGCTAAATATTGAACTTTGGGTGTCCCTAATTTAAAAGGGATGTCCTTTAGGGTCGTTAAATGTCTAGTTTGTAGTAGTGAATGCTCATAGGAATGACACTCACCACAATAAGCACAAGAAAAATAACTATAAGGAGAAGAATTTTTAATTCAACCAACATTTATATTTTCTTGTCTCATTCCATTCACATGCATTCCTAAAACATAACCAAGATATGACAATTTGTCACTAATTGAATCAAATGAATACTATGAATAATCCATTTTAAAATTTTTTAATTTTTTTGAAATTTTAATATGAAGATCAAATTAGTATTAAAATTACCTGGCATTGATATTAATGATAACAATCCTCGGCAATGGCACCAAAAACTTGTTACGAGGGTAAATATTTATTAAAAAGTGCAAGTATACACTGTTGTAAATAAGTAATATAGAGGTAAGTAGAGTGTCGTTCCTAAGAGGATTGATCTCTAAGTACCAAAATGGGTAATCTTAATTCTATTAAGTTCATTGATTAGTTAGTGATTAAGATTAAAAAATTAAAAATGATTAAATATGAATGCAAATGATATGAAAACAACTATGAGAAAAAGCCCTAGGGATCATATTTTACTTAACAAATTTCAGATTGAATCACCTATATATTCTAGTTCAATTTATTCCATACGATTGATAGCCAAATTTTTCTAATTTAGTTACTAGCCTCTTCCAAGGTCAAGCAATTCTATAATTAATTGCTAGCTAATCCAATATATCCCTATAAAAATTAAAGCAATCAATCATGCATTAAGATTTATGGAACTCATTAAGACTATACAACCCATATGAATATATTCATATTTCATATGCAAATTATGGTTTTAATTTTAGGATCTACACACATGCATCTCCTTTCAGTCTCAACATACATATTGAAATCATTCAAAAGATGACTAATCATTTGAAAGCATTAAGAACAATAATCAAAACTCAATCATGAAGGACAAATTAAAACTAGATTTAATAAGTTAAGATTCAATCTGTCATTAGTAAGCTACATCATCACCCTAGGAAAATGGAAATTTAGCTAATGATGAAATTAAAAACAAAACCAAAATAAATTGAAAACTTCATAAATATTGCATGAACTTAATTATTAAATTCAAAAATACAAAGATACAATTACAAGATGCATGAAAATGAAAAAATCTAGCGTTCCATATAGGAGGTAAAACCTTCCATATAGGAGGCAACCTATTCCATCCATTAAGGACGACTAACTAAGCCTTCCATGAAGGAAGCATGCAAGAAGCAATACAATATATGAAATTGAACTTAAGATGATATGTTTCCTTACGTCTTAAGCTCCATCTATAAATATAGATGGAGGGGGTGCAAAATTTTCCACATTGTTAGGCATGAATCTTGACCTTAAGCCACCAATATTGACCTTGTGGCAGCCAAACTTTTTGATTATATTGCAACCTAATTTTGACAGTCAATATAGTGGAATTTCACAATGTGATCTTCATGAAAGTTGTAGCTCTGGATCTTAAATTGAAGACACAATGAAAAGCTCCCCATTTCAATATTTGTAGCTCAAGTTATGGTCAAATTAGTAGGCAAAGGTTAGTCTAGGACACTTCCACAGTGTTACTTGGGGTTATATGAGTCTATAATGAAAGTTTACAAAACTACCCCCGGGGACCCGGCTCGGGCCCGCCGTACCCAGTCCGGTTGCACTTTTTCCGAAATTCTAATCTGGGCTATCGTAACATATTTCCTCCCAAGGAATCCATTTCCATACTCGGAATTATCAAATTCAATGTTAAATTACAAATTTACCCTTGGCAGCCCCACTTTAAGGGTTTTAGGGGCGTTTTCATAATTATGCTTTTTCGGCCTTTTCCGAAAAAGTGACCAACTGTAACCCCACCTAATTTTCGCCCTTGAACTCAATGGAGCCATCAAATCATTGAAAATCTAACTCTAAGACCCATTTCTAGAGCTGGCCGAAATTTATGAGTTCTCCAGGAAAAATCGGGGTTTTATGATTTCGGCTCCGTAGACGCGTTCCTTTCTACTCCTAATCACTTTATTAACCATTACATTAGGTTAAAACTAACATTAAGACCCAATTTGGACAGCATAACCCCTAGGCCATATCATTTCCAAACTTTAAAACCAATGGCAATCCGGTGAAATTTCACCGATTAAATTGCCCACAGCAGCCAGAATAAGCAATATACGAAAGTTTGGAAGTTACCTCAAGCTCCCACTAGCTTTTCCCAAATTTGGCTGAACCCTAGCCTCTTTGAACCAGAAATTATTTGCTTCAAAACCTTAAAGAATAAAGAGGAGTAGCTTAGAGTCGGAGTTATACGTGTTAGGAGCTAAATCCCAGGAGAAATCGGCTTACCTTATGAGATTTCTTCCCTTTCTCTCTCTAAACTCTCTCACCTTCTCTCTCTTGTTTCAGGTCTGGAACAGCACGAAAATGTCTGGAGAAGGAAGGCTGATGTTATTTAATATCATATATTATATGATATTTAATTAATGATTAATTTCCAACAATTTTGGATTTTTCAGAAATTCTGGCAGATTTCTGCCCAAACTTTGAAAAATCATAACTAATTCTAGAAAAATTGAATTGGAGTGATTCCAAAGCCTATGGAACCCTTATTGAGTCTAGTTTTAAGAAAAAATATATAATTGTTCTGCATGGAATCACAAAATTCCCATAATTTCAATCTTTACATGTTCCAGAAAATACTTAATTTTGCTGGGCAAACTTCAAAAATCCATAACTCTTAGCTCAAAAATCAAAATGATACAAATTATATGTCCATTTTGAAGCTTGACATGTGAAATTTAAGACTGGAAAATTTCAGAATTTTTAGACACCATTTGCCTATTTAAAACTTCCATACAAATCGGCTGCCCTGTACAGAGTTTCAACTTTTGCACAATTGTTCCCAATGGTTCCAATTTCACAATAAACACTCTCCCCACACGAATTTTCACAAGGAAGCCATTGGAATCATTAAAATATCCAAATTCCCATCACATATTCTCTAAAAGTGTTATTTCAATAATAATTACATCCACTTTTAAAGTCATAGGCCCTTAATCACTTTTTGGGATATTACATTTCTCCCCCCGTAAAATAAATTTCGTCCTCGAAATTTGTCACACAACTTGAGCCATAAACTCCGGATAACGTCTTTGCATATCGACTTCTGCTTCCCAAGTTGCTTCCCTTTGAGTCATTCCCTTCCAGATCACCTTTACAAATGGAATGCTTCAGTGTCTGAGCCGTCATTCTTCTCTATCAATGATCTGTTCTGGCTCTATCGCAAATGTGAAGTTGTCTTGTAACTCAACTTCTTCATATTCAACAATATGAGATGGATCCGGTTGATACTTCTTCAGTTGGGAAACATGAAACACATCGTGAAGTCTGCTCAAGTTTGGGGGTAGGGCTACTCGATAAGCAACAGGCCCAATCCTCTTAAGGATTTCAAAAGGACCTATATATCTCGGGCTCAGCTTCTTCCTCTTGATGGCTCGCCCAATGCCCGTAATTGGTGATACTCTCAGGAATATGTGATCACCAACCTCAAATTCTAGAGGCCTTCTCCTCTTGTCAGCGTAACTTTTCTGTCGACTCTGCGCTGCAAGGAGCCTCTTACGAATGATCCGAATTTGTGCTGAGGTTTGATCAACCAAATCTAGCCCATAAAGCTTCCTTTAGGATAATTCATTCCAGCATAAAGGTGATTGACACCGTCTTCCATACAACGCTTCATACGGAGCCATTTGGATGCTCGCATGATAGCTATTGTTGTAAGCAAACTCAGCCAGTGGAAGGAAACGATCCCAACTTCCTTTAAAGTCGAGAACACAAGCTCGCAACATATCTTCTAGCGTCTGAATTGTTCTCTCAGATTGTCCATCCGTTTGAGGATGATAAGCCGTACTGAATATCAGTTGAGTACCTAAGGCTTCATGCAATGCTTTCCAAAACTTCAAAGTAAATCATGGATCTTGATCGGAAATGATGTTTTTCGGAACACCATGAAGTTTGACAATCTCTCGGATATAAATCTCCGCTAGTTTATTAGGAGAATAACCAGCATTGATTAGTATGAAGTGGGCTGACTTAGTTAACCGATCCACAATTACCCAGATCGCATCATAGTTTCTGATCCTGGGTAATCCCACAACCAAATCCATGGTCACGCATTCCCATTTCCATTCCGGAATCTCAGGACTCTGAAGTAAACCAGGCAGTCTCTGGTGCTCGATTTTCACTTTCTGACAAGTGAGACACCTTGAAACATATTTGGTCATGTCACTCTTCAAACCCGGCCACCAATACACCGATTTCAGATTCTGATACATCTTGGTCATACCAGAATGAAGAGTATATCGGCTCTTGTGTGCCTTATCCAGAATCTTCTGCCTCAACTCTGCCTTAAGTGGAACGCAGACTCTTTTCTGGTAACGAACCAATCCATGAGGTGATATGTTGAAGCCTGAAACTTCTCCCTGTTCGATTCGAGTCAGATTGCGCTGTATCCAGTCATCTTGACTCTGAGCTTCTTCAATTTCTGCCCTTAGATCACTGTCCTCTTAAGAAACAGTGTAATTGGCACAGATGATCTGGTTTGTCAAATTTAAATCACGGAAATCTTCAATCAATTTCCTTTCTTGTATCATCATAGCTGCAACGAGTACAGTCTTTCGGCTAAGAGCATCAGCGACTACATTTGCCTTACCCGGATGATATTTTATTTCCAGGTCGTAGTCCTTAAGCAATTCCATCCAGCGGCGCTGTCTCATATTCAGTTCTTTTTTATCATACAGATATTTGAGACTCTTGTGGTTGCAGTACAATTCCACAGTCACACCATACAGGTAATGACGCCAAATCTTCAAAGCAAATACAATGGCCGCAAGCTCCAGATCATGAGTGGGATAGTTCAATTCATGAGGTCTAAGCTGTCGAGAGGCGTAGGCCACCACACGTCCCTGCTGTATAAGGACACACCCTAATCCCTGCCCATTGGCATCAGAATACACAACGTATGTCAAACTGGGATCAGGTAAAATCAACACAGGTGCCGTCGTCAACCTTTCCTTCAGCTCCACAAAATAGTTTTCACATTTCTCATCCCACACAAATGGCTGATCCTTTCTAGTGAGCTTGGTCATCGGCAACGCAATACGGGAGAAATTTTGGATAAATCTCCAATAATAACCAGCAAGACCCAGAAAACTGCGTATTTCCGCCACAGATTCTGGCCTCTTCCAGTCCAGTACTGCTTCCACTTTACTGGGATCCACAGAGACCCCTTCTTGCGAGATAACATGGCCTAAGAATTTCACTTCTGATAGCCAGAACTCACTTGCTCAATTTAGCATATAGTTGTTTCTCACGCAATGTAGTCAATACAACTCTCAAATGATGCCCATACTCCTCCATACTCTTGGAATATATCAGAATGTCATCGATAAACATAACAACAAACTGATCCAAATATTGTCAAAAGATACGGTTCATGTAATCCATGAAAACCGCAGGCGCATTGGTTAGCCCAAATGGCATCACCAAGAACTCATAGTGACCGTACCTGGTCCTAAAAGCAGTCTTCGAAACATCTTCTGCTTTCACTCGTAGCTGATGATACCCTGACCTTAGATCAATCTTCAAAAATACACACGAACCGGGTAGTTGATCTAAAAGGTCATCGATTCGGGGAAGAGGGTACTTGTTCTTAATAGTAACTTTATTTAGTTCTCTGTAGTCGATACACAATCGAAGACTCCCGTCTTTCTTCTTTACAAACAACACTGGAGCTCCCCAAAGCGACGCACTGGGTCTAATGAACCCTTTTTCAAGCAAGTCTTCTATTTGTTTCTTTAACTCCGCCATTTCATTTGGGGCCATCCGATATGGGGCCTTAGATATAGAGCCAGCTCCAGGCACGACATCGATTGGAAATTGAACTTCCCTTTATGGAGGTAATCCGCTCAAATTATCCGGAAACACCTCAGGAAATTCATTGACCACGGGTATATTATTCAAGGTTTCGCCAGTTTCCCCTTGCACAGAGAAAAACACCACATAACCCTGGCAACCCTTTTCAAGATACTTTTAAGCTTTGCCTACAGCAAGGAAATTCATACTAGAATCCACAACTTCAGCCCTCTGAGAAACAGGATATACTATCCTCTTGTTCCCACAATCAAGTAATACATTATTTTCTGTTAACCAATCAAAACCCAAAATAACTTCCAATTGGTAAAGCGGCAAACATATAAGATCTACAACAGATTGGTGCCCTTCCACAATTATGACAACTCAAACAAGCTTCTGTGGTTAAGGCCTTAACACCCATTGGAGTTGACACTACTAATTCAAATGGTAACTTATGTACATGCATTCCCAGGCGCTTCACGCAATCATAGGCGATGAAGGAGTGACTTGCACCCGAATCATACAAAACTTGCAACAGATGGCCATTAAGAAGAATATTACCTTGTATCAGCTCAGGAGATTTACGGGTGTCTTTGTGGGTCATAGCAAATACTCAGCCCTGTGTCTTCGGTCTCTGGTCTGGTCGTGGCTCTTTGCAGTCAGCAGCAGTATGGCCCACACGCTTACAATTGTAACATATTATTTGATTACAGCGACGACAAATCCACAGTGGAAAATATTTTCTTTGCTGGTCACGGCTCCCATACTGGTAGGGCTTCTTACCACTTCCAGATGAAGATCCTTGCCCCTTTCACTTCTGTGAGGTAGCACCCTTACTGGGTTCACTGCGGTGGCCAATAGCTTTAGCAGGATACAGGTCTCTCAAGTTGTTCTTTGTAATCCTGCACTGCTCAACCGCCTTGTTGAACTTGGTAAATTGGTGAGTAGCTAGGCGTTTCCTCAACTCTCACCTCAGACCGCGAATGAGCATATCAGAACTCCATTCTTCGTCATCCTTGTACCGGAGGTAAGAGGAGTACCAAGCCAACCGAACAAAACGGGACAAGTAATCATCGAAGTTCTCTGTGTCCCCTTCTCTAATGTTGAGAAATTCTGTCTCCTTCTCGAGTCTCACCGATTTGGGAAAATACTTCTTGTTGAACTCTTGTTGAAACAGTTCCCAAGTCAATGGCATTTCCTTGCTTTTCAATGTTAGGGCGATATTCCGCCACCAACGATCTGCATCCCCTTCGAGCTTATAAACGGCCAGTCGTGGCTTCACCTCATCCGGGCAACCAAGAACCTCAAATATTTTCTCCAGCCTGTTCATCCAATCTTCGGCTGCTTGAAGGTCAAACATTCCTCTGAACGCTAGAGGCAGATGCTTGCAGAATCTGGTGACCAAAAACTGAAGGTCGCTGTCCTCTCTAAGCGGCATCCCATATGATTCTTGATTTGGAATAACATGAGGTGGGGATTCTAGTGGTCTTGCTATCCTTCTGCAGTGTTCTCATGTCGAGTTTCTTCTTGAGTTTCCTCCGGAGTGGACTGAACTGGACCTTCCTTGTTCTTCACTTTCTCTGCTCTGAGCTCTTCTCTCAGCTCAGTTATCATATCTCTTTGATCCCATATTAGACCTATCAGCTCTTGCATAGGATCTGGTGGATTATCATTGACAACCTCCACCCCTGGGTCTACACGCGGAATATTGGGGCGTCCTTTAGTTTTCTTCATTTAACAAACAACTTGCCCCATTAATTTAGCAGAGATAGTATGCACATATAGTCACAAAACTCATATATATATCCATGTCAATAAAACATACATGTGCATACACAACAATCATTCACAGATATCCCTACTACTATCTAAGGGATCTATCCTAGCTACCTCTATCCTTGCCAGGAACTACAGCTCTGATACCAAAATGTAACCCCCTAACTTTAAACACGTAATTATAATTCGATAACACATATTTAAATCGGATTAGAGACCATTGGATGCTTTAAACTCGTTTTAAAATTTCTGTCTCACAGTAAAATTTTCACAAAACTTTCAAAACTCTTTTTCCCATCCTGGTCTCAATTTCAATATTCGAATATAATTACCTGTGCAGTTAATATACATTCAACAATATCAGAGTGTATAACCGCATCCCCGGCAACTCCCGGTTTCTATACATAAAAACCTGAAGGTTTATAAGTATACACTAGGGAATTACACAACCAAAATCGAATGTAGTGTTCCTGATTCAAAATATACAGTAATCCCGAGTTCAAAATACATAACCAACGTTTCCAATTCAACTATATACCCCCAAGGGTCCTAATTGCTCCGGGTTGGCCGCTTCTCCTTTTAGCCACACGCCCTGTCTGAAATTTTAGTCATAGGAAAGAATGAGATTCGAGAGAATCTTAGTAGTAACAAACCACCCACACAATGCATAAACACAAAGCATGTACATAAATCACAAACAGCAACAGCAACAGCAATTCACAGATACATGGTTTTCACCACAAACGACAGTACTCACGGCTGTATACACAATACGACAGCTCTTGCTGTAATCAACATCACGACGGCTTACGCTGTAATCAGTAATCAACATCACGACAGCTTACGCTGTAATCACAATAACGACAGCTTGCGCTGTAAACGACAGCTATCACCAGCTGTAACCGTAGCAGCATCAGAAATCATCATAAAACAGTGATACAACACACATACAGTGCATTACACAAAGTATAAGAGAGAGAGTCACTACCTTGTCCTTTCCTGACGTCCTTCAGCGCAGTTGGCTCCCGAGGGCGGCAAATATCGAATCCTACAATTCCAAATGCACCATTTAGACACTTCCACAGTGTTACTTGGGGTTATATGAGTCTATAATGAAAATTTACAAAACTACCCCCGGGGACCCGGCTCGGGCCTGCCGTACCCGGTCCGGTTGCACTTTTCCCGAAATTCTAATATGGGCTATCCTAACATATTTTCGCCCAACGAATCCATTTCCATACTCGGAATTATCAAATTCAATGTTAAATTACAAATTTACCCTTGGCAGCCCCACTTTAAGGGTTTTAGGGGCGTTTTCATAATTATGCTTTTTCGGCCTTTTCCGAAAAAGTGACCAACTGTAACCCCACCTAATTTTCGCCCCTGAACTCAATGGAACCATCAAATCATTGAAAATTCAACTCTAAGACCCATTTCTAGAGATGGCCGAAATTTATGAGTTCTCCAGGGAAAATCGGGGTTTTACGATTTCGGCTCCGTAAACACGTTCCTTTCTACTCCTAACCACTTTATTAACCATTACATTAGGTTAAAACTAACATTAAGACCCAATTTGGACAGCATAACCCCTAGGCCATATCATTTCCAAACTTTAAAACCAATGGCAATCCGGTGAAATTTCACCGATTAAATTGCCCACAGCAGCCAGAATAAGCAATATACGAAAGTTTGGAAGTTACCTCAAGCTCCCACTAGCTTTTCCCAAATTTGGCTGAACCCTAGCCTCTTTGAACCAGAAATTATTTGCTTCAAAACCTTAAAGAATAAAGAGGAGTAGCTTAGATTCGGAGTTATACGTGTTAGGAGCTAAATCGCCGGAGAAATCGGCTTACCTTGTGAGATTTCTTCCCTTTCTCTCTCTAAACTCTCTCACCTTCTCTCTCTTGCTTCAGGTCTGGAACAGCATGAAAATTTCTAGAGAAGGAAGGCTGATGTTATTTAATATCATATATTATATGATATTTAATTAATGATTAATTTCCAACAATTTCGGATTTTTCAGAAATTCTGGCAGATTTCTGCCCAAACTTTGAAAAATCATAACTAATTCTAGAAAAATTGAATTGGAGTGATTCCAAAGCCTATGGAACCCTTATTGAGTCTAGTTTTAAGGAAAAATATATAATATTTCTGCATGGAATCACAAATTCCCAGAATTTCAATCTTTACATGTTGTTCCAGAAAATACTTAATTTCGCTGGGCAAACTTCAAAAATCCATAACTCTTAGCTCAAAAATCAAAAGGATACAAATTATATGTCCATTTTGAAGCTTGACATGTGAAATTTAAGACTGGAAAATTTCAGAGTTTTTAGACACCATTTTCCTATTTAAAACGTCCATACAAATCGGCTGCCCTGTACAGAGTTTCAACTTTTGCACAATTGTTCCCAATGGTTCCAATTTCACAATAAACACTCTCCCCACACGAATTTTCACAAGGAAGCCATTGGAATCATTAAAATATCCAAATTCCCATCACATATTCTCTAAAAGTGTTATTTCAACAATAATTACATCCACTTTTAAAGTCATAAGCCCTTAATCACTTTTTGGGATATTACATCTTGCAGCTCATTACTATGATCATTGATCATTGATCCTTATTTGATGTTCTGTTAACATGCCCAGTATTTGCTGTATTGAGTCAGGTCTAACTTTTGACCCTACCCAACACCTGTACCTCTTGGTCTCATCATCATTATGTTTCATGATATGGAAAGAAGAGATAAATTCCACATAAACACAAGGGCATATCTGTCATTTCACAAAGTTTTGGGTACACAAGTACCTTAGAAAAACATATCACAGATGTTTACAGTAGTAAGGGAAAGCCTGTAACAACATACAGCCTCTGAACTATTATACAACATGTTCTTACTCTTTTTCCATGACATAGCATAACATGTGCAACAACTTCCCAGGGGGTCACGCATCATGGCATTTTCCTGAGTTGAGCATACTTAAAATTCATATACCAGTGTCAAAACACAGATACTGGCCGTATCTGTTCCCATCCACTAGTACCTCAAGACTGTCCTTATCTCGAGAGTCATGCCAACTGTCTCTACCTGAATAAATATTGTGTGTGGACTGTGTATCAGTGCCAATATATGCACTTGAGCACATATCTTGATATGTTCCACAAAATCCGCACAGTTGTCTGTTAAACCTTGCACTGCTTTCTGCTAGGCCCAACATGCTGTATCTTGAAAAAGTACATTATAGTATAGATCTAGATCTCACCCAGGTCCTTCAATTCCAGAAGACCCTGCTCACTCTATACCGTGTTTAAACCATCCGAGTACCTTGTATGCCAATCTATAAGGGTGTCATGCTATCAGACAGCCCACAAATATATACTCTGGATGTCCTCTATATCTCTTGACTAGTCACAGATCATGCATTACTATACCGCTTCAGCTCTGGCATCAGTAATGAAATCCAAATATGACTCTGTTTTGTCTGTGTGTTGCTGATCAGTGTCCTCTACTAATGAGCATACTGATGATTCTGTTCTAGGATAAGGCCAACACTCTGGCCTTACTCGGACCCGCTCCCTTGGTGTCCGTGACATCCTTATACCGCCTTTAGACTGGTATTAAGACACTGGTTGCCCTTTGGATATTCATTGTTTCTCCTAGGCCTATCTATTCCTTTCAGGGGGCTTATCTGTGAACTAGCCGAAGTAATTCATTTCACTATTCCTATCATTGTATAATCAAGCATATTAGTATACCATCCTGTTGCTAGAATTGCATGCACTATGGCCAGAATCACTACTCTAATTCCAAAATGTAAGACCCCGCCTTACAAACTCTTATTATTCATATTACTCAGAGTAGCAATATACAGCTCAATGGGCAAACAAAAATAGCATAAATATACTAGTATTACAGAAACAATATTACTTGATTATAATACAGGATTTCCCAAATAGGGATTGATCACAATAATTATAGAAAATAAAGGCCTGCCGAAAACCAACTACTTTGCTACATCTTGACTGGAACCTTTAGTTGCCAATTTTTACACTTTTGCCTTTCGAGCCACTGCTCGCTGCTAAAAACTTTTTACATTAATGGAAAGTGTGAGATTTGGGGGAATATCAGGAGCAAAAAATATCAATATACATACAAGATAAGTGCTTAAAGCATGTTATGCTTGCCTTACGTAACTTCATACTAACACAATGACATATCTACATGCTTAATGTTTCATACAACACACTCATGTCCATAGCATAAATAGAAACAAAACTTCAATCATTCATATATGTTTCACATAATTAAGGAAAGCAATCACATGCATCAATACATGAGCATAATTATCAAATGCATGTAGGAGAAGTAAGTTCACTACCTGGATCAGCCTTCCCTTGATTGATTGTTAGTTCAATACTGTATTCGGCTCCGGCATCAATATATCCTAAAATTTCAAATTTAAGATAAATGAGTTATTAATCATTCATAAATTATTATAAAATCACTTTATTGGTTATCTAGGCTTAAAACTGCAAAATGACAAAATACCCTTAGGGACCTGGTTAAGTCACTTTATACCCAGTCTAATTGTACTTTTCTGAAAATTTTGACCCAGGCTATTTCTATAGAATTTTGCTTGTAGAATCCAGTTTTGATCTCGGTTTTCCTAAAATCATTGCCAAAAGATGAAACTACCCTTTTCAGCCCCTATGTGAGGTTTTACGGGTAATTTTGTCATTTCACATTCTAATGCTTTTTATACTTCATAATCAACATGAACCCTATACAATTTTCCATTCTAAACCCAATGGAATCATCAAAAACACCAAAATGCAGTCCGAACAATGCCAAATCATGTTTGGATGAAATATTGAATTAATTGGGAAAAATTGGGAATTCATGTTCTATTCCATAAAACACTTTTTTTCATGTCTAATCACTTGTTTAACCACTTAAACACCTTTTGAACAGATTAATGAAAAATTAGACTGCACCTTCCTTTAGATTTTCATCATCCTAAATTCATAAAACAACCCACCAATCCACAAATCAAGTCAAGAACCACAACAACAACACCAAAATGATTAAGGTTCTTGAAGTTACCTTTGATTTCTCAAGCTTTCTCTCTCTAGAATGTTTTCCCCTCTCCTTCCTCCTTTGGAATATTGCTTGCTAACAATGATATTCATGGAGGATAAGAGATTAAAAGAGGTTTGATATAAGTTAGAAGGGAATAACACTTGAAATCACAAGTTACCTCGGATTTTGCCTCTTGAATCCTAGTTCTTGCTCCTTAGCTCTTGCTCTTTCTATGACTCTTTCTCTCTCTATTTTAGTGGTGATGGACGAAAATGAGATGGAAAGGTGAAGATAAAGCTTTTAAAATATCTCTTCATCTTTTCTAAAAATATATTAATTTAATAGTTTATGACATGTGATTTTTATTTTAGCCTTATCCCTTCTTAATTATGTGATCAGCTTCTCATTACTTTTGGACCAACTTCCTTCCTCTTGTCCAAGCCCAAAAAGATGCCATCACAACACCCTCCATGAACCAAATGAGCTTCATTTAGTTGCCTTAATCAATTGCCCAAAATATATTATTTTATGCTAATTGCACATATGCTCATATCTTTAATCAATTCTTATTTAATTCCTTACTTAAGATGATGATACGTGGCACAATTTGTATCTAAGTAAATATTTTCCTTCTCTTTTAATATTTTGGTCTCAAATATCCACCAATAAATGGAAAATATGGATTTTTAATTTATTCCACAATTTACACAATTGCCATTACATTTTTTTTCCAAATTCGCAATGGTTGGCAATTATGGCAGATTTTTTTACTAAACTTTGAAAAATCATAACTTTATTTATAGAAATCAAATTATCGTGATTCTAAAAGTTATGAAACCCTTATTGAGTCTAGGTTCAAGGAAAAATATAGCCTTTAGGCAATTGGAAGCTCAAAATTCCCAAAAATTCATTAAACCTTAGTTGTTCCAGAATTAGTTCCAGAAACAGGGTCTAATTTTGAAAAATCATAATGCTCAAGTCCAAAAGTCACATATTACCTATCAAATTAAAGTTTAGGATGTCTTTCAACCTGTAAAGTTTCACAATTTTAAGACATCATTTGGTCATCCAAAACCATATAACAATATCGCTGCCTCACCGAAAATTTTTACTAGCAATAACTCTAATTTTTACAATTTGTGTTCTAAACATACTCATGGTGTGTGTGACCACTAATTGCCTTATTTTGTCATTTCCTGTGCTCTATAATTAACCATTTTGTTCCCTTTAATACCTCAAAAATTATAAGGAATTTTGATGACCAAAATTTGGGATATTACAACAAATATTTTACTTATCACTCTATCATTGAAATTAATTTTTTGGAAATATGAGATTATTTGGAGAGTTTTGGCTCATCAAATTTGGTTGTCACTTGACTTCAGGGTTGACAATGAATTTAGAATTAAAAAGCTTAAATTTTGTACACTTTTGCTACTAAAGTTTTAGACCTACATTACAAAATTGAATTATTGTACTAGTTGACATTTTGTGGCTGATACAGTAAGTTTAGCTTTATGTCAATCCGACTGGTATCGACATTAAAAGTTGCTTGTGACTTGCAAAATATTTTATTGAACCAAGCCATTTTAGGATGAAGGTGTTAGATCCCATATGTTTTGATGATAACAAAGATTGGATTAATGTTACAAAAGGTTTTGATAATAAACAAAAAGGTTTGAACAAAGTAACTAAGCTTTCCATAGCAGCCAAAACCATTACTTGAGTAGCTACTCAAGTAATGAAGAAGAACTGAAAGACAAAGAACAGGAAAAAGCATTACTAGCAAATTTTTAAAGGCATTACTCGAGTAAGCCCTCGGGTAATGATCCTTCATTACTTAAGGGATCACTCTAGTAATGTGTGAGAAATTGTTCCAGAGAGCTCTATCAAAATTTGGATGCCATTACTCGAGGGATGACTCAAGTAATCAAAAAAGAATTTGAAACTTTACTTGAGGGATCACTCGAGTAACCAGAGAGCAAAAGAGAGACTTACTTGAGGGATTACACAAGTAATCAATGAAGAAATCATCCAGTAGCTCTTGGCCAATAAATGACTAACATTACTCGAGGGATTACTTGAGTAACCAGATATGAAAAAGGTACATTACTCGAGGGATCACTTAAGTAAGTTGAAATGAAAAGATTGAATTACTCAAGGGATTACTCAAGTAATCAAGTAAGTAAAGAAGCAGTTACTCTTAGCCAAGATTTGGATGACATTACTTGAGGAATCATTCAAGTAATGTGAGAAGAATTGAAAGTATTACCGAGGGATTACTCGAGTAAGCAAGTTTGCCAAATTTTATAAAATGAATTACTCGATGGATTATCTGAGTAATCTAGTCAGACAATGTTGACTTACTCTCTGTCTTATTTTTAATGAGGTTACTTGAGGGACTACTCAAGTAATGGATCATGATCACTCGAGTAGCCACTCGAGTAATGTAGTACATAAAGTATAATTTTAATCCATTGTTTAATATTTATTATCTTATGATTAACATTTCATTGTATTAGTATTATGAGTATATTTACAGATAAACAATGAAGAGATCATGTATTGAGAAAAAAGTCAAACATATCATCCACAACATCCGAAACACTGACCTACCGTAAACGACTAGTTTTCAAATTTGAAGAATGGTCAAACAAAGCTGCGTGACTCTAACAGACATGTTTGAAATGCTTCCAATGGACATTACAATTCATCTATATATATATGGAGCATTTAATGGAGAACAGAGAATATATGAACACACATCGATCAATATATTTTTAGTGGCTCTATTTCTTATATTCACTCTTTGTACTTCAGTGATTATATATTTGCTCTATGAGATAGATTTTCATTAAAAATTAAATATTTATTGTTGAGACAACTTAAAGTTGTGAAATGTTGAGTTGGGGATTTGATTACAACGTGTAAGGGGGAGTGAGTGTCCAGTGAAGGAACTTGCTATATTCTAAGGTGCCAAGAACCCACTGAATCTTGGAAGATATAGTGAAACTCTCAAAGAAGCTTTGAGGACTGGGCATAGGTCAAGTGGTTGTGGCCGAACCAGTATAACTCCTGATGTACACTTCAATGATATTTCTCCTAGTTCTTAATTGCTTTAAATTTCCAATAAATTTTTATATACACAACAAATTTTCTGGTATCACCTAATTCACCCCCTCTTGGGTGAAACACTTGTACTAACAGAAAGGTGTAAAGAGTTTAGAACAATTTATTGAACCTTGAAAGTTTTATTGAAGAAGCTGATCTGAAGGGTGCATGTGAATTTTATACCTATTATGACAATTAAATTGTTGTCATATATTTGTTGATATCATCACTAATACTTGAGTCTTCACAGAATATGGTTGTGATTTGTATATTGAGTATTGGGAAGTTTTATGCTGACATCAATGTATTGCTTGCTATCACTTAGCTTCATGATTTCTTTATATTGTGACTGGATTTTGTCTTGAGAAATTGAAATGATTCAACTTGCAAACTGGTTGTTAAACCTAATTGCACATTGTTGGTTCTAAAAATCTTACTTTAATCTATGAGCATAAATTGTTTATTGAACCATATCAAAAGAAAAAAAAATTTAAGAATTAACTTTCTAGATTTTGGCCTCAAATTTGAAATTTAAGCTAAATTTTTAGCCTATGCAGTTGTGAGGATTACAAGTGTTTTTTGCTATGAAATTGCTCTATTCTGGAATTGATTTTTTGATGCTAGTATGTTATTTATTGTGCTGTCTGCACTACGGTGAACAAAATTTTTTCTAAAAAATTTTATCACTTCTTTTGATATTTCTAACTACTCATTGCTATTCTTTGTTTTTGAGTATGTAAGAGTGCTAAATGATAGAAACTTATTGGATTGCTTGCATTAACTAAGATTTATCCTCAACTCTATTTCTCATGCCTTAGAGGAATGCTTATAAGGAGTTTAATTCTAATATACCTATGCCTACTTATTCCTCTTTAGGCTATCATTCCAGGTTGGACTCATTTGAATCTATTTTGTGTGTGCATTGTCTTTCAAAAGGAAGTTTTACAAGGGTCCCAAGCTCACCAAGGTAATTATTACCACACTCACATGCATGATATAAATTCCTACCCTATGCCTCTTACACACATAAACCAAAGGTATATGCATTGTTGTTCTACTTTGCATATCACAAATCATTGTCATTTTAGGCATGAGAGTATAGGTTGTGCTAGGGCTTACCTAAGGGATCCCCACAATATTTACATGAGTGACCCTTACCCACATTTCCGCCAAGCTAGTTAAATGGATCATTATCCCTATGAGCCTTATTATGAATATTCTCTTCCGCCATGTGTGCCAAGTCAAGAGTCTTTGACTAATAATGAGTTGAGGAAACTAATAATAGAACTGACTAATCAAGTGAGTAGTTGTAGGTTTAGATGATAGAATTATAGTAATGATTAGAAAAGTGGAGCAAATTGAACCATTGCTTTTAGAAGTTGATACTACTCTAACTAGTTTATCTCATGAGGCACAAGAGGACTTGAGTGATAATAAGGTTGATGAAGAAATTATGATTGAGTCACCTCTAATATTTAAGCATGAAATGGTCACATCTTCTACTTCTCGTACTCATGACTTGAATGGACATGTAAATTGCAATTCCTTTAATTTATGTGTGCTAATGCAAATGTTCATATGCTTGATAATGACTCTCCTAATGTTAAAAATTCTAGTGATGTTAAATTGTATAAGCATTTGACTTGCTCATGTTCTGAATATTATGTGTGTGGACTGTTTTGATGCAAAATTTCAAAAGGTTGCTACAAGACATGTGCTATGGGAGGGCATAGGCCAGGCCCTGATCAGGCAGCCTATGGCATAGCCTAGTTAAGGCTGATTGATGGTTCCTCTCCTGCTACTGGAAGTTAACCCACTGCTTTGGCTAAAGGTTCCTACTCTATTGATCTTTTTTTATGTAACTTCATGAGATATGGATTCCTAAGCAAATACCTCTCCTATTTTGGGAGGTATCCATGTCTTCGGAAGTTACTTTGATAAGATCAATAGGGATGTGATGAATAAACTAGTTCATTTGTACTGAGAATTATACATGAACAAGTGAATACCTGTGGCATTTGTGGAGTCATGACGCGTTAAAACATTCAAGGTAACATATTAAATTACTTTAGTGAAGTTATGTTATTTTTTCAGAAAACCCCATTATTGCTTTAATCGAAGGTCTCCCTTGTTTTTGTATTGAGCAGGTGGCACCAAGTTAAAAGCTCTAAAATTCAACATTATGTGATTTTCTGAGCTACTCGGTCTTGACTCTGTCTAATGTAGTAGTACTTCCCATATTGAGTAGCTATGAAATTCAGAACAGATCAAGATTTTGTGGGCTTTGTGGTTAGAGTCAATTGCAATCCTTACCTATATATAAATATCATAATGCAAGTGTTCATCACCTATACCTTTTGTCTTTTCAGCAATTAAGCCAAGAAAGAAACGATTAGGTGAAAAAAACAAAAATATCTATATAAGAAAGGCCGTAAGGGCTCAAGGGTTTGTATAACCCCTTGTATTGCTCAAGGTTTGCATACCATCTGCATCCTTTACAATATGGATATTAGTACAATTTTTCTCCTTAGCCTTAGTTTTCCAGGGTTAATTGTTGTGAATAAACATAATTTACAGGTCAACAGTTACATTATCATAAATATAGGTAAACGGTTGCCATTGATTCTTTCCACAAAGTCTGAAATGTCTTGATCCATCCCGAATTGTATGACAACTTGCTATAGGAGGTACTATTCTATTACATCCATACATCATAGTTATTATAGTAATTTATTATAAAAGTTTACATTTCATATTTAGAAATCGTTATTAATATATTAAATACATACGTTTAAATGACACCATTATTTATTTTGATTAAAAGTAATGGTTCTTATATAAGAACTATTATATATGTTACTGAATAAATAACTGTTGTTAATATGAGACCATTATATATCATGAAAGAATTACCATATATTATAATGGTTATTCATGTGTGCCCGTTAATTATTATTACAGCAATACGCATGTCATGACCTTATTAAATAAGTAATCCATAATAGGTGTTATGTTATAACAATTATAATAGGGGTCTAGAATAAATAACGGTTCGAAACTGCAATATATCTACACCAAGCATTTGTAGTGCTCGTGTATATAATGATTCAAAATTGTGATTTATGGCTGATAATAACTATCATATATCATGATTTCTGTAGTAGTGGTTGGGAAACAAAGGAATAGAATCAATGTTATGAAATAAGTAGTAATATTAGACGTATTTATTGCTTGATGGAAACACCCGATCTATGGTTTTGCAGTTCGGATTTGTAGACAATTAGTGGAGATACTTCTTTCCTCAATATTTTTATAAAAAATAGATTGATAATTGATTGATTAGTAGATACTTCGATATTATTCATTCATAATATTTAGGAAAAATATTCAAAAGAAGATGTTTATATATTTAGAATTTTTATTCATAACGATTCCAAGGGTTGCAATGTCAATTAAAAGCTAATTAGAAGATATTTAGATATCAAACTTTATTGGTCAGCTGTGTAAGACCCAGTCTTACATACCATTTATTTTCAATATTAACCAAGGTACTTAAGCAAAGTTCGGTGAGCAATACAAGAGTAGTCAAAATATACTATTATATTAATATAACTTGATTATATTACAAGTGGTCCCCTTAGGGTTTGATAACATATACAAGTTTTTGTCCAAGATATTAAAATAAACTACAAATAACCACTAGTTTCCACTTAGGGATTCGCACCTATCATTTTCCCTTGTCTACCACCTTGCCCTTGGAGTCGCTAGTTCCTGCTGGAACATTGATTATTTATGAAAAAGGGTGAGATTCCAAGGAATCTCAGTAGTAACGTACCATCAATCATATAAAATGCGAGAGTTTAAATATGTAATGCACCATATAATGTAAAATGAAAATTCATATCATAAAGTGTGTGTACACAATGCTTAGGACCAAATGACTGTTTAGATCCCCTACGTATACCTTAGTTGGACACCTAACTACAGCTAGGTAATGTGCCCTAGGCATACCTCTACTGGGTACCTAACGATAGCTAGGTAACATACCTTAGGCACCAATTTCAAATTACAAACACTATATATCAATAATCACATAGTATATGAGAGATAATAGTTACTACCTTAAACCTTTTACACCTTGAATAGCATACTTATAATGTGTGCCAATGACTGGCCTCTCAATTAGATTCTAAAAGTGCAAATGTACAAGAATTAGGTTAACATCCATTCATGTACTAGTTTAGACACTTCCGTAATGTTTCTGGTGGTTATATGAGTCTATAGTGAAAAATTATCAAATTGTCCCTAAGGACTTGGCCCGACCCTTCCATACCCGATCTAACCTTACTTTTCCCAAAATTTTGACCTGAAATCTATTTCTGACCTCAAAATTATCAAATTCACTGATAAAAGATAAAAATGCCCTTGGCAGCCCCTAATTTAGGGTTTTATGGGTGTTTTTCTGATTATGCTTTTTAGGGATTTTATGGAAAAGTATTCAACTGTAACCCTACCTAATTTTCCCTCCTAAATACAATGGAACCATCAAATTATAAAAAATCCGGCCCTAACCCCTCTAAACAGCACTGGCCAAAACCTAAGATTCTCTAGGAAAAATTAGGGTTTCCGAATTCTGACTCTGTAGACTTGCTCTTACTATTTGTAATTACTTTATTAACTATTTAATTACATTCCCAACATGATTTAGGCTCAATTTGGGCAGTAGAACAGCTAAGGTTCAACATTTACCAAATTTAACAATCACAGCAAATCAACCAGGAATTCACTGATTAAATCAACCATATCAGCAATAACAACTAAAGATTGAAGTTTATGGAGTTACCTTTGGCTCATTCTTCCTCTTTCCTCTTTGGATGAAACACTAGTCCTCTCAAACACTAAAATTTTGCTTCAAAACAACCTTGAATTATGTAGAAGAACAATTTAGAGGACGGATTACACAAGTTAGGAGCTAATTCACCAAAGGAATCAAGCTTACCTTGCAACTTTGCTCCTCCTTGCAACTTTGCTCCTCCTTCTCTCTAGAAAGCTTAAAATATGTTGCATTTATCCATTGATATATTTAATAAGCTATAAATTCAATATTTGAATTTTGTGTACATAAACAGAATTAGACTTATTTACAAGTAATGTGATCATAAAGCCCAATTATCATGTAACTAATTCCTCCCCTCACTTGGTTGCATAAAATATGTCTAGAGTCCTTCATGTTATTGTTAGGATCGGCAGGCATAGGGGAAGAATTTTAAAATTTTATCGATCCTAATCGAGGATCTATCAACAACATTTAAATCGGGTTAGAAATAACTCTTACCTTTTTTTAACTTAGGGTTTTCACGATCTCTAGAAGCCAACACGTTTGGTCCGCTCTCTCTACCAGTATCCACACGAATGCTCTCCAACAGAGACTACGTGCTAGCACCTCCAATGTCTTTAGGGTTTATCTTATGGCTCTAAATTCTCATGCGTGTATGAGTATATCTGCTCTATCAAGTTTATAACCTATGAGGGCTATATTCAAATTTCATAATTAATCATCATTAAGTTGGAAATTAATCAACAATTAATTATCTTGATGAGCTAATTAAATAAATTCAGTTTAAATTAAATTTGTCCAACAATTTTAATTTAACTTATTTATTTAATCCAAATAAAGAGCCATTAGATTTAATTTATCTTCATAAATTAAATATGAGATATTATAACTCTATCATGTTAGTTATTAAATTTAATATATCTTAATAAATTAAATTTCAAACTAACACAATATAATAATATCATAATATATATATATATAATATAAGATATGTATTTCAAAAATATATATCTATATAATATTATTAATGAATTTTATAATATATATATATAAATATAAAATTTGTCCACCATAAATTAAACATTTTATCTCGTGTTGGGCTATTCTTGTATGCGACCCTGTAGGCCCATATGAAGTTGGCAGTTGGCTAATAACTGTACTAATCCAAAAGTTACAAGCGGCCTCTAGCAAGACATTACGACTATCGAATTCATATGAGGATCGTTATCACGATGCAACTGTTGGAAATTGTGCCCTAAGGGCCAATCATTGTACTTTGAACATTATTATTTTAATGAAATTTCTCCATTCTGTTATCATATTATTTGCATGTTAACTGTGATAATTGTATCCTTGGATAATTCATAAAGATTGTCCTAAAATATCTCTGGTCGATCATCTATGTGGGAGCAGAGATGAAACAGACCAATATGACTCTGATAAGATATGGAGATACGAATCAAAGTCTTAGGCACTTGTAAGAGTACAAGGTGCTGGACCGACCCACTATGAGAAAGCTACATGGATCAAGTCATAAGCTTTTCTCCTGTATAACCACGTCACAATGCCCTTAGACCTGAGGTCATCATGGATTCCTACATGAGAGTTGCTAAGCTTTGAACTAGTCAAAAGTCACTTTTGACCGAGTGATGATAAAGGCTACGATCGGGCTTGGTGGTTTTTCATGCAGAGGAATATGAATAATCAAGATGGAATTTGTCCCTTACATTAGTAGAGAGATATTACTAGGCCCCTCGATGAGTGAGTCTGAGAAATGTATGGCCATACTATGATGAAAGGAGTTTTTGTCTCTGTTATCAGGCTACTCAGGAATTGAGAAAGTAATGGTTAGGAACAAGCGGATGACATTATCCATGCCTTATCCTTGATCGATATATTGTGTGACAAAAGGGACATGACATGGTTGTATGACAGGTTGCATCGTGATAATGATCCTCATATGAATTGGGTAGTCGTAATGTCTTGCTAGAGACCGCTTGCGACTTTTAGGTTAGTATAGTTATTGGCCCACTGCCAACTTCATATGGGCCTACAGGGTCGCACACAAGAATGGCCCAACACGAGTTAATGTTTAATTTAGGGTGGATGAATTTTATATTTATATATATAATATAAAATTCATTAATAATATTATATAGATATATATATTTTTGAAATATATATCTTATATATATATATGTATATATATTATATGATATTATTATATTTAATAATATTATATAGATATATATATTTTCGAAATATATATATCTTATATATATATGTATATATATTATATGATATTATTATATTGTGTTCATTTTAAATTTAATTTATTAAGATATATTAAATTTAATAACTAACATGATAGAGATATAGTATCTCAGATTTAATTTATGAAGAGAAAGTAAATCTAATGGCTCTTTATTTGGATTAAATAAATAGGTTAAATTAAAACTTTTGGACAGATTTAATTTAAGCTGAATTTATTTAATTAGCTCATCAAGATAATTAATTGTTAATTAATTTCAAAATTAATGATGATTACTTTTGAAATTTGAAAATAGCCCTCATAGGTTATAAACTTGAGAGAGCAGATATATTCATATGCACATGAGAATTAAGAGCCGTAGGAAAAACCAGAGGAGACATTAGAGGCGCTAGCACACAGTCTCGGTTGGAGAGCATTCGTGTGGATACCCGTAGAGGGAGTGGACCTGACGTGTTGGCTCCTAGAGATCGTGAAAAACTCTGAATCATCAAAAAGGTATGAATCTTTCCCACTTGGTTTAAACGCCGTTGATAGATCCTCGATTAGGATCGGTGAAAATTTTTAAAATTCTTCCGATGTGCCTACTAATCCTAACAGTAGCCTATCATATAACCATGTCACGTCCCTTTTGTCACACGATATATCGTTTAAAGATAAGGCATGGATAATGTCATCCTCTTGTTCCTGACCATTACTTTCTCAATTCCTGAGTTGCCTGATAACAGAGACAAAAACTCCTTTCATCATAGTATGGCCATACATTTCTCAGACTCACTCATCGAGGGGCCTAGTAATATCTCTCTACTAATGTGAGGGACAAATTCCATCTGATCATTCATATTCCTCTGCATGAAAAACCACCAAGCCCAACCATAGCCTTTATCATCACTCAGTCAAAAGTGACTTTTGACTAGTTCAAAGCATAGCAACTCTCATGTAGAAATTCATGATGACCTCAGGTCTAAGGGCATTGTGACGTGGTGATACACAAGAAAATCTTTTTACTTGATCCATGTAGCTTTCTCATAGTGGGTCTGTCCAACACCTTGTACTCTTACAAGTGCCTAAGACTTTGATTCGTATCTCCATATCTTATCAAAGTCATACTGGTCTTGTTTCATCTATGCTCCCGCATAGATGACGACCAGGGACATTTTAGGACAATCTTCATGAATTATCCAAGGATACAATTATCACAAGTAACATGCAAATAATAAGATAACAGAATGGAGAAATTTCATTAAATTAATAATGTTCAAAGTATAATGATTGGCCCTTAGGGCATAATTTCCAACGTCCTCCCACTTGCCCTAGGAATAATCATTAATTTGCCTAATTCCCATTGCCATAACATGACGTTTATGCTTTGCCTATGCAAGTGGCCTAGTAAGAGGATCAGCAACATTATCTTCTCCTGCTACTTTACATATCTTTATATCACCTCTATCATTGATTTCTCTAATAAGATGAAATCGCTTGAGTATATGCTTGGTCTTTTGATGTGACCTAGGTTCCTTGGCCTGTACAATAACACCGTTATTGTCACAGAACAAATCTATTGGATTTGAGATGGTAGGTACCACCCCTAGTTCAATAATGAACTTTCTGATCTAAACGACTTCTTTAGCTGCATCTGATGCTGCTATATACTCAGCTATGTTGTAAAATATGCTACAATGCTCTGCTTGGAGCTCTTCTAGCTTACTACTCCATCATTCAGAAGGAATACATATCCAGATTACGATTTAAGGTCATCTTGGTCAGTTTGGAAACTTGCATCTGTGTAACCGGTTACATAGAGCTTATCATCTAATCCACCATAAACCAAAAATAAGTCCTTAGTCCTTCTGAAGTACTTTAGGATATTCTTGACTGCAGTCCAATGACCCTTACTAGGATCTTGTTGATATTTTCTAGTCATACTTAAGGCAAATGATGTTAGATCCCATATGTTTTGATGATAATAAAGATTGGATCAATGATATAAAAGGATTTGATGACAAACAAATGAATTTGAGCAAAGTGGCAAAGCATTACTTGAAGTAAGCATTGGAGTAATGAGCAAATTTTGTGAAGGCTTACTCGAGTGACTACTCGAGTAAAGGAAACTGTTACTCGAGTAACCACTCAAGTAATCAAGGAGAATTTCATCCAAAGAAGTAATGCCAAAATTTGGAAGAAGTCACTCGAGGGACCACTATAGTAATCTGCAAAGTTATATAAACCATTACTCGAGTAGCCACTCAAGTAACATCATTTGCAAAGACATTACTCAAGTAGCCACTCGAGTAAACAGGTTAAAAATCTTCCAGTAGCTCTCGGCCAAGAAATGCAACATTTTACTCGAGTAGCCACTCAAGTAACCAGGTGAGAAAAAGTTATTACTCGAGGGAGCGGTCCAGTAATCTATAGAGTTATTGGAAGTATTACTCGAGGAGTCACTTGAGTAATCAGTAAGCAAACTCTCAGCCAAGATTTGAATGACATTACTTAAGGGAATAATCAAGTGATCTGTAAAGTTGTTTAAAATCTACTCAAGGGAGCACTTGACTAACGTATGAAGAAAACACATGGCCACTTGAGTAACTACTCGAGTAATCAGATTACCAGAGTCAGCACCCGAGTAACTTGTGAAGAAAGGACATGGCCACTCGAGTAATCAGGTATTTCCAAGGTTTGTTATGTATCTCACTCCATGTCTTACCCGAGTATATCTTATGAAAAATGTTGAATTAGGAACTGTCATATTTTTTATGGGTTTACTCGAGGGTCCACTCAAGTAACAAGCTTGATCACTCGAGTAAGGCAGTCCAAAAATTATGTTTTTGATCGAAAGTTTATTAAATTATTTTCTATTTGATTAACTCTTTATTGCATTAGCATCCCAAGTACATTTCAGAGAAATAAAGAAGAGATCAAGCAAGAAGAGCAAAGTCAAATAAAGTGTCCGAGATCTCACCTACCGCTACCTACCACAAATGGATAGTTTTCAAATTTGAAGAATAGTCAACCGTTGCTGTGCGACTCTAACGGACATGTTTGAATTGCTTCTAATGGATATTACAAATCATCTATGTATATGGAGCATTCAAAGAGGAAAAAAGAATAACTGAGAACACACAAACATACACTGATCAACACACTCTTAGTGCTTTGTTTTCTGATATTCATTCATTGTACTTCAATGATTATATATTTGCTCTGTGAGAGAGCTTTTCATTACAAACTCCATATTTGTTATTGAGACAACTTAAGGTTATGGAACTTTGAGTTGGGGATTTGATTACAACGTGTAAAGGGGAGCGAGTGTCCAGGTAAAGGAACTTGTTGTGTACTGAGATGCCAAGAACCCACTAAATCTTAGAGAATATAATGAAACTCTCAGAGACACTCTGAGGACTGGACGTAGGTCAAAGTGGTTATGGCCGAACCAGTATAACTCCTGATGTACAGTGTGGTGATATTTCTCTTTGCTCTTAACTGCTTTAAATATTCTGTCAATTGTCTTATACACAATGAAATTTCTGGTATCACCCAATTCACCCCCTCTTGGGTAAAACGCTTGCACTAACATTTGGTATCAGAGTGTAGGTCTTCTTGTTAATGTTTAACAGCCTAAGAAGGATCCAATGACAAGCATGGGTGAAGGCATTCTTCTCGACGGAGCTTCTATCACAAGACCTCCGGGTTTCAATGGCGAACACTTCTCATTTTGGAAAGCAAAGTTCAGAGTTTTTGTAATGGCTACTGAATATGGGCTATAGGATGTGACTGAGAATGGAAACTACAAACCTGAAAAGATTGTAGATTCACAAAGAGTTCCCAAGACACCAGTAGAATATTATGAGAATGACAAGAAACTCATTACACTCAACAGCAAAGCAATTCTAATGATTCAAAGTGCCTTAAGTCATAATGAGTACTTCAGAATCTGCACACTCCCAATAGCTAAAGAAATGTGGGAAGCCTTGGAAATAGCTCACGAAGGAACTTTGGGAATAAACGAAAATCGGATCAATACTCTGGTTATTGAGTTTGATTTACTTCGAATGAAATCAGGTGAGTCGATAGCTGAATTTGAACTTAGATATACTCACTTTGTTAATCAACTTGCAGTACTTCGAAAAGTCTATGATCAACATACCCAAGTATGAAATATCTTAAATATTCTTTCTAAAGACTAGGAGGCAAAAGTCACAGCAATTGAGGAAGCAAAAGGTGAATCAATGTGATAAGTTGCTTCTCTATTCGGAAGCCTTTCTGAATATGAAAGCAAATTAAAGTTCAAAAGAGAACTAGATGATATTGGTGACAAGAAGAAAAGAGGTCTAGCACTGAAAGCAAAAGAAGAAGAACAAGATGAAGATGAAGAGCTTGACGATGACAAAATGGGACTAATCATAAAACGATTCAGAAAGTTTTACAAGAAAGGCCAAGGATTCAAAAACTTTCAGAAAGGAGGAACAAGCAATAAAGAACACATCATCTGCTATGAATGTGGAAAGCCAGGACATTTCAAATCAGAATGTCAAGAACTGTTTCAGAAGAATAAAGAAAAGAGAAAATACAAATTTTAGAACAAGAAGAAAGCCTTTGTATCTGCTATATGGGGAGATAGTTCTTCTGACGAAGAAAGTGATGAAGAGGAAGTAGCCAATATCTGTCTAATTGCTCAAGAGGAAACAGAAGAAGAGGTAACTGATTTTGATCCTACCTATGATGAATTACTTTCCGAATATAATGCTTTACATTTTGAAAGCATCAAAGTAGTTAAAGAACTAGTTGTTTTCAAAAAGAAAAACAAAGCTCTTGAAGTAGAACTTAAAGAGAATTTTGAAACTGATTGTGAAAACTGTACTTCTTTGAAAAAGAAAAACACTGATCTTACTAAATCTCTTGAAAATTCACTAAAGGAAGTGAAATCTTAAATGTAATCGTAAAAGCTCAATGATTTGTGAATGATCGATCTGGAATTGGATATGATCCAAAATCAGACAGAAGGAAAGGAAGAAAGAAAGCTGGAGGTAAATCATACTTGAATTATTTTCAGCATTCTGTGCATACATCAAATCCTTTTGCACATTGTAATTATTGTAATAGAAAAGGTCATTATACTTCATCATGCATTTATAGGAAGAAAGGAAATATAGGAACCTACAAATAAATACCTAAAGGTTCATATGTTCTGAAAAATTTTTGTATTAACCAAAAAGGACCCAAAAAGATGTAGGTACCTAAGACTTAATCGTATTTGATTGCAGATATGTCTTAAAGCAAAAAACAATAAGTGGTACATAGACAGTGGATGCTCTAGACATATGACCAATGATTTTGAAAGTTTTTCCATATTACAACCTAAGGAAGGTGGAAAGATAAAATTTGGAGGAAATCAAATTCAGAAAAATAGTAGGAATTGGTGAAATCAAAAATGATAAAGGAATACGAGTCAAAGATGTATATTACGTTGAAGGCTTGTGTCATAATTTGCTGAGTGTAAGTCAAAGTGCAGATAAAGACAACTGGATAATATTTGATTAAGAGGAATGTCTAATTGTCAACAAGAAAGACTTACAACTCGATAAGAAAAATATCAAGGCAAAGCTCGAAGCAAAAAGAGAAGGTAACTGCTATACACTTGATATCAATAGAAATAACTCTGAAAATTGTTTTCTGAGTAATATTGATGAAAGTTGGTTATGGCATAAGAGACTAGCTCATGTCAACATGCACCGACTAGGCAAACTACTCAAAAAGGATTTAGTTCTTGGATTACCCAAAGTAAGTTTTAAAAATGATTTGATTTGTGACGCATGTCAAAAGGGTAAACAAACTAAATCATCTTTCAAATTGAAAAATGAGATTACAACAAATCGACCACTTCAATTAATACATATGGATTTAGTTGTTCCATTAAGAGTTAAAATCCTTGGTGGCAACTTATATTCATTGGTAATTATTGATGATTTCTTCAGATTTACATGGACTATTTTTCTGTCATCAAAGGATGAAACCTTTGCAGAATTCATTGTTTTTGCCAATAAAGTGCAAAATGAGAAAGGTATGTCCACTACAGGTATCAGGATAGATCACGGTGGAGAATTTAAAAATCAAGTCTTTAAAGAATATTGTGATACTAATGGCATTGATCACAATTTCTCTGCTCCAAGGACACCACAACAAAACGGAGTCGTGGAACGTAAGAATAGAGTGCTCACTGAAATGGCTAGAACAAAGCTAAATGAAAAGAACGTGTCTCAAGTTTATGGGCCGATGCAATAAGCACAACATGCTATATTTCAAATAGAGCTACATTAGAACAAAACTTGGAAAGACACCATACAAGCTATACAAAGGAAGGAAGCCGAATCTTCCTTATTTACACATCTTCGGTTGTAAGTGTTTCATTCATTATAATGGTAAAGATAACTTAGGAAAATTTGATTCTAGAACAGATGAAGGAATTTTCCTAGGATATTCTAACCGAAGTAAAGCATACAAAATTTTCAATAAACAAACATGTGTTATTGAAGAATCAATTCACGTTGTATTTGATGAATTTGAATCGTCTGATAAAACCATTAATGATGAGCAGGAAGTTGTTTTAAATCAAGAAAATGGTCAATCTATTTCTAAATCTCTTATTCCAGAAGCTGATCAAACCAAGGAAGAAGATCAGTCACTAGGACAACCTAAAGCCTGGAAATACAATAGGAGTCATCCCTAGATCAAGTCATAGGAGATGTGAATGAAGGAGTCAAAACTAGAAATAGAATTTTCAATGAAGTGAGTTTTTCTGCATTCATTTCTGAGATTGAACCTTTTAACATTGACAAAGCCTTATCAGACAATGATTGGGTTATAGCAATGCATGAAGAACTAAACCAATTTGAAAGAAATCAAGTTTGGGATTTGGTACCCTGAACTAAGGATCATCTGATCATTGGCACTAAATAGGTATTCTAGAACAAACTTGATGAATCTACAATTATTGTCAGAAACAAGGCAAGATTGGTGGCCAAAGGCTATAATCAGGAAGAAGGAACAGATTATGAGGAAACGTATGCTCCAGTGGCTAGATTGGAAGCTATATGAGTACTCTTATCCTTTGCATGCATCAAAGGATTCAAACTCTATCACATGGATGTAAAGAGTGCATTTCTAAATGGCTACATCATGGAAGAAGTGTATGTAGAGCAACCTCCAGGTTTTGAAGATGTAACCAAACCTGACCATGTTTTCAAACTCGAAAAGGCTTTATATGGTTTAAAACAAGCTCCTAAGCATGGTACGAAAGGCTCAATAAATTTCTTATTGATCAAGGTTTTGTACAAGGAAAAGTTGATAAAACACTTTTTACAAAACGAAAACGTGATGATATTTTAATTGTGCAAATATATGTTGATGATATAGTTTTTGGTGCTACTAACGAAACTATGTGCAAAGAATTTTCTGAGATAATGCAGGGGGAGTTTGAGATGCCAATGATGGGAGAAATGAATTTCTTTCTCAGTTTGCAAATCAAACAAAGAAAGAAAGGAATTTTCATATCTCAAATGAAATATTTGAAAGAGCTATTAAAGAAGTATGGATTGGATGAAGCAAATAGAATGGACACACCCATGAGCTCAACCACATTGTTTGATGTGAATGTCAAGGGAAAAGATTACAACATCACAAAATATAGAGGAATGATTGGATCATTACTCTATCTCACTGCAAGTAGGCCTGATATTCAATTCAGTGTGGGCATGTGTGCAAGATATCAATCAGCACCAAAAGAGTCACATGCTGAAACCGTCAAATGTATCTTCTGATATCTTGCTGACACACCAAAATTGGGTCTCTGGTATCCCAAAGGAAGAAGTAAATATATAGTTGCATACTCAGACTCTGATCATGGAGGATACAAGACGGACAGAAAGAGTACGAGTGGACAAGGCCAGATTCTTGGAGGCTCACTTGTGTCATGTTTAGCAAAAAAAACAAACTACAATGTCTCTTTCGTCAATGGAAGTTGAGTACGTTGCAGTATCAAGTTGTTGTGCACAAGTAATATGGCTAAAGCAACAACTCTAGGATCTTGGTATTTATTTGAAAGAAACACCAATATACTGTGACAATAGTAGCGCGTTAAGCTTGGCAAAGAATCCTGTTTAACATTCCAGAACCAAGCATATTGATGTTAGATATCACTTCATCAAAGATCATGTCCAAAAGAAAGATGACAAAGTGATATTCATTCCAACTTATCTTCAACAAGCTGATATCTTCACAAAACCTCTTGCAAAAGATCAATTTTTGTATATTAGACGAGAATTGGGAATGGTAAACCCCAATGAATTATATGTTATTTAGTTTTTACAAAATGTTAGATGATATTATTTATTGGTGTTTTGATTATTACTAACTTAATCATCGGAGTTTCTAGTAATATGTTTTGCAGGATCATGATATTCTGTTTTGGACTATGAAGAGAAGAGGTTAATAGAGGATAACATTACCAGAGGGACAACTTCAAGTAAAGAGTAATTACTAGAGTGATACCTTGAAGTAATGGATGCATTACTCTAGTAGGCACTTGAGTAATGAACTTGGAAATGTGCTAGTGAAGCATTAATTTTAAATGAAACGGCACAACAGTTGGAAATGAACAATTAGAAGGTAAAGAGACAGATTACCCAAGGGAGGCCTTGAGTGAACCTGGGTGCAGATCTCAAATCTGCTGAGTTTCAGATCAAATCAGTTCTAAAGAGACATCAAATGATCAATGGAATATACATAGGTAATTACAATATTATTATGCTAGGTACGCACTTGAATTCACTGCATTTAAAAATTCCTGGTATGATCACTTGAGTAGTTACTCGAGTGAAGCTGATGATCACTCGAGTAAGCCCTCGAGTGATGTCGAGCTCTAGGTTATTTCAGTCGATACTCGATTATTTCTCACAAAATTGCCTCGAGTGATTCTCCAAGTGCTCTCACAAAAACTTTTCAAAATCTTTTTTTCTTCCCATATCTATTAAAACCCACTAATCTATACTTACAAAAACCTCTCAGATTGCACTAAATCGTTTGCCTTAATTTCATGACGCTTGGTCTCTACTTTTCTGAAATCACTGATTTTCTCAAATCACAATGGTGAGGACAAAATCTCCCAATCTTAGCACTCCTTATAAGTCCTCTGAACCATATCAACCCTCTGATCCACTTTCCTCTCCTCCTACCAAGAAAAGAAAGATTTCTCCTAAACCTAAAATGAAAGCCAAACCGCAACCTAAGTTGAAGGTGAAAGGGGTTGTGATTAAGAAGCCCATTGTCACAATAGCTCAAACCAAGAAGAGTTTACCTCCAGGAAGAGGCAAAGCTATAAAAGAGCCATCTCCTCCTTCTTCTAATTGATCCGACACACCCACTTTTTCTCCTAAGCTTCTGAAAAAGCCTAAAGTTAATGAGAAGCTTACCAAAGTCATGGTAGGCATGCTTGAAGAAGCTTTTCAATCTAAGGAAGCAAAGAAAGGGTAATCTTCAAAGCAACCAGAAGAGAGAGATGAAGAAATCACATTTCCTCTAAAGGGATTCAATGTAAGCAAGCTTGAGGAATCTCAGAAGTACCTGAGTTATTTTGCAAGAAGAAATGTGTGCATGATGCATTACATTGACTACAAGGTTCTTCAAGAGGTATTGAAATTCTATCTGAGTTCTTATCTTGATTCTTACATGCCCTGGCTCTCTGTTAAACTCCCATTTTGTACCAAAGTCGTGAGGCATTTTTATTGTAACCTTTAACCTATAAATGATCCCGTTAGGAAGTCTGTGGAAGAAGAAATGACTTCTAAAGTCAGAGGACAGATAATTCTAATCTCACCTTCTAGAATTAATACCTGGTTAGGAATAGAGAACCCTCCTGATGATGATTATCCCAATTATGATTCAAACCAGTTATTTTCTATCCTAAGACTTGGTGAGATGGTGGAACCCCTCAACTTCAATCCGAGTGATATGAGTGATTTTCATAAAGTCCCATGGTATATCTATTCTAGAGCCATGGTGAACAAATCCAATAACTTCACTCATTTCATTGAGAGGGACTTCAAAAAATTTGCCTCATTGATCCTCAAGGAACAAAAGGATTTAGGAGAATATATCTTCAATGAGATTAAGAGATATAGGTATGAAGGAAAACCTACTACTCCAATGCCTTATCCTCAACTTATTTCCTTGTTCCTCAAGAAGAATAAGATTTGGTACTTTGAGAGTATGGAGCCGATTGAGAGGATAACACCAGTTGGGAGGAATCAAATTGGAAAATTGAACATTAAGATTCTTCTGAAGAATCTTGTAGAAGCTAGTCCCAAGAAGAAGAAGAAGACTGACACAGCAACAAGTTGAATGGATGACACACAGTCTTCTGCTCTAGCCAACACATCTTCTCCATCCTTCTTTGGTACCACAATGCAAACTTTCATGGAGAATATTCTGAAGACTTTTCATATCGACATTGCGAATACGAATGCAGAATTAGTGACCTATATGAATGAGCAGATGGGACAAGAGGCATGAAGAGTTGCTAGCTGAACAACTTGCTCAGGGTGAGCTTCTGAGATCCATTGTTGCCAGATTTAATGCTATGGCATCTGGCTCCTCTATTCCTGGTCCTTCTGTTACTCCTGAGCCCATACCTATCTCTGAACCTAGACCATCTATACCCACTGAGTATAGACCCTCAGCGATTAGACATAGTAATGTCTTGTTCTCTATGTCAGACCCTAACACATCTGAGCCAATCCACATCACCACTGATAATCCACCTCAGCCTGTTCAGCCAAAGCCCATATCTACTCCCATTGCCTCACCTACACACACTAAAGAGGTGCTTGAGTCTTCACCGGTTGCTACAGAGGAAGTAGAAATTACTTCTTTGGTTCCTTACCCTTCATCTCTGGTGAATCCTCTAAAGGATCTTCAGACACCGCCAGTGAACCTTCCTGATCCTAAACCATCATCTTCATATCCTTCAAGTTCAGATGGTTCATATGAATCATTGACATTTCCTGTCACTCCTATCTCAGTAGCCAATCCACCTACTCCTCCTCATGATTGATTCCGCCTTTGTGATAAAGACAAAAAGGGGGGAGAAGAACCTGAGTGCTTTTATGATGAATGGATGAGTTAATGTATTGGGATTTGGGTGTATGGGAATTTAGGGCACTTTTAAGTTTTTATTTTATTTTTGTATTCTAAAGTTTTGGTTATGTAATGAATTCTTCTTTATGCAATTTATTTCTTTACGCCATTAAAGTTAAATTATATTGCATTGTAGGACTAATGTGTATGCAAGGTGAACAAATAAATAAGAACAAAAACTTTAAAAAGATCTTTAACAAGATATTTAAGAAGCTAGTTTGAAAACTCAATTTCAAAAGAGTTTTCAAGGTTAAATTGAACAAAAAGATTTCATATGAAAAGTATTTAAGAAGCTATGTTTGAAAACTCAATTTCAAAAAACTTTGTTCAAAATCACCTAGTTTTGTCATCATTAAAAAGGGGGAGAATGTTAGATCCCATATGTTTTAATGATAACAAAGATTGGATGAATGATATAAAAGGATTTGATGACAAACAAATGAATTTGAACAAAGTGGCAAAGCATTACTTAAAGTAAGCACTGGAGTAATGAGCAAATCTGTGAAGCATTACTTGAGTGACTACTCTAGTAAGGGAAATTGTTACTCGAGTAAGCACTCGAGTAATTGAGGAGAATTTCATCCAGAGAAGTAATGGCAAAATTTGGAAGAAGTTACTCGAGGGACCACTCGAGTAATCTGCAAACTTATATAGACCATTACTCGAGTAGCCACCCAAGTAACATCATTTGCAAAGACATCACTCGAGTAGCCACTCGAGTAAACAGATAAAAAATCTTCCAGTATCTCTCGGCCAATACATGCAACAGCTTACTCAACTAGCCACTCGAGTAACCAGGTGAGAAAAAGGCATTACTCGAGGGAGCACTCCAGTAATCTGCAGAGTTATTCGAGGGGTCACTCGAGTAATCAGTAAGCAAACTCTTGGCCAGGATTTGAATGACATTACTCAAGGGAATAGTAGAGTAATCTGCAAACTTATTTGAAATCTACTCGAGGGAGCACTCAAGTAACATTTGAAGAAAACACATGGCCACTCAAGTAACCACTCGAGTAATCAGATTACCAGAGTCAACACCCGAGTAACTTGTGAAGAAAAGACATGGCCACTCAAGTAGCCACTTGAGTAATCAGGTATTTCCAAGGTTTGTGATGTATCTCACTCCATGTCTTACCTAAGTAATATCTTATGAAAAATGTTGAATTAGGCACTGTCATATTTTTGATAGGTTTACTCGAGGGACCACTCGAGTAATAAGCTTGATCACTCGAGTAGCTACTCGAGTAAGGCAGTCCAAAAATTATGTTTTTGATCGAATTTTTATTAAATTGTTTTCTATATGATTAACTCTTCATTAAATTAGTATCTTAAGTACATTTGTAGAGAAACAAACATGAGATCAAGCAAGAAGAGTAAAGTCAAATAAAGTGTCTGAGATCTCACCTACCACAACCTACCGCAAATAGATAGCTTTCAAATTCGAAGAATAGTCAACCGTTGCTGCACGGCTCTAACAGACATGTTTGAATTGCTTCCAACGGATATTACAAATCATCTATATATGTGGAGCATTCAAAGAGCAAAAAAGAATAACTGAGAACACATGAACATACACTGATCAACACACTCTTAGTGCTTTGTTTACTTATATTCATTCATTGTACTTCAGTGATTATATATTTGCTCTTTGAGAGAGTTTTTCATTACAAACTCAATATTTGTTATTGAGACAACTCAAGGTTATGGAACCTTGAGTTAGGGATTTGACTACAACGTGTAAGGGGGATCGAGTATCCAGGGGAAGGAACTTGCCGTGTACAGAGGTGCCAAGAATCCACTGAATCTTGGAGAATATAATGAAACTCTCAGAGACGCTCTGAGGATTAGACTTAGGTCAAAGTGTTTGTGGCCGAACCAGTATAACTCCTAGTGTACACTTCGGTGATATTTCTCTTTGCTCTCAACTGCTTTAAATATTCTCTCAATTTTCTTATGCACAACAAAATTTCTGGTATCACCTAATTCACCCGCCGCCTCTTAGGTGCAATGCTTGCACTAACAAATGAGACAGATCGAGTACATATCATGGCATACATCATGGATCTAATGGCTGAGGCATATGGAACCTTACTCATGCGATCTCACTAATCAGGTGTACTAGGACATATATCCTTGCTAAAATGGATGCCATCAGACATGGGAATGTAACCCCTGTTTGAATCCTGCATATTAAACCTATGCAGTATCTTATCTATGTATGTGCTTTGACTTTGGCCTATTAGTCTTTTGGATCTATCCCTACAGATCCTAATCTCTAGGATGTAGGTGGCTTTACCTAAGTCTTTAATTGAAAAGGACTTTCCTAACCAAGACTTGACACTCTGCAAGGTAGGAATGTCATTCCCAATGAGTAGGATGTCATCTTCATAAAGTACTAGAAATACAACTATGCTCCCACTAACCTTCTTGTAAACACAAGGTTCATCAATATTTTGAATGAATCCAAACTCTTTGACTACTTCATCAAAATGATGATTCCAGCCTAAGATGCTTGCTTTAACCCATAAATGGATCTTTAAAGCTTGCAAACTTTACTAGAGTCCTCTGGACGCACAAAACCTTTAGGTTGTGTCATGTATACATCCTCAAGCAGCTTTCCATTAAGAAAGGCAATTTTGACATCCATTTGCCATATTTTATAGTCATAATATGCTGCAATGGCAAGAAGGATTCTGATTGATTTAGCCATTGCAACTGGGGAAAAGGTTTCATCATAGTCTACACCATGAGTTTGCGAGAATCCTTTTTCAACCAACCAGTCATGCCTTAAAGACATTTACATTGCCATCTATGTCAATTTTCTCCTTAAAAATCCATTTACACCTGATGGTTTTTACACCTTCAGGTGGATCGACTAAGGTCCATACTTGATTGTCGTGTATGGATTGCATTTAAGACTTCATGGCATTTAGCCATTTCTCGGAGTTTGGTCCCATTATGGCTTCTGATAGGTGGTTAGCTCATTTTGCTCAATGAGCAACACAACACGGCCTTCAGTAATCAAAAATTCATATCTCTAAGGCTGATGCCGTGTCCTACCAGATCTTCATGGACCTCGTGTTACTTGAGGAGGCTCAGGAACTTGTTGTGATTCTTCTCTAATGTCCATTTGTGGTTCTATACGATCTTGTGACTCTCGAACTTCTTTGAGAAGTACGTTGCTCCCACTAGTTGTTTTAGAGACAAACTCTCTTTCTAGAAACTTACAATTTTGAATAACAAACACTTTATTATCAATGGAATTATAGACATAGTATCCTTTCTTTTCTTTAAGATACCCCACGAAAAAGAACTTTAAGGATCTGGGCGCTAATTTATTAGAGGCTTGTTGTTTAACAGATACCTCACATCCCCAGATATTGAGAAAATATAAACTTAGTTTCTTTCCCGTACATATTTCATATGGTGTCTTTTCAATTGCCTTAGATGGAACACGATTTAGTATGAACGCAGCTGTCTCTAGGGTATGTCCCCAAAAGGATGGTTAAAGATCTGTTTGACTCATCATAGATCGAACCATTTCTAATAGTGTTCGATTCCTTCATTCAGAAATGTCATTCAATTGTGGTGTTCCTAGAAGAATGAATTGTGAGATTATCCCACAACTCCTAAGATGATCAATGAACTCTTAGCTCAAATATTCACCACCTTGATTAGATCAAAGTGCTTTAATTGTTTTGCCAAGTTGTTTAGTACTTCATTTTGGAATATTTTGTACATTTCAAAAGATTCAGATTTATGTTTCATTAGATAGATATAGCCATATCTAATAAAGTCATCTATAAATGTAATGAAGTAGACATGACCTCCTCTGGCAGCTGTATTTAATGGTTCACATACATCTATATGTATGAGGCCTAATAATTCAGTGGCCTTCTCACTATGCTCAGTAAAATGTGCCTTTGTCATCTTTCCTAATAAGAAAGATTTGCATGTATCATATGATTCAAAATCAAATGAGTTAAGGAATCTATTTTGATGGAGTTTGGAAATGCGTTTCTCATTTATATGGCCGAGATAACAATGCCATAGGTAGGTCAGATTCAAATCGTTTGATTTTATCCTTTTAGTAGTTACATTATAGATATTCTCATTATTAAGATATTCCATATTTAATATATAATCACCAACATGCAAATCACCATTAGCAGAGAAAATGTCCTTACGATAAATAGAATATTTACCATTCCTAGTAATGGAAGTATAACCTTCCTTATCCAAATAAGAAAAAGAAACAATGTTACTACTCAAAGCAAGAACATAATAGTAATTGTTCAAAACTAACAAAAGCCCACTAGGCAGAACTAATTCATAAGTGCCTACGGCTAAAGCAGCAACTCTTGTTCTATTTCCAATTTGTAGGTCCACCTTGCCTTTCTTCAGCTTTCTACTGTCCTTTAGACCCTGCACATTTGTACAAATGTGAAAACCACATGTAGTATCCAATACCCATGTAGAGGAAGTAGAAAAATGAATGTCGATAACATGAATACCTGAAGCAATAGCCCCGCTATCCTTCTTGTTCTTTTTCAGATCTTCCAGGTTTAGTTTGCAATTCCTGTTCCAATGACCAGGTTCATTGCAGAAGTAGCAAACTCCTTCCTTTAGAGGCTTTGCCTTCTTGATTGCAGGCCTGGTTTCGGGCTTGTCTGACTCTTTGGTCTTACCACCTAAGCCATTACCTTTCCATTTGCCCTTCCCTTTCTTTTTCATACCCTTTCCTTTCTGAACCATCAAAACTGTACTAGGCTTTTCTTAATACTTTGCTCAACAGTTTTGAGCATCGCATGCAGCTCAGAAATTGATTTCTCCATGTTTTTCATGTTATAATTCATGACAAACTGGTCATAACTCTCCGGGAGTGAGTTCAGGATCAAATCCTTAGCTAACTCCTAGCCTATAGGAAATCCAAGCCCTCAAGGTGATCAATATAGCCTTTCATCTTTAACACATGAGTACTAATTGATATACCTTCAGCCATCTTGCAAGAATGTAAGGCCTTTGTAGTCTCATACCTTTCTTGCCTTGCCTGTTGTTAGAACATTTCCTTGAGATGGACAATCATCTCATAAGCCTCCATATGTTCCAGATCTCTTTGAAGCTCTGGAACCATAGCGGCAAGCATCAGGCAACCTACATCTACAGGTCATCCTTATGCTTGGTGTAAGCATCTCTCTGAGCTCTTGGAGCATTGGCTACAGGCTCCTCAAGAATGGGTTGATCTAGGACATAAGCCTTTCTTTCTTGCTTGAGAACAATTCTCAAGTTCCTGAATCAGTCAAGAAAGTGTCTTTCTCAAGGACCTATCGCAACGATATCGTAGCAGTATTACTGGTCGACATGATTCTACAATTAAAATATGCAAAGTTAGTTAGTAATCTCCCACTAAATTAACAACCCTTAAAATAATAATTAATGGGCTAAGATCCATATTTGGCTTAAACTTAAGTCTGCTTTGGCAAGATGCTTAAATTCAAGTTATTTAGGTAGGTAACCTATTTACCAATTACATCAAATGTAACTCTTAGATGTTGATAGGATTTGATCATCATATGATCCGGCATGTTTAATCCTATCTAATGCCTTGAGATTCAAAACTATTTCAATAATCTCAATTAAGTCAAAACAATAATAAATTTTATGAGCAATACCATTACTCATGCTTGTCTCATCAAGATAACTCAAGTACATCCACTTTGGTGGTTTCCATAATTGAGCGATCTAGGTTTTGACAAGTATTCATTAATTGACGGCATTAAGACTTAAGATTTGATTAGAGGGCTCAATTAATTAGTCTTGTTTATATGAATGCAATCGTGGTCATATCTCATATAGATAAATACATATAAACGTAAAAGTGTTCAACCAATGATCTTATCAAAAGCATAATTTAAATGTGACACAACATGGCTTACCTAACCTAAAATCCTCCCAAGCCAATAAGAGGACTTCTCTAAATAAGAAAAGAAATACATTGAGAGAAACCTGGTTTAAACATTCGAGGGGAGTGAGATGAGAAGAGAATGTACATCGAGAGTATTTAGAGAAAGGCATGTCACGCAGGCCGTATTTAAATATTACAACCCTTTGAAAAATTCTAAACTTATGTTGTTCACCATACCCAAACAAGTATAAATAATAAACCACAACAAGAATTCATATAATATGAAAAGCAATAAATGTCATGATTAGATTATATTGCGCTACGTAGAGGTAGCCATGGCAGTCCTGCTAAAGGGATTTCGACCCAGTTTCAAAACACAACAATGGCCCAGAACGCTTCTGATCCGTATTGTCTTCCCTATAGTTTTGGATCCCTATTACCCGAATAGATATCTGAACTTAGACCCGATTGGATTGCCTCCAACAACAATCCAAGGTACCCTACCCGACTTCATGCAAGCCTAGGGTTTCATACAAGCAAGATACTTTTCAATTCAAAACGAAACCACAAATTCTGACTTCAGATTTTTTTTTTCTTTAGAATTGAAATTGTGTAACTAGCAGCTCATGTAATTGAAACAATTTTTAGCAAATCATATATATGCAGTTAAATACAAAAAAAAATCACATATATGTTCAGACGTGTCTTATAAGCATCATGCATATCCCATATATCACATGTATAAGAATCATAAACTCAATTTAAACACACAATTGACCTGGCTTTGATGCCACTATTAGGATCGACAAGCACAGCGGAAGAGTTTTAAAATTTTACCGATCCTAATCGAGGATCTATCAACGGCATTTAAATCAGGTTAGAAAGAACTTATACCTTTTTTTTAACTTAGGGTTTTCACGATCTCTAGGAGCCAAAACGTTTGGTCCGCTCCCTCTACCGGTATCTACACGAATGCTCTCCAACAGAAACTGCGTGCTAACGCCTCCAATGCTTTTAGGGTTTCCCTTGCGGCTCTGAATTCTCATTTGCGTATGAGTATATCTGCTCTATCAAGTTTATAACCTATGAGGGCTATATTCAAATTTCAAAATTAATCATCGTTAATTTCAAAATTAATCAACAATTAATTATCTTGATGAGCTAATTAAATAAATTCAGTTTAAATTAAATCTGTGCAACAGTTTTAATTTAACCTATTTATTTAATCCAAATAAAGAGCTATGAGATTTAATTTATCTTCATAAATTAAATCTGAGATACTATATCTCTATCATGTTAGTTATTAAATTTAATATATCTTAATAAATTAAATTTAAAATTACCACAATATAATAATATCATATAATATATATACATATATATAAGATATGTATTTCAAAAATATATATTTATATAATATTATTAACAAATTTTATATTATATATATAATTTGTCCACCCTAAATTAAATATTATCTCGTGTTGGACCATCCTTGTGTGCGACCCTGTAGGCCCATATGAAGTTGGCAGTGGGCCAATAACTGTACTAACCCAAAAATTACAAGCGGCTTCTAGTAAGACATTACGACTATCGAATTCATATGAGGATCGTTATCACGATGCAACCTGTCATACAACCATGTCACGTCCCTTTTGTCACACGATATATCGATCAAGGATAAGACATGGATAATGTCATCCTCTTGTTCCTGATCATTACTTTCTTGATTCCTGAGTAGCCTGACAATAGAAATGGAAACTCCTTTCCATTGTAGTATGGCCATACATTTTTCAGACTCACTCATCGAGGGGCCCAGTAATATCTCTCTACTAATGTGAGGGACAAATTCCATCTTGATCATTCATATTCCTCTGCATGAAAAACCACCAAGCCTGATCATAGCCTTTATCATCACTCGATCAAAAGTGACTTTTGACTAGTTCAAAGCTTAGCAACTCTCATGTAGGAACCCATGATGACCTCAGGTCAAAGGGCATTGTGACGTGGTTATACACGAGAAAAGCTTATGACTTGATACATGTAGCTTTCTCATAGTGGGTCGGTCCAGTACCTTGTACTCTTACAAGTGCCTAAGACTTTGATTTGTATCTCCATATCTTATCAAAGTCATACTGGTCTTGTTTCATCTCTACTCTAGCATAGATGACCGACCAGGGACATTTTAGGACAATCTTCATGAATTATCCAAGGATACAATTATCATAGTTAACATGCAAATAATATGATAACATAATGGAGAAATTTCATTAAAATAATAATGTTTGAAGTACAATGATTGGCCCTTTCGGCACAATTTCCAATAGTTATGAGCTAAATGGCCTATCCTCATTTATCTCATATTTTCAAAGTTGCCACCACATTTTTATTCCATTTTTAGATTTAATGGAAATTCTGGCAGATTTTCTGCCCAAACTTTGAAGAATCATAACTAAATTTATAGACATTGTATTGGAGTAATTACAAAGCCTATAGAACCCTTATTGGGTATAGTTTCTTGGAAAAATATAGCCTTTTGCCAATTGGAAGCACAAAATTCCTACAATTAAATTCTTTGGACGCTATGTTAGAGCAAGTGTTTCACCCAAGAGGGGGGGTGAATTGGGTGATCTTAAAAATTTCATTGCAAATATAAAATTTGACATTGAAATTAAAACAGGAAAGAGTAAGGAGAAATATCACCGAAGTGTACACTAGGAGTTATACTGGTTCGGCCACAACCACTTTGACCTACGTCCAGTCCTTAGAGCTTCTCTGAGAGTTTCACTATAACTTCCAAGATTCAGTGGGTTCTTGGCACCTCAGTACAAGCAAGTTCCTTCGCCTGGATACTCGCTCCCCCTTACAAGTTGTAATCCAATCCCAACTCAAGGTTCCACAACCTTAAGTTACCTCAATAACAAATATTGAGTTTGAATGAAATATCTCTCTCACAGAGTGAATAAGAATCACTAAAGCATAGAATTACAAGTATAATGTAAAACAGAGTAATGAACTTGATGATACGTTCGTGAGTGTGTTCTTGTTCTCTTCACTGTTTAGATGTTCCCATATATATAGATACGTTTGTAATGATTGCTGGAACATATTTCTTCATGTCCGTTGGAGCGTTCGCAACCACTATTGACTTTTCCAGTATTTGAAAAACATACGTTTGCAGTAGGTGACGGTCGGTGACATTTGAACGTTGCTTTTGACTTTCCTTATTTGGTAAAATCTCTTCATTGTTTATCTGTGGAAATGCTAAGAATACTAATATAATGAAAAGTTAATCAAATAGGAAACAAAACAATGAACGTTGGAATGATTTCAAACTTTCTGGGTTTCCATACTCGAGTAGCTACTCGAGTATTCATTAAAGTTTACTCGAGTACTTACTCGAGTATCATCATGAAATTTTTGATGGACTGCAAGTCACCAAACAAGTATAAGATTACTTGGGTAGTGCATGGAATAATCAAAATATCAAACCTTTAGAAATGCTTGTTTACTCGGGTACCTACTCGAGTAATGCACTCTTTTCTTCATAGGTTACTCGGGTACCAACTCGAGTAAACCTTCAAATAAACTTATGTTACTCGATACTTTACTCCAATAATGTTGGCAGGATTTCAAGGCCGAGAGAACTTCAAGTTTGATTACCTTGTTACTCGAGTACATACTCAAGTAAACTTACTTTTTGTGCATAACTTACTCGGGTAATGACTTGAGGTTTTCCTTCAAACATAACACTGCATACTCGAGTACATACTCGAGTAATCCACTTAAAAAGAATCATTAAATCCATGCAAACTTGAGTAATGACTAGAGGAAAGTATGATAAAATTAGTTCAAGTTATTCGAGTACTACCTTCAAGTTGTTACTTACCTCAGTGCGTTACTCGAGTAACATTGGCAGTGTTACAAAATGCCAAGAGCAACACATTTTCTGAACTAGAGTAACTTGAGTACATACTCGAGTATCCTTGGCAGGCCGAGAGAAACTTAGAAACTTTTACCTGGTTACTCGAGTAGCTACTCGAGTAACGTTGACAGGCCGAGAGCAACTTGCTTCTCTGGTAACTTACTCGAGTAACGTTGGCAGGTTACAAGAAGGTATCTCTGGTAACTTCAAGTTTTGTCTCATTACTCGAGTACATACTCGAGTAATGCCTTAGAAAACTTGCTTCTCATCAAGTTTCTCAGCTTTCTCTCTTGGCCTTTCTCATTACTCCAATGCTTACTTCAAGTGATGCTTTTCCCTGTTATTACTTTGTTCAAACTTATTTATTACTCAAGACTTTTTCATATCATTCTTTGTTATCATCAAAACACGAGATCTAACATTCTTCCCCTTTTTGATGATGACAAAACTTGGTGATTTTGTACAAGATTTTTGAAAGTAAGTTCTCAAATAAACACATGTTGAATTCAATGATAAAATTTGAAAACCTTGTTAAGTTTATATTCAAAATGATTTGAAAATGATTGAGATTATAACATATTCACCTTGCATACACAACAAACTATTAGTCCAACAATGTATCATAATTTAATGCTTAAATGGACTTGAAATGAAATCATAACTTAAATAAACTTGCATTAAACTTAAAGATTGTATTACAAGATAACAAAATAAAATATTCAAAAGACTCCCTAAAATCCCATGTACACCCATATACCCAAAAAGACTCAGAGACTTCCACAAAATCACTCTCAAGTTCTTCTCCCCATTTTTGTCTTCATCATTCAAGAGGAGGATCGGAAGGCTTGACCACGGAAATAGGCTTCACTGGAAGAACTAAGCCATCATCGGAACCAGAAGAGTCAAAAGAGCTAGAAGAGACTGGTTCAGGAAGATGAAGTGGAGGAATGTGGATGTCATCTTTGGGAGGAACAGGAGGAGACTGATAGACAACCATAGTAGAGGTCTCAACCTCTGGAGTGGTTTGAACCGCTGGAGTGGTCTCAACCTTTGGAGTATGATGTTCAGAGGAGGAGGAAGGAGATATTTCCTCAATGTAGGTAGGATATGGAATATGTTTAGGAGCGAGCTCAGGCTGAGGTTTGGAAGGTGAATCATCAAGGATGATATGAATGGTCTCATTGGTGTCGGGGTTATCCATTGAGTATAGGATATCTTTGGGTTGTGCCTCAGGTGGACTAGAGACCGGAGGGATAGAAGGCTCAGCCTCAGTGTGAGGAATATCAGAAGGGGGTTCCTGGAGGTGGTGGTGGTGCAGAAGAAGATGGACCGGCAGAAGGTCCGGGACCCAATGAGTCCAAACGTGCTAGGATTAATCTCAGTGTCTCACCCTGGGCACGTTGCTCAGCTAGCAACTCCTCGTGCCTCTTTTCCATTTTCTCAACCAACTCTCCCATTTTGTAGTTCATGTTGGTAATCAATTCAGCATTTGTGTTGGCAATATCAACATGGAATCCTCAGAGCATATTCTCCATGAAATGCTGAAGTGTGGCATTGAGGAAGGAGGGTGATGATGTGGTGGCAGCTGGAGCTGATGACTGAGTGTCATCCATTTTGCTGGTCTCGGTCTCAATAGTCTTCTTCTTCTTCTTTGACCCAGACTCCAGAGGGCTTTTGAGAAGAATGTCAATATTCAGCTTTCCAATCTGGTTTCTCCCAACCGAGGTCATCCTCTCAATAGGTTCCTTGCTATCTAAATACCATATCTTATTCTCTTTCAGAATAAGTGACACTATTTGAGGATATGGCATTGGTGTGGTATCCTTCCCATCCACTCTGTATCTTTTCATCTCAAAAAAGATATACTCCCCCAAGTCCTTCTGTTCCTTCAGGAGAAGTGAAGCAAACTACCTAAAGTCCCTATCAGAGAAGTGGGTATAGTTGTTAGCCTTGTTCATGAGGGATCTAGAGTAGATGTACTATAGAACCCTGTGATGATCACACATATCACTCAGTTTGAAAGTTAAAGGGCCAACTAACTCACCGAGTTTAAGGACAGAAAATATTTGGTTTGGTTCAAGTTGGGAGTAAATATCATCTGGGGGGTTCTCTATCCCTAACCACATGTTTACCCTAGAGGGTGAAATAAGAATCTTTTGCCCTCTCACAATGGTGGTCATCTCTTCCTCAGCTGAGGTTCTGTTCGGCTCGTCTAGTATCTCAAATTACAGTAAAAGTGTGTGATCACTTTTGTGTAAAAAGGTAATCTAATCGAAAGCCAAGGCATAAAAGGATCTAAATATGGACTAAGGTCATGCTTCAATACCTCCTGAAGTAACTTGCGGTCTACATAATGTGTCTTGCACACTTTCCTCCTGGAGAACTGAGATAGATACTTTGGGGATTCTACTAGCTTGTTGACATTGAACCCCTTTGAAGGATTGGTGATTTCCTCTTCTAGCAATCTTGATTTCTTTGAAGATTGCCCCTTCTCCATTTGATCTATGATGTTTGCCATAGTCATAGCCACATTCTTATCATACTTAGGCTTTTTAGTAGGCTTTGGCGTGAAAGAGGGAGTAGAGGAATCAGAGGGAGGAGGTGAGGGAGATTTGGCACTCTTGCCTCTCCCGGTGGATGTACTCTTTTTGGATTGAGCCCTTGTAGCTATAGGCTCTTTGATCACAACCCCTTTCGGTTTCGGTTTCGGTTGAGGTTGGATTTTGGCTTTTGATCTTGGGGTAAGTTTTCTTCTCTTTTTGGGAGGAGAAGAAAGAGGATCAGTGTGTTGTTGTGATTCTGAGGAATCTGTGAAATTGAGATTCTTGGTTTTAACCATCTTGAAACACAAAAAATCTGGAAATCACAGAGAAAAGAGAGACACAGTCGCGAGTTAGGGCACTGAGAATTTGAGAAGAATAGGAAGTTTTTGGGGTTGAAATCTGTTGGGTTTTGACGGAAATGATGCAAGGAATCGATTGTGAAAAATTTTTGTGAGAGTGTATAGTGATTTACTCGAGGAGATTTTGTGGAAATGACCGAGTTTGCGACAGATAAAGACCTAAAATCTGACTTTACTCGAGGCCTTACTCGAGTAACCTTCACGTTTACTCGAGGCCTTACTCGAGTGATCATACAGAAAATCTCTAAAATCATTCATTTCAATTGCGTACCTGGCATGAATAATATTGTAATTATCCATGATTGTTCCCTCGATCATTTATAACCAATTTGAAGCAGATTTGGATCGTTTTTCACCAAATTAGAAATCTGGACTTACAGTTACTCAAGTCCTTACTCGAGTAAGCTTCAAGTTTACTTGAGGCTCGCCTCGGGTAACCTATCTTTTCACTTCTGACTGTTCATTTCTTAGTAACTCAACTGTTTTATTCAAATTCCAAGTAACTTGATCCATTACTTCCAGTTTTGAAGGCCATTACTCGAGTAAGGTGCTTCTTTACTTCAAGTTGTTCCTCGGGTAATGCTTCTCTGTTAGTCATAACTTCAAGTTGGTACTCCAGTAAAGGTGTCCTCTGATCACCTCTGTTTTTGTTTCTCAAAACAGAGTTTCAATCTTCCTGCAAAACAAGTTTCTATATACTCCGATGCTTAAGTTAGTAATCATCAAAACTTTAACAAATGACTTCATCTAATATTATGAGAGACTGAAATAACTTACAACTCATTGGGATTTACCATTCCTAATTCTCTTCTAATGTATAGAAATTAATCTTTTGCAAGGGGTTTTGTGAAAATATCAGCTAATTGAAGATGAGTAGGAATGAATATCACTTTCACATCTTTCTTTTGAACATGATCTCTGATGAAGTGATGTCTGACATCGATATGCTTGGTTCTAGAGTGTTGAACTGGATTCTTTGCCAAGCTTATCGTACTAGTATTGTCACAATAGATTGGTATTTCTTTGAGATAAATACCAAGATCTTATAGTTGTTGTTTTAACCATATTACTTGTGCACAACAACTTGAGACTGCAACATATTCGGCTTCCGTTGACGAAAGAGACACTGTATTTTGTTTCTTGTTGAACCATGATACAAGAGATCCTCCAAGAAATTTTCCTTGTCCACTGGTGCTCTTTCTGTCTGTTTTGTATCCTCCATGATCTGAATCTGAATATGCAACAAGATATTCACTTCTTCCTTTGGGATACCACAGACCCAATTCGGGTGTGTTAGCAAGGTATCTAAAGATTCGTTTGACCGTTTCAGCATGTGATTCTTTTGGTGCCGATTGATATCTTGCACATATACCAACACTAAATTGGATGTCTGGTTTACTTGCCGTGAGATAGAGTAATGATCTAATCATTCCTTTATACTTTGTGATGTTGTAATCCATTCCTTTGACATTAGCATCAAGCAACGTAGTTGAGCTCATAGGAGTGTCCGTGCCATTTGCTTCATTCATTCCATACTTCTTCAACAATTCTTTTAAATACTTTGCTTGAGATATGAAGATTCCATTCTTTCTTTGTTTGATTTGCAAACCAAGAAAGAAATTTAATTCTCCCATCATTGACATCTCAAACTCTCCCTGCCTTATATCAGAAAATTCCTTGCACAGAGATTCATTAGTAGCACCGAAAACAATGTCATCAACATACATTTGAACAATTAAAATATCATCACGTTTTTGTTTTATAAAAAGTGTTGTATCAACTTTTCCTCGTACAAAACCTTGATCAATGAGAAATTTACTGAGCCTTTCATACCATGCTCTAGGAGCTTGTTTTAAACCATATAAAGCCTTTTTAAGTTTGAAGACATGGTCAGGTTTAGTAACATCCTCAAAAACTGGAGGTTGTTCTACATATACTTCTTCCATGATGTAACCATTTAGAAAAGCACTCTTTACATCCATTTGATAGAGTTTGAATCCTTTGATGCATACAAAGGCTAAGAGTACACATATAGCTTCCAATCTAGCCACTGGAGCATACGTTTCCTCATAATCAATCCCTTCTTCCTGATTATAGCCTTTGGCCACCAACCTTGCCTTATTTCTGACAATAATTGCGGATTCATCAAGTTTGTTCTTGAATACCCATTTAGTTCCAATGATCGAATGATCCTTAGGTTGAGGTACCAAATCCCAAACTTGATTTCTCTCAAATTGATTTATTTCTTCTTGCATTGCTATAACCCAATCATTGTCTGATAGGGCTTCATCAATGTTTGAAGGTTCAATTTCAGAAATAAATGCAGAAAAACTTACTTCATTGAAAATTCTATTTCTAGTTTTGATCCCTTCATTCACATCTCCTATGACTTGATCTAAGGGATGACTTTTATTGTGTTTCCAGGCTTTAGGTTGACCTGGAGATTGCTTTTCTTCCTTGGTTTCATCAACCTCTGGAATAAGAGTTTTAGAAATAGATTGACCATTTTCTTGATTTAAAACAACTTCCTGTTCTTTATCAATGGTTTTGTCAGAGGATTCAAATTTATCAAATACAACGTGAATTGATTCTTCAATAATACATGTTCTTTTATTGTATACTCTATATGCTTTACTTCGGTTAGAATATCCTAGGAAAATTCCTTCATCTGTTTTAGAATCAAATTTTCCTAAGTTATCTTTACCATTATTATGAATGAAACACTTACAACTGAAGATGTGTAGATGAGCAATGTTTGGCTTCCTTCCTTTGTATAACTCATAAGGTGTCTTTCCAAGTTTTGTTCTGATATAGGCCCTATTTGAAATATAGCATGTTGTACTCATAGCATCAGCCCAGAACACTTGAGACACATTCTTTTCATTCAAATTGCTCTAGCCATTTCAGTAAGCACTCTATTCTTGCGTTCCACAACTCTTTTTTGTTGAGGCGTCCTTGGAGCAGAGAAATTGTGATCAATGCCATTAGTATCACAATATTCTTCAAAGCATTGATTTTCAGATTCTCCACCATGATCAGTTCTAATACCTGCAATGGACATACCTTTCTCATTTTGCACTTTCTTGGCAAAAACAATAAACTCTTCAAAGGTTTCATCTTTTGATGATAGAAAAATAACCCATGTAAATCTAGAAAAATCATCAACAATGACCAATGAATATAAGTTTCCACCAAGACTCTTTATTCTTGCTAGGCCAACTAAATCCATATGCAATAATTGTAGTGGTCTATTTGTTGAAATCTCATTTTTCAATTTGAAAGATGATTTAGTTTGTTTACCCTTTTGACATGCGTCACAAATCAAGTCATTTTTGAAAGTTACTTTGGCTAATACAAGAACTAAATCCTTTTTGAGTAGTTTGCCTAATTGATGCATATTGACATGAGCCAATCTCTTATGCCATAGCCAACTTTCATCAGTATTACTCATAAAACAGTTTTCAGACTCATTTCTACTAATATCTAGAGTATAGCAGTTACCTTCCCTTTTTGCTCTGAGCTTAGCCTTGATATTCTTCTTATCAAGTTGTAAGTCATTCTTGTTGATAATTAAGCATTCTTCTGAGTCAAATATTACCCAGTTGTCTTTATCTGCACTTTGACTTACACTCAGCAAATTGTGACACAAGCCTTCAACATAATATACATCTTTGACTTGTATTTCTTTGTCATTTTTGATTTCACCAATTCCTGCTATCTTTCTGGATTGATTTCCTCCAAATTGTACCTTTCCACCTTCCTTAGGTTGCAATGTGGTAAAACTTTCGAAAGCTCCGATCATATGTCTAGAGCATCCACTATCTATGTACCACTTGCTATTTTTGGATGCTTTGAGACATACCTACAATCAAATGACTAGGTCTTAGGTACCCACATCTTTTTGGGTCCTGTTGGGTTAGTACAAATAATTTTCTGAACATATGAGCCTTTAGGTACCCATTTTTAGGTTCCTATTGTTCCTTTCTTCTTATGAATGCATGAAGATGTATCATGACCTTTTCTATTACAGTAATTACAAAATGCAAACAGATTCGATGTATGCACAGAATGCTGGAAATAATTCAGATATGACTTACCTCCTGCTTTCTTTCTTCCTTTCCTTTTGTCTGATTTTGGATCATATCCAATCCCAGATCGGTCATTTACAAATCGTTGAGCTTTTAAAATAACATTTAGCATCTCACTTCCTTGAGTAAATTTTTCAAGAGTTTTTATAAGATCAGTGTTTTTCTTTTTCAAAGAAGAACAATTTTCACAATCCTTTTCTGAACTTTCTTTAAGTTCAATTTCAAGAGCTTTGTTTTTCTTTTTGAAAACAATTAATTCTTTAACTACTTTGATGAATTCAGAATGTAAAGCATTATATTCAAAGAGTAATTCATCATAGGTAGGATCAGAATCATTTACCTCCTCTTCTGTTTCTTCTTGAGCGACGAGACATATATTAGCTACTTCTTCCTCATCACTTTCTTCGTTAGAGGAGCTATTGTAACCCCCTGACTTTAAACACGTAATTATTATTCGATAACACATATTTAAATTGGATTAGAGACCATTGGATGATTTAACCTCGTTTTAAACTTTCTGTCTCATAGTAAAATTTTTTACAAAACTTTCAAAACTCTTTTTCCCATCCTGGTCTCAATTTCAATATTCGAATAAAATTACCTGTGCAGTTAATATACATTCAATCATATCAGAGTGTATAACCGCATTCCCAACAACTCCCGGGTTCTATACATAAAACCTGAAGTTTTATAAGTATACACTAGGGGATTACACAACCAAAATCGAATGTAGTGTTCCTGATTCAAAATATACAGTAATTCCGAGTTCAAAATACATAACCAATGTTTCCAATTCAACTATATACCCCCAAGGGTCCTAATTGCTCCGGGTTGGCCGCTTCTCCTTTGAGCCACACGCCCTATCTGAAATGTTAGTCATAGGAAAGAATGAGATTCGAGAGAATCTTAGTAGTAACAAACCACTCACACAATGCATAAACACAAAGCATGTACATAAATCACAAACAGCAACAGCAGCAACAATCTCAAAGATACATGGTTTTCACCATAAACGACAGCACTCATGGCAGTATACACAATACGATAGCTCTTGCTGTAATCAACATCACGACAGCTTACGTTGTAATCACAATAACGACAGCTTACGCTGTAAACGACAGCTTGCGCTGTAAACGACAGCTATCACTAGCTGTAACCACAGCAGCATCAAAGATTCATCACAGAACAGTGATAACACACACATACAGAGCATTACACATAGTATAAGAGAGAGAGTCACTACCTGATCCTTTCCCGACGTTTCTTGGCACAGCGGGCTCACGAGGACAGCAAATATCAAATCCTGTAAACCAAGTTAGGGACAACCCGTCAATCTCTTTCCCAAGTTTTATCTCTATAATACTTAAGTTGATTATCACTATGGTCAATTAATCAAGTCAACTAAGGAGCTAAAGTGGTCAATTAACCTAAAAGGCTAATTTCTAACCTCAAAGTTCCACAATATTACATTATGCCATAAAATCTTCAATTTTCGCATAGGTGACCAATCTGCCAGAATTTTCCAACATCTTTGAAACATCATAACTAATTCTAGAAAAATCAAAATGAGGTGATCCCAAAGCCTATTGAAAGCTCGTGAAGTCCTCTTCATAGGAAAAATATGAATCACTTCCAGAAATCACCACACAATTCCAGAATTACACAACATTCCACACTGCTCCAGAATTAGGTCCAGTTTCGACATCAAACTTTGGGCAATCAGAACTCCCAGCCCAAAAAACAAAATGACACAAGTTATATGTCCATTTTGAAGCTTGGAATGTGAAATTTAAGACTGGAAAGTTTCAGAATTTTTAGACACCAATTGCCCCTTCAAAATGTCCCTACAAAATGACTGCCCTGCACAGAGTTACACTTGACAGTTTTTCCAATTTTCAACCAATGTGTCCAATGGCTTCAAAATCAACAACCAAACCTATTCCCACATAATTTTTCGTGTAGAACACAATGGTAACATCAAAATTAACAAATTCCCACTCATTCCCCATGTCCTGTTTTGGCAGAATTTTAGGGTATTTCACAACAAATAACCACTTCACTATCTAATCACTAAGCTTAGCTCATTTGCCTCCAAACCAACATATAAGCACATACATAGGATGAAAGCTTCATGATCCCTAATATACCCTAAAAAAAAGAAATTAGGGCTGTCACAATAGCCCACCACAACTCAGCCAATTAAAGCACCATATACATCAACATAATGCTCTTACTCACCTCTTGCTTCTTCTTGTGTTCTTTTCTTGATTCCTCAACTTTTGTTCTTGCAAGGTGGCTGAAAACTCCTCTTCTTTAAAAATGGGATCTTGAAGGTGTAAATAGCTTACCTTTCCTTCTTGTTCCCCTTGGCTCTTACTTTCGGTCTTGCCCTTTCTCTTTCCTTTTCTTTTGCACTTGGCCGACTTGAAATGAATGAATAAGATGAGAGAATGTTTTTAATTAAATATTCAAGAATTCTTGTAGAGCTTAAGTCAGTTGAGCACATGTGTGAGAGAGAGAGCACTTTAATTGCAAGATATGTACCAATAATCCTTTGCTTCATCTTTTCTCTTTCTTTCTTGTGATATGCCTTTGTTTTGGCCGAAATGTTTGACTCAAAGAAAGTGATTACATTGATCAAAAGCTTCATTTCTCTTGCCTCTTTGTCTTGGACGGAAACCTCAAGAAAAAGGGAGAAGAGATGTTGACCAACATGCTCCCTTCTTGCTTCCTTCAAGTCAAGCCACAATTATTGACTTTTAAACTCTTTATTTTACTTGGCTAGAATTGCTTTCATTTTCAAGCATCATTCCCTCTTGCTTTGTCTCATGTTATACGAAAATGAAGCCTAGGAAAAGAGATGATGATCTTTTGAATATCTCCTTGAATAATAAAGTTAATTCCCCAATTAGCATGAGATTGTTGACCAAGTCCTCATCTTTTTATAACTTGGTCCAATTGCTTCCATGTCATATTTGATAGCCAATAGGTATTTTTCTCTTGCTTTTCCCCCTTGTCATACGTGAACCATGGCTTTTTGAAGAAGAAGATGATCTTGTAAAATATCATCTTGCAATATAATATTTAGTTGCCAATTTTGCATGTGAAATTTAACTAAAGTCATCACAAAATTTCCAGAGGTAATTCTGTCATTAATCCCACCATCTATTCTATACATTTAGCCCTTGAGTACATTTTAGGATATTACAGCTATCACCCCATATAGCAGATACGAAGGCCTTCTTTTTGTTGAAGAATTTTTCTTTTCTCTTTTCTTTGCTCTTTTGATTCAGTTCTGGACATTCTGATTTGATATGTCCTGGTTTTCCACATTCGTAGCAAATGATATGCTCTTTGCTACTAGTTCCACCTTTTTGAAAGTGTTTGAATCCTTGTCCTTTCTTGTAGAACTTTCTGAATCATTTTATGATTAGGCCCATTTCATCATCGTCAAACTCCTCATCCTCATCTTGATTCTCTTCTTTTACTTTTAGTGCTAGACCTTTCTTTTTCTTGTCACCAATGTCATCTAGTTCTCGTTTGAACTTTAGTTTGCTTTCATATTCAGAAAGACTTCCAAATAGAGAAGCAACTGATCTCATTGATTCTCCTTTTGCTTCTTCTATCGCAGTGACTTTGGCCTCCCATTCTTTAGAAAGAATATTTAGAATCTTTCATACTTGGGTATGCTGATCATAGACTTTCCCAAGAGCTGCAAGTTGATTAACAAGATGAGTATATCTAAGTTCAAATTCAGATATTGATTCACCTGATTTCATTCAAAGTAAATCGAATTCAGTGACCAAGGTGTTGATCTGATTCTCCTTTATTCCCTAAGTTCCTTCATGAGCTATTTCTAGAGCTTCCTACATTTCCTTTGCTGTTGGAAGTGTGCAAATTCTGAAATACTCACTTTGACTTACGGTACTTTGTAACATCAGAATTGCCTTGCTGTTGAGAGTGATAAGTTTCTTGTCATTCTCATCATATTCCGCTGGCGTCTTGGGAATTTTCTGAGAATCTACAATCTTTGTAGGTTGATAGTTTCCACTCCCAATCACATCCCATAGCCCATATTCAGTAGCTATTACGAATACTCTAAACTTTGCTTTCCAGAAAGAAAAGTGTTCGCCACTGAAACCTGGAGGTCTAGTGATGGATGCACCATCGGGAAGAATTCCTTCACCCATGCTTGCCATTGGATCCTTCTTAGGTTGTTATACCTTCACAAGAAGACCTACGCTCTGATACCAAATGTTAGAGCAAGTGTTTCACCCAAGAGGGGGTGAATTGGGTGATCTAAAAAATTTCGTTGCAAATATAAAATTTGATGTTGAAATTAAAACAGGAAAGAGTAAGGAGAAATATCACTGAAGTGTACACCGGGAGTTATACTGGTTCGGCCACAACCACTTTGACCTACGTCCAGTCCTCAGAGCTTCTCTAAGAGATTCACTATAACTTTCAAGATTCAGTGGGTTCTTGGCACCTCAGTACAAGCAAGTTCCTTCGCCTGGACACTCGCTCCCCCTTACAAGTTGTAATCCAATCCCAACTTAAGGTTCCACAACCTTAAGTTACCTCAATAACAAATATTGAGTTTGAATGAAATATCTCTCTCACAGAGTGAATAAGAATCACTGAAGCATAGAATTATAAGTATCTCTTCTTTGTTTAGATGTTCCCATATATATAGATACGTTCGTAATGATTGCTGGAACATATTTCTTCATGTCCATTGGAACATGCGCAGCCACTATTGACTTTTCCAGTATTTGAAAAACATACGTTTGCGGTAGGTGACGGTCGGTGACATTTGAACGTTGCTTTTGACTTTCCTTATTTGGTAAAATCTCTTCATTGTTTATCTGTGGAAATGCTAAGAATACTAATATAATGAAAAGTTAATCAAATAGGAAACAAAACAATGAATGTTGGAATGATTTCAAACTTTCTGGGTTTCCATACTCGAGAAGCTACTTGAGTATTCATTAAAGTTTACTTGAGTACTTACTCGAGTATCATCGTGAAATTTTTGATGGAGTGCAAGTCACCAAACAAGTATAAGATTACTCGGGTAGTGCATGGAATAATCAAAATAGCAAACCTTTGGAAATACTTGTTTACTCGGGTACCTACTCGAGTAATGCACTCTTTTCTTCATAGGTTACTCGGGTACCAACTCGAGTAAACCTTCAAATAAACTTATGTTACTCGATACTTTACTCCAATAATGTTGGCAGGATTTCAAGGCCGAGAGCACTTCAAGTTTGATTACCTTGTACTCGAGTACATGCTCGAGTAAACTTACTTTTTGTGCATAACTTACTTGGGTAATGACTTGAGGTTTTCCTTCAAACATAACACTGCATACTTGAGTACATACTCGAGTAATCCACTTAAAAAGAATCATTAAATCCATGCAAACTTGAGTAATGATTCAAGGAAAGTATGATAAAATTAGTTCAAGTTATTTGAGTACTACCTTTAAGTTGTTACTTACCTCAGTGCATTACTCGAGTAGCTACTCGAGTAACATTGGCAGTGGTATAAAATTCCGAGAGCAACACATTTTCTGAAACAGAGTAACTCGAGTACATACTCGAGTATCATTGGCAGGCCGAGAGCAACTTGGAAACTTTTACCTGGTTACTCGAGTAGCTACTCGAGTAACGTTGGCAGGCCGAGAGCAACTTGAAAACTTTTACACTATTACTCGAGTACTTACTCGAGTAACGTTGGCAGGTTACTGGAAGGTATCTCTGGTAACTTCAAGTTTTGTCTCATTACTCGAGTACATACTCGAGTAATGCCTTAGAAAACTTGCTTCTCATCAAGTTTCTCAGCTTTTTCTCTTGGCCTTTCTTCATTACTCCAATACTTACTTCAAGTGATGCTTTTCCCTATTATTACTTTGTTCAAGCTTATTTATTACTCAAGACTTTTTCATATCATTCTTTATTATCATCAAAACATGAGATCAAACATGTTGTTCCAGAAAATAGGTAGTTTTTCTGAGCTAACTTCAAAAATTCATAGCTCCTGGTATCTAGCTTGAAATGATTCATTTGACCTATCAACTTAAAGTTTAGGGTATCTAGCTCCTGGTATTTTCCTATTTAAAATTGTCACACAACAAGATAGCTATAGAGAAAAACTCACTGGTAGCAAACATCAACTTGTATCTAACCACTATTTGCCTTATTTTTGTCATTCCATATGCTCTTTAGTTCGCCATTTTATTCCTTTGGATATAAGAAATTTTGATGACCAAAATTCAGGATGTTACAATATGGTTTACGAGAAGGGGCAATCTGCTGAGAAGGGGCAGCAAGTCCGAGAAGTGCACTTTTACTTGGTTATGGAGTAACAATCTAACCAAGGTACACAAATAGTGGTGGTGAAGCCTATCCCATGTATACATACATTTATATTGTTCATTAATTGGTGCATACATAGTGTATAACATATTTACTTTTCGCATTTTATATGAATGATAGTATATTACTATTGGGATTTCTCAGAATCTCATTCTTTTTCATGAATGATAATGTGTCAGCGGGAACCAGCAGATCCAAAGGCAAGGTGATTAACACTCAAAACTGATGGTGCGGATCCCGAGATAGGCTAGTGGCTATATGTAGCATATTTTGGACAATTTGTATATATATATTATGAAACCCTGAGGGGAAAACCGGTAATGTAATCAAGCCTATTATTTCAATAATATCAGTATATTTTTGCTATTCCTGTGTTGCTCACCGAACTGCTCAAAGGTTACTTTGGCTAAGATTAATGGTAAGTGGTATGTAAGACGAGGTCTTAGAGGCTGCAATATTAGTTTCTTTTTGGGAAATAGAGTGGTGGACTAATTCAGAGAATGATATAATTTTTAATTATTAACTATCTTGAAAGATGTCTGGAAAAAAGAATCTTGAAAAATGAAGAGACCCCAACCATTCAAAAAAATATATTACTATTTTTTCCAAATTTAATTTGTTATTATTATACCACAAATCTTATTTTGGAGTGATTATATGGGAGATAATTATATAATTTATATATAATAATTATAATTATATTAAGAGGTATAATTATAAAAATAAATCAATTTTGAAAATCAAAGAGCTCATGCATCACTTTGTGAACTATTTTAGAGAACTATGTAATAATTAATATTAATATAAATTAAGAGACCTTGAATACTTTGGGGACTATTCAATAATGACATAATTGGCAGAAAAAATATATATTTTATGGATAGAGAGGACTATTGTAGCACCCCAAATTTTATATTCACTAAATATATTGTAATTATTTGAGAAATTTAATAAAATGGTGAATATTCATGAATTTGAAATTTATGAATTTTATAAGTGTTCATTTTCATGAGAAATTGGGCACAAAAGAGAAATAATAATTGAATTAATTTGGGTAATTTAAAAAGGCCAATATTAAGGTCCAAAAATGGAAGAATAATAGAGAAAATATTTGATCTAAAAATATGTGGAAATTGGCCAAAGGAAAAAAAAGAAAATAAATTGGAATAAAACGGTAATGACAAAATCGTAATTTTTGCCAAAATAGCACAAAATAAATTATTTTCCAATTAATGGAAGTTAATTTCAATTAATTGAGGAAAATAATGGGGAAAAATTTATTTTAAATATTTTGGTCAATTAAATATGAATTTATGGAAAATTTGTGCAAAAAGTACAATTTTGACAAAAAATGAGACTTTACGTGTATACGTAACCGAAACAAGTTGTGAAGCCAATTGAGGCCAAAGAGAGGGACCCTTAGGTATCTCCTACATGTAGTATAAGGAGGGAAATGTTAGATATATGTTGGTTGAGTTTATGACACAATTGGATGAAGATAGGAATTGTTGCATGAAAATCCAAATTTTGGAATTTTTGGAAATTCCATAAATCATTAAAAAATCATTTCCATCATCTTCCTCTAGCTCATTTGGTGCCCTAATAGATGTAAACTAGAGAGAGAGTGTGTGAAATATTAGAGAGAGAAAGAGAAGAAAAACTTGCAAAGGTAAGTGATTTCTTCGGCAAATCGGTTCCTAATGCATATAACTCCGTTCCTAAGCTACTCTTCTATGTAATTTAAGGTTTAGAAGCTCAATTTCTTGTTTTGAAGAGAGCTAGGGTTCAGGCACTTTGAGAAAATCCAGAAGGAAGTGAATGGTAACATCCAAACCTTCGTATATTGCTTATTCTGGCTATTGTGGGCAATTTAATTGGTGAAATTTCGCCAGATTGCTGTTGGTTTTAAATTTTGGAAATGAGTAGGCCTAAGGGTTATGCTATTGAAATTGGGTCTAAATGTCAGTTTTCACCTAATTAAATAGTTAATAAAGTGGTTAGGACTAGCAAGAAATACATCTGCGGAGCCGAAACCGAAAAACCCCAATTTTTCCCGGAGTACCTGAGGATTTCGGCCAGGGTTGTTAGAGGGCCTTAGAGTTGAATTTTAAATCATTTTATGATTGTATTGATTTCAAGAGGGAAAATTAGGTAGCATTTCAGTTGGTCACTTTTTGAAGAAAACCCGAAAAAGCATAATTACCAAAACGCCCTTGAAACCCTTAAAGTGGGGTTGCCAAGGGCAATTTTGTCGTTTGGTAGTGAATTTGGTAATTTCAAGTCTGAAAATGGATTCCTTAGGTAAAAATATGTCAGAGTAGCCATAGTCAAAATTTCAAAAAAAGTACAGCCGGACCAGGTATGGCGGAGCCGGGTTGGGCCAGGGCTCCGGGGGCATTTTGGTAAATTTTCATCATAGGCTAATATAACCACAATAAACACTATAGAAGTGTCTAAAATGATACATGGATAGGTTTTAACCTATTTATTATACATTTGATGTTTTAGGACCGAGTTGGGCGCCTATAGTTGGCACGTTTTACGAAGCGGACTGTTTAAGACTAGGAAAAGGTTCAGGTAGGGACTATTATCTCTCATATACTATGTGAATATCAATATATTTATAAAATCTCTTCCCTCATGCCATTTCTAGCTCGGCTTATTTATGGCTTCAAACTCAAAATACTGTTCACAAGCCGATCTACATAAATGCATCATATTATATTCCTTCCTCGGGCTGCGCTCAAGCCGTTGTAGAGTAAAGGAAATATTAAAGAAAAAAGTCACCCATGTGCGCCTCTTACTCCTTCAGAGGTCACGGGATCAATAAATAAATGAATCCATATTTTTTGAGAAAAAAGGCTCTCTCATCTCCCTCTCTCTTCAATCTCGTGACCAGCCACACATTTCAATTCATGTCATCTCTCTCCTCTCCCTTCACCCTCTCTTTCTTTTCATGCCGCAATTTTACCCGAGGGATTGTGGCAAGATCTGGCCAAAGGAAGCAACAATAAGGATGGCCTAAGGCAGAGATGAGGATGCCTTGAAGCAAGGTAGGGGGTTTGAGTCAGATTCGTGTATGTTCTTCAAGGTAATCTTTCTCCCATGCCAACGCGCTCTTAAATTATATAAGGATCTCATTCTCTTCATTTATTTATCCTACCTTTCCATCCATCTACTATTCATTCAGTTTGGGTGTTGGGAAAGCTTCATGAGGTATGTTGTATTCGACATATTTGCTCTCTTCATTGGAACGATGATTTTTGAGATGTTAATCTTTTTTAATGTGTGTTAGCAGATTGGAGAAATCTGTGGATCACAGAACAAATGGGAATACCCAATCCAGATGTGCCTAGATCCAGCCTATGAGTCCCGCTACCAAGGTCAATGACATTTTCCATTTTCATTTTATTAAATTGTCTGTTAAGTTTTTTTTTGTTGTTTAGGTGAAAGGTTTGATGGTCAATCACTATTCGTGGCTCACTACTCACAACTCTTACGCCCTCGCCAGAGCTAGATCGGCCACCGGTTCTTTCCTCATATCTGCTACGAATCAGGAAGACACTGTTGCCGCTTAACTCCAAGTATGTACTTCCTCTTTCTTTTTTTCCCCTCCCTCCGTTAAACCCAGAGAAATGTGGTCTTTTTCTTTGCCAGAAAATTCTAGAGAACAGGTATCTGGAACGTCCTATTTTTAATCTCACCTACTCTTATTACAATGCCAGTTTAAAATTAATAAAACACCCTCCTTAACAAGGAGACCAACCAATTTCAATTCCATTTTTGTTAAAGTTGGTGATCATCGGATTCCCCAACTAATGAATTGACATGGTTTATAAATGCATTTTTAAATACTTATTTAAGTATATGCATTTCTGGTTGCTCTTATTTTTCTTTTATTCCAAGTTCAGACACGGATTTACAATATTTTCTTTGCTGTGAAACTGATATTCATAGCTTCAAAAAAGCAGAGTCAATACAAAACAGTAGTTACCTTCCCTCATTAAAAAATATTCACCACCTCTTGAGAAAGTAATATCATTATATTCAAATTGATTTCTTCGGTACGGTTGCTATTGTGATTTAACAATTTGCAAATTTGACCCCAAAAAAAAGTTAATACTGCCATTTAGAATAGATTACGATCAACATGTTTCTGACACATTGTTTCTCATTTGGTTGTTCGGTGTGCAGAATGGAGTTCAAGGACTTATGTTGGATATGTATGACTTCCAAAATGATGTATGGCTATGTCACTCTGCTCAAGGCAAATGTTACAACTTCACTGCATTCGTAAGTGCGTGACTCTGTTGGGAATTATATGTTGTTTTTCTGGATATTGCCATATTTCTATTTTGCTTGATATTTAAATTTCTCTGGATTTATGGCCAGAGTGATTTTCAAACTACAATTTCTGTTTTTCAGGAAACTTAAGATAAAAAATCTTTGCCTGCAATTGATAAGGAAGAAAGGAAGATTGATCATTGTAACCTCAGTATTTCCTACATTTAAATCAATACTCTAAATCTAGCATTTAACATGTTAAGTTATTATAATCAGCTTTACTATCATGCACGTTTTGTCCTTACAATAAGGTATTAACTCATGAGAAATTGTAAACAAAATCCTTTTTTTGCTTTGTGAGGCAGTTGCTAATCGTGAAAAAAGATGAGCTAGCAAGACATGAACCAGAGGTTTCCATTACTAGGTATGATTTAGCTCCTTTGTTCCCCATTTTAGATGATGCTTACTTTTCACATATGCATACTTTTGTGATTGTCTAGATTGCCAGTTTCAACTATAGTCTAGGCAGTCTATATGTGTCTCTAGATAAAGTGAATGCTGTTTTATATTCTAATTTTGAATTTTGAATTGAATCTAAAAGAGGACAAAGGAGCTGTTACTTTTAAAAGTTAACAATGTTGTAATTTTAGATTTATTATTTTTCATGAAAAAGGAATATGGTTGCAGATCTTAATTTCATTTTAGATGGACCCTCAACTTTTTTTTTGCCATATTGGTTCCCATCTCTCAGTGTAGGGTATGCATGCTAGCTGCCAAATTCCTATGAGGACAAAGTGAACAATGTTTTATATTCTAATTTTGAATCTTGAATTTTGAATTGAATCTAAAAGAGGACGAAGGAGCTATTACTTTTATAAAGTAACACTATTGTCATTTTGGATTTATTATTTTTCATGAAAAGGAATATGGTTGCAGATCTTAATTTCATTTTAAATGGACCCCAATTTTTTTTCCATATTGGTTCCCATCTCTCAGTGTAGGGTATGCATGCTAGCTGCCAAATCCTATGAGTTCTGTTACTCCATGCAGAAAAACAAAGTTAATTCCTTTCCCTTAAAAGTATAAACCATGACCCATGTCCATATTGTATGAAAGCAAGTTTTCTACTTTTCCAAGTAAGTTATGACTTGTCTTTTTTTACCATAGCTTTGAGTTGTTAAATAACTAGGTGAGGCGTAACTCTTAACAAATCAAAGTAGGAAACTGGTACTTATTGGTTCAATGCATATAAGAAATATTTTTAAGTTTGATTTTTGAAGCAAGGATCTTTATATGAAAGAATGTTTAGTTCCATATATCAGTTCAAGGATGATGTATTTATATACGCTTTTCTTTTGTTTTTCAGTAGTTGCAATTATTATATATGCTATAGATTAAGATATTCTGATATTGAGGATTCTGATTACTCATTCCTGAGAGGCCATTGAGTATCATTATCATCTAATTTTTCTTTTGCTTTGATAGGAAAATTTTTCCCTAGCATGATTATGGGTGTTTCACTGTTTCAACATCATATTGAATCTATATCTAAGTTCTTGAATATTCAGTTTTCTGCTACAGTCTAATTAAGAAATTTCAGTGAATTTATATATTTGAGTAACACTATTTACTCACTGTCTGTATGTTTCCTTTGTTGTTTTTACTTTATCTTTGATTCCACAATCATTTCCAGGTGGTTTTATTTTCATGTCTTTCTTCTTATTGCCTTACAGGTTCATACAATATCATTCCACAATTATCTTTTTCTGGTATACAAATAACTATGATTAGCTTGATTAAATGTTGTCTTTATTTATTTTTGTTTAAGTTGGAATCTTTTTTCTAATAATATCACAGAAGTAGTTTTTGAATCACTCTCTCCCCATATCAGCTGCGCATCCCTATGAGTTCTATTAATCAATACAGAAAAACAAAGTTAATTCCTTTCACCTGGAAGTATAAACCATGTCCCATGTCTATATTATATGAAAGCAAGTTTCCTACTTTCTCAACTCGATCCTAAAATGTCAAATGTACAAGAATTAGGTTAAAACCCATTCATGTACCATTTCAAGCATTCCCATAATGTTTATAGTGGTTATATAAGCCTGTTGTGCAAATTTATCAAAATACCCTAGGCGACCCAGCCCAACCGTACTTTTTCTGAAATTTTAACCTAGGTTATTTTAACATATTTTCATGCAAAGAATCCAGTTTTGGACTTAGAATTACCAAATTCACTACCAAAAGACAAGAATGCCCTTGGCATCCCCGATTTAAGGGTTTCAGGGGCGTTTTCATAATTATGCTTTTTCAAGCTTTCGGCAAAAGTGATGAACTCTAACTCTCCCTAATTTTCCTTCTAAAATTCAATGGAATCATCAAAACAACAAAAATCTAGACCTAATCACTCCAATTCATCCTGGCTGAAATCTAAAATTCCTCAGGAAAAATTGGGGTTTTCGAAATCTGACTACACAGACTTGCTCGTTTATACTCCTAACCACTTTATTAACTATTTAATTGCATTAAAACTACTATTAAGGCTCAATTTGGGCAGCATAACATTTATAACATCACATTTCCCAAATTTAGAATCAAAGCCAATTTGACAGAATTTCACTGATTAAACTACTCATAGCAGCCAGAACAATCGATAGTTGAAGTTTAGGAAGTTATCTCTTTCTCCTTCTGGATTTTTCCTCTTGTGGCTGAAAACCCTAACCCTTCAACACTAAAATTCTTGCTTCAAAGCCTTAATTCACATAAAAGAGCAGCTTAGGAGAAGGATTATACATGTTAGCAGCTAATTCACCAAGAAATCAAGCTTGCCTGGCGAATTTTCTCCTTCTCCTCTTTAAGATTTCTAAAACTCACTTTCTTTCTTTATGGTCTCAATAGCATCAAAAATGGGTGAAGAAGGAAGGAAAAATGGTTTATAATATGCTTTCTTATGTCATCCAATATGCTTGCTTATGTCATAATTCCTAATTTCTCAAAAATACTAAAACTTTAGTTTTATGTACATAAAAAAAGGGTTATAAAACCCAATTCAAAACTCAACTTATATTTCCCTTCCTTGGCCCATCCAAAACACGTCCTAGAGTCCTTATTAGTGCCAAAATGGGCTTATACTAATTATTTCATAATTACAAGATTGCCATCACAAATTTCTTTCATTTTTTGATCTTATGGCAATTTCTGGCAAATTTTCTGCCCAAACTTTGAAAAATTATCACTAAATTTATTGAGCTTCAATTGGAGTGATTCCAAAGACTATAGAACCCTTATTGAGTCTAGTTTTAAGGACAAATATAGTCTTTAGCCAACTGGAAGCTGACACTTTCTAGATTTTAAGTCTTTTGATGCTGGTCCAAAAAATAGATAGTTTTTCTGGGCTAATTTTAAAAATTCATAATTTTTTGTGTACAGTTCCTAAAATTTCCCATGTTGTATCAAATTAAAGCTTAGGATGTCTAATTTTATTTTGTAAAATCTCACAATTTTTAAACATCATTTACCTGTTTAAAAATGCAACACAATAAGACTGCTATATAGGCAAACTCACCGGTAGCAAACATCAATTGTTCAACTTGTGTTTCCACATCATAATGTTGTATGTAACCCCTAATTACCTTGTTTTGTCAGTCCATATGATCTTTAATTATTCCCTTAAATATAAGAACTTTTGGTGACCAAAATTCGGGATGTTACATTTCTCCCCCTATTTAATAAATTTCGTCCTTGAAATTTGCTATAGTTACATAGCCATAATTTCCAAGTAACACTTCCGCCTATCTTTTTCTGTTTCCCATGTATGTGTGTGAAATGCCTATTAGCCTCCACAATTCAACTTGCTACTATTTACATATTCTGCTTGTTTGTTATACAGAGGCCATGCAGTCTATTACTGCATAAAATGTTTGTCTGGTCTTACTACCTAGGGACATTACCCATTGCAAACACACATATTAGGTCTTACCACCTTTGTTCTCTATTTTGTGCTCATGGGCTACCCAACCCATTACTGTATTGATTGTCTATTAGGACACTCAGTTCATTATCTAAGCCTCATTCCTTGTCGGGACACTACCCGGTGTATTTAGCCTTGCAGTTTATGTCATTCTACTCTCACAGAACTGAGTATTCTCGTCTTACCATCCTGTTCAAACATGTACACTATCTATATTTATGCCTACCTATTTGGTGTTCAGGATCAAACGACTATTTAACCCTTACTGGTCATACTGTGTGCACTATTCATTAGCTAGACGATGTGCACTATTCACTTGTCGTACTATGTGCATTGTTTAGGATCAAATGACTATTTGATCCCTATTGGTGTGTTTGTTCCACTCTGTCTCACATTCTGTCCTCCAATCAAAATCAACTATTACTAGCTCTTACAATATGAGTGGGGTAATTAATTCTATGAGGTTATAGTTGTTGAGATGCACGTGCCTCTACTCGACTCTGTTGTATCAGAACACATCCCAATCTATACCTACTTGCATCTATGTAGACCATAAAGGTCGACTGTAGACATGGGATTGTTAACACTGGTGTTGTTGAGAGATATTCGCCACCATTTTGCCTTACTACACTAGGGCCCATCCCAATCTCTGTTTACATGTGTCACCACAGACCATATAGGTTGTGTGACTTTTGACTACACTGGTCATGTTATTGTACACTACACAAGGTGTAATTCTGTTGATCACATTAGTTACATTATTATACACTACACAGGGTGTAATACTGTTGACCATATCAGTCATATCACTATACACCATACATGGTGTAATATTGTACATCACACATACTGTAACATTGTTGGCCATCAAGGCCATATTATGTTTTGGGATGATCAACACTGGTGTGAACATCAGCCTCTCTTGTAAGTCTCAAAATTGCACCTAGATTTACCATACTTCGACTGCCCACTCTGATGCTTCACACTATTAAATACAATATAGGTGAGTTAGTACTCTCTGCCCACCTTTGTCTTACTATCTTAGTTAGATCCTACTTGGCCTCAGTAGTAACCCATAATTCTCTATAGAAAATGTGATAAATAAATATGTCATGCTCCAAATAAGTAACAGAATTATAACACAATAAATCTGATTGTCTAGTTGCATACATTATTCAGGATCATATGACTATATGACTCTTACTTGTGGCCTCATTGGCTGTATGCATTATTCAATATCATATGACTATATGAGCCCTACTTGTGCCCTCACTGGCTGCATACATTATTCAGGATCATATGACTGTATGACCCCTACTTGTGCCCTCACTGGCTACATGCATTATTCAGGATCATATAATTGTATGACCCATACTTATGCCCTGTTCCTGCACAGACAACTACCTACCAAGAAATGTTTCTCTATCCTAGTTGGGTTCCACACCACAACCAGGCTATGTGTCTACAACTCCTGTAAAAAAACATGGCATATATGGCATATAGATAATCACATAGTGTATGAAACAGAAAGTCACTACATTGGCCTTTCCTGGATAACATTGGATTTCTCATCTTCCCTAGTCTGTGTTCTACTGCACCTCTCACAACTCACCTCTAATATTATGCATCACTATTTGTTGTTCTATTAGCATGGCCAATATTTGTTGCATTGGGTCAGGTCTAGCTTCTTGACCTTACCCAGCATCTGTACCTTTTGACCTTATCATCTTTATGTTTCACTGTATGAAACAAGAAAGAGGTAAATTCAATAAAAACACAAGGGCATATCTATCATTTCACAAGATTTTGGATACATAAGTACTCCTGAAATAACTTATCACAGATATTTATAGTTGTTAGAGAAAGCCTGCAACAACCTACAGCTTCCGAACTACTACACAATATGTGCTCGCCCTTTTTCATAACATGTGCAACAACTTCCCTGGGGTCACCCATCATGGCATTTCTCTAGGTTGAGCATGCTTAACTTTCATGTACTCATACTAAAATGTAGATACTGGCTGTATCTATTCCCATCCACTGGTACCCCGAGGCTGCCCTTATCTCGAGAGTCATGCCAACTGTCTCCGGCTGACTAAACACTGTTTGTTGACTTCATATCAATGTCGATACATATACCTGGATATGTACCTTGATATGTCCCTGATGTCTATAAAGTTGTCTATTTGACTCCATTCTACAATCTCATTCTTCTTCCATGTCATAAAACTATGTTCAGAAAGAAGTGCAGTGTTGTATGGATCCCTATGTCATCCAGAATCCTTGAATTAAATTATCCCTGACTACCCACCACTGGGGTCAGTTTATCCATGTATATTGTATACTGGGCAGTTGAGATGTCATACTCATGGACATCCCGCAGGTATCTGCTCCAAACATCCTCCTATAATCCTTGATTCAGTTGTAAACCATGCATCACGTATACCGCTCCAACTCCAGGATTGGTAATGAAACCCATATCTATCTCTGTCTTGTCTGTTTATGGCTTATCTGCCTGTCACTTAACTACCAGCAATTGTGGCTGGACGTTGATCAGGTAACTAGTACTTCTATTTTAGGATAAGGCTCCACACTTTAGCCTTACTCGGACCCAATCCCTCGGTGTCTATGTCATCCTTGTACTAGCTCTTTCTCTAGTATGGTAACATGTACTGCCTTCTGGGTATTCCACTATATTCCTAGGGCATGTTTGTTCCTTTCAGGGGCTTGTGAACTAGCCGAAGTAATTCACTTCACTATTTTGATCACTATATAATCGAGCATATCAGTATACTATCTTGTTGCCAGAACCGCTGCATTTACTCTGTGCAAACAATTTGTGACCAGAATTCTTTCTTTGATACCAAAATATCACACCCTTACTTATCTTGATTTGCAGTGGAATATTAATGCGTGGTTCAATATGCAACATATGAATAGCATAAATATACTAATAATATGAGCATGACTTCAGAAATTCCCCATAAGGATTCGTACATGATAATTGTTACGCCCTTCTCTTATTTTTCACATTTTTAGAGTCTTTGTGAAAAACAATATGCAGTTCGGTGGGCAACACAGGAATAACATGAAAATACTAAGAAAAAGTGCTTGATTATACGAATTCCCCATAGGGGTTCGTACATGATCATTGCAAAACAATATAGCCGCATAGGGCTACTAGGGTATCTAAACCCGTTCCCGTGAAATGGAGACATCTTCCCGTATTCGTTCCACCACTACAATACCCTCATATGATTCTCTTCTTTGTTCTCAGCATTCCTTCTGTCTCCCCATGTCTAAATTATTGGCAAGGGAGGGTAAGATTTAGGAGAATCTCAGTAGGAAACAGATACCATAATGCATGCATGATAGATGCTATGTGTATGATATGTTAGCTTTAACTAGATGCATGCCCCAAAATGACATTTCTGCATGCTCAATGTTTCATGCAACAAACATATGGCCACAGCAAAACAGAAATAGAGCTTCATTTATTTAAATATGCTCTACATAATCAAGTAAAGCAATTACATATATCATTACACAAGCAGAGATATCAAATACATGCAAATAAGGTAATTTTCCTACCTTGGCCCTTTTTAATCCTTAAGTAAGTCCTTAAACTTCGTGCCTTAAAATGCATGCCAACGACTGGCTTTCAACTCCATCCTAAAATGCCAAATGTACAAGAATTAGGTTAAAACCGATTCATCTACCATTTTAGGGATTTTCATAGTGTTTATAGTAGTTATATAAGCCTATTGTGTAAATTTATCAAAATGCCCCCAGGGACCTAGCCCAGCCGTACTTTTACTGAAATTTTGACCTGGGATATTCTGACATATTTAATCCTAAGAAATCCATTTATGGACTTGGAATTGCAACATTCACTATCAAAAGACCAAAATGCGCTTGGCAGCCCTAATTTAGGGGTTTTAGGGGCATTTTCATAACTATGCTTTTTCAAGCTTTTTCGGAAAAAGTGATCATTTGTAACCCTACCTAATTTTCCCTCTTGAACTCAATGGAATCATCATAATCAAAAATCCAGCCTTAACCCCTTTAATTGGTCTTGGCCAAAATCAGAAATTCTCCTAGGCAAATTGGGGTTTTCGAAATCTAACTCTGCAGACTTGCTCCTTTCTACTTCTAACCACTTTATTAACTATTTTAATACATTAAAACCACTATTTAGGCTCAATTTAGGCATCATAATATTTATAACATCACATTTCCCAAATTTAGAATTAAAGCCAATTTGACAGAATTTCACCAATTAAACTACTCATAGCAGCCAAAATATCGATAGTTGAAGTTTAGGAAGTTACCTCTTCTTCCTTCTAGCTTTTTCCTCTTGTGGCTGAAAACCTTAACCCTTTAACACTAAAATTCTTGCTTCAAAACCTTAATTCATATAGAAGAGTAGCTTAGGAGAAGGATTATACATGTTAGGAGCTAATTAACGGAAGAAATCAAGCTTACCTGGCGAATTTTCTCCTCCTTCTCTCTATGATTTCCAAAACTCACTTTCTTTCTATATGGTCTCAATGGTGGTGTCGGAAATGTGGCTGAAGAAGGAAGGAAAAATGGTTTATAACATGCTTGCTTATGTCATCCAATATACTTGCTTTTGCCATAATTCCTAATTTCCCAAAAATACCAAAGCTTTAGTTTTATGCACATATAAATGGGTTATAAAGCCCAATTAAAACTCAACTCATATTTCCCTTCCTTGGTTCATCTAAAACACATCCTAGAATCCTTATTAGTTCCGAAATGGGTTGATACTAATTATTTCATAGTTATAAGATTGCCATCGCAAATTTCTTTCATTTTCAGATTTTAGGGCAATTTCTGGAAAATTTTCTGCCTAAAGTTTGGAAAATCATAACTAAATATGTAGAGTTTCAATTGGAGTGATTCCAAAGGCTATAAAACCCTTATTGTGTGTAGTTTCAAGGACAAATATAGCCTTTAGCCAACTAGAAGCTGACACTTTTCAGATTTAAGTCTTTGGATGATAGACCATTTTCTGGGCTAATTTAAAAAATTCATAACTTTTTGTATACAGCTCCCAAAATAACCCATGAAAGCTTTAATTGGAGTGATTCTAAAGGCTATAGAACCCTTATTGAGTCTAGTTTCAAGGACAAATATAGGCTTTAGCCAACTAGAAGCTGACACTTTCCAGATTTAAGTCTTTGGATGCTGTTTCAGAAAATGGACTGCTTTTCTGGGCTAATTTAAAAAAATCATAACTTTATGTGTACAGTTATCAAAATTACCAATGACCTATCAAATTAAAGCTTAGTATGTCTACTTTCATGGCAGATTTATGAGCTGCTTTATGTTTCATGCACCTGGAGACAATTGTTTGATAGCAGAGCTTTAGGCAGCTCCTCTCAGTCTTAAAATGGCAAGGGACACAATTGTGACAAGATTGGTTCTCGAGATGGATTTAACTGAAGTGGTCCAACTATTAAAGGAGGACAACATTAATTTTCACCAGGATGCTGCTCTTATCCAAGAAGCAAAGATAGTTCTTAATAGAGAATTGGGAGGTGAAGCACTGTAGTATTTCACAGATTTCCTTGCCAGTCAAGCTCTGTCCATTATGCATGGCTATCAACATGTGTCGGCCTCAACTGATAACCTTCTTCCTCTGATTGAAGCTGAGTATCCCAGCACCCATGATGTTGGGTAGAGTTCTTTGAGGATTTCCTCTCTTCTATTGTTAAAGAAAAGTGCTTAGTAGGAAACCAATTCTATGAATTAGGAGTAAACTAGATATATTTCCCATGCGTACGGGGAGTAGAGATGTGAGGAGAGGGGTGTCTCCAGTAACCATTCTCTCCATTTTCTCTCCACTTAATGTCTCAATCATTGGATCATGTTTTAATGGGTGAGATTTAATGTTATGTATTAAATAGTATCATAATATTAATTATAATAAAAATCTACAATTATAATATTGTTACATTGAATTAAATCTCACCTATTAAATTATAATCTAATGGTTGAGATATTAAGTAGAGAGAAAGTGGGGATAAAAGTAAGTAGAGAGACTCCTTTCCCTTAATTGTGATAGCAGCCATAACATTACCTCTATAGTTTAGATGTACAAAAAACAACATTCATTGGGGCAGCGAGGGGGTTGCAAAAACATATATTATGGCTACAAATATGGTATGCTACAATCAACTTTATTACTATATTGTATGATGTATGAACGATCGACGGACTTCGTTATTTGAGGAGAAAGTTTACCCCAGTTTTACTGAGAACAATCAATGTAATTAGGTATAACTCATTAAATAAAAGGATCATGATGCACTTATGCACGGTACGGTACACATAATTTGTTGCCATAAAACTATGAGTTTAGGGTTTCGGAACAAAATAAAGCAATCATTGCCTTTTTTTGGATGAAGAATGTAGCCTTCTTTTTTTCGAAGTTCGATACAAAGAAGTAATCCTATCTGGCTGCTTTGAAAATATTAAATTTTGTTATGAATATCATATTTGTGTGGATTCCATATATCTCCATTATCTCTATTATCTCTATAGTATCCCACAATTATCTCTTATTGTCATCACATATGTAGATACTGATTCTATTAAGATTGTATAATTATGCCTATAAATAGAGAGCATGTGTTATGTACTATATACACCTTGATAGTGAATAAAAATCTTTTTTCTTGCTCTCATATTCTTTCTAGCTCTTCTTATATATCTCTTTATTTATAATACGTTATCAGCACGAGACTCTACCAAATGAGTTTATGGCATCTTGTTTATACTTATTTTTTTCTTGTTTGGCACCTTGTTTATACTTAATATTTTTTTTCTTGTTTATATGCTTATTGTTTTTTCCCTTTTTGGCATTAAAACTATTTGAGAAATCAAACGCAAATAACGCCGTAGAGTATGGGCACAACATGTACAGATCAAAGTAACCATGTTTGCAATCTGGCTCCTGTTTTCTCTTGCAGTGAAAGTAATTTGAAGACATGTTTGCTGCTGCAAAGGAGCAACCAAAACAAAGCTTGAAGTTCAAAATCGAATTTCTTATTCATGCATAAGATATGAACAGTCAGGTTTAACAAGACCACCTGGAGCTCAAAATCTTAGCTAATCCACATATATATTTTTTAAAATGAGTTGATTTTTTTGGGCTAATCCACTTTTTTTTTCATGTCCGATTATTCATGTTGCTGCTGGAGGCTCTCACATGCAGTAATTAGAAAAACAAAAACAAAGTTCTCATAGCCCTTTCCATAAATTTCTGAAAATTCTAGTCAAGCGCTTGATTCATAACTGAATTCCAATAGTTTTGCACAATATTGACAATTCAGAGATTGATATTAGGTGTTGTAATCTCGGGTAAATGCATTGACTTTGTCTATAATACCAACGAGATCAGGTAAAACAGCAGTTTGAGATGGAGCCTCTAACCAAGGTACGCTATTGTTTTTCCCTCCCTCCTAATTGATTTATCATCTTTGACTATAGATATTTTATTGCAAACTCATTTCTCTGTGATAAAGCATGAATAAGATCAATTCAAATTTTCTTCTCGGGTGAATATTTGCACTCTGTAGCATGTGTAATTCTATCTCTAGGATTTGATTTGCTCCACGTATTCTAAATGGGCTATCTTCACCAAAAAAAATGTTAATATTTATTGTATAGATTTTTTTGACCTGAATATTTATTGTCTAGATTAAAATTGTTAAACTCTAAACAACTTAATTATTATGAGGGTAGAACATGGAGTCTCCTATGTGACTTTGATGTAACTTTGATACCTTTAATTATATACAAAGGGCTAATATTAGAATATTAGAGATTATTTTTTTAATTATCTTGGAAGTTGTTGTTACCCTTAATATGGCCAGAAGCCATACACATCTAATAGGGTGTGCCTCCTCAATTGCAATTCACCCCGCCATTGAGTTTTCTGGCAATTCTCTTCTCTCCTACCATCTTTCTGGTTCTGGTGATCTGCTGTGCAAATCACAATTAGGCTCTAGTAGTCAAATAATTGTATGGGCACAAGTATGGAGTATTGGAGCTTTGACCTAGATTCGAACATGGATTCGTCCATGTACGCCTAATCTCCTTTTAGTTATATTTTTCCTACATTGGCATCAGAGCGTTGTTGATCCATGAGGCTGTGATTTATTCTTTGTGAATAATTAATTGATATAATTTGTTTATATCTCCATCACAATTTTATTTCCACTGTGCAAAATATATGATGAAGGAATATATGCTGCTTCAAACTATATGAACAAGTTTTTGCCTCGTTTGTTTTCCGGATTATGCGCGTGTGTATATATGGCTCTGCTTGGTCTATTATATACATATAATGAGTAATGCATGATCCCACCTCTCATTCATTTTTTCAAGCTCTAATTTTGTTGCTTGAAATTAATCCATGTATGCAACTCTGGTCCATATATATATATTTAAGCTTCCGCATGATTGAAAAAAATTTAGGCGTGATATATCTGTCGCAGAAGCTCCTCTGATTATTATATATATGCGCATGTGTATATATATATTATGGCACATATTTCCTTCTCTTCTCCTTGTCACTTCTTCGATCTATTAAAGTTGGGTGTTTTTTGGAACCTATATGGAACTAAAAATGGAAAAGACTTGACCTCTTAAAGGTTAGAAGAGCCTTTGAAACACAAAGACACACATCAGGTCGAATTACGTCACGCCGATAATGTCGAGAAAAATTGGGTGTTTGAAACTCGGTGTTTTTGCCCAAAGTAAGGGCATGGATGTATAGAGCTCGAAGAGACGATTCCAACGATACTTAGAACGCATCAAACGGAGTTCAGATGAGGGAGAAATAAAGGAAAGAAGTTGGCAGGTCGTTAGTCACCGCTGCAACTTCACTCGTGATTTGATCAATGAAACAGAGGTTTTAAGATCAAATAAATGCCATGGATTTGTAGTTCGTTCAACTACGATTCCAACAACACCAAGAACGCGAAAAATGGAGCTAAAAGGAGTGAGCTATGGACTCCCGAAGTTTGCGGGTTGCGATGACCAGCAGGAGCTCCAACCGGGTCAGGTTGACCCGGTTGGAGGTGAAGACGATGACGTGGCAGTCAAGGCCACGTCATCGGCCAACCAATGCCACATGGCACCAATGAGAGGTCACCATGTTAGCGTCAAGTGCCACATCAGCATCGGTCAATGAGGCCACGTCATCCATTGACCAGCCACGTTGACTGAGACACGTCAGCGCCACATTAGTGGTGACGGGTCAAGGTTGACCAGTCAATGTTGACTGGTCAACTATCAACGTTGACTGGTCAATGGTCAACAACCATTCGTTGACTATTGACAAAAAAAAGGCATAGGGCGTGTAGGGCCCACTGGGGCCTCCGTTTAACATATGGCAAGCACCTCGAAGATAGGACGGTGCGTGGAGTCGTTTAGGCCGGCGTGTGTCACCGGCAGGTGGCCACAAGGCGGCGCGTGTACATCACGCGCCATCGCCGAGAGTGGCCAACCCTGGAACTTTCCAATTTTTCTAGATTTTTGGATCCAGAGACCTTCTAGGGGCACGTGATGGCGCGTAGAGCTTCTAATTGAGACATGGTTGGTTCCTAAAAATTCCTAAATTCGAGAGTTTCAATTTGATATATAATTTACATATATTTGAAGCACGTTTGGGTGTAATTTGAGTCAAAAAGGTGCTTATGTGCATTTAGAGGGGCCCAAAAATGTTGGAGTTGAATCAATGTTGGTTCTATTGTTTTTTGGGATAGGTTGACTTTTTTTTAAGAGTTTTTTCAATTGCAACATAAGGTTAAATGCTGAAAGATTCTTTAAAAGTAAGGGATTATTCAAATGAGTTTTTAAATATAAAATCCTATCCAACCTTGACTTAAACTCTTAAAGATAAAAACCTGAAAAATTGCAGTAACTTAAAATTATTCAATAATTATTGAATAATAATAAGTCTTCCCATGCTTCTAACCACATTGATCCAATTGGATTGAAGCAATGACTTTTAAAAGTTAACCTTTTATCATATATGTTGTGACAAAGGACAAGACAGATAGAGATGTGAGAATTATCTCATCAAGTGGGAGGGAGGTATGCTACAAATACATCTAAAAGAGTGGATGTAGACATGGAAAAGAGGAGCTAGACATTGTAGCTAGACGCTACATCAGTTCATATGGTTAGAAGGGCCTATGAGAGGGAAAATCTATTAAGAGACAACAATATGAGGCTTAAATTTTTGAATGTTCTTGTTTTTCCATTGAATTTAAGATTAAATTCTCTGTTAGTTTTTAGAATTGAATTCAGTATATTCTCTTCTTGTTTTCTTGAACATTCATGTTAGTTAGATGATATTGTGTTATTATCTTGTTAATATAACTGCTCTTTGATTGAGTTGGAGTTTTCTAGAATGTGTCTAGAAATCCAAAGGGGAAAGTGTTCAAATAAAGATTGTGGTTAAAAGGGTGATGAGCTAACTAGTATGATTGGGATGGGAGTCAATATAGTTGTCTCGTCAACATGAAACTAGTGAACTTATTATCTAATTATCCTTTGTCTTATTTGAACAAATAAGATTTGTATACCATAATCGTCTAAGTGACCAATTATGACCAAGTCTATTTGACTGAGCTTATGAAGGCAAGCTCAATAAAGATATCTGTGGAGTTAAAAACTCTCAAATCTCTTTCATTCAAGAAGAATAAGATGTCAGGGACATCCTACCAACTAGTCTTCAGCATTTAAAGGTTGAAGCAACTGAAGGATACAAAAGATTTATGCTATCAAGTATAGAAAGAACAATATTGCTTAAACTTATGTTGGTATGAGTAATGTAACCTTATCCAAGCCATGTGGATAGTGTTGGAAGATAGTGAAATAGGTGATCTTCTTCCATAAAGTTAAAACTAAGTAAAATTTTAACATAGTGTACTAAGTCCTAACATGTTGTTTAGGCAACACTTGAGGCAGATGTCGAACTAAGAAGTTGAGACAAACTAAATGCCAAGTTCTTTCTAACAAACAAGTGTATGTTGTGATAAGACATCTCCTAGTGAGTGGGAGGAAGCTATATCTCTCAATGAGTGGGAGTGAGCCATGTCTTCTAGTGAGTGGGCGTATACGAAAGTAAAGATTGCCTCTGATATGTATATTGTAACCTTCAGCAATGTGATTCACCACATTGAACTTGAATGTGAAAGACTGAAGGATTCAAGATCCATCAGTCAGACGAACTTAGCTAAAAAGTGGGAGTATTCATCCTTCATGCCTTAGGGCAAGAAACCTATGAGGTAAACTTGATCTAGAAGAGGTCAATGGTTTCTGCAAAGATAAAATGCTACATTGATAAACCTTTAAGGGTTGGAAAAGTAGCAATCCACATGAGTTGTGGATTTTTCACAGAAGCATATGGCTTCATGTCAAAAGCAAAGCAATAAAGAGATAGAATCAAGGGATTGTAACTTGCACGTTAACTCTGCATAGATAAACCACCCTGATTCACTCCTTGCAATTGCAACTGATAGAATCACATCTTTGCTATCTCTTTAGTTAAGGATCGATGGGACTATGATTCTCAAATCCTTTGTTGGATTTTGATGTTTCTTTTCTAGGGATAAAAGATTCCATTTCTTGCCACATGTACACCTTGATCAAAGGGAATGATTAAACTAGCAAAAGAGTATTTGCTAAATAACGTGTGCTAAAGGGTTAATACCCTTATGAATAAGTTGAAAACTTATTCTACCTGGCAAGAAAGACAAAGAAACATTTTTTGAGAATATTCACTGCAATTGGCAAACTATGACATTAGTAAACCAATAAACATGAGGGCAAAACACAAATAGCTTGGTGTTTTATTGACATTGTGGACGCTTACTCGAAATACAGTAATATTTACTTGATTTTTGGCAAGTGTGAAGCTGTTAGATAATGGATGATCTAGTCAGAAATCAGTGAAATTGAAAGGATAAGACTTTTTGAACTAACAAGGGTTAAAGACACCCATGTGCTTAGTTCAAGCTGTTTTACGTACACGAAAGGCATTGTTAGGCAACTATCAGTACCTAGAATCCTTCAACATAATAGAGTTGTTGAAATGGAGAGATAGACCTCTCCTTTGATTTGGTTGTGAACATAATGGCATCAATAAGGCTATCAACCATATGTTTGTAGGTAGACTTGCAGCTATTATATTCACACTTAAGCAAATGCCCTCTATGTCAGTCATGACCTTATCCTATGAATCGTGGATGGGCCTTAGACCAGGGCCAAGCTCGTTAAGACCATAAGGGTCATCAACTTTATATTCATAATTCTTCCTATGAGTAAGGAAGATTGGGGTCAAGGTATACAAAGTATCTCTTTGTGAGATAACATGAGTTTTTGACATGACACGTCGTCATTAGTGAAAATGATGGCGGTTCAGTGACTGAGAGAAAACCGTGGGACACAACGTTCATAAAATCCATATTTCCTAGCAGGAAATGAGCATTAATCACAATAAATCTCTTTAAGAGGTTCACAAGTGACAAGGAATAACCAAGTGTTCCTAAGTTCACTGATCCGAGTGGGAGAATTGAGACCATTTTCATAATGAAAGAGGTAAGAGGTAAGTTACGAGAGAATTACCTTACTCATACATAGGAAAAGAATCCTATGAAATCCACCTCGGAGCAAATTGTCATCTAGCGAATGACTATAAGGGATAGATTCCCTAATGGATTAAATGCCCCCTTCATCATTTAGAAGGCGATGATAAGTACCTATAAGTGTTTGAAAGACACTAGAAGGACCTGCTAAGATGAATTGCAAAGTGTCACGCAAGAGGATTTGGATTCCTTTTAAGCCAAATATGTGTTTGGGTAACTTGTCACCTAGCCAGGAGGCGATTAGGAATAAGTAGATTCTCAAATCTGTTGGGGGCATGTAGAACCTAAAACACTTAGTGGCTAAGGGGTAATAAAATGGAAGGTTGTCCATTGTGTGTTTTAACTCTAAACTTTGGCTATGACAACAAGCTTAGTCTTGAAAATTGCATCAAGATGATGTAAAGACCACCTTCCAATTTGAAATTTTGGAAATTGGATGATGAACTCTACATGAAGCAGCTTAAGGGCTTCGTAAAAACAATCACCTAAATAGTAGTATATGAGGTTTTCACAAGGTGAAAGCCTCACCAACTTCGAAATAATCGAAGAACACTATATAAATTCCAAATGGTCTAGTGATGATTCTTTGTGAAGTCAACATTTGTCAAGTGACAAATGAAACAAGTGTCAAGAGAGTCAAAGGAATAAAGGATCAGAGAATCATTAAATTCTGAGTTGAGAAAGTCATGGTTGAACAAATGTCTTGATTGACAAGATAAACGGAGTCGCACAAGAAAGATACAGTCTTTTCCACCTAAGACATGTAAAGTGTAATCCTTAGACATCTTAAGATGTCAAAGTGCAAACCCATGGACACCCCTAAAGTCAAGGGCATAAACCTAAAGAGGTTACATGTCCTATGAGGAATCAAACATAAGAAAGGTAGATAGAGTCCCATGTGAGACTATAGTTGGTAATATGAATGTGCACATTGGTATACATAAGACCAAATGTTTTTTGGTCAGACTTAGAAGTTGGTTTTTGGTCCTGCTGTGAAATGGGTTATGAGAATAACCATGGATTAAGTTGTCAAGACAACAACTTTCTTTTTTTGAAAGGATACTTTAATACAAGACCTAGGCAAATGGTGATGAAGTAAGGAAATATACATAGTATTTTTTCCTGTTATCTATAGAAATAGAACGCAAGGCGTGTTCTGCCATCATTCAAAGTGCCATATGGCTAAAGTAATTCCTATGAGAGATTGGGAATGAATGCTGGATAGAAGGATCCAAACGATAACGTCTTATGATGAGGATCCTAAGTATCACAGCAAGACGAAACATACTTTTGATACATCTCTATGAGAGATATGCTTTCAAAAAGGGAAAGCAATAGTTCAATGACCTTCTACTAAAAGAATGTTGGTGGATCCCCTTATTGAGCCCATAGCTTGATTATGTGGGCACAAGTATGGAGTATTGGAGCTTTGACCCGGATCCGAACATGGATTCGTCTAGGTACGCCTAATCTCCTTTTAGTTATATTTTTCCTACAGAAATAAAAGAGACTTGCAACTTTAAAAAAATATTTGTTCTATATAGTGTCATGAAGACCAAGTACTCATAAAGAATTATACCACTAAAAAGTAATAGTCCCAAAGACTAATTAGCATATTTATTTTTGCTATGATCACATTAAAGGAATTATGCCATTCACGAAAATAACTATTTTAGAGACATAAATAATATAGCCTAGAAGACTAATGGCTAAAATATCTTATATTATGAGAAGCTTTAGAGTACAGTGAAAGATGCCTTAGTATATATATATATTTGAAGAGATTCTTGTAATTGTCCTGAAGATTAATGTTTATGGAGATTCATATCATGGGAAAAGTAATAGAAATTCTCCAAACTTCCAACATTTTCTTGTGCTATAATTATGTATGGTCAATTCCTAAAGTAACAAATAAATGCAACATTGTTTTGCCATGTATAATAAAGTAATGTGTATTGGTTAAGGTTCTAGAAGAACCAAAGGCATCTAGCTCAATTAACACTAAGGGTCCATTTGGTTCAACTACAGACCCTCTTGGTAATACAATGGGGTGCAATGCAATAGGGTGTATGCAATGCTTATTACCATTATAATGTTTGGTTTGTTACTAACAATATGGGGACATTATTTTTTTATGTTTAATTGGAATTAGAAAAATTCCAAAGTGTCCCTCAGACAAAAACATCCCCAATCATCTTCTCCCTCGCCGAACACACAGAGTCGATGTTAATCTCTTTCAATCCTATCTGCTTCAACCATTCCACTCACGACAGCAGAGGATGAGCACGGCGGGGATGATTAGTATGTATGGTTTAGGGTTTAGCCTGACATAGTGCAACGTCAACCTGGAGTTATGATTCAACCATGATTCTTCCATAATTAAAGATAGATGCATCACTGCAGCAATAAACAACTACATGATGCAGCTCAAATCATATGCAGGCGATAATTTTGTTTTGAATAAATTATTATAGTACACAATTTGCAACCTGAAGTTTGCAAGATTGTTTGAATAAATTATTATAATACACAATTTTCAAACTATATGATCCATAAAATGATCCATCAAAATTATTTATCAAAGACTCCTTATACAACTAGATCAAATTCCCATTTTATCATTGGGATTATTGATTTTACATATTGCAGTACATAAATGCATCAAGCCAACATTATAATTGGCTTTTGGTCAGAAACCAAATATTTTCCATTTTAGAATTTTGAATGTGTAATGTTTATTCTTATTATTCCACCACAATATTGCACATAGATGGATATTAAAAAAAAGTTGCGTAAATGTTGGGTAAGAACCTCCTTCTTCATGTTTGTTTTAAATGGATCAAAATTATATTCCTAAGGAAACAAATGGATTTAGGAGGCTTTTACTACATTATTAGTTATTGTCACTTGACAAAGTTTTCCCAACATGAAGGGAGATAATGAGTAGCTAGAAAAGAGAATTTATTGAATGCATTAAACATAGATCCTCAAATATAATATCATGAACTAGAAGTTCATCAAAATTTGCATTCTCAATATATTTGTCAGATGCAATTATTGACCTAAATGAGAATTCTTTTGTCTCATGTTCCAACTAAAAAATGCTCCAATTAGTATAAGTGAAAAATGAGACATGCTTGAAGCATGAGAAAGTGATTAGTTCCAAAAGAAAAGAAAAGTGACCAAATAATCAAGATGATCATATTGAGGAGGCAAGAATTGAGACATAACTATTTGTAAGAACCCACGAGATGTTTAGGTACCTGAAAGCAATAAAGAGATCTCAACTAGTTATGTCATAAAAGAAAAAAGGAACTGAGAAGATAAAGTTGTCAACAACAATTTTTGATGATAATATCACATGATAAAATGAGGATATTGTATACAAATATGTTATGCAATTATAACATGAGTTTGAGTAGCTCGAGCACCCGAAGTGCGACATTAGTATCACATAAATGGGCAATGTTTTTAAAAGTTCAATTGTAGTAGACATTATCTTGTTGTGGATTAAATGGCTTGTTAATTTGGAAGTCTAATAATATATAAAATTTTGATATGTGTCTTGAGAACAAGATTATAATCAGTGACTCACTCTATTGTGAATTATATGTGAATCTATAAGGATTTAAAATGTTAGGAGTATAAGTATATCTGGAAAATTGTTATACTTATAAAATCCTTGAAGGATCAAATACCTATATGGATTTAGATCTAAACTTGTGAAAGTCCCTGAAGAATTCAAGTTGCTAGAAGCATATGGTCAAAGTATATGAAACTCCTTAAAGAATCAAGTGCGCTAGAAGCACAAGTCATTGAAGGACTCAAGGTGTTAGAAGCACAAGTCCCTAAAGGACTTAGGATACTAGAAGCATCAAATTCAAGTCCTCGGGCATAATACTCAATTAAGTTAAAAAAATCCATGTATGACCTAAAACAATCAAGGTGCATATGGTATAACAATTTCAGTGAATATCTATTGAAAAAAGGGTACATAAAAAATTCAATATGCCCATGCATCTTTATGGAAAGATCTAAAAGTGAGTTTACTATAATTGCAATTTATGATGAAAATTTTAAATATCTTTGAAACTCTTGAAGAATATCTTATACTCCCCCGTGCGTTGCACGGGGTGCTTGTACTTGTGGAACAATTATATTATTAATGCCACACATCTATTTTATAAATAATTTATTTATAATTTATTACTATGCCTCTTCCCTTTCACCATTTAATCAAATAAGTATAACCAAACAAGTAATTAAACAACTGTTTATTTTTTTTTGGAACAACATAAAATAATGTTATGACAATTAAACTAAATTGAAGGGAAATTTTACATAATACAACATAATTTACTAAAAGTAATATTTTATGAAAGACAACATAGAATAGTATGGCAATTAAACTATATGACACTTGAAAGAAATATATTAATCAACAACCAAATCATTCATAATCAAATTTTAATTATAGCTTGTACATATTGAATTATCTTTTTCTAATTATTTCATAATTTGTAACTTTAAATTTTTCTCCGTTCAACTTTAAAATTGGTAAAATTCAATTATGCACATGAGAAAGGCTTCATATCCATTATTTGGCTGTGAAAGTTTATGTCTACTTGCATTTTGAAAATTTTAACATTTTTTGAACATCATCTGATCATCCAAAGTCACATGACAATCTCGTTGCCTCGTCAAAAATTACACTAGCAGCACTGTTCACATTTCAATTTTCAGTATTTAATTCCTATGATGCAGAATTTATAGCCGGAGGCTATTCAAGGTGGGTCAATATTGCATAATAATTTAGATATGAATTTATTGGTTCTTGTATGTAGATATGCGGGCATATGATTTCTTGGAATATTGCAGCTACTTTTCATTAAAAGTAATTAAGTCAACATGATCACAAAGTGCAAAATATCATGGTGTTCATGATGAACTATGAATTGCATACAAGTCGTCTATGAATTTACATGCAGTTCCTAAATTAATATTTGTATGTACTGAATATATTTCCCTTTTGAAGGTATATATTTAGGGTTTTAAGAGCCGAATTGGACCGGACGGTTGGACCGGTCAGACCGTCAGCCAGTCTCAGCAATGGGCCAATTTTGTACAAGGAGCCGTTTTTTGTTCAAACCATTTTGGACCGCCATTTAACCTCTTTTAGGCTGTCACCCTCTATTAGGCCAGAAACCGGACCCGGTTTTTAAAAGCCAGCCGAGTCACTGATGTCTATTTTTTTTAAAAAAAACATTTGTGTAGAAAATATATTACTAATATTTTATTTAACTTAGGTTTTTTTGAAAAAAAATTAAGGCATATAAGAACAACAAAATCCCAAATTGATCCGGAGCAAGGTGGCAGAGAATATAATTGGATCAATCAAGAAATTCATTATGGTCAATCAAGAGCCACCAATATTTGACAAGTCATGAAATCATTATGGTCCAATGCATTTTGTTAAATTGTTTGATGACTAGTCCATCGTTCAACCATATTTGGTGACCTAGTTAACTCGTATCAAATTAAACCACTAAAGATTAATTGTATAATATATATATATATATAATTATAAATATATATGTATATAATATTTTTAAATTTAATTATTACGTCCCCGATCTGACTGAACAGTCAGACCATTCCAACCAGTTGAACCATGATCCGCTGACCTTTCCGGCTCAACTTCCGGTCTGACTTTTAAAACATTACATAGAGTAACTCTCAACATTTGATGCGAATCCCATTAACGAAAACGTTTCTAATTAATTTGATTATCTTACGCGAGATTATCACCCTACATGTAGCCTTTGCGCATCTCAATCAAAATTATTTGATTCTTTTGGAATAATTGATCAGTTCCCTTGGGAGGCAAGCTCGTGAGCTTTTGGGCTCTAACAATAATAGTAGCACTCATTCATGCCAAAGCCATACTTGAAATACTGCCTTATTTTGATCTTCCATCCATCGGAGATCTGTTTAGGTTAGCGTATATATAATTTTCACTCCTCCTTCAATCTTCCCCCTTCAGTCCTAAATATAAGAGCTAATTATTTTTTTTTTGAAAGATTAAGGAAGCTAAATAAATTATATTAAAGTGTTTATATTTATTATTTTTCTCCAAACTAGTTTTTCTAGCTTATAAATTGATATATATTCTAATGATATATAACATACGTTATAACTAAGTAATTTATTTAATATTCTTAATTTCTCTAAAAAAGTCAACTAGCTCTTATATTAAGGACCATAAGTACTATATATATCCCATAGTTTCTTTATGATGCATATATGTCTCTTTGTTTTATTTTCTCTTGCAATTTTTATAAACCCACCTTGATTAATCACGCAGAACGATTCCTCGTCACCAAGGTTTCGATCATCTGATCCAACAGTTGACTGAAATAGTGCAAAATCACTGCCCGAATGAATTACAATTTGAGGTACCCTAAAAGGGATGAGGTTACTTACTTCTTTTAGAATGGTATACAAATTTGCAGGATATGTTACTATTACGGGCCCCACGTGTTTTGATGCCATACGTCTTCCTCATATGGGCCATATCTGTACGCTTGTTGTTTCTTTTTTTTTTTTTATAATTGTATTACAGGAGGAAAAAAAATGCAAGTATAAGTTAATTACATTGGAAAAAACACTAAATGAACTGATAATTAGGAAATAGCTTCAACAAAGAGTGGCAATCATTCAATAATCGTTGGCCAGACAGCGAAAGAGCCATCTCACAGGAGACAATACGATGGAATACTCGATCACCCACCATAATGAAGACATGATAATCAAAAAGATTCGCAATTATATCCTGATTCCTTAAGAAGAGGAGGAGCCATCGAAAATGGGATAAGATGAAGATCCAGTTAGCTTGACTCTGAACCTTCTACACAGACAACGATCGAACTAAAGAGGAATTGAAGTATATGGAAGTGTGCATCACAGAATGACCAGTGGGGTGAGTCTTGGATAGTTTATAAAGTTGTAAAAGCCAACCAATAATGTCCTTATCATGAAAGATTGAAAAAGGAGTAGATAAAATTTGATACATTGGGAGAATAGAGCAAACGAACAAGCCTTTCATTCCAACAACCCACATCAGGCAGTAACGGATCACCAACACAGACAGAGAGAGGGGGCGAACACACTACAATGGCCACCATAAGCCGCTAAACAAATTAATGTGCCAGAACCCACAACCTACTGAAGCTTATCAAGAATCAAATTTTCAACCCCCAGACAATCTCTCCATAAGCCAGACTGCAAAACTCAATGAACAATAATCCCATCATCCAATTCAGAGACATCCTTAGGCTTAAGGACACAAGAAATAAGAGATCTCTCATCAGCCGAAAGGAACCTGAAAATATTTTTTGCCAACAAAGCATCATTAAATAGAGAAGTTTTCCTAATACCAAGCCCACCCTTAGTTTGTGGTCTACAAATCTTATCCCAAGAGTGTAAATGCATACGTCTCCTATTCTCTTGAAAGCCCCAAAAAAATTCAGCAATTTTCATATCAATAGCATGAGCTATATAGGCTGCAATTTAATGAAAGACATAGGATATACCAAAATCGAAGGTATAACCGACTTAATAAGAGTGACATGACCTGCCTGAGAAAGGAGTTTAGATTTCCACGGATGTAATTTCTGATCAATCTTATCTAAAATTTCATTATACAATGAAGAGAACTTCCTTTGCAAATCCACATATGTACCAAGGTATTTTCCAAGCTTTTAGCAACAAACTTGAAACCCATTATAGAGGAAAGATACAACTTTTGAGCCTGAGAAACATTAGGACTAATTACTATCAGAGACTTAATTAACCTTATTAACTTTCTGTCCTACTGAACGACCACACTGAAAAGGAACATTGCTCACCAAGTACATCAATGATTCATCTACAGAAGCAATCAATAAAGTATCATCAGCATAAAGTGTGATAAAGGGAGAGAACCTCTAGCCAATTTAAAACCCTTCTAACAGCCACTATGCTGGGCCTGTAAAATCCAGGATAAGAGGACATTAGCACACAAAATATACAAATATGGAGATAGAGGATCTCCCTCATGAATCCCACAACAAGGAGAGAAAACAGTAGAAGGAACCCCAGTAACCAAAACTTGATAAGAAGTAGAAGAAACCTAGACCATAATCATTTGAATCCATGATTGTGGAAAACCCATCTTCTCTAACATTGCTAGGAAAAAGGTCCATGATAAACCATCATATGCTTTTTCAATATCAATCTTCATCACACACCACCCTTGTTTTAGCTTGTGCAAAGGGTTCAACTTAACTAAAAGCTCACTCACAACTAGAATATTATAATAAATAAGACGACCTTTAATGAAAGCATTTTGAAAAGGACAAACAACCTGTTGCATAATTGGCTGGAGTCTATTACACATAACTTTAGTAATAATTTTATAGAGTAAATTACACAAATGACGCAGCACAATATATGAAGAACTCCAGCTACTACTTGCTCCTCTAGTTCTATTTATAGGGCAGAAAAAGAAGTTTTAGTCCTATTTGTAGCATCCGAAATTTAGAAAATATGGAGCCACCACTAAAATTTTAAAAAATGGATAATTCTAGAAACCTTTTTAAAAATAAAAAAATGGCCTATGAAAACCAAAAAGGGTTCGTGAGTCGATTATACATTGGGAGGGTGTTAGACACCCTACAACATTTGTTTATAAGAATTGTTACCCTAAGTCAATTATTAAAAAATAAATATGGCCTTTTAGTTTTATCATAATTACCCAAAAAAGAAATAAAACAAAATATTTGCAAAAAGAAATAAAGTGAAAACTAAAGAAAAAGAATGTTTATTTACAAAAAGAGAAACAAAAGGAAAATAAGGGAAAATATTTCTATTTATAAAATCAAACTTAACTTAGGAAGAGGACTTAGGGTTTGTGTACCCTTCAGACGAATCAAAACCGATATAGTTCGAGGTAGAAATGTGTGTAAATGCATTGGTGTCTTTTAGGAAAATATTTATTTAACTTATTTGAGAAAAATATTTTTTGATTGGTTCATATTTTTTTTATTTTATGAAAATATGAAAAAACTATTTTTTTAAATTTGAGGAAAAGATAGCTTCTTGAAAAGCTTTGGGATTAAACTTCCTAAGGAGATTCCATAATCTCACACAGAAGAATAATCGATTTATGTCTGAGGAGGCTCTAAAAGTCTCACACTACATAAATAATCTTTATTATTTTTAATTTCATAAAAGTAGAGTTTTCCTATTTTATTTTCATGTATAGAAACGAATTCAAAATCATCTTTCTCATTTAGAAGAGACATGCAATAATTTGATTCTCATAAAAACCAACAAAATCGCTTTCACTCATGATCAATTATTAACATATATCAAAGTAAAAGAGAATAGTTGAGTGAGCTTATATAGTCAAGCTTAATCTACCAAACATCCTCCAAAACTATCATGTAGTGATGAGATTTCCACGCATAGAACCATATTGTCTTCAAAAATTAAGGCAATGCAAATTGTGATTTAATAGCTCAAATTACAATCAATGAGAGGGGTCAAACATTTTCATGCCATGCCCATATTCACATATGAGTGCACGGTCCAACAAAAAGATCATGGAGAGCAAGAGTCACACAATCAAATTAAAATACTGGTATGGCAAAACTCAAAATAAAAAATAATAAAAAAAAAAAGGAAAAAGATATAAAAGAAGGCCAAAAAAAAATGATTAAACCATACCTGTTAGGTCCCATCCTTTAGCCATTGATGTTGAGGCTCACATATGTGACAACAACCATATAGATATAGGCTTTCATTGGATATAGAGAAGAAAAGAAAAATAGAAGAGAGAAGGAAAATGATAAACGATAAGAAAATGAATCAAACCTCATCATATTGGGATTCATCCACTAGCCATTGTTGTTGGGCATCACATGTGTGACACTATCAACTATAAGATTATAAGTTTTCCTTGAGGGTATGAGGAAAAACAAGATAAAACAAAAGATGATAAATAAATTTCTTTAAGTACCTCTAACCATTCCTTGCTTCTTTTCTCTCCAACTTTTCTAGTCTTTGCTCTTCCAATTTTTTCTTTTTGTTTTTGTTTTTTTGTTTTTTGTGTCTTGCTTCAACCATTCCTTTCCTATTTATAGTCTCAATGTAAGGTTTTTCTCATAAATGCTCCTTTTGTTTTGAATTTTTCTTTTTTCTTTTTTCATTTTCTACCAATAAAATTTCTTAAGTTGACTCAATCGTCATCAATAAGAAATTTTTTTTTTAGTTTTTAATTTTTTATGATTATTTTTTATATTTTTCTCATAAATAATTTCCTAATTTAAACCTATCAATATAAATGATATATTTTTTTGTATTCTCATTTTTTTTCAATTTTTTTTTTATATTTTTCACACGAATAATTTCCTAATTTAAACCTACCAACATAAATGATTAATATTTTTGTTATTTTCGTATTTTAATTTTTTTATATTCTTCCCACAAGTAATTTCCTAATTTAAACCTATCAATATAAATGAGAGATAGTCTTTTTTTTTGTATTTTTTAATTTTCATTTTTTCTCCTCCTCTATGACTTCACATTAAGTTTACTAATCCGTATATCAATCAACATCAATGAGATGAATTAATTTGAAATTTGTTGCCATTTATTACAAACTTCATGTAATATCCAAAATTTTAGGATTAGAGGCTTGAGAATAAGCTTTAATCAAGCGGACTGCTAAGCTCTGGTTTAGCAAGAGTCCCAAGAATGTAAACTTTGCCACTAGTGTATTTTTACTACGTGGCAGTCTAGTTGTGTGATAGTTTTGGATAACCAAATGATGTTCAATGAATGTGAAACTTTCCAGTATGATAGTAGTCTTATGATGCTTTAATTTGATAGGTCATTTGTGCCATTTGGATCAGTATACTAGGAATTATGATTTTTTGAAGTTAGGTAATGAATTTGGATAGAATCCTAGACCAGTGTGGCTTTGGTCATGATTCTGGAATTCTGTGGCTAGAATTGGCTTTGAATAATATTTTATCTTTAAAATAGACTCAAAGAAATTTAAGTAGGAATTTGAATCACGCCAATTGGAGTTCTATAAAATTAATTATGAATTTTCAAAGTTTGGTCAAAATGTTGGTATCTTTTGGCTACCATGCGAATTTAACAAGGAAATGGCTATATGTAATTTCTTTAAACTCCAAGGTTTAAGTTGAGCATTTGGGGCTAGTGTAGCCATACTAGACGTTCATTGGTCATGGTTCTAATAATGTCATTATTTATCTAGGGCCATGGGGTGACAAAGAAGAAGTGTCCTCAATGATTGGAGAAAAGGTACAAGAGGAGTACTCAGACAAGAGATAGTAAACTTACTTAACTTGCATGTATTTGATGTGTTTGCTCTGTATTGATTTGCAGTATTGCTTTGCTTGATTATGTGAAGCATGTATGAATGAATGAAGCCTTATTTCTGTTTATGATGTGGCCATATATATGTTGCATGAAACATTGAGCATGCAAAAATGTCATTATGTGAATATAAGCTTATGTAAGGCAAGTATATCATGTACTAGCATTCATCTTGCATGCATTGTTAGTATTGTTTGCTACTGAGATTCCGCCGAATCTCACCATCCCCAACCAACCATTTAGACAGGTGAAAGCATAAAAGAGAATTGCACAAGAGAAATGCAGTGGTGGAACAAAGATGAAAAGAAGTCTGTGTTTCATTGTAACAGGTTTAGCACTACTACAAAAAGGGGCTATAACGTCCCAAATTTGGCACATTTAACATCCCAAAATGGGGGGACGTATATACTGGGGGCGTAGTAAGTTGTAAGAAAAGACGTCCCAAATTACAATTGGCCACAACGTCCTTACTAGGTCCAGCATGTGACGAATAACGTGGGTCTCGTCCAAAATACCTCACGGCACTAACTCCCTGTGTCTCTCCTCGAACACGACCAAGGTCATCTACCTTCCCAATAGCCGTTGACAAGATGTCCATCCGTCTACTTGGATTGAATGAACCTTGGCTACTCTGCTCGTCCAGTTCATCCTGTAGCATACAGTTTATCGTAAATGTATCGAACCACTCGCGATATGTAAAAAATTAGGTACTTATGGTATAACTACTTACAATCCTCGCAGCAACCTCAGCAACAGTCGGATTTATGTACTTCCCAACCTTAATCCTCCCTGCTTTCCATTTTTTGTGATGTGGAGGAGGTGCAGGGGCCTGGATAACAACGCTAGGATCAGATTCCGCTGCTTCCTTCATTTTCTCTAACTCTTCTTACATCATTTGCCGCTCAAGCTTCCGATATCCACCGCGAGACATGAAATGTTGATATTTATTTTCTGCTTGCCTCTGTGCATTTTCTGCACTTAATTTCTATGAATGAAAAACAACAAAAAATAAATCAACGATATAAAGTATATGAAAATTACAAGTTCTATATCATGATGACAAAAATCTTACAAAAACTTAGGATCTGCTCGTGATGCCGCAAACAACCTCCAGTCCTCTGGAGACAAATATGTATACTGTGCACATGGATCCTTACCCCTAAGGGCCCCTCGAATGTACCGTGCTGTTAGCTTGTTCTTCAAACCTTTCCATCGTACACGAACCTCATCCATCCAGTACTTATACATCTGACTGGTGTCTAGGACATCGTATGTTTGCTGCAAGGTAAAACATAAGATTATTATATTTGAAACAATAAGAACAAAGCTACAATGCATCAAAACTTACATACCAAAAGTTGCTGCCAAATCATGTCTTTCGTTTTTGGGGGAACCAATCTCCAATTATCATAGGTAATGCGCACTTTGATTCGAGCCAAAAACCCTACGTAGCTAATGAAGTGGTCTTCCTCAGGACCAACTGGATTCAGATTGTCATCGAAGTCTATATGCAGCCTCTCCTGTTGACGTTCATGACGTGCAACCAATGCTCCCATCTTTGTACAGCCTCTAACCCTCCTTCTTGCAAGGGGTTCATCTCTAGGCCTTTCGTTATTGCTAGAGCTTTTATCATCTCTATGCCTCTCGTCATCACTAGAGTTGTCCATATTCCTGTTAACACAAAAAGCATCATCAGAAACGTAAATAAATTGCAATAAAACCGAAATAAACAAATCGGGAAGTAAAACAGAAAAAACACATAGTTCTTGTTTATAAATTAATGTCTTACTCTATATTGTTTCCCATAGTCCTTCACCATGATCATTTCTTACAGCATATTCGTCATCATCTACCAATTCTACTTTATTTGTTTGAGGTGGAGTTGTTGTGAAAGGTGGTGTGTCATCAAGGTTGAAGGTCGGATCACCATACTTCTGTTTTTTACTTTTAAGGATAATGGACATGTTTTTGCTTGCATGATCGGTGACATAAAACACTTGTTTCGCTTGGCTTGCTAAAATGAAGGGCTCATCTCTATAGCCAACACTTCAAAGATCGACTGAGACAAATCCAAATTGTTTATCTATTACCACGACATTATTGCTAACCCACTTACATTTGAATAGAGCAACTTTGAACTTGTTGTATGTCATCTCCCATATTTCTTCTATAACTCCATAATAGGCCATAGACGCTAATATGGGGTTTTTATCTCTGGAACTGGAAAAGTGCATAGATTCAGCTTCTACCATGACCCCATTATTTTGCATGGTACTTCTGTCTCTTGCTCTTTCGTATAGAAAGAATAGCCATTTATATCATAACCGGTCAAAGTAATGACCTGAAACGAAGGCCCCCAAGCTAGCCACTCGATTGTCTCAGACACACCGATCTCGTGCAAAACCTTTTCCTCAAACCACTGCATGAATGTCTTGTTTTACTCAATAGCAATCTGCATGTCATTCTTCCTTGGATTCTTGTTCTTCAAAGTCTTTTTGTGTTCATCTATGTAAGGTTGAACTTCTTCCATATTATTCAGGATATACAAGTGGGCTTGCAACACCTCTTCACGAGGAACATTCTTCACTTTCAGTCCTCGTGTTCCCTTGCTTCTCCCTTCTTCATGCCGAGATTGTTCCTTCTTCCCTGACATATAATCTTTGCAAAACTCCATAGCCACCTCAACTACATATCTTTCTACTATTGAGGCTTCTGGTCGATAAGGATTTTTAGAATACCCTTTTAAGATCTTCATGTATCGCTCGAAAGGGTACATCCACCTCAGGTAAACTGGACCGCATAGCCTTAGCTCCCTTACCAAATGAACTACCAAATGCACCATTATATCAAAAAATGAAGGAGGAAAATGCATCTCTAGTTGTGACAAAATAATGTAACCCTCATTTTCTAGTTCATCCAACTTTTCAGTGTCAATGACTTTCTTACAGATAGCATTGAAGAAAACGCACAATCTTGTCACGGTGGTTCGTACTTCATCTTTCATTATGCCTCTAATAGCTACCGGTAATAGTTGTTGCATCAACACATGATAATCATGGGACTTCATTCCCACTAACTTCAAATCATCCATTGAGACACATCTTCTCACATTCGAGGAATACCCTTGTGGCACCTTAATTTCATGCAAACACCCACACAAACTTCTTTTCTCTGCTTTTGATAGTGTATGTGTTGCTGGCTCCATGTATGCCCTCTTACCATCATCTCTTAGTTGTGGATGTAACCGTTCTCTTATTCCCATATCGACAAGGTCTAATCTCACATTAACCCCATCCTTAGTCTTCCCTGGTATGTGCAAAAGCGTACTGATAAGGCTATCATAAACATTCTTCTCCACATGCATCACATCAATACTATGTCTCACGTCAAGCGAACGCCAATATGGAAGATCAAAGAAAATGGATCTCTTCTTCCATATGTTCTTCTCACCCGCAACCCTATGATTCTTACGAAAAGTGAAATTGATATGTTCCACTCGACTGTAGACTTCCTCTCTGGTTAATGACTTTGGAGCCATTTCATGCTCCGGTAAGCCGTTAAACCGCTCTCTTAGCCTACGATATGGGTGGAACCGATGAAGAAACCTCCTGTGGCCAAGGTAGATAGTTTTTCTTCCATGCTTTAGTTGTTGGAAGTGTGTGTCTGCTTCACATATTGGGCATGCATTGTGACCCTTCACGCTGTACCTTGACAAGTTTCCGTATGCAGGGAAGTCGTTTATTGTTGTGAAAATCATTGCACGTAGCTTGAAAGACTCATTCTTATAAGCATCAAACACATCTACACCTTCCTCCCACAACTTCTTCAAGTCCTCAATCAAAGGCACCAAATAGACATCAATATCGTTCCCTGGCTGTTTTGGTCCAGAAATCATCATAGATAGCATCATATACTTACATTTCATACATAGCCAGGGAAACAAGTTGTATATTACAAGGAGAACCGGCCACGTACTATGTGTGATAGTAAGAGTTCTATACGGATTGATGCCGTCTGTACAAAGCCCAAGTCATAGGTTTCTCGGCTCAATGCCAAATTGAGGAAACATTTCATCTATTTTTTGCCATTGTGGAGAGTCAGCTGGGTGCCTAAGATATTTCCCATCATATATTCTCTCATCAGAGTGCCATCTCAACTTCTTCGGTTTTGTTGCAGTCGCAAACAAATGTTTTAAACGTGGTATTATTGGAAGATACCACATAACCTTTAAAGGTTGCCTTTTACTTGTCACATCACCACAACCACCATCTTTTTTCACTTTGTATCATGTAGTTTTACACTTAGGACACTCACTAAGACCTCCATACTCATTTCTATACAGTACGCAGTCATTAAGGCAAGCATGTATCTTTTTATACTCCATACCCATCATAGACAGGATTTTCTTGGCCTCATACATACAATTTGGAAGTACATTATCCTCTGGAAACATATCACACAATAGTTCAAGCAGCAATATGAAACTACTATCGGTCCACCCATAAGTTGCCTTTAAGTTAACCAAATGTAATGTTCCCATCAGCCGTGTGTACTTACTCCCACTGTACAATGGTGTCTCTGCATCACTCCGCAGGCTGTCATACTCCTGCGACTGTGTAAAGGATTCTGCCTCAACATCGTTAATCATTTTCTCCATTCTATCTTCACCTACGATATCCACATCTTCCTTCTTGTGCGACGGACAATCCGTTACTTCCTCACCATGCCATATCCACCTTGTGTATCGCAGATTTATTCCATCACAAAGTAGGTAATCCTTTATGACATCAACATCCCGTCGACTCTCATTCAAACAATTGACACAAGGACAAAAATACTTCCCGTTTTTTGCAGGAGCATTCTTTTTAGCGAATTCAATAAATTCTTCCACCCCTTTCTCATATTATTCACTAGTTCTCAAAGCATTCATCTAACTATGATCCATTTTGTTACCACCTAAGGCATTCCCAATAACATTCACACGTTTAGTACAATTGTCAACGACATATGATGGGATTGCTTAATTAAGTTATCAACCCAATAACATTCATAATTCGTTTCGAATACAAGAATTTCTTTAATTTAAACAAATCATATTTTATTTTATTATATATACTAATTAATGGTAATATACACAAGTAAATTTATATATAAACAAGAAAATAGACCATTGCACTGGAGTTCCTGAATACATGCAATTTAAGCAATATAAGCACACCAAACACACCAGGCTATAATCTCAACCATCTCAATATAAGCAATATATAAGCACAATCTCAACCATTTCAAGTAAATTTTAAGGAATGAAAAAGAAAATATACCATTCTGTTACAAAAAAAAACAAGAAGAAAATAAACTAACCTGATCAGGGGGTGCCCACTAGTATGCTGGAAAGGTAGAGAAGACGTTAGAGATCAGAGGTGTATGCACGGTGGGGAGGTGGAGAAAGCAAAGAACCACGGTGGTGTGCACGACAATGGAATGAAGGAGGTGGAGGAGAGCAAAAATCTACACACTGTTTAAAAATAGATATAAAAATATTTAAAAAATATGTTTACAAGTATCATATTAAAAATATAGGGTTAAGGTGCAATTTTAGTAATAAAGTTTTTTGCTATAAGCTTATGGTACAATTAAGTTTTGAAGGTGTGAAAGTAGACACAATATTTTAAAAAAGGATCAATTTTAGCAATTATTTCTCTTTTTTTATGTGGGACCCACTTGTTCTCCCTTAAACTTTATAACGGATGTTTGAGTCATTTTAATGGAATTGCTAAAATTTCTTTATTTTTAAAAGATTGTGTTTACTTTTACACCATTCAAAACTTAGTTATATCAGACGTCATAGTGAAAACTTTCTTGCTAAAATTACACCTTAACTTTAAAACAAAATAAAAATATAGAATAAAAATTAACAAATTATATTGTTCAATTTATCCCTTTTTTTATTAAATTCCTAACTCATTAGTTTCTTTGTATATGAGTTTAAACATTAAAAAATTGAATAAAATATGTTAATTACCACCTTCCGTTTTACATAAATTATAGTAACCCTCCCTCTATTTTAAAAATGTACTATATAAATCTTAATTGAAATTAAAATATATGTTAAGCAAACCTTCCTCATATATTTGATGTTCAATTTTCATCTATCCAACCAAAAGTTAGTTTTTATTTTATTTTTATTGATAAGTAACAATTTTCATTAAAGAAGTAAAATGAAAGTCAATCTACAATCGTAAAAGAGCATTATTGTAGTGAGTTAATAACCTATTACCATATCAAATTAAATTCATAAAAAACCCATTTATATTTTAGCAAGAATGTTCTTGCAGCCTTAGCTTGTGTTGTAATGTGAATACAAATGGATTTTAGAGTTTTAAGGAATGAGTTTAATTTACTCCAGGGCTGCTCTAAGTTTTCTAGATAATTTTCTTCTATTATTTTTCTTGTTTACTTTCTCTAATGTCCATACTATACTTTCTGAAATTTTCTGCACACCTTGATTGATGACTACTCATAATGTAAAAAACACTTGAAAATTTAACTAATACTCAAAAATTTTAAAAAGAAAGAATAGCTTAGATGCACAATACCTGTTGAATGTTTGCATCCCTTCTGTGTTCTCAACTTCATCAACTCTTGTCTTCAAGTCCTCTTTCATGCTTTGGAGATCAATCTTCCCATTTATCTTTCAGTGACTACAAATTCTCTTCCAAATTAAGAATATAATCAGCTTCTTTCTTGCCACAACCACACAGACACTTGGTAATGTCCCATACAAAGAAACAAAGACGAAGAAGAAGGGAGGAGGGACGAGTTGAAGTGAAGAAAGGAGGAGGGAGGAGTTGAAGAGAGCAAGAGTGCTGACGGTGTGGGTGGGGGAGGTTAAAGAAGAGTAAAGTTAGATGAGAGAAGACATGTGAGGAGAGGGGTCATATGAGAAGACGCATGTCACACAAGTGTCTGACATGCGCCTAGGGGACGCCTAAAGTCTTAGTTTAGGCGTCCCAAGTGATTTTGGGACGCCTAAACCCAGACTTTAGGCATCCCAAATGGATTTGGGATGCCTAAAGTCTGGGTTTAGGCGTCCCAAAATTATTTTGGGACGTCTAATCCCAACTCCAGGCGCTAACAAAAATTTACGAAATTTATATTTCGAGCCTGGAAGCACTTTAGACGTCCCAAATTCAAAATTGGGATGCCTAAAGGTTCCCCTGCATATATATATTTACGAAAATGCCACCGCCTCCCTTTTTAACAACCCAATTTTCAATTTGGGACGTCATTGGGGGTGGTTATATCTCGATTTTGTAGTAGTGTAGATACCCTAGTAGCCCTCTGCAGCTACATTAGTTGTAATTATTATGTACCATACCTACGGGAAATTTCTGTAATCGAGCACTTTTTATAAGTATATTTATGCTATTCCTATGTCCCATGGAATTGCGCATTGCTATTCTTGTTAATATCATAATAAATAAGGGTGTTGACACTTCATCTTTAAGAAAATCGCCATTAATGATGATCTTTTTTTAAACTTCAATTACAATCCAATCACTATAAATATCATTAGATATGCAAGGATCGAGGAGGGTTTTTTCTTTTTTCATGTTTTTATATTTTATTATTTTTGAGTGGGCCCGAACAAAATAGGGTGTTCACACTATTTATAGGGTAGAGACAGAAACTTGTCATATGAATGTGCAATTCTAGCTTTCATTGATTATTGTATTGACTTTATTCTTACGGGGTATTATATTGAATAGGGGTAAAGTTGGAAAGTTGTTAAATTTTATGGCAGAGTTAATGAAGTTTAATATTTTACTCGGACTATTTGTAACGCTGCTGTTTACCATATCTGGCTTTTCCCTTAATCATATCATGCTATGAGATGTCTTCATTGAGATTTTTTATTTTAACTGTAACACTATTGAATTCATGGATCGTTAACGTGGTGTGACATTAATTATGGTAATCAATGAGAACGCAGATCGGTATTTAAAAGAGCCGCGAATTTGGGTTAACCGCAACCATATGATTCCCCCCCCCCCTCCTGAGTGAGCATCCGTATGATTATTAATTTGACAGAACTAAATAAGAAAAATTGAAATTTAATATAGTAAGTAAATTTTTAATTTAATTATTACATTTTTAAGTACCTGGGGGTTGGAACTAGTTTACTAAGTAATAAGAGTGGGATGGATTTTGAGAATGTAAAAGTCAAATATTCAAATCTTCTTAGAGTAACAAAGAATAATTATTGAATTATGGACTAGAAATGAAATGAGCTTATTTTTCTAAAATCTCCCTCCACCATAAGTGAAACACAACACAAAATAAAGTCTTGAGTTTTGTAAAAGTTGCCCAAAAAGCAATTAAAAGTCCTGCATTCTTGTTCTTTTTCTTCTTGGCCAACTAAAAGTCTTGCATTCATCTCCTTTTAATATCAATTATGTTAGGTCACACAAAGTTTTAAAAGAGGTCGTTGAATAAAAAGTTTTAAAAGAATTTAGCCAAACAAGTTTTAAACATCGGTCTGCTGCAATTTAATGGGTGTCTTAAATCAGCCTCCATTTCCATGGTTTTTTCTATTATAAAAAGCGTAATATATTGAAAGACAGTCATATATAGATATTGATAGTAGAAAATTGAAGAACAATGTTATCTAACTGTATTGAGGCTGTAATTGTTTTGACTAGGAGTTGTAATAACACTCACTCCTTTGGAGACATTATAGATGATGCCAGATTATGGTTGTCTAAGAACTGGTAGATTTTGGTTAGTCATATTCCTAGGGAACATAATACTTCAGTTGATCATCAAGCTAAGTTATTTCATAACATCATATGGAACTTTTCTTTTCCTGATCAACTACCACCTTCTTTTCAGGAGATTTTAGTTGATGAAGGATAGTAGGTTGTATAGTAACCAATAAGGTTGTAATTGCTCTTTTGAGTTATTAATGGATTCCAACTTTCACTAAAAAAAAATAAATAAATAAAGAACGTGTGTGTATTCTCGATAATACCGATGGAATAAATTATAGAACTAAAAGAATAATTTACTTTTAATTTTTAAGGCAACATTGCTTTTCCCTATCATTGGTTCATTATTGTATTTGTCAGAGATTCAGAAAATGTGCGAATACTTGCTTACATATATTGCAAATATAAAATTTTTATACAATCTATGCTTTCCTGGAGAGTAAATTTTATTATCAACAAATATATTATTATAAATATCAATTCAAGATAATATGTATAACATTTATAACCAAAGGTACAATATATTTATAAATTATACGAAGAACTGGTTTCTATGCTAAGTAAAGTACTCCCTGTTAAGCAGTTTTCTTAGCAGGGAAACTAGTTCTCATGACAACTCACCTATCTGTGTGAAAATCTTGTTTTATTAGTATGATTCAATTAAATTTCCATGATGTCTGATCAACTCGTTGGACTCAGTAACGTCTTCCGTATTCCATATTTGCCTTTTCTGATCGGATCTTTTGTTTCTTTGGAACATCATTGAATTTTACCAGGTCTTATCTTTGTTTTTTTTTTTTCAATTTTCAGTTCATCTTGCCTTATTCATTTTATTTTATGTTTTTTCTTACTTTGTTGTAGAATACTTCTGAAATAAAGAAATCATTTAAATTGAACCGTATAATAATAGTGAAATGCATACCAAATATGCTGAACAAATATTAGTACCCCTGCGTTGCACAAGACAATTCATATCTATGTGATGCTTCAATTACGTAAATTATTTTTATTGATTAACATGGAGATAAAAAATTCAGTTATAAGAGAATATTAAAAAAGAAATTAGAAAATAATCATCAATATATTATATTTATTGATTAATGGATCCAAATTAAATCCCCTAGTATTTATTATATTATTTTGGAAAAAAATATAATTTTAAATTATGATAACACCTTTATTTATGGAGATAAAATAAAATTCAATTATGAAGAAATATAAAAACAAAACAGTGTTACATAAAATGAAAACCGAATTTAACAATGTTAACACGAGTATTATAGAATATATATATATATATATAGATAGACAAGTCTCCTTCACTGCTTATTGAGGATGTTTCCTTGTTTCCTTCGACATATAATGTATCCTACCCTAGATATGTTAATTCATATCATTAGCAATTGTGGTTAAATTAAAATACTAATTCCTCTTATGACATTCCTTTATGTGTATTCATCATCCGAAGCCTACTAATTCTCATTACTTTAAAATATTTGTTATGAATTATGATGGTGCTTTTGGATCCACACTTTTTGCTGCTGAGTGTTGACAATATTCGTCAAATAACACTAATAAATTGAAATAATTAGACACCGTGTCAAGATACTAGTACAAGATTAACGTTAATGGCCTCAACTATAAAAGATAAGTAAATTTTAAATAATTGAGAGATTTTAATATCAAGGATTTATTGTGTACATGTTTTCTAATAAAGATAAAAAAAAATATTTTGTGTTTGATTACAATAATAAAATTCATTATTTTTTTTATTTTCAAATTTTATGATATTTTTTGTGTATCTACCTTTGTAAAATATAATTTATCAAATATTTTGTTTTTGTTTGGATTTGAACAACTTCCACGGGTCGCATACTTGTCAAGGGTAGGGAGGGCTAGAATACTGATTCCAGATAAAATGCAAGGACTTAAGTGTAAAAATTTAGTTGTACTCGAAAGTTTGCATGGGACTCAGTAATTAGACCTTGGGCCAACAGTGAGGCATACTCTTATTTGGCTAGAGCTAGATCATCTGGGTTCATTTCTGAGTGGGTTGCCTTGTGGGATTGATATCTCCATTCTTCTTAAAAGGCAACTTGATGTAAAAGTCTTTATTTCTCCAGAGTGGAGATGGATGATTGAACTGGTCATGAGTGTCTGGGCAAAGGCGTAATAGTGTATCACAAATATACTCATATCCTGCTGGAGCTTGGTTGATTTCCAAAATACTAGGAGTTTGGAGATAAGGGCTAAAGTATTTGAGACGAACAGGCTCATATGTTGATTCATTCATGTTGATAAAATCTTCTTACTCACTTTCTCTAACTATATAACTTCACTGTATCTGTGAACATATGGCTTTGATACCATAGGGGTGGGTCACCCTTGAAAACCTGAGACCCAATCCAAATTATCTGCAAGACTTACCATGTAAAGGTCACTCTTTGGCATTCCTCAGCCATACGGACCATATTAAGACCTTATCTTGCAAATATCTAGATTGAACAACTTTCTTACAATAGAGATTTCCCTTAGGATCATGCCGGATTCGTTCTGATACACAGAATGCTCAAAAGTGGCAAGTGCAGAGCATAATAGAATCTTTGGAGAGACTTTGAAGAAATACAAAAAGATAGAGCTTTAGAAGAGTAAAGGCTTTTAGAAGGAATTTATCTAATAAAATATTCTTATATTCATTTAAGATAGAATACAACACTCGATGCCCCTTTAGTACCTAGGAGTCGTAAGTGAAAGGTCCACCCCATGGGTCTTGTGATTCCTAAAAAGGTTGGGTCCAAGCATAGATTTTCAGATGAGAAAGAGGATGACTAGGTAGAGGATCGTTGAGTGGAGGGATTGATTGGCTGATTATTCATGGAGTATAGGAGATTTAGGGTCGAAGGGCAGAACATATGGTGGCAAGGTCTCATGTACCACAAGTTTGGGTCTTTAGGGACAAAGGGTTGACCAGGGGCTGGTTCTAATGAAGTATACCGTAATTGTTCATCAGGTGAAGATACGTTTAGGTTGTCAAGAAAGAGTTTTAGATTGTCTAGGAAGGCTTCTCTATGTTGTGGCTAATCAGTTTTTACTTATTAGTACAAGTGGGTATGGTTAGCAATATACAGTCCTCCTTGGAAATATTGGTGATAAGGTAGGTGGAGTCTAAGGAAACACTGGGTGGTTTCTTGGTTTTTGGGAATTTGCCAAAGGCCATATTTTTCAATAAACTTAGCAAGTTTCCTTCTCCTGACAAGAAGAGGAGAAAAATAGGCTAACATGGACCATAGGGGAATCAGTGTTTTGACTGCCACAAAGGTGGTGGTAAACTAGAAGAGGTTTGAGTGCAATAAAATAGGCATAAATGGTCAAAAGTAACCATATATACCATTTTAATGCTTCAGGAATGGATCCTCTAATGAACATGATAGCACCACAAGGTTTTCTAAGGTCAAAATAAGCTTCATGCAGAGGAAGTCTTTTGAGGTGGATGAGAATATAGAGCCAGTAGAACAAATTCCTTTGTGCAACTCTTTGAACTTGATGGGGAGTTGTTGGCTTTTTTCCAAGGGGAAACTCATAGGGATTATTGGTATGTGCCATTTTGTTAATGACTAAATGGCTTAAGAGTTTTTTAAGGGTAAGAAACAGGAGTTTTTTAGCTTTGAAAAGATAATCTACAAGGGTGTTCTAGTATCCCTTAATATGTTTTACTATGAATTTATAGCGAGAAAACTAGTCTTTCCATTGGAGGAGTTGGGCATCTTAGAGTTCAATAGTAAATTCATAACGGTGTAACTGAAAGTTAAATTTTTCAATGCCTTTTTTGACTGCAATGATTTCCTTGTAGGTGGTATGATAATGTTTCTCATAGTCCTTGAATTGTCCATTAGCATGAGCACAATAATGTCTTTTCCCATTAACTTCAGCTTGACAGGCCCAATTGGACTATGTGGGCTCAATCAGACCTTAGGCCAATAGTGAGGCACACTCTTGTTTGGCTAGAGCTAGGTCATCTTTGTTCATTCTTGAGTATGATGACTTTATAGGATTGATATCTTCATTCTTCTTAAAAGGCAACTTGATGTAAAAGTCTTTATTTCTACAAAGTAGATATGGATGATTGAACTAGTCATGAGTGTTTAGTAAAGGTGTAATAGTATATCACGATATGCTCATATCCTATTGGAGCTTGGTTGATTTCCAAAATAATGGGAGTTTAGAGATAAGGACTAAAGTATTTTTTGAACTGGATACCTTCTAGGGTAATGGATAAGTGTTTGATCATATAAAAGGCATCAAAAGCAAAAAGGATATCTAGTTCAGGAAGGTAACTACCATGGACTTGTATCCATACCAGGCATTTGGGAAAGAATTGTATTCCAATTTTTCATTTTGAAATAAGTTCTATCTCAAAGACTTCTTGGTTGACTATAGTAAAGGGTTGATAAAATGGAATCCACTATTCTTTGGGAAGAATATGTGGTTTAATAATGGTGGCTCAAGAACAAATATCAATAAGAACAATAGCCTTGATAGGCTTGTCATATTTAGTAGGAAGGATTTTAGCTTCAATGTTTAGCCTTAGAGTATTGTCTATATGGGACATTCCGCAAGATCCAAGTAATCCTATGACTTGTGTAGGAGGGCTTGTATTTAAAGGGTTAAGAGAGTAGATAGGCCAATGGAGATAGAAATCATCATCATTAGAAGAGGAACCTTCTAAATTAAAAATGTGAAGAACATATTGTGTCTTCTCATCTTCATCAGACTTTTTCTCAAAGATAGATTTAATGACTTCAGTATCTTTGATAGGCAGTGCATTCTTAAAGGACTGAAGCATCTTTATCTCTCTCTTTTTTTCCTTCTTTGGATAAGATTTTGCATAGTGTCTTTCTTTCCCACAGAGATAACATCTATTAGACTTGTTAGATTTAGGCAAATGCCTTTTAAAGTATCTAAAAAAGTGTTTCCTTTTCTTACTGCAAGATTTCTTAGGCTTGTATTTGGGAAAATAAGATTTCTTCTTTGTGGGGTAGTGGCAATTCTTCTTGTCCTTGCATTTTATCTTCAAGTATCCTCATCAGTAACCCCAGTATGGCTTACCAGCCACTTCAACTGAGCAATATGTCACCCTGGAAATTCCGCAGAACCTCGTTAATTTTTGTATTAGTAACGGTTATACTCATCTCCATCTTAGAGCCATCCGTCTTGTACTCACCCTTCATGGTAGAAAAGGTCTCCATGTTTCTACCAAAGTAGCCCTTTAAGATATTTCCTTTAAAGCTTACCAGCACGCTCTAGTTGGAGCCTTGGTTACTACTCTCAGTAATGGCTATGTAGTTTTAACCATTGCCCCAAATTTCAACATAAAACTCTCTTATAGATACTAAAGGTCTAAATTCATATCATTGGTGTTGAACAGGATCCCAAAGCCACCATGGCCACCCTCCATCACTAGCTTGTATATAGAATCTAGAACCATTACCTTGATCTTCATTTACCCAACTCTACTAGAGATGCCCTTTTTATGTTCATAGACAAATACCATGGTCCAGCCATTGTGAATATTCCTAAGTAGATCTTGAATGAAGAACTTGCTCAAATTATTCCACTAGACTAGATTACCAATTATGAAAGGGAGTTCAATTCTACTCCTGCTAATGTTCACATAATAGCACCTCTTATAGTCTCAAGAATGCCTGATGGAATGGTTAGGACCACTTTCCAAAACCAGGTACTAAAGGCTTAGCACCTTCTAGAAGGATTGCAACCATGTCTTTTGCTTACACCAATGAGGAGAACCCCCTTTCTGTAACCTCCTTAACTTATTTTCACCTTTTTTAGAGTGCTTGCACCCAATTCAATGGACATACATAAATAACATAGATATACTGATAAGAAGTACTTGGTTACAATATAAGAGTTCCCCGTAAGGTTTGAAAAAGATTTACAAAGTTTATCCAAAACTAACAAAATAAACTACAATAACCAACAGATGCATTTTCTTGATCCAAAATCCTCAACTGTCAAGATTTACTTTTTTGCCTTGGAGCTACTAGCTTATGCTAGAGTATTTCATATTGATGGAAAGGATGAGATTCAAACAAATCTCAATAGTAACATGCAATCAATCATATAAAATGTGACAGATAAATATGTCATACACCATGTAATGCAACATAACACAAACAACACAGCATGTGCATATGAATGTCCCCACTATCCGTAAATGTCTATAAATGTGCCTACTCGCACAATACTCTACTTGGCAATATATTGTTCATATTACAGAAGATGGCATATACAAAGCATATAAGCATTCACATAGTTTATGAAAGATAGAGTTACTACCTGAGTCCTTTTCCTGTTCCGCTGTCTGTCCTAAATTCTTCTTCCGACTCGGGCTATTTCCAATTCTTATAAAATTAGAGTTACAGGTAACTAGTTATTACTTGAACTATTAACGCCTTAAATCACAGTTTATTGGTTATCTATCACTGTTTCAACAATTTTTGCATAGTGCAGTTTCATAGTTTTCTATAAAACTGGTAGATTTTCAGTCAAATTTGAAAAATCATAATTAATTCTATGAAATTCCAAATTGATTGGTTCCAAAGCCTATGTAAATCTCTTTAAGTGTTCTTTTAAGGAAAAATACTTAAGTCTAACCATTATCATCACACTTTTCCCTGAAATTCTCCAAACTCCCCTATTCCTAGATTGCATTTCAGAAATAGGGCTCAACTTCAAAAATCCATATCTTTTAATCTATAAGTTCAAAAATTATTATCTATTTATCAAATTAAAGCTCTAGATGTCCACTTTAATCTTGTCAAATTTCATACTTTTTGGCCCTGTTTTGGCTAATGAATTTCATTGCACAATAACACTGCCTCTAGTGAAACAAATTAAACAGCATTTCCTTTTCAACTTCAAAAATTTTCAGATTTGCATACAAACATCCAAAAGTCATGAACTCATATATTCCTACACAATTTTCCCTTTTAAATCCAATGGAATCATAAAAATTACAAAATTCCAACTCCAACAAGATGAAAATGCCCCTAGACCAAAATTCCATAATAATTCTTTTCTCTTATAATCACATGTTTAACCACTTAATCACATTTCCCACATGATTAATGTGAATTTGGGTAGCACCTCCTCTTAGGGTTTGAGCTTCCCAAATCACAAACCAAACCAAAACAAAGTTCAATAATCAACCACAACAACACCAAACACCTTGAATCAACCAAGATAACAAGGTTTTATGGCTTATCTCTTGTTCCTCCTCTTTCTCTCTCCCTTCCTTCTTGATTTTGCTTGCTACTCATGAATTTCAAGATGGAGAAGAGATAAGGAGAGATGTACAAGAGATTGAAGACAAGAACAAGTTAATTCTACAACCAACTCACCTTAATCTTGCTTCTTGCACCTTGCTCTTTCTCTTTGTTCTTGTGTGTGTGTGTCTCTCCCCCCCTCTTTCTCTCCCTCTCTTTCTCTTGTTCTCTTTGTTGGCCGAAATAATGAAGAAGCAAAAGGGATTTGGCTTCTTCAAATATCTCCATTTTCTTTTAGGATAAATATTGTTTAATGTAAATAAGCGTGTGCATGTTTTACTTGGCCATTAATTTTCCCTCTTGAATTAATATGGACCAAGTAAATTATTTTCCTTTCTTACTTCCTAGTTCAGCCACAATTTATCCCAATAAAAGGGAAAAACAGATGGCTTCTTGCTTTACTGGTCAAATGACCATTTTTTCCTTACATTTGTTTTCCATTTTCGCAGTTTGCGAGAAATCTGGTAGAATTTTCATCAAACTTTGAAAATTTATATTTAATTGTACAGATGTCCAATTAGTATGGTTCTAAAGGCTATAGGATGATTATTAAGTCTATTTTTAGTGAAAAATATAGCCTTCATCTAACTAGAAGCTCATAATTCCCAGAATTTCTACTTTTGGACGCTATCACAAAAGCTTGCCAGTTTCACTGGGATAGCTTTAAAAATTCATAACTCTTTGTGTACAGCTCCAATTGACTTAAATGACCTATCAAATTAAAGTTTGGTAAGTCTACTTTTATTTTCAAAAATTACAAATTCATTAGACATCATTGGTTTATCCAAAACTATCACACAAGCAGATTGCCATGTAGGAAAAATACACTGGCAGCAAATCCCCATTTTACAATTTGTGTTCCAAACATAATCATGTTGTGTGTGACCACTAATTGCCTTGTTTTGTCATTCCATATCTTCTTTACTTCACCTTTTTATTCCATTTAATATAGGAATTTTGGGTGAATAAAATTTGGGATGTTACATTGTCCATCATTTCACTAAAGAAGCTCAACCTATTTTTGTCTCACATGCATATCAATGGTCATTTTATTTGGGATTTTGATCCCAGTATGAGTGAGCCCGATTGTGAGTGCCAGTACCATGACTTTTGGTATAACTCTAATGATGAATATAACCCCCTACCTTAACAGCCGTTAATATAGTTCAAAAACATACCATAAATTATACGAGAGACCAATGAACAGTTTAAAACTCATGAAAGATCCCAACTTCAAAACATGATTTGAACCTGTGATAAAGTGGGTTTTTCAAAGTTTTTCTCAATCTGTTTTAAATAGGTCTTATGCCCACATTTTAAAACTTCTTGGCCTATACGGTACCGATCCATTCATACATATCAGAGTACTCAACAAAATTCCCGACAACACTCAGGGTTCAAACTCTAACTATAAAAGCTTATAGGGGTTTATTCGCCCATTTTCAACCGAGGATTATAGAAAATTATACAATTCTATACAACAATCTACCTTTACATATATAACTATCCCGACAAGTGATAACCAACATAAACTAATCTTCTAGCCATGAACTCTAACCGTCTTTATATGCCAGTTTCTCCTTTTATCTACCTGCCCTAACTGTAGGTTAGCAATGGAAAGAGTGAGATTCATCGGAATCTCAGTAGTGTCAATTTCAATCATATAATGTATAACAAACAAAGCATGTAAGCAGTTTAAAACAAAACACACAATAATCTCCTAATGACAATTCGCAACAACAATTTATAAGAACACCCACAGCAGCTTCCACATTGATGCATGACTCGCAAGTCACAAAACAACAACCTTCACTGTAACCACAATTATGCATGATTATTGTCACCACAACTCCAAAACTGTATTCAGCTACCACAGTGATACGTGACTTCCGTCACAAATGACAACTTTTCACCATTTCCACTTTCACAGCATTGCCCTCACCTGTACACCCACCAGTGACTTCACTAGTGGTTACCGGGACTTTTGGGCATCAACAACAACATCTTTTTACCATATCAACTTCCACAACGTTACCCTCACTTACACACCCACTAGTGACTCTGCTAGTGGTAATTGGGACCTTTGGGCTTTAACACAACATCATTTCGTCGTATCAACTTCCAAGGTATTACCCTCACCCATACACCATGTTGGAAATTGTGACCTAAGGGCCAATCATTGTACTTTGAACATTATTATTTTAATGAAATTTCTCCATTATGTTATCATATAATTTGCATGTTAACTATGATAATTGTATCCTTGGATAATTCATAAAGATTGTCCTAAAATATCCCTGGTCGGTCATCTATGCGGGAGCAGAGATGAAATAAGATCAGTATGACTTTTATAAGATATGGAGATACGAATCAAAGTCTTAGGCACTTGTAAAAGTACAAGGTACTGAACCGACCCACTATGAGAAAGCTACATGAATCAAGTCATAAGCTTTTCTCATGTATAACCACGTCACAATACCCTTAGACCTGAGGTCATCATGGATTCCTACATGAGAGTTGCTAAGCTTTGAACTAGTCAAAAGTCACTTTTGACCGGGTGATGATAAAGGCTATGATCGGGCTTGGTGGTTTTTCATGCAGAGGAATATGAATGATCAAGATGGAATTTGTCCCTCACATTAGTAGAGAGATATTACTGGGCCCCTCGATGAGTGAGTCTGAGAAATGTATGGCCATACTATGACGGAAAGGAGTTTCTGTCTCTATTATCAGGTTACTCAAGAATCGAGAAAGTAATGGTTAAGAATAAGAGGATGACATTATCCATGCCTTATCCTTGATCGATATATCGTGTGATAAAAGGGACGTGACATTGTTATATGACAAGTTGCATCATGATAACGATCCTCATATGAATTGGGTAGTCATAATGTCTTGCTAGAGGCCCCTTGCGACTTTTGGGTTAGTATAGTTATTGGCCCACTACCAACTTCATATGGGCCTATAGGATCGCACACAAGAATGGCTCAACACGAGATAATGTTTAATTTAGGGTGGACGAATTTTATATTTATATATATATAATATAAAATTCATTAATAATATTATATAGATATATATTTTCAAAATATATATCTTATATATATATATACTATATTATATTATTATATTGTGTTAGTTTTAAATTTAATTTATTAAGATATATTAAATTTAATAACTAACATGATAGAGATATAGTATCTCAGATTTAATTTATGAAGATAAATTAAATCTAATGGCTCTTTATTTGGATTAAATAAATAGGTTAAATTAAAACTGTTGGACATATTTAATTTAAACTGAATTTATTTAATTAGCTCATCAAGATAATTAATAGTTAATTAATTTTGAAATTAATGCTGATTAATTTTGAAATTTGAAAATAGCCCTCATAGGTTATAAACTTGATAGAGCAGATATATTGATATGGACATGAGAATTGAGAGCCGCAAGGGAACCCCTAGGAGACATTAGAGGCGCTAGCATGCAGTCTCGGTTGGAAAGCATTCGTGTGGATACCGGTAGAGGGAGCAGACCTGACGTGTTGGCTCCTAGATATCGTGAAAACCCTGAATCATAAAAGGTATGAATCCTTCCAACTTAGTTTAAACGCCGTTGATAGATCCTCGATTAGGATTGATAAAATTTTAAAATTCTTCTACTGTGCCTGCTGATCCTAACACACCATACCTGTGATTTCACTAGTGGTAACCAGGACTTTTAGGCATCAAGAACATCATGTAACGGCCCACCGAGGATGCATACAGCCCTCACCCAATGGCCGGTTGGGGAAGCACACAACCCTCACCCGACAAAACATCCACTTCTATGGCATGGCGACAGCATTCAAATTCATCACAAGTTCATGATGACATAATGACAGCATTTACATTCATCATCATTCAATGATAAAACATGCATTATACATAATATAAGAGAAAAGGTCATTACCTGGTTCTTTCCATCCCTGCTCAGGCACCGATTACACATACTTAGGGCAAACGTCAAATCCTATAAATCATAATTAAGGACGAAGAGTTATTCCCTATTCAGATACTTAATTCCGCAATACTTAAGGTTGGTTATCATTTGAGACCTTTAGGTAGCTACTAAAAGCCCAAATAGATGCCTGAAGGATTGGGTAAAACTTGACTGAAGACCATCCACTGGCCGCAGCCTAACAGATGGTTAGAAAGATTTGGGCTGCGGCCAAGTTCTATTGGCCGCAGCCAAAATCATGTTAGAAACATTTGGGCCACGGCCAAGAACAGGTCAGAGAGTTTTGGTTCACCGCTAACAACTATTAGGCCGCAGCCAAGAACTAGAAAGAAACTCTTTGGCTAAGGCCAAGATGCCGGGCGGCGGCCAAGAACTGACATGATTCCCGGCTGATTTCCAATGACCATAACTTTTCGCACGCATAATGAAACGACACAAACTTTATATCATTTTAAAGCTTGCCATGTCTACTACAACACTGAAAAATTTCATAACCTTTAGACTTCCTTTACTCATTCAAAACACCCTGCAAACATGCTCTCCTACACAACATTTTAAACTTAGCATAATTTCCAGAATTTCCAATCTTTCAACCAATGTTTCCAAAGGTCCAAACTTCACAACCGGGGCTACTCCCTACACAATGTTTCACATGGAATCCAATAGAAATATCAAAACAACCAAATTCTCAGTCCTTTCTCATGTTTTGTTTTGGGGCAATGATTCAGCACAAAACTCAAAACTTCCAAATTCCCCATTTAAGATTCCAACCAAGTGCATTTATCTAATAAACACCACAAGGTATCAACACATTCAACAAGACACCATAACTCACTAACACCCTAATTACACAAAAATTAGGGGAAAATTCCATAAATCACAAGGCTTAACAAAACTTCATAATATATATATCAAAAGATGGCTTTTACTTACCTTTTCCTATTCCACTAGCTTGCTCTTTGATTCTCCAACCACTAACTTTTCTTGAATTCAAAAAACACCTCTTCTTGAAAATCTAAAACCATATCAATGAAGCTTACATCAAGAGGAACAAGTTTAGAGAAGAGGTTTTGAGCATAAAAGGTCATATACTAGGTCAAAATGGCTCACCTTCTTCTTGAGTATTTCTCTTTCCTCCTCCTTCCATGGCCGACCAAAGAGAGCTAAAGAGAGAGGGTGAGATGATGATGATGATCATATTTTACTCCCTCCTTGCCCTTTTGACCGAATTGAGAAGAGAGGGAAAAAGAGAATAGAGTTTGAAAAAGCAATAGCTTGGACTTTTTGACTTCAATCTCATGGTGCCACATGTCACAATCTTAAAGCTTCTCCCACATGTATGTAATTAATTAGTTACACTAACTGATTCCATTAGCCATTTAGTCACACTCCTCATTTCTTTTAGTTATTAGTCAATTTCCTCTTCGGTTATTGACTAATTGGCCGGTGAATTTTCATTCTTCCAATTTTGCCCCTGACTATGGAAATTCCCATAGGGTTAACACTTAACACATCTTTTGATTCCATTTCACATGTCATGCACCCTCCCTTTCAGTTTAATTCAATTTAAGCTTTGGCACCATAAATGAACTTAAATGTTGGGTTTAGGCACTGACTACTGCTAATTCAGGTCATAATTCATGCTTTATTCCCCGAAAGAATTCATCCTTATACGTTACGAATTTAGGGGCATTACAATGACCTTGTTGACTTTAGCTCCCAAAAAAAGAAAAAGAAAAAGAAAAAGAAAAAATCCCAGTCTTCTTGCTCTCCTTCTTTCATAAAACACAAGGATGATATTAACCATGCTCCTAAGCAAAAAATCTCTTGACCTATTCCTGAAAACCCCACTAAGGATCTTTCCCTTTGGAATTTCCTTAAGGAACTAGGTCATGATGACATCATAGTCGATGTATTCTCTCAGAAACAACTATCAAGCCCATAGCTTGCAAATCCCCCTAAACCTGAGGTACCACTTGTTAGGATCGGCAGGCACATCGGAAGAATTTTAAAATTTTACCAATCCTAATCGAGGATCTATCAACGGCGTTTAAACCAAGTTGGAAGGATTCATACCTTTTGATGATTCAGAGTTTTCATGATCTCTAGGAGCCAACACATCAGGTCCGCTCCCTCTACCGATATCCACACGAATGCTCTCCAACTGAGACTGTGTGCTAGCACCTCTAATGCCTCCTAGGGTTTTCCTTGCAGCTCTTAATTCTCATGTGCATATCAATATATCTGCTCTATCAAGTTTATAACCTATGAGGGCTATTTTCAAATTTCAAAATTAATCATCATTAATTTTGAAATTAATTAACTATTAATTATCTTGAAGAGCTAATTAAATAAATTCAGTTTAAATTAAATCTGTCCAACGGTTTTAATTTAACCTATTTATTTAATCCAAATAAAGAGCTATTAGATTTAATTTATCTTCATAAATTAAATCTGAGATACTATATCTCTATCATGTTAGTTATTAAATTTAATAATCTTAATAAATTAATTTAAAACTAACACAATATAATAATATCATATAATATATATATAAGATATATATATTTTGAAAATATATATCTATATATTATTATTAATGAATTTTATATTATATATATATAAATATAAAATTCGTCCACCCAAAATTAAGCATTATCTCATGTTGGGCCATTCTTGTGTGCGACCCTGTAGGCCCATATGAAGTTAGCAGTGGGCCAATAACTATACTAACCCAAAAGTCGCAAGCGGCCTCTAGCAAGACATTACGACTACCCAATTCATATGAGGATCATTATCACGATGCAACCTGTCATACAACTATGTCACGTCCCTTTTGTCACACGATATATCGATCAAGGATAAGGCATGGATAATATCATCCTCTTGTTCCTGACCATTACTTTCTCGATTCCTAAGTAGCCTGATAATAGAGATGGAAACTCCTTTCCATCATAGTCTGTCCATACATTTCTCAGACTCACTCATCGAGGGGCCCAGTAATATCTCTCTACTAATGTGAGGGACAAATTCCATCTTGATCATTCATATTCCTCTGCATAAAAAACCACCAAGCCCGATCGTAGCCTTTATCATCACCCGATCAAAAGTGACTTTTGACTAGTTCAAAGCTTAGAAACTCTCATGTAGGAATCCATGATGACCTCAGGTCTAAGGGCATTGTGACGTGGTTATACATGAGAAAAGCTTATGACTTGATCCATGTAGCTTTCTCATAATGGGTCGGTCCAGCACCTTGTACTCTTACAAGTGCTAAGACTTTGATTCGTATCTCCATATCTTATCAAAGTTATACTGATCTTGTTTCATCTTTACTCCCGCATAGATGACCGACCAGGGACATTTAAGGACAATCTTTATGAATTATCCAAGAATACAATTATCACAGTTAACATGCAAATAATATGATAACAAAATAGAGAAATTTTATTAAAATAATAATGTTCAAAGTACAATGATTGGCCCTTAAGGCACAATTTCCAACACCACTATCTCTCTATGTGCAACCTTTACCTTGTATTACTATGATGTAATCAGGCACATATGAGGAAGAGTTTCCAACTCTTGAGGTTCAAACCAATGAAAATTCTAAAGTGACTAGACAACCATATGTCGTTGCAACAAAATTCACTCCTCAATGTTACAAGTGAGCCTCCCATGCAAACTTTCGAGTAAAACCATTCCATATAAAATATTGTTAATGAAAATACTTATAAAATTGTATTTAATCAAGTCTTATCTTTGTTTTTGTTTTCAATTTCATTTCACCTGATTTCCTTATTAATTTTAGGGAAAATCAATCTCTTAATCCTTTAACATTTTACTCATAACTTACTCCCTTAAGTATGACTCAGTGTGATTCAGTTCTTAAACTTTCAACTTGCTTATGATTTAGTACCTTATCTTTTCATTTTATATTATTATCTTATCATCTATAATCCATCCCATGTGGCAAGAATACTGTTAAATTTGTTTCCAACTCATGCTCCACATAAGAAAGAAAGAAAGAAGGAAGGACGAGAGAGGACGAAGAGGGGAAGAAAAAAAGAAAGCTGTAAAGACAAAAAAAATGAATTGAGCCAATGGGGATGCCTCCTTTGAAGTTTGTGCCAAAAATCCTGGTGATTTATAGAAATATGACTATTCAAAAGCAACTCATACCTCCAGCTAAAATCTCTCAAGTGAGACTATATCAACTTTTAATGCATTCTTCTTGATTAATTCTTGGATAGAAGTACTGTTAGATGTTTCATTGTTACCAAGGATATGTAAATAAGGGTTGAACTGTTGAAGGCCAAGTCAAAATTATTATGTAGGTTTTGTGCACTAAAAACAAATTTATTATATAGGTTTGGTGCATTGTAATCATATATAGAAGTTTTCTTGTCAAGCTAACCGTTTATTTTAATTGATAGCATACCTAAACTGTCAGTTTATTCTGACAGTTTTCTTGTCAACAACTTTTCTTTATTTCATCAGATTAATTGGCAATTACTTTGTGTACGTCCAATGGCTCACTAACTTCTTCCAACTACAAACAAAATAGAGAATCATTGTTAGACTCTTATGTTATTTCCAGATTTTTCAGAGTGTTTGAGCGCAGTTTGGTGGCCACATAGAAATAGCATGAAAATATTGATATAAAGTACATGATTATATTATAGGCATTCCCCTTAGGGTTTGAAAAATATATACAGACCCCAAAATATACAAAATTAAACTAATGATCACCAACAACAACTCTGTTCTAGACCAGAACCATAAATTGCTTGTATTTACGTTTTTTACTCTAGAGTCGCTACCTTCTTTGGAATGTTTTAAATTTAGGGAAAATGGTAAGATTCAAGCAAATCTCAGTAGCAATATGCAATCAATCATATAAAATGTAATAAATAAATATGCTATGCACTACATAGTGTAAATGAAAATTCAACTATATCCTGTGTGTATACACAATTCAATGCTAAATCCCTTACTTGTTCGGGTACCTCAGCTGGGTCGAGACCACAACTAGGTATTGTGCCCCATGCACTATTCATAAAACTATGCCCCAAGCATCCTGTTCACCCACAAAATATGGAATACATAAAGCATACAAATAACCACATAGTTTGTAAAAGATAGAGTTACTACCTTAAGCCCTTTTCTGCTTGCAAATAGTTCATTAACCCTGATTCGGCTCGGGCAAACTGTCCGGTCCTAAAAGTCCAAGTTTACAATAATTGAGTTATAATCCATTCATTTATTGTTCTAAACTCAGTTTGTTGGTTATCTTAGTTTAAAACTACGAAATGACCATAATACCCCTGGGGACCAGGTTTAAATCCCTTTGTACCCATCTAACTGTATTTTTCCAAAAATTATGACCCAAACTATTCCTATAGAATTTCGTATGTAGAATCTATTTTTGACCTCAGATTTGCCAAATACACTACCAAAAGGAGAAAATGCCCTTGGCAGCCCCTAACTTAGGGTTTTAGGGATAAAATTGTCATTTCACACCCTAATGCCTTCACACTTCATAATTCACTTGTACCCTACACAATTTTCCATTCTAAACACAATGGAATCATCAAAATAACAAAATTCTAGCTCTAACCCCCTATTCCAACTGTTGGCCAAAAGTTACAAGAAAGAAAGAGAAATTGTGTTTTCTTAATTCCAACCAATCAATCACCTCATTTCCACCTCTAATTACTTGTTTAACCCCTTAAACATCTATTGAACATAATTAATGGAAAATTGATCAGCATAACCCCTTAGGGTTTCATCATACCAAATTTACAAAATCAATCAAAACAAGACAACCAAACAACCAACAACAATCATAATCAACAAGAGAATCAAGGTTTCATGGTCACCTCTTGATTTCTCTTCCTCTCTCTCTCTCTAGGCCGTCCCTCTTCCTCTCTCTTCCTCTTGATTTTGGGCTTACTACACATGTGTTTCAAGAAGAAATAGAGGTTACAAGGTGTTTCCATGAATTTTTGAGGGCATAACACTTGAATTCCACAACTACATACCTTGATCCCTTCTCCTTCTCTCATATTCTATATGCTCTTCAAGCGCTCTCTCTCTCTCTCTCTCTCTATATATATATATATTTTCTTCTTGCTGGCCAAAAATGTCAAGAGGCAAAGGATAAATATGCTTTTAAATATCTCAACTCCACCTCCTTAGTTAACTATTATTTTAATGTAATTTTACCACATGTTTTCCTTTGCCTTTTCCTTGCTTCATTTTTTATTTTTGGCCATGAATGGTTTTTCTCTCCCTCTCCATTTAGCTTCTTGATTTAGCATAATTTTACCTCCTCAAATATTACAATATTTGCCTAAAATTTTGGACTTTTCAACATCTTCTTACTTGGCCCAAAATGCTTCCAATAGGCATAGTTAGTATTCAAATAATTATTTTCCCCTTTTATTCCCTCTTTTCGATGTCCAAGGCCTTATGAAAAAGGAAAATATTAGGTTTTAATTTTTATTTAGCCAAATGACTATTTTGTCCTTACATTTTTGTAATTAAATTGGGCTTTCTTCCGTTTCTTTGTGTGTGGCCACAATTTACATGTTTCTTGAGCCCAAAAATTATACTCTTCTATTCTTCATTGTTAGGCTTCAAGAATGGGCTTTTATGAAGACAAAATTGAATTCTTACGTCTTATGTTGGCCTAATTTCATGTGGTCACTATTTGGCTATTCAAAGTGTGCTAAAGTTCACTATTTTATTCTGTTTATTACCACAAAGGTGCAAAAGAAGTTTTGGTGACTGAAATTTGGGATGTTACAATCATGGTTGAGAACAAAGATTTTAACATTCGGAAACTGTTCCAATGCTTCAAATGCTTTAAACTTCCGATCAATCACTCTCAGCTACACTTGAGCTTCAATATTTTGTATCGACTCATTAAGTGAGAAAACTTTTGTCTGATCACATATGTTACCATTATTATTTTTTTTTTTTACTCCAATTCCAAAAGAGGATGATGACAGAAACAACTAGGAATAAGAAATAAGAGGACACAAATCTCAAACCCTCCCCCACCAAACAAAATGAAAAACAAAATAAAATAAATCCAAGGAAGAAGTAGAATGAAGGAAAGAAATCAAAATAGATGAATGATTATTTGTTGGGGGAATCCATGGCTAAGATGGTGCTGAGATTCATGGGGTTCATATACTCGCTGGTGCCTGACATGATTTGTTGAACAATCAACTTATTGGCTTTTTCCGAAGGATGAAATGGGTCCCAAAATGCGTACTCATCACGGTTTGTGCACAAGTTGGATGCTACGGTGCACAGTCCTATGCCATTATACGGTCCTTGACCACAACATGCCACCTTTGATGTCACAAATCCTGCTTCCAACACAACAAATAATCAAATCCTCAATGCACCATTTAAGTTTATTAACCCAAGTAAAATAAAGGGAAGATAAATTTTCCAAAAAATAGTAATATTTATGGAAATACCGAATGCTCGAGGGTTGTTGATGAAATCAAGGTGAATCTGTCGAGTGTTGACCCCAATGAATACATGGGAGACGAGTTCACGATTGAGTTGACCCAACATCTGTACAAGTTGTGGGTTGAATAAGGATGCAGCTCGCTGCAACTCAAGAGAGCATTGACCGTTTCTGCCTCGTTGCGCCAACTCCGCCGGCACACACCCGAGTGGACCAGTTCCTGTCACCAGAACTGTTCGAGCTCCAATATCGTGCAATCTCTAAAATCACGTCCATCTTATGAGATTTTTTTAGAAGTAGGTATGTATTATGTTTATCTATTTATTAAAATAACTTAAGACTAATTTGATAGATCCTCCCTCAACGTTATATGCGTTCAATGAATTACCCTAATAAGTTGACGCGAGACTTTTTCTAATATATTCTAATACATCTCAGATATTTTTATAAAAAATAAAAGAAAGGTCAAAGCATGCATGCATGAATGCGTATGCAGATTCAGAATCTGACCCGTAGAATCTTCTTGTACTCGGAGATCAAATATCTAACATAATCTGGCAAAGCGAACTGGCGAGATCTGACTGAATAAGGCACCAAATAATAGTTATTCACAAAGTCATTGCCTCCAAGAGTGATCAGCACTAATGCTCTATTCACTAATCGCTTCCGCCTTGCGGCTCCAATCAGAGCACTCACCCTTCGTTGGTATTCTTCGAAGTACTCTAGCTGTCTGTATATTCGGATGATGTTTACCTGCAAAATATACTTGCTTCTTGAAATATTATTAATCTATGGTACATCCTATGTTTGGTAGGAAACTAAGTGCTATATACTTCAGAAAAGATCACAACATAATAGTCCATTGTACGTACAAATTGGATTCCGGTGTCGTTGAGGATTCCAATGCCAGCAGAGGCAAAGTTGGCACCAATAAGCAATCGTCGTCCAGTGTGCTCGGGGCTTAAATATGGAAGCGTGGATTCTGACCCAAGTTCTTGACCTGTCGAAGCAATTAATAAGTTAATTAGTGATAAGCAAGAACAAACGCAAATACATACATATGCTGAAGTTAATTGAGGATTGTATTGGATGTTACTGATGAAGTCAGGAATGTTGTAGCCATTAGAAAATCGGCCGGTGGGTCTGTGAGTCGGGTAGTCAATGCCATAAGGAGGAGCGTCAGCACGAGCTATGGTTGCCAAGTAATTGTTATTGCCATTGTCGACGAGAGAATCACCAAACACAAAGAAAGCCCTAGCACCATCGACTTTGCTTGTTGCCATTGCCATGACCATGACCACACTCAAGATGATCAAAGCCAGAGAGCTAGCCATGGATCAATATAATTGGACTTATCTCTGCAAATAACAAATCAACTTTCGATGCTTCAACTCAACTATGGCAATAGGTATTATATAGGAGTTGTTGATATTATTGTGATTATTATTACTACTATGTAACTTGGAACTACTCATTCTCTACTATTCTTTTAATCGGTGCCCACACTTTATAGCCAGCCACAAATACAGCTGCACTAGGAAAAGCTGTATTCATTATATAACTAGGTCCCTTGGGAGGATTTAATATGTATATGTTATAAACCGATTAGTGCACATCGAGGACGGACGTCATATTTATTTTTTTGTACAAAAATGGAAAGAAAACTCTTAAAGATGAATCAAACAACTAGCAGAATTGACAAAAATATGTACAAACTTGTTAGAAATCCTTATCATGTATATTTCATATGTATGTTTTCGTTTCTGTTTTTGAAAGAAAGAGCAGATTTTTCTTATATTATATATTTAGCGAAAAGCTGATTGAGCGGTGTTGGGTGTTGCTCGTGTAAGATTAATTTTCAGACGTCACCAAACTGCGACACTGCTTTAAAATCAATTAAAGAATGTGTTGTATATATAACAAGAAGTTATGTTATTAAGAAAACATTGCCCGCATTCATAAACAAAATCAATTTGGACTGAATTTACAGTTTATGATGTATAAATTTATGTTTATTCGTGAAGGAAATATAAACCAGATTAAGTAGTAGAGTGGAAGCGCGTACCAGTAAAGTCGGATCTGGGTTTGGGGCCCACGCAAGGATTAGACTACAAGAGCCTAATCAGGGTTTGCACAGCAATGCACCAGAACAAGCAAGATGGTAGATAAGAGAAGATTGTCAGAAAGCTCAATGGCATGGGTGATTTGCAATGCTAGAGGCACACCCTATTTATAGTGATCAGAGCGACCACTAATTAGGTAGTGTGTGCACTCTTTTCTTGCTCTCCAAGTTGGTGATTTCATTCAATTAATTCTAAATCGATTCCTCAATCATGGAGATTTGTTTCTCAATCATGATCTCACAATTAATTGCCAACTTATTTACCAAGCAACAATCTTATGTTGATTGATTAATTATTTGATAATATAAGGCAACTTTTGCCCTTAATCAAATAGTCCGGCCCATCAAGGGCGGACTTGGACCCAAAGTCCAACATTTTGTTACGTAAACTGTTTTTTTTTTTGTTTTTTTGCAATGTCAATTGACAATTTTACTGGATTGCATTCACAATGAATATATATATATATATATTAAAACTGTTGAATATAAGCTGAGTTAAACAATACTATTACAAAAATATTGAAAACAACTTCCAATGTTGGTGACAAATTTTAAAGGGAAAAAGACAGAAAAAGAACTTTGAAATTACAAAATTACAAATAAAGATATTTCCCAAAAAATAAGGGGAGAATTGGGATTAAATACCTTTTTGGCAAATTAATTATTGAATGCTACCAAGCGTGCAAGTCATCTTCTGTGTGTGTAAAAGAACCTCCGTTGTGTGCAAATACTCTTCCATGTGTGCACAAATTATCCATATAAACGTGCAAACTATGTTTCGTTGTATACAAAATATCTTTCGTTGTGTGCAACTTATCTTCCGTTAAAATGCAACCGATCTTCCATGGCAACATTCAGCAATTAATTTGCCCTAAAGGTATTTTTGGGCGATTTTGCCAATAAGGTGTGAACTGCTTATCAAGTTTCATCATTCCCTTGTCAACTCTTAGTAACAAACTTAATTTGATATTTTACAATTTTCAAGTTTTTTTTTTTCTGTCTTTTTCTCAATTATAAAAGTATCAATCTTTTGCCAATCCCATGTAGTGTTGATGAGTGGATGGACCGGGTTTAGTGACAAAGCTTGCCCAGCTAATTAATATCAGAGATAGTTGGGGGGTTTGATTTGGTTCTAAATATATGACCTCAATCTACTTTGCTTCCTATATTTATATTTTTTTCCACAATATCCCTATTGATTGCATATGTTAAGGATTTACATCCTATGATAGTCACGATAAAATATGGTATTTTAAGAAAATAAACTCATATTTGTTACAAATAATTGACATAACTAACTTCCATAATATAATATACCGAAATTAGTTATTTAGATTTTATATTAATGATCGAAAGTATTACTAAACTTTACGATCATTGTTGTTGCTACATATATTTAGTGTTGCACATATAAAGATATATATACTACCTCATGTCCTTAATATATAAAACCAAGTTAACTAATTTGGAGATATTAAAAAAATTAAATAAAATACTTTAAAATATTTATATTTATAATTTTTCTCCAGACGAATTTATCTAACTTATAAACTGATATATAATAATAATACACATAAGTATTTCAAATACATACTGTAACATATGTTCTAATTAAGTAATTTATTTAGTTTTTTTAATCTTCTAAATTAGCCAATTGAGTCTTATACTAAGGCCTAAAGGTAGTATATGTCCACAACTACACATACATAAGCTGGCAGTAGAAACAGTTCAATTTGGCCCTCCATGTCTTAATTTCTTTCCCACTCTTTTGCTACAGCCAACTTTACGTGCCATTAATTCCCTCCCCCCCCCCCCCCCCAAATTCTCGACTTTTAAATTTGCATCCACCTAGGCTCACAAATAATTAATTACTCTTACTTATTTCACCTGTAGCTGAACTATTATATCATAACAGTTCACCAAAAAAAAAAATACATTTTAAAATATATAAACAAATGCCAGGTGAACAGCTCATGCATTAACATAATGGTTAGGTGCAATATTTTTTAAAGGTTAGACATACGTATTCCTTCACCTTTTTGTTTTTTTGTATGCTTTTTTTTTTTGTGCCAAGTTTTTTTGTGTGCTTGCATCCATGCATCTTCTCTCTTGATGTGCAATTTCTCCAATTCGTGATTTTTTGCCCAAAAATAAATCTGTGACTATCCTTTTAAAAAATTGAAAAAATCACAAAACAACATAAAACAAAAATGAAGTATGTACAGATCATTGGGTCAATGACCCCATTTGGTAGAAATTGAACTTAGATGCTGATCGGCCCTACCCAACTTTAGTCAACCCGATGATGAAGTTTATTTTTCACTTGCTCACCAACAGGAAGTGTGTGTGTGTAATTTAAATTTGTAGCCCAGCTTTTCGAGCGCCGGATTCAGAGGCATCGTCAGCGTCTCTACTATATCGGATTCTTCGTCCATCGAATCTGAAATGCCAAAGCCACGTTAAAAAGGTCACAGTGAGCCACTCTTATTCCCAAAATGCCCCTGTAAATTCATTCTTTTTTATCATTCAAACGAGTTTAGCATATGTCTTCAGGATCCAAGAAAGGCAATATCTTCCTCTCCAAAATGACCTTGAAAATTTAGTCAGTTTAGGGTTGACAAAGTATTTGATGAGAAATATTTTTTATTGATGTCATTTACAAGATTTACAGAAGTATTTATAGAGAGAGCTTATTAAATGTCATGCACCAACTACTATCTACCACCAGCTACTATCCACCTAACTACTATCTACCTATTATTATCTATCACCAACTACTTATTAATTACATTATTTAACACTAATACTCCACCTCAAGTTGGTAGAACATTGGCAACATCAACATCATTCATGATATCAGGTTTTGGATCAGTAGCTTGTACTGTTGAGATAGGTACACAACAAACCAGGACATTATCAGGTTCATTAACGACGGAGGAAGACTCAGATAATACCAAAGATTGGAAAAAAGGAGAAGACTCATGAAAGGTCACATCCGTGGACACAAGATAACGACAATGATCAGGAGAGTGACACCGATAACCTTTCTGAATTCGAGAATAACCAATAGAGACACACCTCAAGGACTTGGGATCGAGTTTACTGACACTGGGGCGGACATCCTAAACAAAGCAAATACAACAAAATTTTTTTGGATCAACAGGAAACATCTTAGTGGTGGGAAACATAACGGAATATGAAACGTCACCACTAAGGACAACTGAAGGCATGCGATTGATGAGGAAATAGGCAGTAGAGACGACATCAGCCCAAAAGGATTTAGAGACACATAAGTGAAACATGAGAGCTCGAGTAGTTTCTAAGAGGTGGCGGTTCTTTCTTTCAGCAACACCATTTTGATCAGGTGTATCAACATAGGAGGATTGGTGAAGAATGCCATGATTATGCATATAATTGGTGAATAGGGCAGAAAAATATTATTTCGCATTATCACTACAAAGGATTTTCATAGGAGTATTAAATTGGATTTGCATTTTAGCATAAAATTTACAAAAATGGGTAAACAATTTAGAACGTTGTTTCATTATGTAAAGCCAAGTGGTCTGGGAAAAGTCATCAATAAAGGTGACAAAATATCAATAACCAGTCTAAGACAAAACTGAACAAGTACCCCAAACATCAGAATGAACTAACTCAAAGAGGGACGTAGCCCGTTTATTGACTCGAGGTGTCAAATGAACACGATGGTGTTTGGCAAACTGATATGAGTCACAATCTAAAGTATACATAGACGAAAACTGAGGATACAACCTTTTAATGTACAAAAGGGACACATGACCGAAATGACAATAGACTTCAAAGGGAGACGACCCACCAGTACAAGCAATAGAACACGGCATCTGATCATCAAGGCTGTAATGCCCACTAGATTCATAGCCTTTACCAATAATCTGCTTCGTCGAAAGATCCTGAATTAAACAATGGTCAGGGAATAGTGAGATAAAACACTTCAAATGATGAGTCAATTTACTTGGAGATAAAAGATTAAATGTGAGGTTGAGAACATTAAGAACAGAGGATAAAGAAATGGATGTAGTTGGCTTAACAGTGCCTGATCCAAGTATATGGACTGGGGAACCATTGGTGATGAATATGGAGGACGGTTTGGCATAGGGGAAATATGATGAAAATAAATCATGGTTACCTACCATGTGGTCGGTGGCACCAGAATCAATGACCCACTTCATGGAAGTATTAGCAAGATCAAAGGACACAAACCTATAGCTAGAACCCTAGTAGATGACGGACCAGAATCATGCTGATAAGGTGTCTGGGTAATATAAGCAAAACTCACTGCTGCTATTTATTCTAGAATTTATGACAATTTTTCTTGATGTGAGCAGGTTCTTTGCTATAATTGCAAATAATACTGTCAGAAGTTCCCTGTTTGGACCCATAATTCTTTATGTCAAAGGGGCCATACACCCAGCCAAAGCACTTGCATTCGGATCAACAGACAGATGAACTAAACTATTAGCACGAAGAACTCATGAGAACACATCTTCAAGAGATGGAAGCTCCTGACTAGACAGTATATGAGATCAGATGGTGTCATAAGACGGATGAAGAGCTTCAAGGAAACTGATGGTAGCTTGAAATTCCAAATTCTTGATATGTGTTTGAAGATCTACTTATGGAGACATAAGTACCTTCATCTCTTTGTACAACCTCTTAAAGTCTAAGAAGAAATCCTTCAAAGGACAACCCTACTGCTGAGAGCGATAGAAACCTTTACACACTTCATGAATTTGAGTAAAATTCCCTTTCACAGAGAACATAAGTTCAAAATAACTCATAATTTCTTTCACAGTATTGCAATGACTGACAGATGATAGAATTCATGGTTCAATAGAGTTTCAAATTTGGAAAAAGAGTTGAGCATCTGCTCTAAACCAAGCCAAACTATTCTTATTATCACCAGAAGGGGGATCCTGAGTTAAATGAGCTTCCTTCTCAATACCCAAAAAATAAATCCTAAAAGTTTTATTCCAATTACTATAGATTGTTCAATTCAATTTTGAATCAGTAATCTTAGTAGAAATGGGCAGCATATTAAACATCTTAGATTCAGCCATGTGTTACGAGTGTAAATAGTCGATTAGAAAGGGCAAGTGTACACTGTCATCAACAAGTAATATAGAAGTAGGTAGAGTATTGTTCCCTCGAGGATTGATACAAAGTACCAAAATGAGTAATTTTAACTCTATTTAGTTGATCGATTAGTTGGTGATTGAGAGAATGAAATAAAAGATAATTAAATATGAATGCAAATGATATGAAACAACTATTGAGAAAAAGCCCTAGGGGTCATATTTCACTTAACAAATTCCAGATTGAATCACTTATCTATTCTAGCCCAATTTCTTCCATATGATTGATAGTTGAGTTTCCCTAATTTAATTACTAGCCTCTTCCTAGGTCAACCAATTCTATAATTAATTGCTAATCTAATATATTCCTATATGAATTTAAGCAATTAATTATGCACTAAGATTTATGGAACTCAGTAAGACTACACAACTTATATGAATGTATTCAAATTTTATAAGCAAGTCATGGTTTTAATTATAGGATCTACACACATGCATCTCCTTCCGGTCTCAACATGCATATTGAAATCATTCAAAAGGGGGCCAATCAATCAAAATCATTAAGAACAATAATTAAAGCGCAATCATGAAGAAAACATTAAAATTAGATTTAATAAGTTAAGATTCAAACCGTTATTAGTAAGCTACTAGGAAAATGGAAATTTAGCCCATCATGAAATTAAAAATAAAACCAAAATAAATTGACATTATATAAAACTAAAATGAAATCCTCATAAATACTGCATAAAACTTGAATATTAAATTCTGGAAACATAAATATACGATCAAAAGATGCATGAAAAATGGAGAAATCTAGCAGTCCATTTAGGAGGTAAAACCTTCCATGTAGGCGGCACACAAAAAGTAATACAATCCTAAGCCTTCCATATAGGAGGCATGCAAGAAGAAATATAAGAAAGGTAAGTAATGGTTATGAAATGGTTGTTATGAAATGGTTGTAAGTAAATAAGATAGGAGAGTAATGGATATGAATTGGTGTGTCAAATGTGAAGGAGAGGGTGGCTATATATAGGGAAGAATGGAGTAGAGTAGATGAAGTGGTAGATGAAGTAATAGATAGAATGTGGTAGATGAAGTAGTAGGTGAAAAGAAAGATGAAGTGTAGTGAAATATGGTAGATAAAATGTGGTAGATGAAGTAGTAGGTGAAAAGGAAAATGAAGTGGTAGATGAAATAGTAGGTGAAAAGGAAGATGAAGTGGTAGATGAAATGGTTGGTGGAATGGTAGATGATTCCCGCTTTCAACTTCCAAGCAAAATTTGAAACCCTTGGAGATAGAACTAGATTTTGGCCTGAACATAAAAGTTGTAGTACTCTTTCTTAGCTTTTTATCCATATAAATAACATCCCAATCCGACATCTAAAACTCCAGATATTGCCTGAAAACTGAAAAAGGGTCTAATTTAGTATTTTTCAAGAAATTCTATTTTTTGCGAAAATTATTATTTATTTATTAATTACACCCAAATTTATTCAATTGAGCTCAAATCTCATCCACAAAATCATCATATAAGGGAAAATTAATATGCAAATATTTTACTTATCAAATTCCTCCACACTTAGCTCTTGGACGTCCGCGGACAAGGAGTAACCATTAAGTGCTTCCAACAAAATCAAAAGTGTCAAGTCATATGCCAGAATACAATTAAAAAATAAAGAGATCATGGTATTCATGAATCAACGAAAATATAAACTAGTAACTTTATTTGAAAATGAATAAAATGAGTTAGTAATTATGACTCATTCTCTCAATCTTTCAATATAAACTACCATAGGCTTGCTAAAAATCTCAATCTCCACTACCTAATTCACATGCATAATTCAAATTAAAAGGACTCATTAAGGATTGTAATGGGGTTAAGGCAAAAGGAATGTAAAACATGATATGAAGTGCTAAATATAAAAATTAATAGAACAATTGAAAAATGGGCCAGCTTTTGAATAAATCTATTTCATCATAACAACCCACAATTCGAATAATCAAAAAAATTTCATTATTTTCTCATTTTTTTTGCAACTTTAAAGTTGATGATATATACACCTCCACACTTGTCAAAAGGCCATTTCACAAAAATTTCAAAGGCTCTGCTAATATTCCGAATTAGGTAAAAGCACTTGATATATCATTAAAGCATATGTTAATGGGTTGAGAATAGGGAAAACAATCAATAAGGCTCAAAGGGGTTTATCAACGGTATAATGGCAAGGTTGGCTATTTGGCTCTGGATAAATAAAATTAATGCCTTTATTATTTTTGAATGTGCATGTGAGATCTAATTTCAACCAGATTTAAAGCAAGTTCTAGAGTGACAATTTAATAGGTGAATGTCACACACAAGAGAAATAATCGTTATAGGCTTAAAAGCTCACGGTTTGGGGCTTTCCAGCTCAGCTCATTCAATCTCAAAATTCATCACCAATTGTAACAATAAGTTGTTCATTCATGCTATGAAATCTCTAAGTTCAATTGATTCATACTTAAAACTTATATGCTTCTTAAGATCATTACAAAGCACTTAAACAGGATGATTTTTTTTTTACTTTTACTCTTTTTTTTTTTAAAAAAAAAAAGAGAACAAAAACATGCAACTAATAAAATGTGTCTCAGGAGTTAAGAATAACTTCTTACTCTGATATTTTTTTACACCCTTGCATCTAATGGTTTTACTAACTAAAAAATATTTTTTTCTCTCCCCCAACCTAAATCAGACATTGTCCCCAATGTCTTTTAGAGCTTAGAGAAACTTTTTTTCAAACATAAACACACAATAAAGTAAAACCAAGAGATTAAGGAAAGTTACAACCGAAGAGTGGTATCTGGGTTCTGCTTCTGACTGCTATCTGAAGATTGCCCACCTATTTACTTGACGAGTAGATCTGGTTAAGGTTCATAGGTTTGCAGTTGATCGAGAAGCTGATCAATAGTTGGTGCAGTAATTATGGAGTGAATCCTGGTTCCATAGCATAATAAAAAAAACATAACAAATCATCATAAAAACCATTAATATTTAACAATCCTAGTGACTTTTTGTGATAGTTCAACTTAGCCCAATATGCAATACTAGATATCCCATCCAATGTCTCCAAACCACCAGGTAGAGCAATAAAAAGCTTGAGCATGGTAGAACATTTGTCCTATACGTTCAGGTAAGCTTGAAACCTGCAACTCTTGTCTGAACGAAAAGATGTGGTCTTCCAACTCCTTCACCCTTACACTCAAACCCTTGCTTCCATTCATGGATGCAGAAATGGCTACACTTCCCCTTTGGCCCTGGATGCCTCCCCGTATACAAAATTGATCTTTCTAGCGGCTAATGCACTTCCAAGTTTACTTGCTACTATTATAAACTTTCCATCCTTACCCATATCAGTTTCACAAAAAATGCAGATAGATGTAAATCTACATCTTTGTATGATACCCTTTTTCTTTTCTTTTCTCTCAGACCATTTGTGCTTACAATTGGAAGACTGCATATTTACAAGTGGAAGTATGCATATTTACAAATGAAAGACTACATATATATAACACTAAAGCAATGAAAACAAAATCATACAAATCATGCTTTTTTAAAAAATTTTGAAAAACTTCTTATACGAATGACCTGCGTAATTTGTGTGAAGAAAAAAAAGGAAAGAAAGTCAAAAGTTACTGAGAAGATAAGACATATTAGACAAAAGCTGCTGAAAAGATAAGATAGATTAGACAAAAGCTACAAAAAAGATAAGATGATTGGACAAAAGCATGATTATGTACAGTAGTTGTGATTTTGGCTCACAGCTTCCTCTGGTTTTACGTCCAGTAACGGCTTAAACTCTTTTTATAAATCAAGGATTTGCTTCCCATCCATTTTTCTTATAAACTGGCAAACAGGGTCTTTTAATGTCAGATTTCCAAGACAATAGCACTCTTTTTCTTAGTTGAATATATCCACTAAATCAAGAAGAATACGATGAGCATCACCACTTGGATGCGTCTCAAGAGTTTGAATGATGTCATCCAATGACTCCTTACTTAGTCCATCCTTTATAAATTTAATTTTATCTTCTCGATTAATAGAAACCATACATTTACTCCTACAACACTGATCACAATTCTATCTTGCACATTTATGGCAGACATTCATATGTTTAGCTCTTCTCTTTTTGGAGTAAGAACTTCTTCCCATTCCTAGCAAATGTTTAACAAATGATTTATCAATCTCACCTACTAAACGTACCTTAGCTTCAATGATCTAGCGTATGTCCACAGGAAAGCCCAAATGCTTGAATATCTTCATCCTTTCATGTCGACTGTTATAGATCTTCCTGAGCACATCTTTGGGAAGAGTGGGAAACCTGTTCTTGCTTTACAAGAGATTCCTCCATGGCAACTTAAAATGAAACTGATGAAAACTAAAATTCTCAACCCAGTTCAGTGTGTTTCGGTGAGTAGGAACGAAAAATGAGAGAGTAGGAACAAAGTTTGAGAAAGTAGGAAAGAAATGAGTGAGTAGGACAGAAGTTTTAGGTTGCCTCCTAAATAGCCACCCTTCTTTAACGTCTTTAGCTAGATAAAGGCCAAACCAATTTGTTTTTAATTTTTTAATTTTTAAAAAAATTACTAGATTGAGGACTTACCTGTTGGTTCCTCATACATGATGACAAATTGCAAAGTGTTGAGTACACCTTCATTATACTCCTTTAAATGTTCTTGATTGTAACCACCAAAGTGGAATACATCATGAAGAGCTACTAGAAGTCCTGCAAAATCACAACAAAATATCCAACCAAATCTTGGGTTGCCTCTCAAGCAGTGCTAAATTTATAGTCTTCAGCCAGACTTCCCAAACACAAACTACTAATCAAAAGTATCAAACACCAGGATTACCTTGTCTTCATTTCTTTTCAAGTAATAATGGTTCATACACAAAAATTGATCATTCAAGGTAACAAATGTTAGATCCTAAGTTTTGATTATAACAAAAGTCACTTATGTACAAATCATGTTTTTATAATTTTAAGAAATGTTTACAAAGTTATCAAATGCATATAACAATGTTCTATGGTGTTTGCTGTCAAAATGAATTGGTGTGCTCGAGCATGGGTCTAGCACTCGAGCATGGAACCATTCTGTGCTCGAGCAGGTGTGAGTGATAGCTAGAAAGTGTTTGCCCGAGAAGCATGCTACTGTCATCTTTACTGATTCACTCGAGCACTGGAGATAGCACTCGAGCAGAGGAGCCTTTCTCACTCGACCACATGCGAGTGAGAGCCTGCGAGTGCTTGGCCGAGAGCAAGTTTTGTCATTCTTCCTTATGCACTCGAGCAGAGAATTGAATACTCGAGCATGAAGTTGTTTTGTACTCGAGCACTAGCGAGTGAGGAACTGCGAGTGCTTGGCCGAGAGTCATGAAGATCACAGAAGCACGAGTGTGCTCGAGTAAGGTTGTATATGCTCGAGTGACACATTAGCACTCACGAGTGAGAAATCTATCTCTCTCAATTTCTGATGCAAGTGCTGATAATAAGGGTATATTACTTGAGAATATTCGTCTCACTCGAGCAGGAGTATGTGTGCTTGAGTGAGGGCAAACATCACCTGCAAGTACAAAAACTCACTCTTGCTAAAATGGTATGCGAGTGCTGTCCAGAGAAGAGTCTCTCAGTGTAAAATGCAAGGCCACTCGAGCAGAAGAAGTTGTGCTCGAGTAAGGCCCCACATCACTCGCGAGTGAGAATTTTGTCTCTCTGAAATCCTATGCGAGCACAGACTTAAAACTAAAGATCAAGGAGTAAAATTACGATATCACTCGAGTGAGCCCATCCATGCTCGAGTGATACTCTGCCAGAAAACCAAATGCACCAAGTCTCACAGCATTCAATCCGAATATGTTTTAAGGTTATTTATTTATCTTATCATCACTTATTATTATTATTTAATATCATTTTGAATATTTTATCAGTGTGATAAAGGAGGATGAACGTTGAAATAAACAGACATGAAGCAAGTCAAATAACGGCAGACAACATCACGACAAGCACACACCTACTACATCCAAAGTTTTCAAACATGCGCATGCCGTTCCACAGTAACATGCCCCGCTCTACAATGATCGTTATTCAAATGGGCAAAAACTGAACATCTATAAATACAGAGTTTCAGAGAGATCGATAAGAACAATGAAGCACAAGAATTCATAAGCATATACACGAGTCTCTGTTGTTCATAATTTTCTCTGTATACATATTAATCTTCAGTGTTCATTTATTTGCTCTGTAAGAGAGAGTCTTCATTCAATTCAAATTCTATATTCAATTGATCTCAAGGTATTGGGACCTTGAGAGGGTAGATTTCCTTACGAGAGAAGCTGTTGAGAGAATTCCTAGTTAAACCTTTCACTCATAAGACTTATAAGATACAAGTAGTAGAGAACGTTGCTGCTTGTAAGACTTACAGTGGTGTAAGCAGGAGAGAACGTTGCTGCTCATAAGTCTTGTATACATAAGCAAGTGGGAAAGGTCATAGGTTGTTTTTCTACACTTAAGACTTGTCGTAAGGGGGAGTGAAATTTCTTAGTGAGAGAATATTTCTGCTCGTAGTCCTTTCAAGGACAATTGTTGTTTTGTGGCGTTCTAAGAGCCCATTGAATCTTGGAAGAATAGTGAAAATCTCAGTAGGCCTTGATCTCTGAGGACTGGACGTAGGCCTGGTTGTTAGGCCGAACCAATATAACTCTCTGTGTTCTAATCTTCTTAACTCTACTCTATCTACTCTATTTTTCATATCACCACATCAAGCGAAAAATTTATAACGTCACCCAATTCACCCCCTTCTTGGGTGAAGCTTGCCTCTTTCAACTAATTGTACTTCTTCAATCATAGACAATTTTAGAGTACAATTATTTACAAAATTTAAATAAAGCACAACATGCATATATTTGCGAACAGATTTAGGAGCTTCCAAAATTTTAGAGCATCCCACAAAATCCACTTGACTCTCATCAGTAAGAGTCAACACTTCAACCTGAGAAACATGAACAACAACTTTTGGAATATCCATATTAGTTTCAACATAAAAGTCACAAAGATTAGGCTCCATAGTCAGAACCTCAATTGAACATCCACTGTTCTCTCCAAAAGTGATTTCAAGTTCCTTATCACATTCCACAAGAGCTAAAGTTTCATTCAATTCTACCTCCTCAACTTCCTCAAAAAATTCATCATCAACACAAGAAGTGGTCATCATGCTTGAAGAATTATCTTGCCTAAGAGTTTCAAGCGATGAAACAATTTGACTCACATATATTTCAATAGTTTGGACACTTGACTCAATTGTAGTGGCAATTTCCTTTTGCTATCTACTAAATCTCTCTGTTGATTCTGCAAACTCCTCACATATTCTTTCTAAATCAGACTTTTCCTTATACTCAAGAGTTTGTTCTTCAATATATGGATAAGAGTAGAAAGGAGGATTAAGATAATACTTGACATATGGATCCAAACACTCTTGTTGCTCCAAAAATCCACCAGGATAAAAGGAATGATCAAAACAAGTTTGGTTAATATTGAAATCATCTCTCACATAATGACTGGTATTACTATAAGGGCAAAGCTCGTAAGAATGACACTGTCCACAATAAGCACAAGAAAAATAGTTATAAGGAGAAGAATTTTCAGTACAACCAACATTTATATTTTCTTGTCTCATTCCATCCACATGCATTCCAAAAAAAGAACAAAGATATGACAATTTATCACTGAGTAAACCAAATGAATGTTGTGAATAATCCATTTTTTTAATTCTTTTTTTAATTTTTTTCTGATAATTTGTTACATGAAGACTAAATTAGTATTAAAATTACTTGGTATTGATATGAATGACAACAATCCTTGACAACAACGCCAAAAACTTGTTAAGAGTGTAAATGGTTTATTAGAAAGTGCAAGTGTACACTGTCATCAACAAGTAATATAGAAGTGAGTAGAGTATCGTTCCCTCGAGGATTGATCACTAAGGACCAAAATGAGTAATTTTAACTCTACTTAGTCAATTGATTAGTTGGTGATTAAGAGTACGACATAAAAGATAAGTAAATATGAATGCAAATGATATCAAACAACTATTGAGAAAAAGCCCTAGGGGTCAGATTTCACTTAACAAATTCCAGATTGAATCACTTATCTATTCTAGCCCAATTTATTCCACATGATTGATAGTCGAGTTTCCCTAATTTAATTACTAGCCTCTTCCAAGGTCAACCAATTCTATAATTAATTGCTAATCCAATATATTCCTATATGAATTTAAGCAATTAATTATGCATTAAGATTTATGGAACTCAGTAAGACTACACAACTCATATGAATATATTCCTATTTCATATGCAAGTCATGGTTTTAATTATAGAATCTACACACATGCATCTCTTTCCGGTGTCAACATGCATATTGAAATCATTCAAAAGGTGGGCAATCAATCAAAAGCATTAAGAACAATAATTAAAACACAATCATGAAGGAAACATTAAAATTAGATTTAATAAGTTAAGATTCAATCCGTTATTAGTAAGCTACTAGGAAAATGGAAATTTAGACCATCATGAAATTAAAAATAAAACCAAAATAAATTGACATTATATAAAACTAAAATGAAATCCTCATAAATACTACATAAAACTTGAATATTAAAGTCTGTAAATATAAATATACGACCAAAAGATGCATGAAAAATGGAGAAATCTAGCAGTCCATTTAGGAGGTAAAACCTTCCATGTAGGCGGCATACAAAAAGTAATACAATCCCAAGCCTTCCATATAGAAGGCATGCAAGAAGAAATAGAAGGGAGGAAAGTAATGGATATGAAATAGTTGTAAGTGTAATGCCCCAGTTTTTGATTAAGGGATAATGATAATTATTGAGGATAATTATCGGATTAAAGTGGAATTAATGTATATTGGTGATAATATTAATTTATATGTCATAATTGATGGAAAATTTAAAGAATGGAATTATTGCCTTTAAGTTGGTGATTAATGGAGAAATTAATTACTAACTAAGGAAAAATGAGATATGTAGCCAATAGGTTAATGGAATTGGTTAGTATAACTAAGTGGAGGATTAATTAGGAGGAGATTGTATGAGGGAGTGACAAGTGGCAAGCTTACTTGATGGTGGAGTGTTTGGAGAAGTCAAGGGCATGGTGCAATGATTTCTCTCTCTCCCTTTTCCCTTGCATTCAGCTGAATGGAATATGGGAGTCAAAGAATGATTATTCCTTCTCCCTCCATACACTCAATCTCTCATTGTCTCTCTCTCTCTCACCCTCTCTCTTATGTGTATGGGGCAAAGGATGGGCAGAATTTCTGCCTTCATTCCCATCATTTCATCACTCTTCATCTCTCCTCTCCCTCTCTCATGTGTGCTTCCATGGCTACCCAAGAAGGAGGAAGAACTTGGTGAAATAGGTGAGCCATTTGACCCTTCTAATGACCTCTAATGGAAAAACACCCTTCTTCAATCTTGTTCCTTGTGTTGAGAGCTTCAATTCTATGGTTTTAGATTTTCCATTGGTGATTATTTGAGCTCTCAAGGAAATAGAGAGTTTGGAGAATCAAAGAACTCCTCAGAGAAAGTTAAAGAGGTGAGTGAGTTGAGTATTTTGATATAAGTTTTGTGGTCATTTGATTAAGTTGGAATTTTTGGGAATTTAACCCTATTTTCGAAAATTAGGGTCTTATGGTGTTTGAGTTGTTGTTGTCATAGATATGGTGTTTTGAGATGTATCTTGGATAGATAGAAGTTAATTGGAAACTTGGATTGAAAAGTTGCAAGTTTGGTCAGTGAAAAACTCTGTGCTGGCAGTGGTCTTGCATGGACGTTTTAAAATAGTAAATCGTGTTGGAAAATTATGAAACTTTCCAGTCTTAAATTTCACATCTCAAGCGTCAAAATGGACCCATATTTTGTGTCATTTCATTTAGTATTCTGGGAGATATGACTGTCCAAAGTTTAATGTTAAATCTGGGAACAATTCTGGAATAGTGTGGAATTTTCTTGAAATCTGTATTTTTGTGGTGATTTTCAGTAATGACCCATATTTTTCCTATGAAGGGGACTTAAATAAATTTCATCTGGCTTTAGAATCACCTCATTTCAATTTTTCTAGAATTAGTTATGAATTTTTGAAGTTGCCTTGGCTGCAGCACAAAAGTTTCTGTGCATGTTTTGGCCACAGCCAGAAATTCTTGGCTGTAGCCAGAAACCTTTTGTGCGTGTTTTGGCTGCAGCCAGAGGATTCTTGGCTGCAGCCAACCCCCTGTTTTCAGCACCTTGGGATTTTGAAAAGTGGTTTTCAACCCGGTGTCTCCCAATCCTTTAGGGCCTTTATTAGAGCCAATTGTAGCTTCTTAAGGGTCATTATTGATAACCAAAACTAAGTGTTTTGAAGTCATTTGAGTAAGTATTAACCTATCGTCCTTAATGACTTTAGGATTTGATATCTGCCCAGAGTATAGAAGGCATACGCCTAAGCAAGAACAGAAAGACAAAGGTAGTAACACTTTATCCTATATCATGTGTATTGCATTGCTTGTTTGCATTAGTCATTGAATGCAGTGAAAGTGAAGAGGACGTGGTGAAAGCCCAGACTCGATTACAGTGAAAGTGAAGGGGACGTGGCGGAAGCCCGACCTCGTATATAGTGAAGGGAACGTGGCGAAAGCTCGGTCTCGAATATTGATTGCTGCATTGTGATATATGTGACTTGCTTTGTATATATGCATCATATAAATAAACTGTTGCTACTGGGATTCTCTAGAATCTCATTCTTTCCAAATAAAATTTTTAGACAGGGCAAGTGGATCACAAATTAAGCAAGTGGCAAAGGACGATTAGGACTGCCAGCGGTAGTCTTAGCTATATATTTTGGTTTTATATTGAACTGGTTATCATTTTGGATAAATGTATACATATTGAATAGAATTGTAGTGGTATAGTTTTGTGTAATCCTCGGTATGGATACTGAGATGGGCAATGATGCCCTGTATAAACCTTTGGATTAATGTTATTATCCCGGGTGAACGTCGGGAATTGTGCTTACTCTGATATTGTATATGTAACAGACCAAACAGGCCATTTGTTTTAATGAATGAAATGAATAGAGATCCATTTGTACAGGTGTTTTAAAAAGTTTTTAATTGTCCTGGATTTCTTATTCGATAATTAAATGTGCTTAAACACTAATCCCGGCCTGATTATCGAAGGGGGCTATAGTAAGGAAAGAAGATAGGAGAGTAATGGATATGAATTGGTGTGTCAAATGTGAAGGAAAGGGTGACTATATATAGGGAAGAATGGACTAGAGTAGATAAAGTGGTAGATAAAATAGTAGATAGAATGTGGTAGATGAAGTAGTAGATGAAAAGAAAGATGATGTGGTAGATGAAATATGGTAGATAAAATGTGGTAGATGAAGTGGTAGATGAAAAAGAAAATGAAGTGGTAGATGAAATAGTAGAAGAAAAGGAAGATGAAGTGGTAGATGAAATGGTTGGTGGAATGGTAGATGATTCCCGCTCTCAACTTCCAAGCAAAATTCGAAACCCTTGAAGATAGAACTGGATTTTGGTCTCAACATAAAAGTTGTAGAACTCTTTCTTAGCTTTTTATCTATATAAAAAATATCCTAATCCTACATCTAGAGCTCCAGATATTGCCTAAAAACTGAAAGAGGGTCTAATTTTGAATTTTTCAAGAAATTCTATTTTATGCCAAAATCATTATTTATTTATTAATTACACCCAAATTTATTAAATTGAACTCAAATAACATTCACAAAATCATCATATAAGGGAAAATTAATATGCAAATATTTTACTTATCACCAAAGAAGAGTAACCAAAGAATCACAATAAAAAGGCAGCAAGCATGTTTAAGAGATGAACCAGTAATCAATAGAAAACACCAAACAACAAGCATAATCGCTAACCACACCAAAATACCAAACTCTCACAAGCCAAAGGAAAATACTAGTTTCAGGGTAAGGAGAACAAGAAACTCACACCTAGAAACGTGAAACTAGAGCGTGATAACCTCTAGAAGTAGGTTGGGTGAAATAGACCACGAAAATAAGAACAACGCCGATGAACAGTATCAGATGAACAACAAATGATGAACAGGATGAACAATTTTAGAGAGCCCTAGGCTTTGATACCATGACAAAGTATTTGATGAGAAATGTTTCTGATTGATATCATTTACAAGACTTACATAAGTATTTATAGAGAAAGCTTATTAAATGTCCTCAACTACTATCCACCAACTACTATCTACCACCACCTACTATCTACCTACTATTATCTACCACCAACTACTTATTAATTACATCATTTAATACTAACAAGGGTATCTCTTAAAGGCTAAGACAGTCAATCAACATGAGAGGATGAAAGGGAAGATCAAGTAGGATCCAAGCAAAAATCATTGAGATAATGGCCAAAAAGTACACAACGTAGGGTCGATTTTCAAGGCCCCTTGTTTGTCTTCATCCAGTTTGAACTTACCTATAAAAAGTTATTCTCAATGTTAATGAGATATATGGAACTGCATTAGCATTCTCACTGCTACAAATTTGGGCATATATAACACTTAATATATAACGGTCACAATAAATAAACGTCATGTATGTTGAGGCAAAGGTCACTCAAGAATCTATAACATTTAAAAATAATGGTTAATTATGAGAACCTTCATGTATTACGAGGCAGAATTCACCAAAACACAAAAATAACGGTTGTAGTTAATAACCTTCATTTATTTATTAACAAAAATGATGGTTTGATAAACCCATATCGTGTGAGTTCTCATAAAAACTAGGTTTTAAAATGTAACGCAGTAGCTCAACCTAGGTCTTTCTTGTGATGAGATTAATTTAAAGTTTCTAAATTGTTAAGTAATAAATACCATAAAGTTTTTAGAAATTGTTTACAAGACAAATGAAATAATCTAATCTAATTTATTATTTTTGTATTTTTCAATTTTTAAGATAAAGAAGCAAACAGAATCGAAATTAACAACAACAACATGAAAAATTCAATAAATTAATATAATGATGAAGTTAAGTTGAGGTTTTAGTCTTCCTTGCTTGCTAATAATAGGAATTCAATAATATGAGTTAAAAGGATGGACCTAAGCTACCACTAGATCCATACTTGCAGTACTCATTTAATTTATTCTACCGACGCAATTAAATGAGTACTACCATTCAACACAACAAATCTAACTCAAGAAGAAGAATAATTAACTTCCAATTCTAAATTGTAATTACCATTACAAAAATGCAAAGCATTCAGTTCAGTCATTTAAAATCTACTCAATAGAGTCAGAATAAACAACTCAACCTACTCCTAATATGAATTATACAAAGCTTAATTAGTCAACTCCTAGCTCAACCACTAAGTTTATTCACTTTGCATAGAACAATCTAACTCGCAACCACATACTTAACAAAGCCATATAAGTATGAACTAGAAGGAGATTTTAAAAGAATTCCATTCAAATTTAGAAGCTCAAAGTATTACCCAACTCAAGGAAATTTCTGAGACTTAGCTACTCATGGAGAAGGAAGATGAAGCTTGAAGAATGAAGAAGAAATCAGCCATGGAAATGCAGTGGCTAAAGCAAGTTTTCTCAATCTCCTTCCTTCTAATTCATTCAGTTTTACCTACTTTGGTTTAGTAGATTGCTTCCTCCTAAATATCCTTTTGGTGCAGCCTTTCAATACTCTATTTCATCACTGGTGGAAAAATCACTTTTAGACTAGGTAAAACTGGCTTGTTAGACCGGTTCTAGATGAGGTCTTGATATAGCTGGTCTAAAAAGTCTGTTACATTTTAGACCGGTTAAGCAACTGGTCTTAAAAATCACTTTTTAGACTGGTTGGTTTAAGACCAGGTCTCAAAAAGCTAACTTTTTAGATCGGTTGTGATTATCACTAGTCTTAAAATCATAACAACCAGTTTAAAAAGTCTAAAATAATCACAACCGATCTAAAAAGTATGACTTTTTAGACCTTATATTTCATAAAACCGATCTTAAAAGTTATTTTTCGTGTTTTTAATGAATAACGAATCAATAGCGATAGTGCAATATATATATTATACATATAGATGGTCTGAGTTTCTGTGGTTGTTGATGAAATAGTCCAATAGAAGTAACGTAGGTTGTTTGTTTGCCTATTTTCTGTAGAGCTGTGTTTATTTCAAGACCAACAGATGATGAGACGTTAAACAATATCATTGATCAGATGCTTATGTTGATGATAATGCTTCACCATGAAAACTCTGGAAACACCCTTTATAGTACTCCGCCACGTCTGCAATAACTAGTACATAATTAGTTAATGTGAGCTCATACAAAAATTATTCTCAAGAATAGATAGATAATCAAAAAAATTAAATTGAGGGAACAATACAGGTAATAGGAGCAGACCTTCTTAAGAGTGCTGAAGAAGGATCTATTTTTGATATCCTTGGCCCTAAGGCAGGCATAAGCAATGCCAAGCTGGCGGAGCAAAGCGGAGCGGTGAGTGGTGGCGGGAGGAAGAAGCAACCACCTCTTGACTAAAGTAGAGCCTGAATGGGAAGGGTTGCGGTAGTGAGATTGGACGATGGAGCATCAGTGCTTAGATTTGATTTTGGGGGAAGAGGAATCAAGGTGAGAAAATTTCTAGAAAAGCTAGTCGGAAGATTTCTTGGCGACATGTTAAATGGCAGGGGAGGTAGCAACTGCAAGAGGAGGATCAACCATTACGAAGGAGGAGGAGGGAGGGGTATAGTGGTGGTGGATATAAAAGCAAGGGAAGAAGAAAGGGTTATAAGAAAGAGGATTCAAAGAGTGCGAGATTCAATTTATTAGGCATGATAATGAAAGGGTTATGTTCTGAGAAAGAGATAAATTTGGGGCAAATCTTGTAGACCGATTATAATCAAAACAAGGTCTAAAAAGTTCATCTTTTAGACCCGTTACTTGAAACATCAGGTCTTAAAAGAAAAAAAAATTATTTCTTAATTCTGCATCTTTTAGACCGGTTATAAGAAACAACTAGTCTAAAATGTTTTATCTTTTAGACTGGTTATTAGTGATAACCGGTATAAAAAGTTTCAAAATTTTTTAATCTTTAACTATTTTTATCTTTTTAGACCGGTTGTTTGAATAACCAATCTAAATAATATCTTTTAGACTGCATATTTTAAAAACTGGTCTCAAAAGTTCTTTATAATTCCAAAATTGCCACTGATCATACTTTTTAGACCTTATTCGCAATAACTTATCTAAATGTTACTAAGAGGGCTATTTTGTACTAATGTATCTAGCAATATTTTAATCCATCGAATAAGTCTTAAAAAATAAAAATTCTAGTAGCTACTCTTTTCTCTTTTAATTCATTTGGTCTACTTTCTCTTTCTCCATTCTCCAAATAGCCACCGCTTCCACCTCTTTCCCTTTCTCTCTTCAATTGCTGCACCACAAAATCATTTCTAACCGCCACTTGCACACAATGGTCCTCACTTCCTCTTGCTTCTTTAATTCTCTTTAGGTTAAAAAGTAAGTTGATATATGTTTGGATAAGGGGTGAAAATTTATTTTAGGATTAGGCACAAAATTGTAAGCATGAAGCAAGGCCCTTACTCATTTAATCTCTTCTTAGAAACAATGTGAAAATAAATTCTGCACTTGTAAAGTTTCACTTTTGCCCTTCATTAAGCTCTAAAATGACATCTTTGACCTTGACTACTTGACAAAAGTTGTGCCACATCATCACCACAAAATTAGATTCACAAAGGTAATATCTTTTGCTCACAATTAAGGAATAATGGGAACAACAAATATTAATTAAAAATAAAACAATTTAACCATTATAATTCCTAAATCACCCTATCACTTAAATCTCACATTAACATTTAATTATGCCCAAAATATTCAATCAAGCGCCACAAAAACCTAAGATTAAGCTAAAAATAAATAAATAGTGAGCTCTATATTATGGTTCCTTTGAAATAACTATCATGTAACACTTACAAATGATTCATCTTCCAACCTCTTATATCAATAAAGACAAAACAAAATGGTCTTGAAAAACAATTGCCATTTAACACTTTCATAACCCTTCGTAACATCCGTTATACCCTATTTAAACTTACATATTCTTTGTGATTCTTACTACTTTTCTTTATCAGCCTCCTCCTTCTTTCCTTCCTCATATTAAGATCCCAGGGAGCTCCTTTGCCACTGCCGCCCGCTGCTCCACTACCTCCTCCTCCTCCTTCACCTCCTCCTAAAATGGAGGCTCTAATGTAGGTGTTGTCAAGCCTTGACGCAACACAAGATGTCTTGCAGCGTACACCAACAAGCTAAATAGAAAGTTGAACCTCATACTTTATCACAATGATGTTGAGTATAACTTATAGTCAAACCCTTCATCTCCTTTCTCCGATGATGAGATGAGGAGAAGGATGAAGACGACGGGGTGACAGTGGATGTGATGATTGAATACCACTATTTAAAATATAAAAGAATTGTGAACAAAAAAACTTAATAATTGACGGTTATTAATTAAAATCCATAAAGTGTTTTGATAACACCTGCAACACCCTAATTTCTAAACTGTATTTAAATTATTATTCAAGTACACTACCATGGCAATAAAGAATTAAAACTCAAACAACAAAGATTACCATGGTAGAAAGTTTAATAGCCAACTAGAAAACATTTATCCAACCAATGAAACTTACTATAGTAGATAAGAATATTCCATGATACGATAGTTTTAATAGCAGCTTGAAAAGCAAATCAGAACAATTTAATAAACTATTTCCAAAAACAGCAAAAGTAAGTACTAGGGATCTTTGGCAAACAATTGGGCTGTGGGCATTTGATAGAACTCTTAAATCATAATTAAATAGTTCCTAGGTCATGACATTACATATGTAAATAGGTATGACAGATGATGACATATGCAAGTAAGAGGAACCTTAATGAGAGCCTACTATTAGGCTCACCCTCTTACTAACTTCCCTACAACCTTACTCAAATCTCATCTAAAAAATGTAAATGTAGCAACCATAAGATCTAAGGATCTCAGGAACCATTGGTTATTCAGAAATATACATTCAAACCAAGATCGAGAACATACAGTTCTAAAATTAAGTTTTATTCACATTTATTTATTTTTATTATTCTTTGCATGAAACCTTTCACAAACTAGTTCTTGATTATGTTACCAAAACCCCCTCCCAAAAAGGTTCCAAAATGATTAAACATCGTAACTCATTTTTCCAAATATTGTTCATAGGAAATTTCACAAAAACATGTCTCAACCTTGTCACAAAAATAATTATACAAAAGCTTTATCATATTCAAATCATAAATCACATATATAACATATGCCAAGCATATGATTGATGCAAAGGCCATCCTTATTACCCCTGACCAGCCTTATAACCACAGATTGTAGCCATAGGCTAACATATAGTTTAACAGAAACTCATCCATTTAACTGGATTGTCCCAACCTTACCAGTTCTTGAGATGTACCTAGCCAAAGGTGTAGAGCTCATATCCGGATTATGGCTTCCCTCCTTAAAAGAATAAAACTAATGAGGTGTCTCATGTCTTATAGCTCTAATGCAATCTTGGCCAAAGGAATACACGGAAGAAGGGGGCTTGAAAGTGCCATCAACTATGCACCGAGTGATGGCATATCATGTGGTATTTACTTAGACAACATCTCCCCTTACAACTCTATAACCATCCATGTGCATCAAGTACAAACTGTAACATTCCAAATTTTAGTCCCAAAAATTTCTTGCACTTTGTGGCATTAAAAGGAATAAAAATGGTGGATTATGGTGCATATAGAATGGCAAACATTTCAATTAGTGGCCACACGCAACATGATTATGTTTAGAACATAAATTGTAAACATGTGAATTTGCTGCCAGTGAGTTTCCTTGTGTAGCAGTCTTATTGTGTGACATTTTTAAATAGGAAAATGATATCCAATGCCTATGAAATTTACTAAAATGAAAGTAGACTTATCAAGCTTTAATTTGATAGGTACATATAAGCCATTTTGAGCTGTACACAAAGAGTTATGAATTTTTGAAGTTGGCCTGGTGAAATTGGTAAGCTTATGTAACAGCATCCAAAAATGGAAATTCTGGGAATTATGAGCTTCCAGTTCTCTAAAGGCTATATTTTTCCTTGAAAATAGACTTAATAAGGGTTACATGGCCTTTGGAACCATACCAATTGGGCATTTGTATAATTAGATCTAAATTTTCAAAGTTTGATGAAAATTCTATCAATTTTTATCAATGTGCAAAAATCACAAAAATGTATGGGTAAAGAAGTCATTTGGCTAATGAAATCAAAAGCCAATATTTTTCCCTTTTCTTTCTGTACCAGACGTCCAACATGTGGGAGCAAGAAGGAAATAAATGTTAAGATAATTATGCCGAAAGATGGCGTATTTTTAGCCAAGTAAATGTGGTGGAAAAAGTCAAAAATCTCATGCTAAGTTGCAATCAAGTATTATTCAATTAAGCAGGTGATATTTTTGAAAAGATCATTATCCTTTATCAAGACCACTTGACATCCAAAAGAGAGAAAGTAGGGGAAATAAATACTTGTTCACACCAAAAGCAAAAGGAGACTATTTGACCAAGAATAAAAGAGATGATGACTTTTGTCAAATATCTCATGCTAATTGGCATCATTAATTGGAATTCTTTAAGGAGGAAAATTGAGATATTTCAAGAGCACATTTATCTCTTCTTAGGTCCATATTTCATGAGTTAAAGAGGGAAAGAAAAAGATGATGTTAAAAGTCAACAAGTACAACTACGCAATATGTGAGGAGGAGATAAATTGTGATATTTCAAGAGGCTAATTAGCTCTCCCAAAGAGCCATATTTTCATATGACATGTGAAAGGAAAGAGAAAGTGAATATGTGAACATGAAGGCACCCTTTAAGAAGCACTTTTTGGCCAACCCTTTATGGCCAAATAAAAGATTATAATGAAAAGCAAATAGCATGTGTTTTATAGCAATTAAATGATATATTGTGAGGAGGTGATAGAGGATATTTTATAAGGCCTCTTTATCTCTTTCTTTAGGCCATTTTCATGCCAACAACATTAGCCGAGGAGAGAGAGAGGTTGAACAAATGTAAAGAACAAGGGAGCTCAAATATTCAAGAGGCAAACAAGATGAGCTCAAGGGGATTTACCACTTGTTCTTGCCTTCTACTTCATGATAACTCTCTCTAATATCTATCCCTTCTTCAAATATTCATGAAGCAAGCTCAAATTCAAGAGGATGAGAGAGAGAGTCCCACGGTTTGAAGGGGCTAGAGAGAGAAACTCAAGAGGTAAGCTCAAGAACCTAGTTCCTTTTGTTGATTCTTGGTTGTTGTTAGTAGTTGTTGTTACTTTGTGCTTGTTTTGGCTTAGTTTTCATGGTTGAGATGCACAAACCCTAAGAGGAGATGCTGCCCAAATCTTGATTAATTATGTGCAAGAGGTGTTTAATGGGTTAAGCATGTGATTAGAGGTGTAAAGGAGTTCATTTATGGATTAAAATCAAGAGAATACATTTTCCCTAAAATTTTCTAGATTTGGTCCAGGGGCATTTTCATCCTATTGGAGTTGGAATTTCATGGATTTGATGATTCTATTATATTTAGAATGGAAAATTGTGTATGGAACATGTGACATATGAAGTGTAAAGGCTTTAGGGTGTGAAATGAAAATTTTACCACTAAAATCCTCATATAGGGGCTGCCAATGGTATAATGGTAATTTAGGCATGACTTTGACAAAACTAAGGTAAAAAATGGATTCCTAGGGTGAAATGGTTAGAAATAGGCTGGGTCATAACTTTTGGGAAAGTACAATTAGACCGAGTTCATAAGGGTGTTTTAGTAATTTTCCAGTTTTAAACAAAGATAACCAACACAATGCGTTTAAAATAATACATGAATGAGTAATAACTCATTTATTGTAAAATTGGAATTTTAGGACTTGGCAGTAGCCTGAGCTGGATAGAGGATATTGAACTAACAATGGATTAGGGAAGGGTAATTAAGGTAGTGAACTTACTTCTCCTGCATGTGTTTGATATTTTTGCTTGTGTATTGATGCATGTGATTGCTTTGCTTGATTATGTGAAACATACATGAATGATTGAAGCTCATTTCTATTTATGCTTTGGCCATGGGTATGTTGTTTGAAACATTAAGCATGCAGATATGTCATTATGATAGCATGAGTTTATGTAAGGCAAGCATGTCATGCTTTAAGAACTGTTCTTACATACATGTTGGTATTGTTTTCTACTGAGATTCCCCCAATCACTCTTTTCATAAATGTATAAAGTTTTTAGTAGCAGATAGCGGCTCAAAGGGGCTGGAGCGTAATTACCGGCAACTGAAGGTAATGGTGCTGATCAAACTATCTGCAGGAATATATTACTTTAAAGGTCTATAAGCATTAAGTACAATCCCTATGGGGAATTCTTGTATTGTAATCATGTACTATATATCAATATATCTATGCTAGTTCTGTATGCCTACAGAACTACGCGTTACCGCTCTGATGGATATTGAAATATTAAGAGGTATGTATGTAAGACAGGGTCTTACACAAACAATCACAATTGTGGCATGTATATACAATTTCCACATCATGAGTATGGTTCTAAACAGGATTTATGAAATAATACATCCTTTCAATCATCATTAAGATAACAAATAGCATCATCAAAAACATATTGCGTCATTTTCAAATCATTTATAACAAATGATATTCCCATCGTAACATACAAGCATGCACTAATAGTTTCCAATCTTATCAATATAAGTTTTTGGTTAGATATACAATTCCAAATCAAGCCCTCCTTAGGCACAACAATCTCAAAATAGTTTAATATATATATATATAGTTGACAAGTACATAAAAGAATAACCAAGTTTACCTCTACTCCAAGCTTATTTTAACCAAGACTTGATTGCTTCCAATTTGCCAACATCAACTAATTTAAACTTCAATATACACCATTATTATACAATTCCTCATTAATCAAATTGCTAAACAAATAATCCATTTAACTATATAAGCTTAAAGTCTCACAACTCTACCTCTAAATTCCAAATCTCAATTATAATGTCCAATTCCCCTTTTTCCAATATCAAATCTCATCATTTCTAAATTCCAGTAACTCATTTGAACCAAAAATTAACCTACAATAATTCAAATTGATCAAAATCCTCAATTTCTCTAATTTAAAGTTAAAAAAAATACCCATTTTCATTTTACAAGCTTTAACAACATTATAAGCCAATTAAACATTGATTCTACTTCCACTAAACATAACCCAACTATTAAACTCAAGTTTAATCAATAAAACTACCATCTCTAATAATAACATTTCTCTAACGTTCAAATCCTAACTCTAAATCTCTCAAATAATGTAATAGAAAAATTATAAACCGATTAAATGTCAATATTCACTCACCTTTATAAGTTTATGGTTCCCATTTGTTGAAAATCAACACTTGCTGCATGCCTTAATCTTCAAACTTGCTTTACACTCCAACAAAATTTATATTTTTAGAAAGCTCTAGATGAGTTGAAAAATATTTGGTAAATAAATTTTGAGGTTGTGAGATTTTATGGGAAAGAAATGAAATTCAAAAATATCATAATCCTCTATTAATAGAGGAGAGGAGCAGCCATACCCATAGAATGAGAAAAGGAAGAAGACGAAGTGGCAGAAGAAGAAAATGAACATCAGGTTTTATTATTGTGTGGGCCCCATGTTTTTTGTAATATCCCAAATTGTGATTAAGGGCTAAATCCTTCCAAAAGTGATGTAATTATTATTAATTAAACACTTTTGAAGAATACGATGTGAATTTTGATTTTAATGTGTTCTGATTGTGCCTAAACTCTATATTTAAGTTCAATGGTGGATTAACATCTAAATTGAGTTAAATAAGAGGGAGGGCGCATGGTTGAGCAATATGAACCATAAACATGTGTTTAGTGATGATTTAGTAGGAATTGCCAGAAAAAGGTGGAAAATGGGTAAAAAGGAAGGTTACCGACCAATTGGTTAGTTACCGAAGAGGAAACCCATTGGTAACTTAAAGATCAATGGTTATGATTGATTATTATGAGATCAAGAAGGTGGAATCGTGTGTGTGCATGTTCAAGTTAGTCCAAGGAAGATGCCTCAAGACTTTGACACTTGGCATCATCTCACACCCTTTTGACAAGTCAAAAATTGCAACTCCCTCTTCCCTCCCATTCATTTAGGTCGGCCAAGAAGCAATTAACGGTCAAAAATCTGATTTCATTTAATCATCTCTCTCTCACCTCAACTCCATTTTAGCCAAGCAACACGAAAAGGAAAGAGAAAGAAGAAGCTCAAGTTTTAGGTGAGAATTTGTCCATGAATGCTCAAATCATTTTCATTAATATTGTTCATAGTTTTGAGGGCTTCATGGCTATAGTTTTAGGTTTTTGAAAGGTGGTGTTTGAGAACTTGAGAAAAATTGAAAGTTGGAGAAACAATAAAGTTACTTTAGGAAGAAGAGGTAAGAATTTAACACATTTTGAGCTAAGTTTTGTAACCATTGATCAAGTTTTGAGAATTTTAAATTTTTGCCCTGATTTTGATATGATTTTGGTTTGGAAGAATTGAATTGTGTGATGTGTTGGAATAGGTGTCATTTTGTGCTTTGGTGCCAATAGAATTGGTTTGGAACCTTAAATAATGGATAGGAATTGCATTGAGTTCTGAGTTGGGTTATTGTGTGACATGTTGTGTTTCTTGTGGAACATGTCAATGTGAGTTGAATTTGGTTATTTTGGTATTTCCAATGGATTCCTTGTGGAAAATTAGTATGCGAATGGTAGATTGTGAATTAGGAACCATTGGAAGCAATTACTCAAAAAACTGAAATTCTGTCTCTTAAAACTATGTACAGGGCAGTCAGGTTGTCTGGACGTTTTGAATAGGTAAATGGTGTCTAAAGATTCTGAAACTTTCCAATTTTAAATTTCACATTCCAAGCTTCAAAATGGACATATATTTTGTGTCATTTCGTTTTGTGAGCTAAGAGTAATGACTGTCCAAAGTTTGGGATTAAAACTAGAATCTGTTTTGGATTAGTAGTGAATTCCGTGTAATTCTGTGATTTTTGTGGTGATTTCTGGTAATGATCCATATTTTTCCTATAAAGAGGACTTAAAGAGATTTCATTAGGCTTTGGGATCACCTCATTTCAATTTTTCTAGAATTAGTTATGATTTTTCAAAGTTTCCTTGGCTGCAACGCAAAACTTTCTGAGCACATTTTGGCCACGGCCAGAAAATTCTTGGTTGCAGCCAAAATACTTCTGTGCTGTTTTTGGCCTCAGCCAGAGAATTCCTGGCTACAGCCAAAACCCTGTTTTCAGCACTTTGTGATTGTGAAAAGTAATTTCCAATCTAGTATTTCCCAATCCTTCTAGATTTTCATTGAGCCTATTATAGTCACTTAAGGAACTCATGTGGTAACCTATTTTAAGTGTTTGAAAATGAGAATTGGGGGGTAGAGAATTAATCCACCATCCTTGATTTTGGTTTATAGGATTTGACATCTACTGTCCTCGTGAGCCCACTGTGCCAGCGAACGTCAGGAAGGAACAAGGTAGTGACTCTTACTTTTATACCATATGTGATGCATTGTATGTGTGAAATATCATTGATTTGTGATAGATTTGAATGCTGCAATGATTATGGATATGTGTAAGCACCGCCATACCAACAGTGCCTGAGTCGCTAACAACGGTTCGAGTAAGGGCTGCGTACCTTCCCGACGGTAAAAGGGGATGAGGATAGGGTATGATATTTGTGATTACTTGGGCCGAAAGGCTATATGTGAGTTGTAAGGCTATTTGTATGCATTGCCACACCAATAGTCCCTGAGTCGCTAACAACCCTTTGGGTTAGGACAGTGTGGCTTCCTGGCGGTAAAAGGGGATGAGGGTGGTGTGATTTATGCTGCTGCTGCTGTATGATGATTTGCTTACATGATGTGTGCTTATGTGTGGTATGAATGATTTGTTACTACTGGGATTCTCTTGAATCTCATTCTTTCCTTTGACTAATATTTCAAACAGGGCAAGTGGTTTCAAGGAAAAGCTATATGATGATTTTCTTACATGTTGTGTGCTTATGTGTGGTATGAATGATTTGTTACAACTAGGAATCTCTTGAATCTCATTCTTTCCTTTGACTAACATTTCAGACAGGGCAAGTGGCTCCAAGGAAAAGCGAACGACCCAGAGCAGTTAGAACCCTATAGGGACATTTGATTCGGCCTTGTTGGTTATTCATTTTGGATAGGGATTGCTGTATGATATTTTTGAGTTGTAAATAGTCTTTGAATACATGGTGGTGTAATCCCCTTATTGGGAACTGAAACCCTGTAGTTCTATATATAAATGAAACCCGGGGGTTGTTAGGGATTAAGTTATGCACTCTGATATGTTAAATGTGATATAACTGCACAGATAATTACATTCGATGTTTGAACTTGAGACCAGGATTGGAAAGAGGTTTTGAAAATTTTGTGAAGCCCCTACTACAAGGAGGAGTTTTAAACGAGTTTTGAATTATCCGATGGTCTCTAATATATTTTATTATGCATTATCGAATATCAATTACGCTAATCAAGGCAGGGGGTTACATTTTAAAAAAAATATTTTTCTTTATCCCTTTTCTTTTATTTTTCTTCTTTATTCCTTCTCTCTGTTTCTTCTTCTTAATTTATATTTAGAAAAATATGATTATTCTCAAACTCATTAAAAATTTGTCAAGATTCGTTTGAAGTCATAATAATTAAGCTTTACTTGCATATTTCATTCAAATAAAGTTCTTATAATATATAAAAATTAAAATAACTTAAATTGAAAAATATTTTAAATGCTTTTATTTAATCCCAACAAACCATATCATATTCTCTTTCTATATTTTGTTTTTAATTATAATATGAGGTTATGAACTTAAAGTTTAACCCCTTTTGAGTAACTCTTCTACAACGAAAATAATTATTTGGTAAGTAATTCTAAGTTTGCCATAAAATAACCTTATTAAGTTCAACTCCATATAATTAAAAATAAACCACCTTTACATTTTGTATTTATTTTATTCTAAACTTCAAGTTACTTTAAAAATTACATCTAATAATATTTAAATATTAAAAATAAAAATTAGAATGTTACAACACCAATATAGTTAACGGTTCTAACTTAATAAACGTAAATTAAAACTTTCCAAACATTTCCACTTCCCCATACTGACTTTGGGTGCCTCCTTGTTATCTAATGATCATCAGGAGAAACAGGCACCATATCCTGGTACAATGATGGGGTTTTTCACATCCCTCCAGATGTCTATTTAAACTCTCCATTGTCATTTGTTTTCCCTACATTTTTTTCATCATCCTCCTTTTTGTTCTCTCAATCGCTGAGGTGAAATGTCGTGTGTAAGACTTACCAAAAAACACTTGGCCTCATCATCCACCTCCTCCTTCTCCTCCTCCACAGCCTCTACCTTCTGCTTCTCTTCCCCAACATTCACCACCGCCTCCTCCGCCTCCATATTTTATGCTTCATCAACTGTCGGTAATGTTGTGGCATGAAAAATAGACTAACCTTGTCATGAGAAGATATTCTAAATACCTCTCCAGTATGAACAGGAAGGACAATCTCATACTTGATGAGTATAGGATTGGCAATGATCTTAACAATGATCTTGGCCACTCCTCTAGTGACGGGTAGCCTGGTGATCTCATCAGTTCATCAAGCTACTTACCACTGTTGTTTTTTTTTCATTTTATCACTTTTTTTAAATACATTATGAAAAAGGAACATATCTAATGATTCTTATAGAAAAAAACTTCATGAAATAAAGTAAATAATGGTTCTTAAGTTGTTCTTTCTAAATGACCGTCATGAATTCAAAAATAAATAACGGCTCTCTTGAAACAACCGTCATATAACTCATGGCACGGGAAAAAGAATAATGGTTTTCATAAATATTTAATTAAATTTTCCTATTTTAATTTTTTTTCTATAATATGGTGGTTAATATATGCAACCATGCATGCATTAAAATTATAAAAGTCAAATACATAATGGTTATTCAAAAAAACTCATCACTTATTAGAATACCACTTCAAATTCCTAACGGTTATTAAAAACCAACCATAACCATTTATAAAATATAATGATATGTAAGTCTAAAGGACACACAGCTTGATAATCCACAAAACTCTCTCTCTATATAAACATTTGAAAAATAAACTTCACTTCTCTACTTCCATTTCAACTTCTTATAAACAACTATAAGCTTTTGGTCTTCTTCAATTAAAATTATGGACAAACACAAGAAAACTTCTGCTTCTTCATCATGGGACAAATTGAAAGATGAACTCCCTCCACTAACAAGCCATGAAGAGCATCCATTACACCTACGAGCTCTATCATATAGTCCAGGTTTACTTACGAGAGTAAGGACGCATGGACCAGTGCTTTAAGGTGTTAGTGCAAGCGTTTCACCCAAGAGGTGGGTGAAATGGGTGATAATAAAATTTTAACCGAAATTGAAATATAATGGAAACTTAAAGCAATTAAAACAAGTTCAAGAGTTAGAGAGATTTCACCAAAGTGTTGACCAGGGATTATTCTATTCAGTCTTAACTATTCTAACCTATGTCCAGTAATTAGATTCTCTCTTAGCTTTTCACTATCACTTCCAAGATTCACTAGGTTCTTGGCACAACAATACAAAGCAAGTTCCTACTCCAAACACTCACTCTCCCTTACACAACATAAGATGATACCCAACTTAAGGTCCCACCACCTCAAGTTATCTCTCAATAAAGTGTATTGAGTTTACAATAATTCTCTCTTAAAGAGTGAATAATATAATCACTAAAGTATAATAATATAGAATGGACAATGAAAAATAGAGCACTTAATGCAAAATGAATATTCATCAGTTTGGTAGTTGCTCCATTTTGAATGCACTCATATTTATAGTTGAAGTGAGTTTAACGACCATTGTGAGCATTCTATTTTTTTGTTACTCACTAAATGCTTCTTTGGACATTCTTTATGTTATTTGGATATAGCTGTTGTAGCAAAGAGAATGTGTTGGTTGAAGTACGGCTTAGCATTTAATGCTTCTGACATAATATCTACTTCTCTTGGAATTCAAATATCTGATGAATAAATTCCTAAAACTTGCTTAAATAGATGTTAATCATAAAAGATAATAATAATAAGCAAGATTATTATTTATAACAAAAGTCCCTTTGATTTCATAGATTTTGGTTTCATGCTCTATTTTTTGGAAATATAAGGTATTCAAATACTCTTCTTACTATCAGGATTAAATGGTTCTTATCTAGTTATTGATTATTTGAATAGTTTCCTCATTATTTAAATAGTGTTTGACATTTTGAACTTTAACTATTTGAATAGTCTGAACTACTATTCGAATAGTTCCTTTTGAAAATAGATAAAGTTATCCTGATACAATAGCTAGCTATTCGAATACTCTTCTAGAATTCGATTAGGAAACAGTAATTTTCAAACTTTAATACTATTTGAATAGTGTCCTCACTATTCGAATAGTCTTTCACTTAGATTTTAGAATTTTTTTTATGATACAATGTATGACTATTTGGATAACCTTGTAAAATTGGATTTGGAAGTAGTTGGTATTAAATACAAATACTATTCGAATAGTTAACTCACTATTCGAATAATCTCAAAGTATATTATCCTGAAAATGCTACTTCTATTTGAATAACTTTGAGATATTGATTTGAAAAGACTATTCAGATAATCAGTTTATTGTTTGAATAGTACTCTTACTATTCAAAAAGTTATCCTATTATTCGGATAACATTTTTATACACTAAGTTTGAAAACACAATGACCATTCGGATAGAGCCTTGGCTATTCGAATATCTTTTCACTTGACTCAGTTTTAGAAAACTTTGTTAGTCATGCTATTTGAATAGTGAAATGACTATTCAAATACTATAGACATTTATGAGTATATCTCTATTCGATGGCTTATGCACTATCATAATAATACTCTGTCTATTTGAATAGTCTAAGAGTTATCATGATAGTTGCTAACTAAAAATAGGCTTTACTATTCGAATAGTTCACAATATTAAATCTCATGAATCAAAAACACATATCCTTATTCGAATAATCCTAAGTTTGTTATCATCAAAACTTCTGAATTAACATTCTCCCCCTTTTTGGTGATGACAAAACTTAGTATTATCAATTAAAATCGTGAGCAATAAAGATCAAAATAAGAACTCATGGATTAAGATAAGATAACTTAAAATTCATAGAAGCTATATTGTTAGATATGATTAGTTTTGATGATGTCAAATATAGATGTGAAATGATAAGAGCAAAAAGTTTATATAATGTCTTTCTTTGACTAACTACTATATTTAATGTTACATATTTTGTAGATTAGTCAAGCAAAGAATGAAGAAGATTGAATTAATGAAAATGAACAAGAGGAAGAAGAAGAAGAGAAATTGAAGATAGTCAAGGAGATGCCTACTTGGATTATGAAGAATTATTATCAAGAGGAAAACAAGAAAAAAGATATTGAAGAATGAAGAACTTGGAAGATCTATCATGAATATCAAGATTCAAGTTGTTAGAAGTGATACTGAAGGTTTCTATGATGATACCGGAGGTTTCTATGATCAAATAATGGTTGGAATAGGTTAATACGAAGCTAAGATGACTTATATGTGAGTTATGGCACTTCTAGGGGAGTTATGCTTGAGCACGAGGTGTTTCACTCGAGCACAGGAAGAACTCACTCGAGCACGGATGAATTCACTCGAGCACGGGATGAACACTTTGTTCTACTCTGTTTTACGTTCAGCTTGAGCGAGGTCTGGTATTGTGGTCATATCTCTCACACCACACATCGGATTGACCCGAAACCTGTGGCATATGAAAGAAGACTCCCAACACGTAAAATGGGAACCAAGATCACATTGAAATAAGATCAAATGAAGGAGATATAAATCGTGGAAAATGAAACTGAAATCACCGTCACGTTTTGACACAGGTTTAGTATTTTGAGCGTAACTTACAAACTACAAAACGGATTGAGACGAGACCAGTGCCAAGTGAAAGTGGACTCAAAGAGCTTTGCATGGATAGGTAATTTGCCTAATTTGAACGTATATTCTAGGAGCTATGACTTCTGGAAGTTGACACTTGTGCAGACTAGCGAAATAGACACTCTTTCGATCATAACATGCAGAATACAAGGAGTTTGGAGCTGATTCTTTTTGCATTGGAATGCATATGGCAAGAGCATTCTTATGATACATCATTAGAATCAAATAAACAAATTTTTTCTAAAGTGGCCCCACATCACCCGCGAGTGTAAAAACTGACTCTCTAAAAAAGTTGTGCGAGTGATGTTCGGAAGCAGCTGAAACGTGAAGAAAATTGCATCACTCGAGCACTAGGATCCATGCTCGAGCATTGGACGATTTCTCACTCGAGCACATGCAAGTTTTGACATGGAAGTGATAACCCGAGAAGAAGCTTGTACATGAAAGCAAGAAATGCAGTCGAGCATGACTGGTTGTGCTCGAGTGATGTCAAGAATTCACTCGAGCAGATGCGAGTGAAGTGCAGTAAGTGTTTGCCCGAGAGGAAGTCAGAACGTGAAAATATCAACTGCACTCAAGTGAGCCATATTGCACTCTAGTGAGGTTATGACAGAAGGAACGTAGAATCACAGAGCCTCACAGTAATCAATCCAAACATGGTTAAATATTATACAATCATTATGTTTTCACTTGTTATTGTTCCTAAACATTAACTAACATATATTTCAAGTGTAAAATAGGAGATTAAATTTTTGGGTTGTATCTTCAAGAACGGAGGTCACGGCGAATATCTTCACTCAACGTGATGAGTCACAGAAGCCAGAAATTCATCTTTTGACCAATGATCCAACATACCCATGACTAATACTTCATCATATTAGTGATTAAGCATTTTATAGTGTGAAACAGGAAATTTAACGGTGAGCTTACAGATTCAAATGAAAGAGTCAAGTGTTGCGGGCGACATCATTACACACCGAATGGCGGCTACCTACCACGACAAGCAACTGACCCACCATGAGAGATTGTCTGGAAACTCAAACATATTCATCCCGCTCCACAATGTTACTATAGCTCAAAATGAATCTTCCTGCTGTTCAACAAAACGCTCCACTTTGCAACGGACTGTAGCTCGTTTTCAAATATGCTCAATGGTCAAAATGACTCCAACAGACGAATGCTCATAACGGTCATCATCTTTATCTACTATAAATGATAAAGCATTCAACATCGATGGGAGATAGAGAAAAACAGAGACAGCGAGCAACTACGAGAAAAATGATAGAAATGTGAATCCTTTGCTTCTACCCAAACACTCTCTGTTTTCTAGTTTCGGTATTACTTATCATTGAGAAAGTGGTTATTTGTATTGTACTTCAGTGAGCATATATATCCACTCTGTAAGAGAGTCTGTAAACAATTTCATCTGTATTTCTGAGTTGATCTCAAGGTAGAGGGACCTTGAGAGGGTTGATTTCCTTACGGGAGAAGCTGTAGAGAGAATTGCTAGTAAGACATTCTGCTCATAAGACTTACAAGGTGCAAGCAGTAGAGAACGTTGCTGCTCATAAGACTTACAGGGGTGTAAGCAGGAGAGAATGTTGCTGCTCGTAAGACTTGCATAAGTAAGCAGGAGAGGAAGATCTTCAAGATTGCTCTGCTCGTAAGACTTGCCGTAAGGGGGAGTATTTCAGTGAGAGATTTGTAATAGGTTTCACAAGTACCCGGTTAAACTTGTGGAATTGTAAAGGCTTTTCTTGTGGCCAGATTAAACAAGAAGATAGTGGATTTGAAAATCTTAGGAGGAGCCTGGGGACTGGACGTAGGCCATCACAAATTGGACCAAATCAGGATAAATAACAGTTTGCATTTTCTCTTCCCTAAGCTCTTATATTTCCAGCATATATTATTTAATCTAACTATTGATTTATAAACCTTCATACTTACCGCTTTCATTAAGATACGAAAAGATTTCTAAAGTTCTTAAGTTTTTATTATACACCCAATTCACCCCCCTCTTAGGTGATAGCCGGTTCTAACATATATCGCAGTGCATTAACACATAATGAAATAAAGCAAAACTTAAATAGTAGCTAGAAACATGACCTTAAATATTTAAGGAACTGAAAGACAACTCAATACTCACTGGAACATGGATTGTGATCAAGTTGACTTCTCCTCCTTTTTGTCATTATCAAAAAGGTTGGGGGAGGAAGAAGAGAAAAGTCAAAAGATGTTGGAGGATCTCTGAGAGGTGCAGGAGGAGGAGTGAAGGTAGAGGTCAAAGGAGGATCAAAGAGAGTATGGAATTGATCAGAAGAAGAAATGATGGAAAAAGGTTCAATGGTAAATGAAGGGGAGGATAGAGGGGTATCTTCAAGGGTATCTTGAAGGCTCGGGGGGGAGGTGTGGGAGAGGTAATTTATGGTGTTTGAGTTGGAGGGGCATTGGGTAAATCAGTATATGTAGGAGCAGCAAGTACAGGGGCCTTAGAGAAAGAAGAACCAGTAATGCATGTTTCCAGGCAGTCAAGTATATGCCTGATTTCACTAATTTGTTGTCAGTAATTAGCTTGGATTTTATATAAAGATTGAAAACTCTCATTGACTCCACCAATTATATCTTAGATTTGACTTTGAATGGCTTTAATCATAAGCCAATTAGATCTCAGGATTTGCTCTACTATTGGTTTAAGAGCATCTTGGATTTGAAGTTGGATAGAGGCACCAAATAGTAAAGGAAGAGGAGATGCAGCCCTGGAAGAGTGATCTTCATCCACCTTAGAGTTCTCAAACTCCACTCTGCCTTTTTAATTAGGCTCCTCTGGCAAATCCAGAGCAATCATATCTTCATTTTTTTTATCTGAGTTTTCCCAAATCTAACAAGCTTTCCTTATTCTCTCTCTAAGTACCAAATATTGTTCATTTTTAGGAACAAGGAGACAAGTTGAGGAAATGGAACTAGGGTTGACTTGTTGGAGATCAATCTATACCTATTAATATCTTGGTAAATGAAGTGTCCTACATTGAGCTTCACTCCAGAAATAAGATAAGCTAGTAGGTTGAAATCTCTGCTTGAGAAGAAACTAAAGTTCTGGAATTTGTTGACAAAAGATCTAGTATAGATATACCAAAGGATCCTCTGTTCATCACTAAGGCACATAGAAGAGAACTTCCTTCTTTTCTTACTGGCTTAGTGATATATAGGATATAATCTTAAGTGAACTCAGGAGCTTCATCAAATTCCTTATCATCATATCGAAGATAAGAGTTGATGATAGAGGGTGACAATTAGATCTTCTACCCCTCACAGTGGTTTCCAATGTTTCTTCAACCAATTCCTTCTTGTTCCCTTTAATTTTGACAGAGTATAGTTGGAATAAAAGGTTCTAACTACAGAGGGGCTATAGGACATATCAACTTGAAGCCACCTCTGGTAGTGTTCCAAGAATCCATACAAGTTAAATCCAAGATTGTCTCTTAAGTAAGGTAGGTCTACATATGCTACAGAGCACATAGGCCGAGAAGAAAAGAGATCCTTATACCTCTTTTTCTTATCTGTCTGAAGAAGAGGTCTTGTGTTGAAGTTAGTAGGAGGTCCAGCTACCTCTTCTTCATTTAAGCTCTTGATGGTTCAGGCACACTCCTTTGAGATTGAGCTTGAGAGTTCTAGCTTGGCCTAGCTTCATTGTTCTGAATCATCCCTTTTATCACACTTCTTACTATTTTATCTAGACTATCACTCTCAGCAGAAGGGTTTCGATATGAGGTGTCTGGATTGTCCTTCTCTTTTGAATTTGTGATAGAAGCTGTAGACTTGGAAACTGACCTTGTTTCCAGTGGCTCTTTGATGACTATCCCCTTAGCCCATGAAGAAACTTTACCAGAACCATCGGCAACCTTTGGTTTGAACTTCTTAGGTGTTTTCTAAGTGGGAGACTTCTTTGAAGATGATTTGGGAGGTGGAGTAACATCGCCTTTCTCGACATTAGCTCTCTTGGTTCTCATTCTAAATCTTCTGGTAAGTGTCGGAGGTTTAAGTTTTATGAGGATTTGAGGGATTTTGATGTTTTAGATGGTGGAATGGTGTTTTTTAGTAGGTTTTGATCACAAGATGAAGGCTGAGATAATGAAAACGACTTGTATATGGAGAGAAAAATAGAGTGGTATTCAAATAATGAGCAAAGAGTGAGTTTAGTTTGTTTACATTTAGACCTATGAGTATTCGAATAGTTTCATGAGTATTCGAATAGTAGGAGTATTATTCAGATAATTATAAACTTATTCGAATAATTAGAGAGTTACTATGTGTACCTATATTTGGATAGTCATGGTAGTATTCGAATAGCCTTGTCTCTAATTACCTCAACTATTCGAATAGTTGGCCGAGTATTTGAATAGTTTATGCTAATTTGTAACTCATTATTCGAATAGAGAGAGTAGTATTCAAATATTATCTTTTGGTTTGTTCACCTATTTTCTTTATTTGAATAGTACACCATTTATTTGGATAGTCCTCTATCTTTTGCTCCTTGGTGTATTTGGATACACTTCCTGCCTATGGAATATCAAGAGTTTATTCTATTCAAATAGGGATTTCACTATTCAAATAGTTAGCTTAAAAATTTAACAGAGATTATTCGAATAGAAGATGCATGAATTGAATACAATTATAAGAAGTAACATTATTCAAATATTTTGTCAAAATTAAATTTGTCACTATTCGGATAGCTTCAGTTGTATTTGAATAGACTTTGAAGTGAATTTTTTAGGATAACCTTTTGCTATTCGAATAATGGATGTACTATTCAAATCTTTCATTTGTAAAAATTGTTTTTGTATTCAGATAGTGACTCTATTATTTGAATAGGTTTTTTATGTTTTGAAAAATCAACCTGCTATTCGAATAATTTGTCCATTATTCAAATAGTCTCTTTGTAAAACTGTTTTTGTATTCGAATAGGAATATGATTATTCAAATAGTATGTTTGTATACTTAGTGAAATTGCTTTTGTTATTTGAATACCATTCCCACTATTCAAATAGTCTTTTTAAAGAAAAGTGAATTAGTATTCAGATAGAACTTCTGGTATTTGAATATACCTTTTTACTTTTGAAAAACAATTGGGTTTATTTGAATAGTCTAGCCTTATTCGAATAGTGTCTTTGACATAGCTTTCTTTTGTATTCAAATAGTGACCACGTTGTTTGAATAGTTGCTAAAACACATATTGAGGCAAAATCACTTGTATTCGAATGGTGCTTATTTTCTTGAAGTTTACTTTCTATAGATAATCTTATAAAACACAAATCTAGAAGCTCCGATCTTAAGTTAGTTACTTTTATCATCAAACCATAATCAAATGAATAAAGAATATGTAAATTTACTCACAATTTATTGGGATTTACCATTCCCAATTCCCTTCTTTTGTAAAGAAATTGATCCTTTGCTAGAGGCTTGGTGAATATGTTAGCCAATTGCAGATGTGTTGGAATAAATACTACTTTCACATCTTTCTTCTAAACGTGATCTCTAATAAAATGATGCCTCATATTAATGTGCTTAGTTCTTGAATGTTGTATTGGATTTTTGGCCAAGCTAATGGTGCTGGTATTGTCACAGTATATGGGAATTTCTTTGAGTTAAATGCAAAGATCCTGTAGTTGCTATTTTAATCATAATACTTGTGCACAGTAGCTTGAAGTTGCAATATATTCAACTTCTGTTGAGGATAACGACATTGTGTTCTATTTCTTACTGGACAAAGAAACAACTGCTCCTCCAAGAAATTGGCATTACATACTTGTACTTTTCCTATCAATCTTGTATTCACCATGATCTGAGTCTGAGTATGCAGTAAGATATTCATTATCTCCCTTAAGATACTATATCCCTAATTCTACTTTGTCAGCAAGGTATCTGAAAATTCTTTTCACCATTTTAGCATGTGATTCCTTAGGACATGATTGGTATTGAGCACATATACCAACACTAAATTGAATATTTGGTCTGCTGGATGTGAGGTAGAGCAATGATCTAATCATCCCTTGCTATTTTGTTATATTGAATTCAGCTCTCTTAACGTCTGCATCTAGTAGAGTAGTTGAACTCATGGGAGATCAGCTCCATTGGCTTGATCCATTCCATACTTTTTTAGGAGTTCTTTGAGATATTTTATTTTGAGATATGAATGTTCCACTCTTTCTTTGTTTGATTTGCATACCCAGAAAGAATGTTAATTCACCTATCATAGACATCTGAAATTCTCCTTTCATAATGTCAAAAAATTCCTTGCACAGAGAATCATTAATGGCTCTAAAGATTATAGCATAGACATATATTTGTACAACTAACATATCATTTTTCTCACATTCAAACATGTGATCAATGAAAAAATTGCTTAGTCTTTCATACCAAGCTCTTGAAGCTTGCTTAAGGCCATAATGAGCTTTCCTTAGTTTATTAACATGATCTAGATTAGAAAAATCTTCAAAACCAGAAGGTTGTTAAACATAAACTTCCTTTATTATATAACCATTAAGGAAACAACTTTTTACATCCATTTGATAGAGTTTAAATCATATGCAAAGGCTAAGAGTACATGTGTAGCTTCCAATCTAGTCACTGGATTATTCATTTCCTTATAATCAATTCCTTCTTCCTAATTATAGCCTTTGATCACCAATCTTGCCTTGTTTCTAACAATGATTATGGATTCATCAAGTCTGTTCTTAAATACTCATTTAGTGCCTATGACTGGATGATCCTTAGGCCTTGGTACTAAGTCCCAAACTTGATTTCTCCTAAATTGATTAAGTTCCTCCTGTAATGCTATAACACAAGCATTATCTGTTAGGGATTCATTAATGCTAAAGGGTTCCAGTTCTAAAATAAATGCTAAAAAACTTACTTCATTAACAATATTGTTTCTAGTTTTTACTCCTTAATCATTACCCATGACGTAGTCTATGGGATGACTTCTATCAAACTTCCAAGCTTTGGCTTGTCCAGAAGAGGATGGTTGACTCTATTTTTCTTTTGGTAAAAACTATTCATGGGGAGATTTTGAAACAGTTTGATTTATTTTACAAGGGAATCAACTTTGGCGAAAACAACATGAATAAATTCTTCAACAATACAAGTTAGTTTATTAAAAACTCTATAAATTTTACTTCCATTAGAATATCCTAAGAAAATGCCTTCATCAGCTTGGGGATCAAATTTTCCTAGCTTATCCTTACCATTATTGTGAATAAAGCACTTATTATATCCAAATATGTGCAGATGAATAAGGTTTGGCTATCTTCCCTTGTAAATCTCATGTGGTGTTTTTCCCAGCTTTGATATAATATAAGCCTTGTTGGAGATGTAGCTTGTAGTACTCATTACATTAGCCCAAAACACTTACGAGACTTCTTTTTCATCAAGCATTGCTCTTGCCATCTTTGAAATCCTATTCTTCCTTTCTACAACACCATTTTGCTGAGTAGTTCTCGATGCTGAGAAGTTGTGATCAATACCATTTGTATTACAGTAGTCTCTCAATGCTTGGTTTTTAAATTCTTCCTTGTGATCTGTTCTAATAGCTGCAATCAACATACCTTTCTCATTTTGCACTTTCTTGGCAAAAAAAATGAATTTACTAAAAGTTTCATCTTTTGACGACAAAAAGATAGTCCTTGTAACTCTCTAGAAATCATCAACAATGACCAAAGTATATAGGTTTCCCCCAAGGTTCTTTACCCTTGTTGGTCTAACTAGATCCATGTGGAGTAGTTGTAATGGTCTTTTTGTTGATATTTCCTTTTTGGTTTTGAAAATTTCAACCAATTCCTTTTTGATAAGCTTATCTAACTGATGCATGTTTACATATGCTAACCTTTTGTGCCACAGTCACCAAAATTTCTTATATCAAAGGGAATAAAATGGTGAATTTTGGCCTACTTTGAATGGCCAAATATTGACCACATGAGATTAAGCCACAATAAAACATAAAAGTTTAATTTGTTTCTTCATAAAGACCCATTATTGAAGTCCAAAACATAGAGATTGGAATAGCATAATTTTGGGCCCAATTAATAGTGATTTTTTGCCCAACACAAAGGGAAAGAAGAAAGCCCAAGTTAATTACATAAATGTATGGGAAAAATAGTAAATTTGTCATAAAGCTCGATGTATTGATGCACTTGAGTGATCACCTCAATACTCATAGGTGCAAAATCACACTCTTAAAGAATATGCTGCAAGTGTTATCTAGAGGCTCAAGTCTATAGTACAAAATGCACATGCACTTGAGTTAGGCTTTAGTGTACTCGAGTGAGACGGTGACAGAAGTAGAATATATTACAGAGTTATAGCGTACAATTCAAATATGGTTAAATGTTGTTTAGTCATTATGTTTTCACTTGTTACTATATCTAAACGTTAACTAACATATATTTCAGGTGAGAAACAAGAGATTAAATGTTCAAATTACTAATTCAAATGAGAAGGTCAAATACGGTGAGCTTCATCATTATACACCTGTTGCCAGACAGCTGTCAATACATGAAGTTGACCAACCATGAACGATGTCTGAAAATACAAACATCTTCATGCCACTCCACAACATGACGTACAGGTCATAACGAAATATTGTTGGATATTTAAACGCTCACATCTCGTTCCTCTATGGGATGCTCCACTCTACAACAGGTATTTCATAGTGGCTAGTTTCTCAAATCTACTCAACTGTCAAACGAAGCAACGGGACTAATGAATAGGTCGAAATACTCAAAAAAGCCATCATTTTCATCAACTATAAATAAGAGAGCATTCAAATTCGAATGGTAACAAAGACATCAAGCAATTATGATAAGTATTTTATTATACTTACCATTGAGAGAGTTATTGTTTATATTGTACTTCAGTAAGTATTTTATTCACTCTATAAGAGAGTTTGTAAACACTTATATTTTTTTAATTGATCTCAAGGTATAGGGACCCTGAGAGGGTTGATTTCCTTATGGGGAAGCTGTAGAGAGAATTGCCAGTAAGACTTTCTGCTCATAACACTTATAAGGTGCAAGCAGTAGAGAATGTTGCTACTCGTAAGACTTACAAGGGTGTAAGCGGGAGAGAATGTTGCTGCTCGTAAGACTTGCATGGGTAAGCAGGAGAGGAAGGTCTTCAGGATTGCTCTACTCATAAAACTTGCCGTAAGGGGGAGTATCTCATTGAGAGATTTGTAAAAGGCTTCACAAGTGCCTGGCTAAACTTGTGCGTTTATAAAGGCTTTTCTTGTGCCTGGATTAAACAAGAGGATAGTGAATTTGAAAATCTCAGAAGGAGCCTAGGGACTAGACGTAGGTCATCGCAGATTGGATCGAACTAAGATAAATCACAGTTTACACATTCTCTTCCATAAGCTCTTACATTTCCAACATATATTATTTAATCTAACTGTTGATTTATGATTCATTACTTTCATACTTACCGCTTCCACTAAGATATGGAAAGTTTTTCAAAGTTCCTAAGTTTTTATCTTACACCCAATTTACCCCCCTCTTGGGTGTCAGCCGGTTCTAACACTGTTGAAATCCAACCGAATGGCAACTTGGTGATTTTTACACAAACTAAGGGTAAATTGGGAAGTTGGCCAATTATATCTCCTTCTCTCTATTAATTTCGTTCAACTATCCAAAAAGAAAAAAAATAGAAAAAATCATGAGAAAATGAAAGAGGAAAGAGAAGAGATGAATAGTGAGATCTCTTGAGCTCCGGAGCCTATTTCACCTCCGATTCGGCATTTCTAGCTCCCGAAGTCTTCTCTGATGTTGTTGCTCTCATGGAGAGCAATATTTCTATAGTTTTGGATTTTCAATCAGAGGTATTTGGTTCCCTCTACCCAGAGGAGGTGCCATCGGAATCAAGAATGGATCACATATTTGAGTTCTAGTAAGTGTATCTTCGATTTTGAACTGAATATTATGTGATTTCGTTGAGAATTTCTTGAGATACCCAAACTTTAAATTTCTTCTAGAGGGAGTTTTTAAGGGTTTGATGCTCATATAATGATGATTATGATGTTGAAAGAGGTTTTATGATGATTTTGGAAGTTGTGTTCAAATCTGCCAAAATTCGTTTTTGGCAGAGACCTTGTAACGTGTTTTTGATCAGTCAAATTTAATCCAAATGCTATGAAATTTTACAAGATGAAAGTAGACATCCTGGGCTTTACTTTGATAGGTAATATGAGCCATTTGGACTAGTAGATTGAAAGTTATGACTTTTTAAAACTTGATCTTGATTCTAGAATGAAATATATGACAGTCTAAGTGTTACCAGTTTCTAGGAAATATGTGGCTGTAATTGATGCTTTGTGATATTTTTTCCTTAAAAAGGACTTAAAGAGCTTTAATTTGCCACTATAGATAACCCATTTGGATATTTGTAGAACTAGTTATGAATTTTCAAAGTTGACTGAAAATTCTAGCAGTTTTAGTCAAAGTGCGAAATTAAAAAGGTAATGGCATGACGTAATTACCTTGAACTTTAAGGGTAAAGATAACCAACAATATGAGTTTAGAAATAAGTCATGAATGAGTAATAACTCATTTATTATGAATTTGGAGAGATTTTCCTAAGCCGAAACACAATATATTGGACTGATAGACAGGCAATGAAAGGGCGCATTCCAGGTAGTAACTCTATCTTTCATAAAATATGTGATTGTTTATATGCTTTGTATATGCCATCTTTTGTAATATGAACATTGTATTACTGAGTAGGGCATTGTGCGAGTAGGAACATTTATAGAGGTTTACGGATAGTGGGGAAGTAGCCCCGACTGATATGCAAATGCTGTGTTGTTTGTATTATGTTGCATTATATGGTGTATGACATATTTATCTGTCACATTTTATATGACTGATTGCATGTTATTACTAAGATTCTTTCGAATCTCACCCTTTTCCACAAATGTATGGTGTTTTTAGCAACAGGCAGCGGCTCGAGGGGCAAAATCATAATTATCGGTAACTAGAGGTTCTGGATCTATACAGGTATGACAGTTTGTTATCTGAAGGCCTTTTTATTATTTTAAGATCTATAATTATAAACACACCTTGTGGAGGATTCCTATATTGAAATCAAGTACTTATTGTATCAGTATATTTTTGTCATTCCTATGTACCCATTGAGCTGCGCAATTACTACTCTGATTAATATCGATAATAAGTGGTATGTAAGGCGGGGTCTTACATCTAAGATAAGGTATCAGTTATGATATTTCTATTTTGGTTTTAATATGTGAGCATCTAATAGCAAATTCATCATTCAATGAGATAAATGGTGTTCAAATTAAGAAATGAAAACAAATATTATAAAAAACATAAAGAATTAAACTAAAACTTGATGTAAAACTACAGGACCTAATTAAAACATATATTTGAGTTTTTATAAGTTTTCATTAGTTATAATAAGAAAATTAAAATAACAAACAAAGATTTAAAATTTTAAATTTTTAAGTTTAAACTTCATTTTAAATTCCTCCAACAATAATTTTTCACCCATACAATTATTTTAAAATATAAGAGATATAAAAAAGTCAGTAAAAAAGGCCACTTCACTACTACAAAAAAACAAAGTTGTGGCGCTTATAATTGCATTAGCTGTGGTGCTAGATAAATGCCACATATCTGGATGCTACTAAAAAAAGCTGTGGTGCTCGGAAGCGCCACAGATTCTTAAATTTTTTTTAAATAACCTCCTGTGGCGCCTAGCGAACCAAGCGCACCAGGAGGTGTTGGCTCCTGGGCCAGGCGCCACAGGAGGGCCCCCCTCCTGGGGCGCCTCCTCACGCAGGCGCCACAAGAGGTGTTTTTTTTTTTGAATTCTTCGTATTGGTTTTTTTTAGCATATTTTTTGGGTTCTTTGTATTAGTTTTTTTTAGCATATTTTTTCCTCATATATATCTCCCAGGCATATATAATTATAATCTGCGAGGTTTAATAAGAATAATGATATATAACTTTAAAATGATACCAACAAATGATTAATTAGCTAAAGTAGTACTGAAAATTGTTATACAATATATTGTAAACCTAGCTGAATGAAATACAACAAATTCAACTTCAACAAACATGCATGACACAACAAATTCATTCGAGGCACCACCCGTGGTATGCACCCGATCAATATATGCATCGTTGGTCTCACCTTGCCTTGTCCATCGTATATATGTTTGATCAATACCATAACACACTAAATGATCTAGCAAATCAAGTTGACTAATCCGCTTTCCAAAACAACAGGATAAGCAAGGACATAAGATTTTGCCAGGATCTTTTGTGTGCTCAGTTGCAAATGTAATAAAATCCTTCACCCCATCTATATATTCCCTTGAACATCGATTAGATGACATCCATTTACGATCCATCTATGGGCTTCAATCTATTTTCTTAAAAAAGTACGTGGTTAGTTGTATGACTATTGCATTTACTAATTACTTTTATATTCTCTTACCAATTTTAATTTAAAATAACATACACCACATGAATCTTCATAATTGAAGCTTTCTAAGTCTTAAATTGAATGTTTAAATTGCCAAATAATTCATTAATTATTTGCAGGCATTATAATAATTTTTTACAACTCATAACAAAAGAAACCATATTTGCCACAATATATCATAGTTAATTAGAAAACATTACAAGTCAATAAATAAAATACAAGTGTTAAGAATATATAAATAATTATTTTGCTTATGCAATTAATCAATAACAATCATTAGAACACCTACAAATTATAACTATTAAATTCAACTAAAATCACATTTGTAAGCTCAAAATTTAAAAAAACATACAGTAAATAGAAGCTTCAATAGACTGATGAACTGAAACTACAAACACAGATTAAACATAAAAAAATCAATAAAATATTTGAGGTTCTAAGTTATTTATTTTAATAATAATATGTGTAATAAACACCAATATATAATAAAATCAAATATGATTAGCTTAAATCAAAAAATATGATTCAGAAAAAAAATAAAGAAAATAAAATAAAATGAAAAAGAAAGCTTAATCCCAACATTAATTATCTCCTTATTGTATGTTTTTCCCCTTACGGTTTTAGTTAATATATTTAAAGTTAAACAATATAGACAAATTTTATTTTATTTTATTAAATATTAACATTGATATATATTGATATATTAAAGTCATTTTATCCATATTTTAAAATCCTTAAATAAGTTAATGACTCAATTAACGAATTATTCAATTTATTATCCTGATTTCAATTTTTCCTATTTTCATTGGGTTTATATGGGATTTTCTCTATTATAGTTTAATAAGATAATACAAAAAATTATTTTCTTACCTCTACAAAATAGCACTAACACAAATATATATTAAATACGTGAAATAATATTAATTAAATAAATGATTTTGATTTTTGAAAAACAAATAATTTGAAGAAGTTTTAAAAGAAATAGCAATTATTAAAAGTTAATTTGATTATCTAATTAAGTTTAAAAGTTAATTTCGGCAAGCTAAGTCCTATCATAATTTAATTGGCACTTGACATAAAAAGGTGAAAAATGAACCAACTTAATTAAATTAGAATTATCGAGAGGGTCAATCAATAATTGGCATCAATGTATGGCATATAAGCACCACATTGGTCTCATCACTACGGCCAACACAAATAGTAATGGGAATATATATATAGTATACACACACATTTGTATATTATATATATATAGGTGTTGAGTAAAAAGCAAAGAAACAAAACTAGAGATGGTCCACATTTGTATATTATATATATATAGGTGTTGATTATAGTTTTCAGCACATGGATCTTTGCATCCTAAATTCAACCCTTATCCTCATCTTTACCAGCAGCTGGGTCCCATTTTAATATTTCACTCTTAACCCTAGTTTTACTATATTGAGGCAATTGCTCTGTGCGCTCACGCACTTTATTCACGGAGCTGAGTATGTCGTTTAAGGGGCACTCATTTTCTTTATTCACGGAGTATGAGAGTCTCAAACACTAAACAAAATCTCAATAAAATTCTTTTAAAAAGAAATAACAACTCATTATATATATTTTTATAATATGTTGAATTATTTTTTTATATTTTAACATTTTAAAAGAACTTTATTAAGATTTTGTTCGTTCTTTGAGACCTTTGTATCATTCTCCCTTCTTTTTTTCCCATTATTTCTGTTACTGTTTATTTTTTAAAAACACATTTATTTATATATTATTTTTTTAAAAAAAGAAAGAAAACTATGATATTTACCTAAAATCTCACAAATGATGCCTAAAATAAATCACTCATCAAAACTCAAATATTCCTTACAACGTCGTTTTAGTCCTTGGCGCAGTCAGACTTTTTTTTTTTGGACTGAGGCGCAGTCAGACTTGAATATGTTCATTATACTATACAAACGATATTACAATTTGATTCTTTATTTTTATTTTCCTTTTTCAATTAACAAACGCAATAGGAAGGGGAGCCACCCCTATTGATGTATAGAAAGTGAAAGAGAAACTTACTAATGTAAAGTAAAACTAAAGTACATAATTCAAATGAGAAATACACGTAACAGGGAAAAAAAAGCATCGCAAGCGTGCCATAAAAAAAATAGAACAACCTGAAAAAAATATTAATTAAAAGAAAACGCAAGTTGAACTTACAGGTTGATCAGTGCAGTGGAGTGGGGGACCACATAATTGCCGTTGGTGACGCAATCTTGAGTGAGGTAAGGAAGAAATTTGAGCTACCAAATGGAGTGGGGACCAAATAAAGTTGAGGACAATAAAAAGAAAAGGGAATAATAGGGAAAGAAGTGGGGATGACAGTTGGAAAAAAACAAACACGTGTGCTCGTGTGGGTGTAGTTAATTTTAAGATGTGAAGATGAAAATGGAGGGATGGGGTGCATGCAGATAAAAGGGAAAGTGAGAGAGGGAATAATTAAAGGAAGTGAAAGAGATGGGGGGTGGAGGCGGGAAAAGGAAAGAGATGGGGGATGAGGGCGGGAAAGAAAAGGATAAGGGGGTGGGGGTTCTGATTGGTGGGGAAGGGATAGGGAATCTTTTTTTTTTGTAAAAAAGGGTCAGGTGTGGCCCCTGACCAGGCAGGCGCCACAGCTGACCAAATTTTTTTTTATTTAAAAAAAGAGTCAGGTGTGGCGCCTGGCCAGGCAGGCACCACACCTGACCAATTTTTTTTATTTAAAAAAGAGTCAAGCCAGGTGCCACACCTGACCAATTTTTTTTTAAATTAAAAAATTGGTCATGTGTGGCGCCTGGGTACACGAGCATAAATTTTTTTTTTAAAAAAATGGGTCAGGTGTGGCGCCTGGCCAGACGGGCGCAACACCTGACCATAACTTAGTGTGGCGCCGGCAGGTGGTCCCAGTTGGTCATATGTGGCGCCTGTATTGGCAGGCGCCATACTTAGCCTCACCAGTTGTGGCACCTACCCTACCAGGCGCCACAGCTGATAAAAAAAATTTTAAAAAAATAATAATAAGCAGCTGTGGCACTTGATTAAGGAAGGGTCACTATATGTGCGCCACCTTTCAACCTTTTTGTAGTAGTGTGAGTACATACAATGGGTGAACTTCATCACATCAACTCATTATTTAGCTTCAAGTGGATAGCAATTTCCAAGAAACTTTAAGAAAAACACTACAGTATTTTGTTGTTCCATAACATATCCGTTCGCATTGCATTTAACAACGATGGGTATTACCTCAACAAAATAGAACTAACACAAATATATATATATATAATTTGTTTTAAAAAAAAATACGAAGAATGTTCCTGAGACCACATGGAAATATAGGGATGGACATATTAATCTTCCGAATAATTCTATCAAAATCCTATTATTGATTGTTTATTGGATAGGAAGGATGGGGCATGATAGCTCATCTCCATCAAACTACATAGTCAACGTTTTAATTTCTTTTTTTTTTCGACCTGGAACGTTTGAATTGGATTTCATGATAGTTACCCCTTTAATTTATCAAATTATTAACATATGTCTTATTTCATGATTACACATGATTTAATGCTTTAAAACCTTCAATTCTAAAATAGCCTACTTTATTTATATTTAGTTAAATAACGACACATATTATGATAATTACATTTTTGCTCCATATATTGAATTTTGTTCCTAAAAAAATACTTGTTAGACATGGGATAGAAATGGACAATGATGCATGACAAGCTAAACAATTTTCTATCCAAGTAAACTATATATATATATATTGTTGGCCCGAAAGGAATAATAAACTTGATAGTTGATACATTTTTTTTACTAAAGATAACTTTATTTGAATAAAATCTTCAGTAAAAATTTTAAAGTCTAAATTTAAATAGGAAAAAATGTGTAAAGAGAATAGATAAAGACAATAATAGAATAAATAAAGCACAGAGCCTAAGTATACACTTTGCAAGACTTGTAAATTTCAGTAAATTATAAAAATATATTATTCGTGATTTACAAAGAGTATAATAACACCATGCATGGTTTAGAATGAAGAAGAAAACAATGAAGAGTTGGAAAAAGCAATGACATGTCATGCACAAAAGGCTTCTAAGTGCCATACTCCATCCTCTATTTCTTATGATTCACCCATGTCTACTTGCTCTTTTATTGAACATAGTGTTTTTGAGTCTTATACTATTGAATTGAATTTGAAATCAATCCTTGCCATCCCAACTGTTGATGATCGAGTGCATGCTTTTAAGGGAAGCAAATAACAAGTTGGACACTGAACATCAACACTTATTGGATACTACATGGGAGTCTGGTACTTTGAGGGGGATAATAGATAAGCTCAATGAAATGGTAGATCTCTCTAACGCTATCATACATCATATATGGTGGGAGCAATCTAGAAGTAAAGAGGGAGCTCCAATCTTTTCAAAGTTGCATGTAGAGCAAGAGGGGAGTCCTAAAAATGTTCTAATGTTCACTCAACTCCAATCTTCCCAGAATTTGGAGTCTTGTGAAGTGCCACCTAACATTGAAACCAAGATGGAACGATATGGCATTCTCTATCCAGAAATTCAAGAGCAAGGAGTCCAAGTTCAAGAGTCACATGCCACTTCACAAGTGTAAGATTTCAGACCTTCATTGCCTAATCTCATAGAAGTACAAGAAGTAAAACAAGTGCAAAATAACATTGAAGAGTCTCCTATACCATTTGGTAATGATCTTATCCTTGTAGAAATAGACTCTCCAACTACTTGACCTAGTGAAGTAATTCATGATTTGAGTGATGATGAGGTGGATGAAGAAATAATTGTTGAATCCCCTCTAATGTTTGAAAATGTAATTGCACAATCCATTGGTTCTAGTATTAGTGAATTGATTGTACTTGTTGTTGATTGTTCTTCTACTTCTTTGTGTGATGCTACAATTGTTGAAAATGCTTATCTTTATAGTAGTAGGGATGATTTTGCTCAATTGGATGATATATCTTCATGTTCTTGTGTGGAAGATCATATTTGTGTAGATTGCTGTCATGAAAAATACCACTTGCTTGTTGAGTTTTGAAATAAATCATTTAATGAAGTGGTTGATTCTACTATTGATATTGATGCACCTCCTTGTACTATTGGTGATTGTAAGCATGACAATTTTGGAAATGTTGAATCTTGTATGGATGCTAACGTGGTTATTGTGAGTGCGAAGGATCATAGCCTAGACACAAATCTTTCTCTTAATTCTAATGAATTGTATGATAGTTTAATAAGGAAAGATTCAACTATTTTGATTGATGACATTGCAAATGAAAATGAATCTTTCCATATTATTCTTTCTTGTGATTTGCCACCCGATATAGAAAAAGAAAAAGATTCTTTTAAAAATTTGAAAGTTTTGGGTGGTAATGATTTGGAAAATTCTCCTTCTTCTTCCACTCTTTTCCCTTCCATCTCTTGTGATTGCAATGATGATGTGGTGTACCCCAACACTCAGTTGGATTCTGCACCTTCCACTTTACAAACACAAGAGAATTTTCAAAATAAAACTCTTTGTTTGACTCCTACTGATGGGAGTGCCTTTGATTTCCTTGGATGTGATAGTTACTTGGAGAGTTTGGAACTTAATATGCCTTTACTTCACTTGAAATCTCTCCATGTTTCTATTTTTGGATGGGATACTGCTGTTTGCTCGGATCATTTGTAGGCACATTCTCGGAAAGGTCATCGAAGAAACTAATATCCACCTTACATCCTTGGACCTCTTCCGATTGATCTTGAGCCACCTCCACTAAGGAAATTCAATGAGGGAAAAGCTGTTCCAAATGCAAAATCCATGCTTCTCATCAAACATGAGAACTTATCTTTCAAACGACTCAAGATTATCTAACACAGGTTGTCTCTTTCCTCACTTGTTTTCTTCCTATTTTCTATGATTCTCTGAGCTTACTTGTGTGTGAAGAAGATAAGTGTTGGGGAGGGACATAAACCAGTAGAAAAAGGCAGAAGTTGCTTAGTTTAATAGGTATAATAAGAACCCCCTTTGTGTGCTTTACATCTTTTTGCCACCACCATACTTAATTACCATTGTACCTGGGATTTCAACTTGCTAAGCATTCTCTTTAGAGTGTTTTTCTACATTGAGGACAATGTGCTGATTAAGTGTGGGGGAGGGAAGTACATTTCAAAAACTTTTTCAAGAATGACTTGCTTTGATACATGTCCTAAGTGGTAAAGGGTCGCATTTGCCACTTTGGAATGTGATTTGTGAGAAATTATTTGAGCTTTCATGATTTCTAGTGTTTTGGTAGCTCTTTGAAACCATGATTTGCTTTTCAAGTAAATGGGGAGAGAAATAAACCCACAATTGGATTTTTGTTTACTCCTTGTTTTGAGAAAAGAAAGTTTCTATATCATTAGTGCATTTAAGAGTTGACCATTGTTATAATTAATTGCAATGTCTTGATTGATTATATTTGTAAGGTTAGCATTAGGAATAGTGAAGTAAATGCATTATGGTTAGCTTCCTATGCAATTGATTGAGTTGGAGTGAGCATTAGAGAGAAACCTTGTTAGAAGGTTAATTAATCCTTGAATTCTTTCCATGTGTGCATGTTCACTTAGTCTTTCACCTTCTAGAACTTGTTTAAACTCTTTTTCAAAATGGCATTTGCATTAGTATGATGAAAATGAAAGAGGCATTCATTCTAAACCCTTTTACCCAAACACAAACCTACATCCATCTACCCATTCTTATGTTGTATGCATGTCTTGTTATTCATAGTGTTCAAAGTATTCTAAATCAAAGTGGTTTGCCAATAGGAAGTTGAACATTGTATATAGTGGAATGCCATGTATTAGAAAAGAGAAAGCAAGTCAAACAAAAAAGAGAGTGTGTATGAATTGAAAAAAAAGAGAGAGTTGAAAAAAAAAAGAAGAAAAAAAAGAGAGGAAGGTATAAAAAAGGAGAGCATATTTAAAAAAATCTATATAAAAAGAAAAAGAAAAAAAAGAAAGAAAAGAAAAGAGAGTTTAGTAAAAAAATGTATATAGTTAAGAGAAAAAAAGGAAGAAGAAAAAGAAAAAAAATTGATTGAATAGGAAAAAAAAAAGATAGAGAGAGAGAGAGAGAGAGAGAGAGAGAGAGAAGCAAAAGAAATACCAAGAAGGCATTGGTTCATGAATCTAGAAAAGAATTGGCAAGAGTTTTCAAGTTATTTAGATGCTATGAATTTATTCATTAACTTAGACTTGCATATCAACATTTCCTTCTTCTGTTTGATTAATTTCATCTAACCTTCATCCATCATTACAAGCCTTTTAAAGCCCTCTTGATTCATTACATTTATTGTTATTAGTAGTGGAGATGTTAGAGTTGTTACAAGCTTATGGTAAGGTTTTAATTAAGTGAACTAGAGTGAAACTATCCCAATGAGGTGAGATGAGTTAAACACTAATACCTTGAGAGTCTCTTGTACTTCATTCTAATATTTTGGATTGTGTGGTTAGCTAATTTCTTTGCATTGCTTGACTATGACTAGTGTTGACTTGAGGAATTTGATTAATTGATCCATTGCTTTCTAATTATGAAATTGCTCAAATTTCAAATGCATTAGTGATTTGAATTTAGAAACTTGTACTTCATTGCCTTTGTTCAGGAGTACAAAGGTCTAAGTGTGGGGGAATTGATTAAACCTTATTTTAATATGAATTTCCCATGTTTAATTTGGGATTTTAATGTATTTTCTAGGACATTATTGCATTATTAAGCATTGATTTTGGTTAGGGACAATTATTTTGAATTAATGGGAATTAGGGGCAAAATGGTCAAAATTCATTAATTATTATTATTTTTATATATTGTCCCTTGAACTTTTGATATTACCTTGTGCTTAATATTGCATTTCAGGGTTTTGGAAGAAAATTGTAGATTTTGGAGGTCAAATTAATATTTTGAAGATTGGGGAAAATCACAGAAAGGGGCCCTAGATTTTGGGAAAATTACAAAAATCATGAAGAAAAGGGCAGGGTAGAATTACAGATAAATACCTAAAAGTTTCAGAAATTTTAGTCCTACCTCACAAGTATTTCAAAATATTGCACTTTGGTCCTTCCTTCAGAAGTTTTCAAGTTTGCAAATAGGTCCTTGGTCAAAACTTGCGTTTTGACCAGGTTCCTAGGGTATTGTAGAGCATCTTCATCAGATAAAAAAAAGAAACAAAGACGAGCTGGTGGGACGAGAGCTGGTACGCCGCAAGAGATCCAGAGCTGGAGAGGAGAAGGAGGGCCACACCATCAACAACCATCGTCTTCTTCTTGCTCGGCGGCCCTCCCTCAACCACCATCATCTCCGTCGGTAGCGAGAGAGATCTGAGATCTTTGTGCAACGCTGCGAGAAGCAGAGTGCTGGAGAAAGCTTGAGAGTTAGAGGGAGATCGGGAAAGGAGAGGAGAGACCATCGATCCTTCCTCGCAATGCCATTGCCACCACCGCCGTCAGTTCTTCCTCTGCCCATTACCACCGTCGCTCCTTCTCCTTGTTTTACCACCTCTATGAGACTTCACAGTTGACCACAATTTCTTCTGTTCTTCCTTACCACCATCGACTAGTTTCTTCTTCCTCTCACTACACCAAATTCCACCGTCAACCACCACTATTCTTCCTTAGTTCTCAGTTTCTAGAACCGAAAGCTCCGTCACTTCCTTTGCCTTCCCCTGTCCATCACCACCGACCTCCACTCTTTTGTTTTCCCTTTCTATCTTTAACATCCTCTGTCTCCACCATTTCTTCCTTCTCTCACTCTCACTCATTCCACAGTCAACCATTTCGTCCTTACTCCACAGTTAGCCATTTTCATTATCTCAAACAAAACCAATAAACCCCATTTTCTATTTCTTTTGATTCAGACCTTCAATTTCAATGAGATTTTGGGGGTATTTTGAAGAAGCTGTGATTAGTGTGAAGCTCTGATGAGTGGCTAACATTTCAATTCTTGGTGATGATGATTTGTTCTTGAGCTTAATGGAATACATAGGGAAGTTTTCTATCATTCCATTAGTCTAGAATTATATATTTAAATTGCCTAGTTTTAGGAATTATTGTATATGATTATGGAACTGAGATTGATGTTAATTGTTTCTGTTTGTTTGATATTTGTGATTGGATTGGATTTTTATGGCTTGTCGAATTTATATATATATATTTCCTTATTGATTCAATGAAATTGTGCTTTCTACGTGTTATTGTTAGATTGTATAATTGAATTGAATCAATTGAGTGCCGTGTTATCACATTCATATTAAGAGGAAACAAGTTATAGTTATCCATTTTAATTGCACTCTAAGTGGTTCCTAATAGTGCCTTAAGAGATAGTTACTAGCTGCGTTCCCAGGAGTAACTATTAATTAAGAACACTAGACCCGAGTGTTGCATTATACTAGCTGCGTTTCCCTTGTTTTAATTGCATTTGCATGATAATTAGTTTACTTAGGTAGTTCAATAAAGGCTCCTCAAGTGAGACGACTTGAGTGTTGCATTATATTGCAATTCTTGGATAAAAAAAGTAGTTTGCATTTGACCCCAAGGTGTAAAGACATGACCAAATCAATGGCGCCATTGTCGGGGATTTGGAGAAATCAAGAACAAGCTGTAGAAAGTGAAAGATGTGGGCTTTAGGTTCAATTTGATATATATATATATATATTATATTGGTTGGTGAATTTTTGTGGCTTTTTTCTTGTTCCCCTAATTTCTGCCATTTAGCATTTTTTAGGGTTTCATGATGCTTTACTAATATGCATGTGGTTATATGAGGTTTGGGAAGTATATGAACCTAGTTTAGTGGTTAGATTGTGAATTTGAGAATTGTTGTTGTGAAACCCTAATTTTGATCAGAACAGGGCATATAGAAGGACTGGGATTTTTCCAAATTTGAGGTTTCTAATGGATTCCTTAGGCAAAATTGTGTGGGAATATGGTTTGGTGGTGATTTTTGATGATTGTATAGAAAATCTTAAATTTTGGAAAATGATGAATAGTACTGCCAGATTCGTTTTCTAGAAATTGATTTATTGTAGCATGTTTTTGAATGATCAAAGTTGGTCCAAACCTTATGACATGTTATAGGATGAAATTAGACATCTTGGGCTTTAATTTAATAGTTATTATAACCCTTTTGGACCAGTGGATTGAAAGATATGATTTTCAAAATTTGACTATAAATCTGGATAGAATCCTGGACCAGTGTGGCTTTAGTCGTGATTCTGAAATTCTAAGGCTAGAATTGGCTTTGAGCAATATTTTATCTTTACAACATACTCAAAGAGCGTTAAGTTGGAGTTTGAACCACCCCAATTAGAGGTCTATAGAATTAGCTATGAATTTTTAAAGTTTGGTCAAAATGCTAGCAGCTTTTGGCGGCCATGCGAATTTAAGAAGGAAAGGGCAAAATGTAATTTCTTTTCACTCCAAGGGTTAAGTTGATCACTTGGGGCTAGTATAGCCACACTACAAGTTCATTGGTCATGGCTTTAATAATGTCATTATTTATCTAGGGCTATGTGGTGACAAAAAAGTAGCAACTTAAATGGTTGGGAAAAGGTACAACAGGAGGACTCAAGACAAGAGGTAGTTAAACTCTCCTAACTTGCATGTAACAGTCTTGATAAGAGCCCATTAGCTAATAAACAACATTTGAGTTCAAAAGGAGAGAAACAACTTTCATACTAATTATAAATGAAGTCAAGGTCTGATAAGTCGCAATGGAGAAATGAACCACTAAGTAATTATTTATTATTGTTAGATATGATTAGTTTTGATGATGTCAAATATATATGCCAAACATTAAGAGCAAAAATTTTGCATGATATACTTATCCCCTATATTGATTAACTACTATTTGATGTGAAATATCTTATAGATTAGTCAAGCAAAGAAAGAGGAAGATTGAAGATAGTCGAGAAAATAAAGAAGCTATCTTGTTGCGTTATGGAGAATGATCACCAAGAAGAAAATCAAGAAGAAAGGGATTGAAGAAATAAGAAATTGCAAGATCTAATAAGAATATCAAGATTCAAGCTCTTAGAAGTGATACTAGAGGTTTCTATGATCAAATGGTAGATGGAATGGGTCAATAAGAAGCTCAGAACTCGAATTTAGTACAAAACTTGAGTTATGGTCTAAAAAAGCTAAGAACTATAGTTTTAGTACGAAACTCTAGTGATGAAGTACTTTATTTTTGTTCATATTGATAGAGGTTTGATATTTTGGACATGGACATATCTCTCAAACCACATGAGCGAATGAGCTGAAACTTGTTTCAAATAAAACTAGACTTCCAATACGTCACATAGAAACCAAGATCAAGCTCAAAGCAGTTCATATGGAAGGGACATGAGTTTTGGAACATGCACATAAATCACCACTGTATTCCAAAATAGGTTTGGTATTTTAGACATCATTTTTAAACTACACATATGATTGAGATGAAACCTATGGCATATGAAACTAGACTAAATGAGCATTCTATGGATAGGTCATTTATTAAATTTGAAGTTCTATGCTTAGCGTTATGCTTTTGGATGTTGATTCAAGTTTTATATAGAAGCTACTCAGAAACTGGAACTTACTGAAGAACTTGAGTTTTGGAGCTAAACTTGAGTTATGCTTTTAAGAGAACTTGAGCGGGCAAGATAACTCTTTCAACTTCTTTCTAGAGGCTAAGACAGAAACAGAAATTTCCTGAACAATTTGAGTTCTAATACAACACTCAAGTTCTGGTCTAAAGTGAACTCGAGTTTGGCAAGTGATCAGTGCAAGTGTTGTCTAGAAGCAAAACCAGAGTATGAACCTATGAGATACATTCGAGTTTTGAAATAAAACTTGAGTTTGTTAGATCCCATATGTTTTGATAATAACAAAGATTGGGTCAATGATATAAAAGGATTCGATAACAAACAAATGAATTTGAACAAAGTAAATAAAATGGCAAAGCATTACTTGAAGTAAGCATTGGAGTAATGAGCACATTTTGTAATGGCTTACTTGAGTGACTACTTGAGTAAGGGAAGCTGTTACTCGAGTAAGCACTCGAGTAATCTTGAAGAATTTCATCTAGAGAAGTACTGCCAAATTTGGAAGAAGTTACTCAGTAGCTACTGGAGTAATCTACAAAGTTATATAGACCATTACTCGAGTAGCCACTCAAGTAACATCATGAGCAAAGGTATTACTCGAGTCGCCACTCGAGTAACCAAGTCAAAAATCTTCAAGTATTTCTCGGCCAACAAATGCAACAACTTACTTGAGTAGCCACTCGAGTAACTAGGTGAGAAAAAGGTATTACTTGAGGGACTACTCGAGTAATCTACAGAGTTATTTGAAGCATTACTCGAGGGGTCACTTGAGTAATCAGTCAGTACAGAACAGGTACTCGGCCAAAAATTTGATGCTATTACTAGAGGGAGTAATCGAGTAATCTACAAACTTATTTGAGATTTACTCGAGGGATCACTCAAGTAACTTGTGAAGAAAAGACATGGTCACTGGAGTAGGCACTCGAGTAATCAGGTATTTCCAAGCTTTGTGATATATCTTACTCCATGTCTTACCAGAGCAATATTTTATGAAAAGCGTTGATTTACTCTCTGCCATGTTTTTTTATAGGTTTACTCGAGGGACTACTCGAGTAATGGGCATGATCACTAGAGTAGCCACTCGAGTAAGATTATCCAGAAATCATGTTTTTAATCGAATGTTTATTGATTTATTGTCTATATGATTAACTCTTCATTGTACTATTATTCTAAGTACATTTTTAGAGAAACAATGAAGAGATCATGACAGAAGTGAAAAGTCAAATAAAAGGTCCGAACGTTTACCTACTGCTACCTACCGCAAACAGATAGTTTTCAAATTAGAAGAATAGTCAACCATTGCTGCACGACTTTAACGAACATATTTGAAATGCTTCCAACGGACACTACAAATCATCTATATATATGGAGCATTCAAAGAGAAAACACCAACTGAGAGCAAGCAATCACACATCAATTAATACACTCTTTGTGCTTTGTTTTCTTACACTCATTCATTGTACTTAAGTTATTTTATATTTACTCTGTGAGAGAGGTTTTCATTACAAACTCAATATTTGTTATTAAGATAACTTAAGATTGTGGAACTTGAGTTGGGATTTGATTACAATGTGTAAGGGGGAGTGAGTGTCCAGGTGAAGGAACTTGCTGTGTACTAGGTGCTAAGAACCCACTGAATCTTAAAGAATATATTGAAACTCTCAGAGACGCTCTGAGGACTGGATGTAGGTCAAAGTGGTTGTGGCCGAACTAGTATAACTCACGGTGTACACTTCGGTGATATTTCTCTTTGCTCTCAACTGCTTTAAATATTGTGTTAATTTTCTTATACGCAACGAAATCTTATGGTATCACCTAATTCACCCCCCCTCTTGGGTGAAACGCTTGCACTAACATTTGGTATCAGAGTGTAGGCCTTCTTGTAAAGGTTTAACTGCCTAAGAAGGATCTAATAGCAAGCATGGGTGAAGGAATTCTTCCCGACGGAGCTTCTATCACAAGATCTCTAGGTTTCAATGGTGAACACTTCTTATTCTGGAAAGCATAGTTCAGAGTCTTCACAATGGCTACAGAATATGGGCCATGGGATGTGATCGAGAGTGGAAACTCTAAACCTAAAAAGATTGTAGATTCACAGAGAGTTCCCAAGACACCAGCAGAATATGATAAGAATGACAAGAAACTCAGCATACTCAACAGTAAGGCAATTTTGATGATTCTAAGTGCCTTGAGTCAAAATGAGTACTTCAGAATCTGCACACTTCTAACAGTGAAAGAAATATGGGAAGCCTTGGAAATAGCTCACAAAGGAACTTCGGGAATGAAAGAAAATTGGATCAATACTCTGGTTACTGAGTTTGATTTACTTTGAATGAAATCAGGTGAGTCGATAGCTAAATTTGAACTTAGATATACTCACCTTGTTAATCAACTTGCAGTACTTGAAAAAGTCTATGATCAAATACCCAAGCACGAAAGATTCTAAATATTCCTTCTAAAGACTGAGAGGCAAAAGTCACTACAATTGAGGAAGCAAAAGGTGAGACAATGCGATTAGTTGCTTCTCTATTTAGAAGCCTTTCTGAATATGAAAGTAAATTAATTATCAAACGAGAATTAGATGATATTGGTGACAAGAAGAAAAGAGGTCTAGCACTAAAAGCAAAAGAAGAAGAACAAAATGAAGATGAAGAGCTAGACGATAATGACATGGGCTTAATCATAAAATGATTCAGAAAGTTTTACAAGAAAGGCTAAGGATTCAAAAACTTTCAGAAAGGAGGAACAAGCAATAAAGAACATATCATCTGCTATGAATGTGGAAAGCCAGGACATTTCAAAACAGAATGTCAAGAACTGATTTAGAAGAATAAAGAAAAGAGAAAAGGCAAATTCTACAATAAGAAGAAAGCCTTTGTATCTAGCATATGGGGAGATAGCTCTTCTGACAAAGAAAGCGATGAAGAGGAAGTAGCCAATATCTATCTAGTTGCTTGAGAATAAACAGAAGAAGAGGTAACTGATTTTGATCCTACCTATGATGAATTCCTTTTTGAATATAATGCTTTACATTCTGAATTCATCAAAGTAGTTAAAGAACTAGTTGTTTTCAAAAAGAAAAACAATGCTCTTGAAATAGAACTTAAAGAAAATTTTGAAAAGGATTGTGAAAACTGTACTTCTTTGAAAAAGAAAAACACTGATCTTACTAAATCTCTTAAAAAATTCACTAAAGGAAGTGAGATGCGAAATGTAATTTTAAAAGCTCAACGATTTGTGAATGATCGATCTGGAATTGGATATGATCCAAAATCAGATAGAAGGAAAGGAAGGAAGAAAGCTAGAGGTAAATCATACTTGAATTATTTTCAGCATTCTGTGCATACATCAAATCCTTTTACAACTGTAATTATTGTAATAGAAAAGGTCATTATACTTCATCATGCATTCATAGGAAGAAAGGAAATATAGGAACCTACAAATGGGTACCTAAAGGTTCATATGTTCTGAAAATCTTTTGTACTAACCCAAAATGACCGAAAAGATGTGGGTTCCTAAGACTTAATCATATTTGATTGCAGATATGTCTTAGAGCATCCAAAAACAACAAATGGTACATAGACAGTGGATGCTTGAGACATAAGACCGGTGATTTCGAAAGTTTTACCACATTGCAATCTAAAGAGGGTGGAAAGGTAAAATTTGGAGGAAATCAATCTGGAAAGATAGTAAGAATTGGTGAAATCAGAAATGACAAAAGAATACAAGTCAAAGATGTATATTATGTTGAAGGCTTGTGTCATAATTTGCTGAGTGTTAGTCAAAGTGTAGATAAAGACAACTGGGTAATATTTGATTCAGAGGAGTGTCTAATTGTCAACAAGAAAGACTTACAACTTGATAAGAAAAATATCAAGGCAAAGCTCTGAGCGAAAAGGGAAGGTAACTGCTATACTCTTGATATCAGTAAAAATGATTTTGAAAATTGTTTTCCAATTAATGCCGATAAAAGTTGGTTATGGCATAAAAGGCTAGCTCATGTCAACATGCATCAACTAGGCAAGTTAATTAAAAAGGATTTAGTGATTGAATTACCCAAAGTAAATTTCAAAAATGATTTGATTTGTGATGTATGTTAAAAGGGTAAACAAACTAAATCTTCTTTCAAATTGAAAAATGAGATATCAACCAATAGACCACTTCAATTATTACAAATGGATTTAGTTGGACCAGCAAGAGTCAAGAGTCTTGGTGGCAACCTATATTCATTGGTCATTGTTGATGATTTCTCTAGATTTATATGGACCATTTTTCTATCATCAAAGGATGAAACCTTTGGAGAATTTATTGTTTTTGCCAAGAAAGTGCAAAATGAGAAAGGTATTTCCATTGCAGGTATTAGGACAGATCATGGTGGAGAATTTGAAAATCAAGCCTTTGAAGAATATTGTGATACCAATGGCATAGATCACAATTTCTCTGCTCCAAGGACACCTCAACAAAATAGAGTCGTGGAACGTAAGAATAGAGTGCTTACTGAAATGCCTAGAGCAATGTTATTGAACCTCATCCATAGCCAATAAGCATGCTAAGATCATCATGATTCATACCTTCTATACCATTCTAATAACATTTAGCCAATATCCTCAAATATTCCCCAAAGTATTGCCAACAGTTCAGCATTACTCACAAGGTTCTCAAGATAGTGCAACCTTAATCACAATTCAACCTAAACCCTTTTCAGCTTATATCTGATTCAAGCCTATTCTCAATATTCATCGTGTTCACTCTAACATTCTCATGGCATCCCTAAAGATCACCATATTTCATATCTTAGGGCACTAAAGCTTTAATCAAGAGGCTTTCATACCTCTATGATACTTTCCAAGGGGTCACCTATCTTGGGATTACTCTCACCTGAGCACGCTTGACTATAAAGTTCCATTGGAATCCGGGTCACAAGCTAGCTCGACATCAGATTCTCTGGAGTTCACACCCCTCTCTACTAGGCAGACATCATTACTACTTTGTTTCATTCTCTATATATAGCTCTAACCCTTCCTTTAGCAGGGTATTCTATAATCAGCTGATTCACCGATATACGACTTTACCATTTCTTGATACTAGCCTGACAATTAGTAGTCAGGGAAAAGTTTATTTCTCTAGGTTCAGCTATCACCCATACTTCTTAATCCTAGTATCATTAAGGATTATCCAAGAATAAACAAGGATACTACTCATATCAGTAGAGCATACTAGCCAACTGGCAAAATCTATGCTATGATACCTTAATTGTAACACCTTATTCCTGTAATCAATCTGATGATTTTTATGTAGTGAATTCAAACCACACAATGATATTCATTTATAAAATTCTTTTAATTCCCAACCTCAGGACAGGATTCAAACCTGTAGTTGAGTAATTTTTTTAAAAAACTTCATAAAGTGGTTCGTAACATCTTGGTAAGTCATCGTTTCTTAATTATCTTTATTATCTTAATCAGAGTGATCCTTTACTCATTTTTATGTGCAGAAGGTTTCTTAACTAATGGGGTCATACCGTGCGATTACCCATTTCCAATTCAATTACCATGCTTAAGACATTTTACTTGTTTATCATACTGTGATATACAATTAATCACTCAATGTTTATTACACAATGGTTCAACTTATAAATAATTATTTTCCTTCGTTGGAATTCTTCTCCTGGCATAGTGTCCTACACTTTTCTTTAGTGCTCTGCTGCCTATATGGTTAGCAAGGGAGAGTTAGATTCAAGACAATCCCAGTAGTAAATACTTCTAACAAATGAATACTAGAAATGCTTTGTGCATTACATGCTTGCTTACATAAATTCATGCCAAAATAATGCCACATATTCATGGTTAATGTTTAACATATTACACTAGTGGCCATAGTATAAGTAAAACAGAGCTTCACTCGTTCATATATGCCTCATAAAATTCATCAAAGCAACTAACCCATCAATACATGAGCACATAAATCTAGTTATCCAAGTTAGGAAGGTTCCCCGCCTTTTATTTTTAGGTTCCCTACTTGTACCTTTTCTTCCAACCATTGAAGCTTCTTGGAAATTCTTTTACTTTTCTTCTTTCTTGACTTCTTATAACTCTAAATATATAATCATATCATTAGGGTTAATACACTAAGTCAAAAGCAAAGTTAAAGTGGTCAAACTATCCTAAGTTGGTTAGCTTCACTATTTAAGTTTCACTTAATTACTTAGTGTCATTACATTTTTTCTATTTTCGCACTCGTACTTAAATTTGCCAGAATTTTCCTTAATCTTTGCAAACTCATAACTAATTGTACAGATGTCTAATTATGATGATTCCAATGGCTATGTGACCCCTAATCAGTCCAGATTCTGGAAAAAATATAGCCATTACTCTTATCGATGCAAATTAAAATAGTATCTCACTTAATTAATCACTGCCCCAGAATTTGCCAGTTTTCCAAACCAAACTTTGGAAATACATAATTAATTCTACAAATATCCAAAGGGGTTGATTCTAGGTTTTATAAAAATCTCTCTATGTCCTATTTCCATATAAAATATCACAGAGCATTGATATAGCCACACATTTTCCATAAATATCACAGACTACCATAGATTTCATTATAAAATCAAGGTCAAATTTTGAAAAATCATAAGTTTTAATCTACAAATCCAAATGGCTCATATTACCTATGAAATTAAATCCCATGATGTCTACTGTAATCATGTAAACTTTCATAGCATTAGGACTAAGTTTTACTGATCAAACACATATTTCATATTCACTGCCTCTAAAAAAAGAATTCAGGCAGCTTTAAACATAAACTTCCAAAATAATCATAAATCATTATTTAAACATAAACACATGATTAAGCCTAAAAAATACCCCTTGGAAAAAAATAAATAGTACCCCCCATGAAAACGCATCCAAACAACAAAGCGATTGGTTCAAAATGAAGCTCATGCTTACCTTTACGCATTTCCACAGTCGGTTCAGAAATTTGGCAGTACTACGGCCGGCGAAAAGGCACTAAACCCCTCTAAATGAAAATCTAAAACCATATAAATAAAGCTTAAGATGAGTAGAAGTATTTTGTGAAAGGTATTTTGAGAGAAAATGCCGATTTGGAGGTGGAATCGGCTCCAGAGCTCAAGAACATTCACGATTCATTCGTTCTCTTTCCTATAACATTTTTTCTGGATTTAATCTGATATTCCCCTTAGTTTTGGGCTACAAGAAAAAAATTTAAGGTCGTTAATGAGTTTTAAAAGTTGTCCACCACGTGTCAAAACCTTGTGGTGCCATTTGTCTTACGATTCTGTGATTCAATGACACAGGTCACTACTTTAATAAAGTAGGTCCAACCCCTTTTCTCAGGCCTTTAGCTATCCAATTTGTTAGGGATAGTAAGGGTCTGATAGTTTTCCCCCAGCTCTCGGGTTTGGTATTCGAGAAAGTTGGTCGGGTGATCGGACCATATACTAGTGGATTTCCTAGGCTTGGGGTAAGGTGGCACCCCCAGTGGTGAAAACTGAAAAGGCATAAAGGTGATGGTAATGATGAGGGATACTTGTCACCTCCTTGCTCTTCCAACACAAAAGTGACATTGTCTTGTGTAATGATTATAGGATATTTGTCATCCTCTTGCTTAGCCAGCATAAAAGCTAGTCATGATTGCTTACTTTATTAAAGTTACTTCAGTAAAGTTACTTTATCAGTCCTTATTCGGGATTGCTTCACATATACTGAGGTATGCCAAATGATGCTAGGTGAGAGTATATGTGTATGATCCCCATATGGCACCACACACCGGCGTCTACTCTAAAAATGCAAGGCATACATGTCTGCCTTGAAAATGGCATGTGAACACCAACACGGATATATTTTGCTTGACCCATATGCACCATACGTCATGACATAGCTAGGTGGTGTCTTTCTACCAACCTAATGGCACCATATATGTGTCTTGTGCACATCTGCACTAATACTTTGATCCTACTGCCTACTACATATACTTGACCCTCTTCCGGTTGGACTGGATCATGTAGTCCCTTAGAGTCTTTCTATCTCTCAACATTCTTGGGACTCTTTTTGAACTAGGCTTAGTAGTCTACCTGATATAGGCTTATCCTTAAAATCCTAGCCCAAAATTTAGGATATTATATTAGACCTTTCAAGGTGTATAACAAGCCTAAGAAGTACAGAATCATCAAACCATAAGACTAATAGGGATTCTCAACTTCAACTTTGCCTCTATGTGTGACCTTCATTGAATTATATGATATACCTAAAATAGAGTTATGGTGAATAAGCCCAATAACTTCACTCACTTTATCGTGAAGAATTATCACACAATGGCATATATAATTAGCAAGAAGGAGAGGAAAATTGAAGAGTTCATGTCTTTCAGAGAATAAGAGGTACATGTATAGTTGTACAAGGCATACTCTAATGACATTACCTCATTTGGTGGCATACACTTATCACTAGTGGGTACTACTAGCCAGAGACAGATAGTAGAAACTAAGGCCTCCAGAGATGATGAAGTACAATCCTCAGCTAGAGCTAAATCAGTTGAAGCCTCTTTCATTGGAGCTACCATTGAAATAGACAGAGATTCACTTTATGTTACCAATGAGAAGCTCATTAAGGTTGTGGATGAAAGAGTTAGGAAGTTGTGTTATGGTGAATCAGAACTTCTAGATGTTGTTTTACTCAACACAAGAGGCGCAGAGAATGGGAGTTGAGACTTTAAGGATAGATGAGATACAAACCTTTAATAGAGCTAGTCTCTCTGGTTCTTCATTCTTTGGTCCATCTGTCTAAGGCTATATGAGAGAGGAGCTTCGACAATCACACAGAGCTTGCTATGAACAATATTGAGTTTATCACTTCTATGAATGGCAAGATTAGACAACTCTATGACTTGATCAACTAGAACTTTAAGGCCTTATTCTAAGCTCTTCTTGGTATCCTTAAGTACTCACAGACACTGCACTTCAAAATTTCTCAGTACTGATCACATCATCAGACAGTGACTTACCAAGCATGTATCAATGGACTACAGAGGATTATGACTCAAGTGATTACAACATTACTCAACTAATGGTCTAGTATGATCACTCAAGTGACTACTCAGGTGATATTGGGTAATATCTCTTAAAACCCCTGAATAGGATTGCTATTTTAAAAAATTTGATTTCTCTCCAAATCTTCATACTTTCACAACCATTTTCTTTATAAAGTTTCTAATGGTTTTTCAAATCCAAGAGAGTTATAACTATTTTTCCTTATGACAAATTTTTTTTAAAACCATGCATCAATTAAGGGGGAGCTTCACATTCACATGTGTTTTATATCGTAAAAGCTTATCTCCTATTTGGAAGAAAATCCTTTTAAAATACTCATATGTATTCACTATATTTTGATTAGTTTTGATGATGAGTAACTCTTATGTTTTTCCTCTCATGATCTTGATTCTAATATATCATATATAAAGGAAAATGTTGATATTTTATAGAACTAATCATTATTTGTGCAAGAAAAGTTGGTAATTGTTGTAGAAGAATTGATTTTGGGCAATAGCGTTCCTCAACATACGACAAGAAGAATCTATCAACTATGAGGAAAGATGCTTTAACACTTAAATAAGGGAATTATATTGGCTGTAATATTCAAAGTTATAAATACGTATTCCAATACAAATGAGCATTGAGCACGTTAAACAGAAGCTCAAATTAATAGAAGAATCCTGGAAACAACATGAATATACATTAGAGTTGCATAGCAGCAGTGTGGTGAACACAACATCATGAACTAGCATTGTCGAAGAATAAAGCAACGGACTTCATGGAGCATATCATTATTTTTCTGAATCTATATGAGAATTTCTAACACTTCCTCTTTGAATTTTGAGAGCACTCTGCATATGTTTTATTTCAATTTTCTTTGACTATGGAATTTTTCTTGAAACTCACTTCGAATTGTTTCAAACTCATTTATTTGCATTATCCTAATAATAAAGGATGATACATTTACTTTTTTAGGGAGAAAAAGGTAGTTCTAATCCAGTTTTATATTTAATCCTCTCTTAGTCTTTCCTATTTATCCTTCAAACTCTTTGCTGATGTTAAATAGCAGGAGAGAAAGGCAAGAAAAATATATTGCATTCAAATTGATGTCATACACACACATATTTTTCTTAAAGGATTTGTCATCATCAAAAAGGGAGAGAATGTTAGATATGATTAGTTTTGATTATGTCAAATACAAATGCCAAATATTAAGAGCAAAAAGTTTGCATGATATACTATCATGTACTTATCTCCTAATTTGACTAACTACTATTTAATGTGAAATATCTTGTAGATTAGTCAAGCAAAGAAAGAGGAAGATTGAAGATAGTCAAGAAGTTAAAGAAGCTATCTTGATGGATTATGGAGAATGATCATGAAGAAGAAAATCAACAAGCAAGAGATTGAAGAAAGAAGAAATTGTAAGATCAAATGAGAATATCAAGATTCAAGCTATTAAAAGTGATACTAGAGGTTTCCATGATCAAATGGTGGTTGGAATGGGTCAATACGAAGCTAAGAACACTAGTTTTAGTACAAAACTTGAGTTATGGACTAAAGAGAGCTAAAAACCTGAGTTTTAGAACAAATCTTAATGTATAGTCTAAGAGAACTCGAGTTTTAGTGCACAACTCGAATGATGAAGCACTCTATTGTGCTATATTTTCGTTCATCTTGACAAAGATTCAATATTTTGGACATATCTCTCAAACGACATGTCTAATTGTACTAAAACTTGTTTTATATGAAACTAGTCTTTTAATACGTCACATAGACACCACACTCAAAAGAGTTAAGATGAATGAGATATGAGCTTTGGAAGATGACATTCGAATTACCAATGTATTCCAAAGTAGGTTCAGTATTTTGGACATAACTCTGAAACTATATGTCTAATTTAGATGAAACTTGTGGCATATGAAACTAGACTTAAATAGCTTTCTATAGATAGGTTATGTGTCATATTTGGAGCTGTATTTGAAGCATTGTGCTTTCTGGAAGTTGATGTTTGAAATTCAAGTTTTACATATAAGTTGCTCTAAAACTGGAACTTATTGTAGAACTCGAGTTTTGGAAAACTTGAGTTATGCTCTTAAGAGAACTCCAGTTAGAAAGATAACTCTTGCAAGTTTTATCTAGAGGCTATGTCAGAAATAGAAGATGTCTGAAGAACTCAAGTTTCGATACAAAACTCGAGTTGTAGATTAAAGTAAACTCGAGTTTGGCAAGTGAACTCTTGCAAGTGTTGTCCAGAAGCAAAACTAGAAGCTAAAACAATTTGATAAGCTCAAGTTATATACAAAAGCTTGAGTTATGTACTAAACTAAACTTGAGTTATGATATAGAACTCAAGTTGTGGCTCTAAACTCTTGCAAGTTCAAGTTAACTCCTGCAAGTTTTTGGCAAAGTCATCATAAAAACTCGAGTTGGTACTATAGTACTTGAAGTTTTATTAGAAGAACTCGAGTTGTTATATAACACCACAAGTTGGTACCATAGCACTTCAAGTTTTGTCAAATGAACTCAAGTTGGTACTGTTGCACTTCAAGTTAACTTTCACAAGTTTAGAGAAATAGATGCTGTAACTTCATACTTCATCCAGGGAACTTGAGTTAGACCTGAGAACTCGAGTTTTGGCCAAATATTCCCTAAAACCTCTCAAGTCACTTGAAAGTTAATGCGCACTTTCTGTTACACTTCAAGTCAATGGAATGATTGTGTAACTTAGTCAAGGAAAAAAAACAGAGCAACACTTTGTAGCTTCTAAAAATCAATAAAATGATTGTGTAACTCATTCATCTTGCTTCTAATCAATCTAAAACTTCATTATATTAGTGTTTAATGTATTTCTTTAGGAATACAAAAAAGAGATGATGTGAAGAGACAAAAAGTGACTTTACGAAGCGTAAGGAGTGTGTAACGTAACGACTAGTTTTGCAAACACCATAACGATCAACACTAGCAATTAGACTCAATGGATAGGTTGAAATACTCACAACAATCATATCCTACTCAACTATAAATACAGGAGATTCAAGCAAAATGCAACAACAAAAAATATGTCAAATTCATGAATCATCCACTCTAACCCAAACACTCTTTGTTTATCTACCTTCAATACATTTACCTTAAAGAGAGAGATTATTTGTATTGTGCTTTAATGATTATCATATTCGCTCTATGAGAGAGTCTGTAAACACCTTCAATTGTATTTCTAAATTGATCTCAAGGTAGAGGGACCTTAAGAGGATTGATTTCTTTACGGGGGAAGCTGTAGAGAAAACTCCTGGTAAGACTTTCTGATCATAAGACTTGCAAGGTATAAGTAGTAGAGAACGTTGTTGCTCATAAGACTTACATGGGAGTAAGCAATAGAGAATATTGCTGCTTGTAAGACTTACCTTATGGAGGAGTATCTCAGTGAGAGATCTATAAAAGACTTCACAAGTGCTTGGCTAAATTTGTAGGATTGTAAAGACTTCTCTTGTTCCCAGATTAAACAAGAGGATAGTGGATTGAAAATCTCAGGAGGAGGCCAGGGTATAGATGTACGTCACTATGGTTTAGACTGAACCAGGATAAATCATAGTTTGCATATTCTCTTCCCTAAGCTCTTATATTTTCAGAGTATATTATTTAATCTAACTGTTGATTTATGATTCATTACTATTCATTCTTACTGCTTTCACTAAGATGCAAAAAGTTCTTTAAAGTTCTTAACTTCTATCTTACACCCAATTCACCACCCTCTTGGGTGTCAGCTGTAACCCCCTGCCTTAATCAGTATAATTGTAATTCGATAACGCATAATTAAAATGGTTTAGAGATCCATGGAGGGTTAAAATCATTCTTATCCCTTCCTTTCGATAGGGTTTTCAGAAATTCTTTCACAACTCGTCCCTCTTCTGATCTCAATTTTTAAATTTCAAATATAATTACCTGTGCAGTTAATTCACATTCATACATATCAGAGCGTATAACAAAAATCCCGGTAAACCCCAGGTTCATGTATATAGACTAAGGGTTTCAGAATTTCCTACTAGGGGATTACACAATCATGACTAAATAGTATTGACATTCCAAAAGATAATGTACAGTAATGCCACTCCAAAGTAGAAAACCAACAATCCCATATCTCCCAAAATTTCTAATCGCTCTTGGTTGGCCGCTTCCCAGAGGAACCACCTATAACCCCCTCCATAATTATATCCGAAATACGCAATTAAAATGAAATAGAGACCACTAATAATCAAATAACATTTACTAACCCATCATATGATGGGGTTTTCACAAATACCTTTCGAAATCATTTATAAACTTGGTCTCATTCACATTTCGAATACAAATACTACGCAAAGATAAATCACATTCATATAAATATCAGAGTGCACAACATAATCATCCTGGCAATCCTGGGTACATACCTTTGCTAAAGATACACATGGCACAATTGCCCATTACAATTCTTCAAATGGGGATTACACAATCTCATCTCAAATTCATAACCCTATATTCAACTGAATCATATACAATCTTCACAACTCATTGATAACCAACTACCAACTCTCATCTCGAAGGAGCCCTAGCCAGGGCCTGTACGAGCCACTTGCCTTATCTAAATTGTTGGTAGGGGAGGGTGAGATTCAAGAGAATCTCAGTAGAGAAAAATTATCAATATGAAGGCAAGATAAGTATTTAATGCATGATATGCTTGCATCACATAACTCATACACACATACAATGACAAATCTATAAGCTCAATGCTTTGAATGATACACATATAGCCATAGCATATATTGAAACATAGCTTCAAATCATACATACATGTTCCACATAATCATGCAAAGCAATAACATGCATCAACACATTAATATAGTTATCAGAGCATGTAGGAGAGATAAGTTTGCTACCTTAACCCTTATATGCCTCGAAACGTGTGCCTCAATCTACGTGCAAACAGCTCAGGGCTTCATATTCGATCCTACAATATCAAATGTACTATTTAGACACTTTCATAGTGTTCCTGGGGGTTATATGAGGCTATATTGAAAATTTACTAAAATGCCCCCGGGGACCCGGCCCAACCCCACTGTCCCGGTCCGGTCGTACTTTTCCCGAAATTTTGACATAGGCTATTCAAATATATTTCCGCCCAAGGAATCCATTTCCAAACTTGAAATTATAAAATTCAATGTCAATTACAAAATTACCCTTGGCAGACCCACTTTAAGGGTTTCAGGGGCGTTTTCATAATTATGCTTTTTTCGGCCTTTTCCGAAAAAGTGCCCAACTGTAACCCCACCTAATTTTCGCTCCTAAACTCAATATAATCATCAAATCATTGAAAATCCAACTCTAATACCCATTTCTAGAGCTGGCCGAAATTCTCAATTATTCCGGGGAAAATTGGGGTTTTTTGGTTTCAGCTCCGTAAACACGTTCCTTTCTACTCCTAACCACTTTGTTGACTATTCCATTAGGTTACAAATACCATTTAGTACCAATTTGGGCAGCATAACAGCCCCACACACCCTTTTTCAATTTTTGAAACCAATGACAATCTGGTGAAATTTCACCGATTAAATTGTCCACAGCAGCCAGAATAGTCAATACACAGGAGTTTGGAAGTTACCTGAAGCTCCCACTAGCTTTTCTCAAGAGTGGCTGAAACCCTAGCCCTTCTTAACCATAAAAATTGAGCTTCCAACACCTTATAGAACATGAAAGAGAAGCTTAGGAGTAAGGTTATACGCGTTAGGAGCTAGATCGTCGGAGAAATCAGCTTACCTTATGAGATTTCTCCTCTTTCTCTCTCTATGAGCTCTCAACTTTCTCTCACTAGCTTTAGCTAGTTCAGCATGTCAGAAATGAGAGCTGAATATGATGAGAAAATATTTAATTCCATGCTGATGCCATCTTTTATTTTGATGATGTCATAATTCCTATTTTCGGATTTTTTGGCAGATTTTCTGTCCAAACTTTGAAAAATCATAAAACATTCTAGAAAAATCAAAATGAGGTGATTCCAAAGCCAAGTGAAAGGTATTTAAGTCCCATTTATATGAAAAATATTGACCATTACTGAAAATCACCAAAAAATTCCATATTTACTTAAAACTCATCACTGCCCCAAAACAGAGTTTAGTTTCCATCCCAAACTTTAGACAGTCATATCTCCTGGCTCACAAAACAAAATGTCACAAATTATTTATCTTTTTTGAAGCTTTGGATGTAAAATTTAAGATTGGAAAGTTTCATAATTTGTAGACACAATTTGGTCATTCGAAACGTTCACACAAATTGACTGCCCAAAATAGAGTTTCACTGGACAGAATTTCAGATTTTGCATCTTTGCTTCCAATGGTCCCATTTTTCATACCAAACATCATTCCCATATAAATTTTCACAAGGAATCCATTGGAAACACCAAATCGATTAAATTCACATCATATTGACATGTTTTCACAACAATCTCAACATGTCAACACAATTCACATTTTAAAACCTAATATTGCAACTTTTCCATTCCAAAGTTCCAAACAATTTCAGTGACATCAAAACACACTATGACACAATTTCCAACACAATACCCCATTCAATTCTTCCCTCTATTCTAAGTCAATTTGGATGTTAATCTACAATTGAACTCAAATACAGGGTTTTGACGCTGCTCACAACACACACGAATCATATTCGAGTGCTAAATCACATCATATTATCTAAAAGGGTTATTTATCACTAACCACATCCACTTTTAGAGTCATTAACCCTTAATCACAATTTGGAATCTTGCTAAATCAAGGCTTAGCAATCTACTAACTTTGGCTTATTCTCTAAGCTCAAGTCTCAAAAGTCGTGGTATTACACCACCTGCCATGTCTGTAGATTTAACAATGCAAAGGATGAGATTTAAAAGAATCCCAGTAGTAACAAATCAATTATACAATATATAAACATATAGAATGTAAGCAATCATTAACAATAGCATCATAACAACACAATGAAACATGGCTTTTATCACAACGACAGCATTCATGGCTGTATACATAATCACGACATCATTCGATATATAACACCAGTTTGTACTGGATAACAACAGTTTTCACTGAATAACACCAACTTAAGCTGGATAACGACAGCTTTGGCTGTATAACGCCAGCTTATGCTGGATAACGACAGCTATCACCGGCTGTATATGCAGCAGCATCAAATATTCTCACAAGTAATGATCCACACACATACAATACATTTACATAAGATATAGGAGAAAAGTCACTACCTTGTTCCTTCTGATGTTGTTCAGGTAGAGGTTTCTTACGGCCAGGGCAAATGTCGAATCCTATAATCACAATCAAGAACGGCGAATTAATTCTCTATCCCAATTCTTACTTACATAATTCTTAATGTTGGTTATCATTTGGACTCTTTAGGTGGTTATTAGAAGCTTAGACACATGCCTAAAGGGTTGGGATAACTACCCCCAAAGATCCCTTTTTCAAAAGAAAATAGTGGTTTTTGACTGAATCACTCGAGTGAAGGAGACCTCACTCGAGTGATCTCCAGTTTCACACTCGAGACCCAGTGAGTAAGAGACAAAAAGTATGTACCTGAGAGCACAGACATACCCTAGAGTGGCTAGTTCACTAGAGCATTATCCTTGGCACTTGAGTGACGACACATATTCACCCGAGTCCCATCGAGTGATGTATAGGAAGTGACAACCCGAGAGCAACTAAAACTCCAAAGGAAAAAGCTCACTCGAGTACCACCCAGGCCACTCGAGTGAGAACACAACGCCTGCGAGTGTCAACTTACACTCTTGGAAATTGACTAGCGAGTGTTTGGCCGAGAGTTAACCTTAATCTGAACTTACACCTTTACTCGAGTGAATTTGAGCTCACTCAAGTGATTGTCAATATTACTCGCGGGTTAGGAAGTGCACTATTTCATTCCACTAAGAAATAGAACAAATAAATTGAAGAAAACAAGAAATCTGCTGCTTCACTCGAGTGAGACCCACCCTCACTCGAGTGATCCTTGTCAGATTTCTAGATCGCAGCAAGTGACAGAAAATCCCAAATTTACCAAAACTGGTCCTAATGGTTCCCAAAGTCAACTCAAAACTCCTTCCTATCTAAAACTCCATAAGGAACCTATTGGTAACCTCAAAATAATCAGAATCACATCCTATCCATATATACTCAGTTTTGGTTCAAATTGGTTCACAACTACTAAGATTACCAAATTACCTAATTCAATTCCTATCCAACTCTAATGGCATAAGGGCACAATCTTAAACCATTTCCTACCTAACACAACACCCAATTCATTCATTCCAAAATATTATGAAATCAGGGCAATAATCACAAAATCTTAAAACCAAAACAATTATACCAAAATGTATCAAATACTCACATCTTCAACTTGACAATATCAAATCCTTGATTCTTTCACTTTCAAATTTGTTCAAATACCCAAACTACCACCTTTCAAAATTCTGAAATCATGGTAATAAAGCTCTCAACCTCTTGAACAATATAATGAAAAGTACTTGAGTATATGAAGTCATTTGGAGCACCTACCTCAAGTTTTTCTTCTTTCTCTTTCCTCCTTTAGATCGTCAAAAATGGAGGTGAGGAGAGAGATGAGATGAGAATGATGATGATAAAATTTTCCCTTTTTCCCATACTTCTTACCGACTTGAAGGGAGAGAGGGAAGAGAAAATTGAACTTTGAACTTTGACCTCATCTAATGATCCAAAACATGCCACTTGTCATAATCTTGCTCTCCCTACCATAAGCACATATGAGCATATCTACACAAGATTCCACCCCATGGTCCCTTAATCACTCAACCCTAACTATTGATCTCAAGTTATCTTTGAGTTTTTTCTTCGGTAACTAACCAATTGATTGATAAATTTACCATTTTGCCCCTGGTTGTCACAATGCTTACCAAACCATATTCAAACATATTTATACCACAATACACCTCATATTCTTTAAAAGTGTTCATTCATTAATAATTACATTACTTTTGAAGTCATTAGCCCTTAATTATAATTCAGGATATTACAATTCTCCCCCCGTAAAATAAATTTCATCCTCAAAATTTGTCACACGACTTTAGCCATTAACTCTGGATACCTTCTTTTCATATCCTCTTCCACTTCCCAAGTCGCCTCCCTCTAGGTCATTCCCTTCCAGATCACTTTCACATACATAATACTTCAGTGTCTGAGCCGTCATTTTTCTTGATCAATGACTTGCTCTGGCTCCACCACATATGTGAAGTTGTCTTGTAACTCGACATTTTCATGCTCAATGATGTGAGATGGATCTGGTTGGTACTTCTTCAATTGGAAAACGTGAAACATATCGTAGAGCCTGCTCAAGTTTGGGGGTAGGGCGATTCGATAAGCAACAGGTCCAATTCTTATCAAAATCTCAAAGGGACCTATATACCTTAGGCTCAACTTCTTTCACTTGATTGCTCGCCCAATGCTGGTAATAGGAGATACTCTTAAAAATACATGATCTCCAACCTCAAACTCTAAAGGTCTTCTCCTCTTGTTAGCGTAGCTTTTCTATTGACTCTACGCTGCAAGGAGCCTCTTTCGAATACTCAAATCTGAGTTGAGGTTTGATTAACAAGATCTGGTCCGTAGAGCTTCCTCTCAGAAAACTCATTCCAGCACAAGGGTGATTGGCACTTCCTCCCATACAATGCTTCATACGACGCCATCTGAATGCTTGTATGATAGCTATTGTTATAGGTGAACTTAGCAAGTGAAAGAAAGTGATCCCCATTCCCTTTGAAGTCAAGGACATAAGCTCGTAACATATTCTCCAATGTCTGAATAGTCCTCTTTGACTGTCTATCCGTTTGAGGATGGTAGGTCGTGCTGAATCTCAATTGAGTTCCCAGGGCTTCATGCAATGCCTTCCAAAATCTTGAAGTGAATAGGGGATCCTAGTTGGAAATGATATTCTTCATTATGCCATAGAGCTTCACAATTTGTCGAATGTAAATCTCTGCTAGCTTTTCTGGAAAGTAACTAGCATTGATTGGTATGAAGTGTTAGATTCCAAGTTTTGATGATAACAAAATGTAATTGTGTGCAAAGTATGTTTTAAAAAGTTTAGACAATGATTGCAAAGTTACCAAATGCATATGGCAAAGTTTTCTAATGTCTGCTGTCAAGCTTTTGATGATACACTCAAGCAACAGAGCTAGCACTCGAGCATGAAGCTCTTTTACACTCGAGCAGATGGGAGTGTTGGACAGAAAGTGTTTGCCCGAGAGCAATTACTGTCAATCTTACTGATGCACTCGAGCACTGGAGATAGCACGCGAGCATCAGACTCTTTCACACTTGAGCATATGCAAGTAATGGACAAGAAGTGTTTAGCCGAGAGCAATTACTGTCAATCTTACTGATGCACTCTAGCATTATAACCAACACTTGAGCATGAAGCTGGTTTGTACTCGAGTACTAGTGAGTGAGGGACTACAAGTGTTTGGCTAAGAGTCATGAAGAACAGAGAAGCACAAGCATGCCCGAGGGAGAGTTCATATACTCAAGCGATACATCAACACTTGCGAGTGAGAAATCTAACTCTCCCAATTATGATGCAAGTGCTGAAGACAAGAGTATATTACAGGTGAGTATTCTTCTCACTCGAGTAGGAGTATGTATGCTCGAGTGAGGGCCCACATCACCTGCGAGTGTAAAATCACACTCTTGCTAAAATGGTATGCGAATGTTGTCCAGAGGCACGACTCTTAGTGTAAAGTACAAGGACACTCGAGCAGGAGGAGTTGTACTCGAGTGAGGACCCACATCACTCACAAGTGAGAAAAAGCACTCTCTCAAATCATGTGGAAGTGCAAGTGTAAAACTGAAGCAAAAGGAGAAAATATGTTAGTTCACTGGAGTGAGCCCCCTCAGTTCTAGAGTGATACTCTACCAGAAGACAAAATGCACCATTTTTACAATGTTTAATCCGAATATGGTTTAATGAAATTTATTTATCTTATTGTCACTTATTATTATTTAACATCATTTTGAATGTATTATAAGTGTGATACAGGAGTTTGAACGTTTGAATTAAAAAAACGCAGAGGAAGTCAAACAACAGCAGACAACATCCAAGCACGTACCTACCACGTTTAAAGATTTCAAATGTACGCATGCCGTTCCACAGTAACATGCCCCACTCCACAATGCTCATTATTCAAACGGGCAAAATCGAATGTCTATAAATACAGAGTTCTAGAGATCATCAATATAACGAAGTGCAAGAATTCACATAAGCAAATTCTCGAGTCTCTGTTATTCATATTTTCTCTGTATTCATTTCGTTCTTCAGTGTTTATCATATTTGCTCTGTAAGAGAGTCTATATACACTTCAAATTCAATTTTCATTTGATCTCAAGGTATTGGGACCTTAAGAGGGTAGATATCCTTACTAGAGAAGCAGTTGAGCGAATTCCTAGGAAAACTTTCCACTCATAAGACTTACAAGATACAAGCAGTAGAGAATATTGCTGCTCGTAAGATTTACAGTGGTGTAAGTAGAAGAGAACATTGCTGCTCATAAGACTTGTATATGTAAGCAAGTAAGAAAGGTCATAGGTTGTTTTTCTGCACGTAAGACTTGTCGTAAGGGGGAGAGAAATTTCTTAGTGTTAGAATATTTCTGCTCGTAGTCCATTAGAGGACGATTGTTGTTTTGTGGCATAGTGAAAATCTTAGTAGGTCTTGATCTCTGAGGACTAGACGTAGGCCTGGTTTTTAGGTCGAACCAGTATAACTCTCTGTGTACTAATCCTCTCAACTTTACTCTATCTACAACTACTATCATATCACCACATCAAATGAAAAATTTATCACATCACCCAATTCACCCCCTCTTAGGTGAAGCTTGCCTCTTTCATGAAGTGTGCCGACTTCATTAACCAATCTACAATTACCCATATCGCATTGTAATTCTTAATCCTGGGCAATCCAACAACAAGATCCATGGTTACACTTTCCCATTTCGATTATGGAATCTCAGGGCTTTGCAGCAACCTTGCCGGTCTTTCGTGCTCAATTTTTACTTTCTGACATGTGTGGCACCTCGCAATGTATTTCGTCACATCACTCTTTAATCCTGACTACCAATACACATATTTGAGATTATGATACATTTTGATCATACCAGGGTGAAGAGTGTACTGGCTCTTGTGTGCCTCATCTAAGATCTTCTGTCTCAACTCTGCCTTAAGTGGAACACAGATTCTCTTTTGATAACGAACTAGTCTACTAGGTGACAGATCATAGCCTAGAGCTTCTCCTCGTTCAATTCTAACCAAATTACAGTGTATCCAGCCATCTTGCCTCTGGGCTTCTTCAATCTCAGTTCTTAGGTCACTTTCCCCTTGGGAAACAGTGTAGTTAGCATAGATGATTTGGTTTAATAAATTCAAATCTTGAAAATCAGCAATCATTTTCCCCTCCTGTATCATCATCACTGCCACAAGTACTGTCTTTCGACTAAGAGCATATGTGACTACGTTTGCCTTACCCTGATGATATTTGATTTCCAGGTTGTAGTCCTTAAGCAACTCCATCCAACGACGTTGTCTCATATTCAACTCTTTTTGGTCATACACGTCCCTATTGCATCAGGACACACCCTCATCCCTGCTTACTCACATAATTGTATACAACATAAGTCAAGCTGGGATCAGGTATAATCAACTCAGGTGCCGTAGTCAACCTCTCTTTCAACTCCACAAAGCAATTTTCATATTTCTCATCCCACACAAATGGTTGATCCTTCCTCGTGAGCTTGGTCATTGGCAAGGCAATACGGGTGAAATTCTGGATGAATCTCCATTAGTAACCAATAAAACCCAGAAAAATGTGTATCTCAGCAACAAGTTCTGGCCTCTTCCAGTCCAGTACTGCTTCCACTTTACTGGGATCCACAGAGACCTCTTCTTGTGAGATAACATGGCCCAAGAATTTCACTTTTGAAAGCCAAGACTCACATTTACTCAGTTTGGCATAGAGTTGCTTCTCACACTATATATTCAACACAATTCTTAAGTGATGCTCATATTCTTCTCTACTCTTAGAATAAATCAGGATGTCTTCAATAAACACAACAACAAACTGATATAGATATTGTCGAAAGACACAGTTCATGTAGTGCATGAATACCGCAGGTGCATTGGTTAGCATAAATGGCATCACCAAGAACTCTTAGTGACCATACCTGGTTCGGAAAGCAGGCTTCGGAACATCTTCTGCTTTCACTCACAGCTGATGATACCCCGACCTTAGGTCAATCTTTGAAAACACACATGAATCGGATAATTGATCTAAAAGATCATTGATTCTGGGAAGAGGGTACTTGTTCTTGATGGTAATTTTATTCAATTCTCTATAGTCCATACACAGACGAAGACTCCTGACTTTCTTTTTCACAAACAACACTAGAGCTCCCCAAGGCGACACACTGGGTCTAATAAACCCTTTCTCAGGCAAGTCTTCTATTTGTTTCTTTAACTCTGCCATTTCATTTGGGGCTATACGATATGGGGCTTTAAATATCAAACCAGCTCCAAGCATGATTTCTATTGGGAACTGAACTTCCCTTTCAAGAGGCAATCCTCTAAGGTCATCCAGAAATATCTCAGGGAATTCATTTACCATGGGTATACTACTCAAAGTTTTACTGGTCTCCCTTTACACAGAGAAGAACACCATATACCCTTGGCAACCCTTTTCAAGATATTTTTCACCTTTAGCTGTAGAAAGGAAATTCATACTGGCATTTACAACTTTGACACTTTGAGAAACCAGGTATACTATCCTCTTGTTCCCACAATCTAATAGCACATTATTCGCCATCAACCAATCAAAACCCAAAATGACTTCTAATGATAGAGCGGCAGACAGATCAAATCAACAACTGATTCGCGCCCCTCAACAACTATGACACAATACAAGAAAGCTTTAGTAGTCAAAGTATGAACACCCATCGGTGTATACACAATCAAATAAAAAGGCTACTTATGCACATGTATACCTAGGTACTTCATACAATCATAAGTAATAAAGGAGTGACTTGTACCAGAGTCAAACAATGCTTGCAGTAAATTGCCATTGAGAATTACGTTACCTTGGATCAAGTCAGCAGATTTTCAGGCTTCCTCATCAGTCATTGTGAATACCCTCCCCTGATTCTTAGGTCTCTATTCCATCTACAGTCACAGGCACACAGTAGAAATATGACCCGTTTGTTTACAGTTGTAGCATATCGCTAACCCTTTGCAAGTCCTACCATTATGGAATTTCTGCACTGAGGGCATACTAGTCCAGCTGGAGGTCTCTGGTTACCATGACCCTTAGGTTGATAGGGCCTCTTACTACTACTTCTAGAAGATGGTCCCTACCCCTTTCGCTTTTATAGGGTGTTTGCCTTGCTTAGTTCATTACGACTGGAATTACCCTTGACCGAACCCAAATATCTAAGATTATTTTCTGTGATTTTGCATTCTTCAACTGCTTTATTGAATTTGGTGAATAGATGAGTGGCCAACCTCTTCCTCAATTCTCTCCTCTGACCACAGATGAGCATATCTGAACTCTATTCCTCATCATCCATCTTCCGTATATATGAGGAATATCAGGATAAATAGATGAAACGAGACAAGTAATCATCAAAAGACTCCAAGTCACCCTGCCTGATTGAAAGGAATTCAGTATCCTTCTCATGTCTCACTGACTTAGGGAAATATTTCTCATTCAACTGTTGTTGAATCACCTCCCAGGTTAGTGGTACATTGTGGCTTCGAAGTGTTAGGGCGATATTCCGCCACCAATGGTCTATATCTCCATCGAGCTTATACACAGCCAATCGTGCCTTCACTTTTGATGGATATTCAAGAACTTCAAATATCTTCTTTAAGTCGCAATGTACCACTAACCTAACAAATCAAACAAAGAAAGAATGGAATTTTTATATCTCAAATGAAGTTTTTAAAAGAGTTATTGAAGAAGTATGTAATGGATGAAGCAAATGGATTGGACACGCCTATAAGCTCAACTACATTGCTTGATGCTGATAATAAGGGAAAAGATCACAACATCACAAGATATAGAGGAATGATTGGATCATTGCTCTATCTTACTGCAAGCAAGCTGACATCTAATTCAGTATTGGTTTTTGTGCAAGATATCAATCAGTACCAAAGCAATCACAAGCTGAAACAGTCAAACGAATCTTTAGATACCTCGTTGACATGATAGAATTAGTCTCTGGTATCCTAAATAAAGAAGTAAATATCTAGTTGCATACTCAGACTCTGATCATAGAGGTTACAAGATAGACATAAGTAGTACCAGTGGATAAAGTCAATTTCTTGGAGGTTCACTTGTGTCATGGTTTAGCAAGAAACAAAATATAGTGTCTCTTTCATCAATGGAAGATGAGTATGTTGCAGCACCAAGTTGTTGTGCACAAGGGTTATGGCTAAAGCAATAATTACAAGATCTTGGTATTTATCTATAGGAAATACCAATATATTGTGACAACTCTAGCATGATAAGCTTGGCAAAGAATGTAGTTGAACACTCCAGAACCAAGCATATTGATGTTAGACATCGCTTCATCAGGGATTATGTTCAAAAGAAAGATGTAAAAGTAATATTCTTTCCAACTCATCTTCAACAAGCTGATATCTTCATAAAACCCTTTGCAAAAGATCAACTTCTATTTATTAGATGAGAATTAGGAATGGTAAATCCTAATGAATTGTAAGTTATTTAGTGTTTACAAAATGTTAGATGATGTTATTTATTGATGATTTGATGATTACAAACATAAGCATCGGAGTTTCTAGTAATTTGTTTTTGCATGAATTTGATACTCTGTTATTAGGCATGAAAAGTAGAGGTTAACAGAGGACAATATTACTAGAGTGACAACTTCAAGTAAACTTAATTACCCCAGTAATACCTCGAACTAATTATAAGGATTACTTGAGTAAGCACTCGAGTAATGAACAAGAAAATATGACACTGAAGCATCAATTCAAATGGAAACGGCATAACGGTTGGAAATGAATAGTCAGGAAATAAAGGGACAGATTACTCGATGGAACCCTCGAGTAAACTATCAAAATTAGTCGAATAAGGCCTCAAGTAATCATGAGTGCAGATAAAGAATTAATCCAATTTTCATTCAAATCTGTCTTAAAATGTCATCAAATGATCGAGGGAATATACATAATTAATTACAATATTACTTATAACTAGTACACGTTTAAATTGTTTTGATTTAATTTTTCAAAAAGCATTACTTGAGGGAGCCCTCGAGTTATGGCCCAAGATCACTCGAGGGAGCCCTCGAGTAATGTTGGGCATTAGGGGTATATCACTGTGCGTCACGTCATTTTCATAAAATTACTTCAAGTAATTCTCCAAGTAACCTTCTAGAAAATCTTTTCACAAACATTTTCCCACTTCATTTTTGACAAAACCTATTGAAATTTCTTTTGAAAAACCTCTTTAAACCACTGAAAACCTTCAGAAAATCTTGTTCTCTCAATTAAAATGGTTAGAACCAAGACAACCCTCCTCGATACTCCTTCTGAATCTTCTAATCCTCAATAATTGTATGAATATGCTCCATCTCCTCCAGCCAAAAGACAAAAACTCGCTCCCAGATCAAAAGCAAAATCCAAACTGCAAGCCAAACCTAAGGTCAAGGGGGTTGTGATTAAGGAACCCATTGACAAAAGAGCTCAATCTAAGAAGGATATATCTCCTAGTAGAAGCAAAAAGACCAAGGCCCCAACTCCTCCTACTACAGACTCTAACACTCTCTCTTTCTCTGAGTAGCCATCCAAAGGGACAAAGTTTGATAAAAACCTTGCCAAAGCAATGGCAAACATACTTGAGGAGGCCCTTCAATCAAAAGGAAAAAAGGGGGACAATCTTTAAAGGAACCAGAAGACAGGGAAGAAGAAATTGTATTCCCTCCAAAGGGATTTAATGTGAAGAAGATTGAGGAGCCTCAAAAATTCAAAGATAAATTTTTAAGGAGAAAAGTGTGCAAGATGCACTTCATTAACCTCAGTGTTCTTCAAGAGGTATTGAAATTCAACCTCAATCCTTATCTTGAGTCTTATATGCATTGGCTTTATGTTAAACTTCCATTTTGCACCAAGACAGTGAGGCATTTGTATTGTAATTTAAAACCTGTCAATGATGCTCTTAAAAATTCCCTGAAAGAAGAAATGATCTCTAAGATTAAAGGGCAAGAAATATTGATCTTACCCTCCAAAATCAACACCTGATTAGGAATAGAGGACCCAGTTGAAGATAACTATCCTAATTTTGACTCAAACCAGTTATTTTCTATTCTAAGGCCTGGTGAGATAGTAGAACCCCTCGGTTTCAATCCAAATATTGTGTGTGATCTTCACAAAGTCATATGGTATATCTATTCTAGAGCCATAATGAACAAACAAAATAATTTCACTCACTTCATAGAAAGGGATTACAGGAAATTTGCCTCATTTCTTCTAAAAAAGAAAAAGTACTTGGGAAAATATATTTTTTTATGAGATTAAGAGATACATATTTGAATGAAAAATCACCACTCCTATGCCTTATCCTTAGCTTATGTCCTTATTTCTCAAATTGAACAAGATTTGGTACTTGGAGAAGAATGAAATAATCGAGAGGCTAGTTCCAGTAGGAAGAAACCAAATTGGGAAGTTACATATTGCACTACCCCTAAAGAACCCCTTGAGTCAAGTCCCAAAAAGAAGAAGAATGAGACTGCAACAATTTGATTGGATGAGACATAGTCTTCTACTCCAGTATCCACATCATCTCCTTCATCTTTTGGTACCATATTGCAAACATTTTTGGAAAATATCCTGAAGGGTTTTCATATCAACATTGCAAATCCAACTACTGAGTTGATAACCAATATGAATGTGAAGATGGTAGAACTTGTGGAGAAAATTGATAAGAGGCATGAGAAGATGTTGGCAGAATAGTGGGCTTAGGGTGAGCTTCTAAGATCACTTCATGCTAGACTTGATGCTATGGCACATGGTTCATTCACTCCCGGTCCATCAATGCTTACATCAGTTTTTGAGCCTGTACTATCTGAGCCAATACCTACTTCTGTTCCTTCTTTTATTTTTAAGCTAGTATCACCTTCTGAGCCTGGACCTTCTTCTATCCCTCTTCTTACTTTGCCTATGACCATCCCCAGGAACCTCAAAATCTCTATGCCTGACCTAGAAACATCTGAGACCATTCACATCACCATTGATAAATCAATCCCTCCGATCCACCCAGTGTCCACACTTATTGCTTGACCTGCAGGCACTGAGGAAGTAATTGTTTCTTCCAGAGAGCATCAGTCACCTACTGGTGTAGAGGAAGTAAAGGTTACTTCCCTAATTCCTTTTCCACAAAATCCTCTATAGATACCTCTATTGAATCTCTCTAAACCTGAATCATCATCTTTAGAATCTTCCTGTTCAAGTGATTCACATGGCTCTGGATTTACACCTCTTCCTGTCAATCCCATTTATGTAGTCAAGACATCTAGCCCTAGTTCTTCTCTTGATTGATTCCACCTTTGTGATGAAGGCAAAAAGGGGGAGAAGAGCTAGAAGTGATTTATGAACACTGACAATGATGTTGAGCAGATACAGTATAGACTTACTTATGGGTGTATTGGGCTTTAGGGAGCTTTTTGATAATATATTAACTCACTTAACTCACCTTGATTGTATAATGCATTAATTATGTGGTTATGGACTAATGACTTTTCTAATTGTGTATGCAAGGTGATCAAATGAAAAATTAGAACATGCTTTATATATTTTTTGATTCAAAAAGAGATTTCATTTGCTAAAATTAGATTTGAATTCAAAATGATCTTTCCCAAGTTATTTCAAAAGAGTTTTCAAGTTTAAATTGCACAAAAGTTTCCATCTGAAAAAATTATCAAGAAAAATATGATTAAAAATCCAATTTCAAAAACTTTGTTTAAAATCACCAAGTTTTGTCATCATCAAAAAGGGGGAGAATGTTAGATCCTATATGTTTTGATGATAATAAAGATTGGATGAATATTACAAAAGGTTTTGATAATAAACAAAAAGGTTTGAACAAAGGAACTAAGTTATCTATGGCAAAAGAAAGACCATTACTCGAGTAGGTACTCAAGTAATGAAAAAGAACTCGAAGATAGAGAATAGAGAAAAGCATCACTGGCAGATTTTTGAAGGCATTACTCGGGTAAGCCCTCGGGTAATGATCCTTTATTATTCGAGGGATCACTCGAGTAATGTGTGAGAAATTGCTCCAAAAGCTCTCTGTCAAAAATTGCATGGCATTACTCTAAGGGATCTCTTAAGTAATCTACAAAGTTATATGAAATATTACTCAACAGATCACTCGAGTAATGAAGCATGATTACTCTAGTAGCCACTCGAGTAATGCAATACAGAAAGTATGATTTTAATCCATTGTTCAATGATTTGTTATGTATAAGACTAATATATCATTGTATTAGTTTCCTAAGTATATTTGCAGAGAAACAATGAAGATATCATGCAATGAGTGAAAAGTCAAACAAAATGTCCAAACGCTCACCTATCGTAAACATATAGTTTTTAAATTTGAAGAATGGTTAAACGTAGCTGTACAACTCTAATGAACAAGTTGAAATTGTTCCAACGCCTATCACAACTCATCTATAAATATGGGAACATTCAACATGGAACAATAACAACTAAGAACATACGAACATACGAACATACACCAATCAACATATTCTTAGTACTCGATTTCTTATATTCATTATTTTTACTTCAGTGATTATACATTTTCTCTGTGAGAGAGTTTTCATTACAAACACAATATTTTTTATTAAGACAACTTAAGGTGTTGGAACCTTGAGTTGGGGATTGGTTTACAACATGTAAGGGGGAGCAAGTGTCCAGTAAAGGAACTTACTCTGTACTGAGGTGCCAAGAACCCACTGAATCTTGGAAGATATAGTAAAACTCTCAGAGAAGCTCTGAGGACTGGATGTAGGTCAAAGTGGTTGTGGCCGAGCCAGTATAACTTCCTGAGTACACTTCGGTGATATTTCTCATAGCTCTTAACTGCTTTAAATTTACAATCAATTTTTATATACGCAACGAATTTCTGGTATAACCTAATTCACCCGCCCTCTTGGGTGAAACACTTGCACTAACAACATTGCCCTTTCCTGGACGATACTTTATCCCTAGGTTGTAATCTTTAAGTAGCTGCATCCGTTTGTGCTATCTCATATGCAGTTGTATTTTATCATATTAATATTTCAAACTCTAGTGGTGTAACACCTTAAGTCCAGTAGACCCAGATGAGTACAAAAGAGTAATGAAGTAAATTATGGAACCAAAGTTTGGTCCCAGATTAAAACTTACTTTTAAAACACATTCACAACTTCCGAACCTATCTCAGGTGGTGAACCTGGGATTGGTAAGGAATTTTGAGTGTAATAAAATTTTCAAAAGAGTTTCATATACATTCACTATCTCACTATGTCCCATTGGTACTTGAATCCATTTTATCAGAGTGTGCGAGTGTGTCTCTGCTTAAGTCTCATAATGTGTTCATTAATTAATGTTTCTTTATCAGATAGAAGCATTATCAATATATGAAGTCACCACTCTCTTACTAAGTTACCAGTACTACTAATTATACTACTGTACTATTGTCAAGTTTACATAGTTATGTACATCATATACAGTTCTAAAAATTTCCAAAATACTTAAAACCGACAACTAACAACAAATTAAAGTCCTCCGGCTTCATCCCCAAGCTGTTTGTATTTACCTTCTTGCCTTACGAGCTACTAGCCTGTACTATAGATTTATTTAGAGAAAAGACTGAGATTCAAAAGAATTTTAGTTGTAATAGGTAATCAATCATACAAATATAAACATCACAAAACATGCCACACAATCATCATACAGTAGAATCATCACAACTGCATCCAGTGCATAACATGCATTTTATATATCACCATAGTGCTAGGTATATCACATGACCTATAGTATAACCTGTGCAATAGGCCCTGAGGATCAACTCATGCATCACATAACATTATATTGGCTTGAGCGTCCATCAGTACAATAGGCCACGGGCAACCGCCCCACAGAATCAGAATGTGCCAGACAATTCATGATGAATCCACAGAACATGCAGTGTATCTTATAAACATGTGAAAGACAAGTTACTACTTGGTTGTTTTGCTTGAGCAATATCCAATTGTACTGTTTCTCGGAGCTTGGGCAGGTCTTAGATTCCTGGCAGCGGTCAGGCCCTATAACTCAGATTTTGGCGACAAATTAATATTTGGCCCAATTCTCTTAAAATGCAAGCACTTATGTTGGTTGTCATTAAAGTTAGAATACTAAGTCAAAACTAAAGCCAAAGTACCCAACTACCCCAAGTTGGTTAACTTTACCCTTAAGGTTCTACTTCATTACTTAGTGCCATTACATTTGCCATTTTCACCCTTATTCTCAATTCTGCCATCTTTTCTATCATCTTCAAAAATTCACCATTAATTCTAGGTAACTCCAAATTGGTTGGTTCGAAATTCCAAGTAAAGCTCTTTTAGTATAATTTCATGCAAAAATACTCAATTCTAGACATTTCAGCCACAGAATTCCCAAAATTATGACAAACCCAACCTGTTCTAGATTCTATTCCAAAAACAGGATCTAACTTTGAAAACTCATTTCTAGTTGTACATATGTCCTATTGTGATGATTCCAAAGGCTATGTGACCCTTAATATGTCTAGTTTTAGTAAAAAAATATAGTCATTACACTTTTGGAAGCATGTCAATATAGTATCTCATTTAATTGCTCACTACCCCTAGAATTTGCCAGTTTTCTAGACCAAATGTTGAAAATAAATAACTCTTAGCACACACATCCAAATGACAAAAATTATATATCAATTTAAAGCTTGCCATATCTAATATTATACTGGGAAGTTTTACAATTTTTTGACATCATTTACATAGTTAAAAATGACATGCAAACTGATTGCCTTGAACAAAACACACACCTGCAGCATTTTCAGTTTTGCATTATATACTTCAAATGGTCCAAAATTACAACCAGAGCTATTCCTCACAAATTTTTGCATTCTAAACACAATGGTAATATCAAAATCATCAAAATCATAAAGCTTCAGCCCCTTCAACCTTGATTGAATAGACCCCTTTTTAACCAAAATCTCCAAGACAGAATTTTGTCCAACAATTTGGCCCAATATCATCATAAATCAACATTTAACCACAACTACATTATTAAATCATGATTGAACCTCCAAAAACACCCCTGGCTGAAATTATGAACAATACCCACCCTCATGAATACTCATCTAAACAACAATCCAATCGGTTCAAAATGAAGCGTATGCTACCTCTATGCGTTTCCGTAAGTCGTTCGGAAATCTGGCAAGCGAAACATCACCAAACACCTCCAAATGAAAATCTGAAATCCTAGAAATGAAGCTTGGGATGAGTAGAAAATGGTTTATGAAGAGTATTTTGAGAGGGAACGGCGTTTCGGTAGTGTTTCGGTCTATTGAAGTCAGGGAAACTTAGTACTTACTCTTTCTCTCTCCTTTTCCAATTTCTCTCTATTTTATTTGATTTTTTTCTTTTCTTTTTATGCGAGGGCTAGCCGAAAGTATAGGCTAAGAGGAATTCTTGAAAAAATCATGCCATATGTCAAATTCTTGTGATGCCATTTGTCTGGTGATCAAATGGTTAAGTGACATGTGATTCTTACTTTAATAAAGTAGGCCGCACCACTTTTTTCAGACATTTAGCCATCCAACTTGTCAAGGAAAGTAAGCGTATGATGATTTTCCCTAGCTCCTGGGTTCAATGTTTGAGAAAGTTAGTCGGGTGACCACATTGGAAACCGGTGGATTTCCCTTGCTAGGGGCGAGGTGACACCCTCTGGTGATGACAACTCAAAATGTAAAGTCACTTCATCATCATTAGGGGACAAGTGTCATGCTCCAATTTAGCCAACACATAAAGTAAAAAGTAACTTCATTAATAGGGGACATTGTCACTTGGAAATTGTACCAACACAAGAATCAAAAAGCACTTTTTGTCTTTCCACCATAAGATGACTCCATGTGTCCACTTTATCCAAGGACGGAAAGTCAGTTAGGGGATTTCCCTGGTCCAACTACAAGGTGTTAATTTTCATGAATTAACAAATAGAATTTTACCAAATATCTATTATATTGGAAAATGGTGCCACATACACATATTGGCATCGGTGAGCTTCGTCATACTAATTATATTTACAAGCAATACCTGGTGTTCACATTTTAGTATGTTACATATGGTTGCAGTACAGCTCTACGATTGCACCATAAAGGTAACGTCTCCAGATTTTCAGTGCAAATACAATGCTACTAACTCAAGGTCATGTATAGGATAATTCTTTTCGTGAGGCTTCAATCATCTATATGCATATGCCACTGGTCAAACCCATTAATATTTTTATATTTACCAGAGTCAATAAGGCAGAGTTTAGAAGGCAAACAAAATAGCATAAAAATAATGATATTAAGTTCTTGCATTACATTACAAAATATCCCATAGAGTTTGAAAAAATTATACAACATTTTCAAAACTTAGCTAAATGTATCATAACTAGTTATCCAAGCTTGAACTGCATCGGTACCCTCAGTCGTCGGTGTTAATGCTTCTACCCTTTGAGCCCCTATCCTCTACTAGAATATTTTTAAATTTTGAAAAAGGGTGAGATTCAAATTAATCTTAGTAGTAACATACAACCAGTCATATAAAATGAGACAAATAAATATGTTGTACACCATGTAATGTAACATAACAACAACACAAACAACACGGAATGTGCACATGAGGTAGGGCTACTTCCTTACTATCCGTAAACGCAAACAACACGACATATGCATATGAGTCAGGGCTACTTCCCTACTATCCGTAAACACAAACAACAAGGCATGTGCAATGAGTCGGAGCTACTTCCCCACTATCTATAAACACCTCAGTTGGGTTCTTGCTCACAACTGCTAGATTTTCAGTTAACTTTGAAAAATCATAGATAATTACCGGAAATTCCAAATTAACTATTTCCAAAACCTATGTAAATCTCTTTAAGATTTCTTTTAAGAAAAAAATGCTTAAGTCTTACCATTGAAATCACACTTTTCCTAGAAATTAACCAAACTCCCCTATTCCCAGATTTCATTCTAGAAACATGGCTTAACTTCAAAACTCTATATCTTTTAAACTACTAGTCCAAAAATTATGATATACCTATCAAATTAAAGCTCTACATATCTACTTTAATCCTGTCAAATTTCATAATTTTGGACCAGGTTTGTCTTACGAATTTTATTTCCCAATAATACTACCTCCAATAAAACAAATGAAACAATATTACATTGAACTTCAATAAATTCCAGATTTACATACAAATTTCCAAAAATCATTAACACCCATATTCCCAGACAATTTTTCCATTTAAATGCAATGGAATCATTGAAACCATGAAATTCCAACTCAAGGAGGATGAAAATGCCGAAGCTGAAAATTCCAGATTTAAGGGAAAATGTGATTTTCTTAATTCTAATCACTTAACACCTTCTTTTCACCTTTAATCCCATCTTTAACCACTTAAACACCAATTACACATTATTAGAATGAATTTTGGTAGCACCTTCCTTAGGGTTTGTTCTTCCCAAAATCAAAACCAAGCAAAAACAACCCACCAAACCAACAACCACATCAACAATAATCAAGGTTTCTTGAGATTACCTTGTGATTATTCCACTTTCTCTCTTTAACCATAGCTATTCCCTCCCTTTAACCTCTTGATTTTGCTTTCCACACATTTTTTTTCAAGAAGGAATAGAGGTTAGGAGAGATTTCCAATGAATTAGAAGGCTTCAACACATGAATATCACCTTGAACTTACCTTGGTTGCATCTTAACCTCTCTCCCTCTTCTCTTCAGCTCCATATTCAAATGAGCTCTTTCTCTCTCTCCTATTTTGTTCAGCTACTTGAAATAATGAGGTTAATGAAAGAGAAGAGTCTTCTAAAAATATCCTACAACTCCCTTCCTTTATGATATTTTATTGCCCAAATAAACACATGCTCATTTGTTTAATTGTCATAATCTTTTCCCTTCCCAAAAAACTTGGTCGAAATGCATCTTAAAATAGCCAAGGACAATGCATTTAAATTATCATATTTTCCTCTTTCACATATTTTTTTTTAACTCGAGTTGTAACTGTTGACCTAGTGTCATCATATTTTTTTTGGCTATTGCCAAAAATTGTTGCAAATACTAATAAATCTCCGATCAATTATTTTTCCCTTCCTTTATCTCTTTTTAGACTAAAATGAGTAAAAAAAATATGAGCAAAATAATTGCCTCGTGCTTAATATGGCAAATGACCATTTTGCCCTTGCATTTTGTGATTTTCACACAACCTGACAGAATTTTCGGCATACTTTGAAAATTCAAATCTTTATGTATAAATGTCCAATTAATGTGGTTCCAAAGGCTATTTGAATCTTATTAAGTGCAGTTGTAATAAAAAGTATGTTCCTTAGCCAACTGGTCGCACATCATTTCCAGAATTATCATTTATTTGACATTGTCATAGAATCCTACCTGTTTCTCTGGACTAACTTCAAAAATACATAACTCTTAATGTACAGGTCCAAATAATGCATATACCTATTAAATTAAAGCTTGGAATGTCTTCTTTCATTTTGAAAAATTTCATATTTATTGGACTTCATTTAATCATCCAAAACCACATGACACTCTTACTGCCTCGTAAGAAATTTCACTGGTAGCATTTTCCAATTCACCAAAATTCACCATTTATTTTATTTATTGAAATAAATATACAACAGATCTTTGTAATATGAACTTTAGGATATCACAGCTCTCCCCTTTAAATAATTGTGTCCCCAAAATTTGTTGCTCATATCTATTAATAATTCCGAGTATCGCTTTTGCATGCGTCCCTCTGTTTCCTATGTAGCTTCTCTAAGAGATAATCTCTTCCAGACCACTTTGATGAATTAGATACTTCAATACCACTTTGATGAATCGGATACTCTTGTATTTGAGCTATTTCTCCTATCGATCAATCATCAAGTCAGGTCTGAGCCATTCTAATTCCTCAAACTGCTTAAGCCATTCTAATTTCTTCAAGAATTAAAACTCAAAAGTTGATTGTTATATCACAGTTCACTAAATTGCAATTTTCAGAACATCCACCTAAATTTCTAAATTCATTACTAAATCAAGAACCTCAACATTGAATAGATCAGAAATCACTTTCCTTAGTTATACCCAATAAGCATGTAAAAATCATGATAAATAGTGCCCATTCTAAGCTTCACAGTGTTCAGGTATCATCCTCAAAACATTACTAAAGGTTCAATACTATCTATAAGATTTACAAGGTTAAAATTTCCGTCATAAAATAGAACCATAGTGCACCTAGTTTCACATTTTATCCTAAGCACCATTTCAGCTTAGAGCAAATTCAAGCCTATCCAACCTTCAGTATCATAAAATCAAATCCTCAAGGATCAATATATGGCATAATCATCACTCATGACATCTCTAAGGATCACCATATATCCTGTCTCAAAGCACTCAAACCTTTATGTATTTTAACCTTTCCTGCCTTTATTTCATTTCTTGCATTTCTTTTCTCGTGTTATTCATCATGGTTTGTTGCATAGGATCAGATCTATCTTCTTGATCTGGGTAATTTTCTCCTCCTCTGCCTCCTCTTCTTGTATGTACCATCTTTATGTATCACTTTTTAAAAATAAGGTAGAGGTAAATTCCATGTAGACACAAGGGCATTTCTACCATTTCATAATATCCCAAGCATATAGGTATTTCTAACCTATCATACAATATATATTTATCACAGTTAGGGAAAGCTATTAACACCATACAGCTACTACAACTATTGTACAGCATGTGTTTGTTTATTTACATGACATAACATAATTATACATATGGCTAACCATACTGTACCTGTGCAAAAGCATAGATACCGGCTCTAACTGTTTCTATCCACTGGTATCCCAGACCGCTCTTATGCCAAAAAGTCGTGCTGCCTATCTTCAGGCACCATAATACTGCATTTGGACTGTCAATCAACTCTGATACATGTACTTTAGCCCTTAAGGCGTCCTGTGCTTCATGAACTACACAAAATATTTGTTGGAGCCCTGCTCTACTATCTTATCCTTCTTCCTGGCCCAAATGCTGTGTCAGGGAAGAAGTACATGGTAGTGTAAATCTAATTCTCATCCGGGTAGTCCAGTCTCCATGGATACCTACCCCCAATAAAATGCATCGATATCATCCAAGTACACGACATACTAGTTTATAAGTGTGTCATATTCTTGAAAAGCTCACAAATATCTGCATTCGGCATACTCCCACAACCTCTTATCTAGCCGCAGGTCATATCATACATGTACTTCCCCACTCTAGAACCATAAGTTATCCTTGGGTTTAACCCTGCACCATCAAACAAGGGTTGTTCTGTATCTCCCACTGATGAACTAGCAGATAGCTCTGGCTTGTACGTTGGCCTATCTCAAAATCTCTTACGGGATATACGTAACACTCTTATGTCTCCTAGTGTCCTATGCTATATGTTCCGTAGTTCCTCAGTATTCGCTATTTTAGGGGTACCTGCTGACCTCCGAAGTTTATTTATTGACAATGGTGACCCCTTTCTCTATATCTAGAAATCTCGTTGTCTCTATAAATCTTGTTGTCTCTGCAACTCTTGCTATCTATGCCTCATGCGCATATTACTTGTCATTGTGTAACTAAGACCATATCAATATACCATTCTGATAATGCTAAAACCACTTTTAGCTCGATACCAAAAATGTTAAACCCCTTACATTTTGATATTTGCTAGAGTAAATAATGTAGAGAAGAAGGCAAACAAAAAAAGCAACAAAATACTGATATTAGTGCTTGCATTACATTATAAAATATCCCAAAGGGTTTAAAAAATTTATACAACATTCTCAAAACTTAGCTAAATGGATGATAACCATCTATCTAAGCTTGAACTACACCTTAAATACTTTTTTGCACGCTAAACGAGTCCTGGATTTGCTTTAGGCTTGAGCTCTTTCTAATTCCTATACAATTAGAGTTATACGTAATTGGTTATTACTTGAACTATTACTGCCTTTAATCACAAATTGTTGGTTATCTACCACAGTTTCAACAATTTCTACTCAGTACAACTTTGCAGTACAGTTCCATAGTTTTGCAAAACACTACCAGATTTTTAGTCAACTTTGAAAAATCATAGTTACTTCAAAGAAATTGCAAATTTACTATTTCCAAAGCCTATTGGAAGCTCTTTTTAGTGTTCTTTTAAGGAAAAATACTTAATTTTGACCATATATATCACACTTTTCCCATAAATTTGCCAAACTCCCCTGTTCCCAGATTTCATTCCAGAAACAATGATCAACTTCAAAAATCCATATCTTTTATTCTACTAGTCCAAAAATTATGATCTACCTATCTAATTAAAGCTCTGCATCCCTACTTTAATCCTACCAAATTTCATAATTTTTGGACCAAGTTTGTTTAACGAATTTCATTGCCCAATAACACTGTCTCTAGTAAAACAAATGAAACAACGTTACTCTGAACTTCATTAATTCCAAATTTATATACAAGTTTCCAAAAATCATAATCACCTATATTCCCACACAATTTTCCTTTAAAAATACAATGGAATAATCAAAACTATGAAATTCCATATCTAACAGAGTGAAAATGCCGCAGCCAAAAATTCCAGATTTACGTGAGAATGTGATTTTCTTAATTAGAGTCCACTTAACACATTCTCTCATCTCTAATCCCATATTTAACCATTTAAACACTAATTACAAATGATTAGAGTGAATTGGGGCAGCACCTCCCCTTAAGGTTTAGTCTTCCTAAAATCAAAACCAATAAGAAAACAAGCCACCAAACCAACAACAACATCAACAATCATCAAGAATCAACAACAAAATCAAGGTTCTTGAGATTACCTTGTGATTACTCTACTTTCTCTCTTTAACAACAGCTTCTCCCTCCCTCTAACCTCTTGATTTTGCTTGCCACACAAGAGTTTCAAGAAGGAATACAGGTTAAGAGAGATTTCCTATGAATTAGAAGGCTTAAACACATCAAAATCACCTTCAACTCACCTTAGTTGCTTCTTGACCTCTCCCCCTCTTCTCTTGAGCTCCATATTCAAATGAGCTCTCTCTTTCTCCCTTATTTGGTTTAGCTAGCTAAAATAATGAGGTTAATGAAAGAGAAGTGTCATATAAAAATATCTTACAACTCCCTTCATTTATGTTATTTTATTTCCCAAATAAACACATGCTCATTTATTTAGTTGTCATTATCTTTTCCCTTCCCAAAACACTTTGCCGAAATGCATCTTAAAATATCCAAGGAAAATGCTTTTGAATTACCATATTTTCTTCTCCCACATATTATTTTAATTGGAGTTGCAACTGTTGACCTAGTGTCATCATACTTCTTTTTCTTTTGACAATTGCCAAAATTGCTTTACATACTAATAAATCCCAAATCAATTATTTTTCCCTTCTTTATCTCCTTTTAGATGAAAATGAGTAAATAATCAGGGGAAAATAATTGCCTCTTGCTTAATATGGTAAATTACCATCTTGCCCTTACATTTCGTGAAACTTTGAAAATTCATATCTTTATGTATAGATGTCTAATTGATATGGTTCCAAAGACTATTTAACCCTTATTAAGTCTAGTTTTAAGGAAAAATATGTTCCTCAGTCAACTGGTTGAACATCATTCTTAGAATTATCATTTATTTAACACTGTCACAGAATCCTGCGATTTTCGCTGGACTAACTTAAAAAATACATAACTCTTTATATACAAGACCAAATAACTCATGTGACCTATCAAATAAAGCTTGGAATGTCAATTTTCATTCTGGAAAATATCACATTTATTGGACATCTTTTGATCCTCCAAAACCATATGACAATCTTATTGCCTTGGAGGAAATTTCACTAGCGGCATTTTCCAATTCACCAAAATTCACTATTTATTCTATTTATTGAAATAAATATACACTAGATCTTTGGTATATGGATTTTGGGATATTACACCACTACACGGTCATGATGTACTAAAACACTTCCCAATCCATGCCTACTGGCATTTGTAAGGACAATAAAGGTCCACAGTAGAACTGGGATTATCAATAGCGATGCTGACGTATGTTAATTTACATTTCAGCTCAGTGAAGCTCCTCTTACTTTTCCAATCCCACAGATAGTGTTGAGTTGTCAGGTTAACTTTGTCAAAGGCGAAGCTATTCTAGAGAAATTCGATATGAATCTTTAGTATTATCCGAGAAGACCCAGAAAATTGTGTATTTTAAAAATAGTTTCTAGCCTCTTCCAGTTTAGTACTACTTCCACCTTGCAAGGATCCACCGGGACTCCTTGCTGTGAGACTATATGGCCTAGAAATCTAACTTCTGAAAACCAAAACTCACATTTGCTTAGCTTGGTATAGAGTTACTTAGATTTTAGTGTGTTCAATATAGTACTCAAATGTTGCTCATGTTCAGTTCTACTCCGTGAGTATGCTAGATATCATCAAACAGGACTATCATAAATTGGTCTAAATATGGATGAAAGATTCAATTCATGTAGTCCATAAACACAGCAGGTGTATTGATCAGCCCAAAGGGCATTATAAGGAATTCGTAATGACCATAGTTGGTCCTGAAAGCTGTTTTTGGTACATCTTATGCTTTAACCTTGAGCTGGTGTTAACTCGATCTTAAGTCAATCTTTATAAACATGCAGGAACCAGAAAACTCATCGAGCAAGTCACTTATTCTAAAAAGAAGGTAATTGTTCTTAATGATCACCTCGTTCAACTCCCTATAATCAATAAGAGTCACAAGCTTCCGTCTTTCTGTTTTTCAACATATAGCACTGGAGTTCCCCATGGCAGAACACTGGGTCTAATGCACCCTCTTTCTAGCAGTTCTTCAATTTGATTTTTCAATTATGCCATTTCATTTAGTGCCATTCTATATGGGGCTTTCGGTATTGATTCTGCTCCAAGCCTAAGTCAATCGCATATTCCACTTCCCTATCAAAAGGTAATCTACTAATATCTTTCGAGAACTGCTCGGGAAACTCATTTACCATACGGATATTTTCAAATCTTATTCTAGCTTCTAATTTCTTGGAAAAGAATACCATGTACCCTTGACACCCTTCATGCAACCATCTCTCAGCCTCAGCTGCTAAAAGAAAGTTAGGGTTGATTTCTGTAATGACTTGTGGTTATGGATTAAGGTAAATAACCCTTTTGTTTCCATAATCTAGAAACACATTATTTGCTATCAACTATTCAATACCTAGAATAATTTCCAAACCTTGCAGCGATAAACAAATAAAATCCACCGTTGGTTTGTGCCCCTCAGCATTTATTATGCAATTTAAACAAACTTCAATTGTGACAATTCTAACACCTATGGGAGTAGACACAACTAGGTCATATGGAAATTTGTATACTCTCAGGCCTAGCTATCTCACACAATTATATGTAATGAATTTGCAATAAATAAATTACTAGCGCCTCATACATTACTTGTACTGAATTTCCATTAAGATAAACCATACCTTGAATCAGTTTAGGAGATTTCCTAGCTTCCTCTTGAGTAATCGTATATACTATGCTCTGTACTCTTGGTCTGGGTTCAATAAGATGTTGCTACTGCTGTAGGCAATTAATAACATAATGCCCTAACTAACCACATATATAACAAGTATTTGGTCAGGTTGGAGCTTGTTGTAATAGAGCACCATTACATGCTTTGCCAAGATGGTAGGCTTCTGACAAAACCAACATGTTCTGCTTTGTGGGGGTCTTTGATTCCTACAACCTCTAACCAGATATACTTTATCATTTCCACTTACGGTGGTGCACTTGGTTCTTTTTGCTTCTGGGAAGAACTCCCTCTACAAGACGCACCCTTAATGTTGGTATTTCTGGTTGAGTATAGGCTCAAAAAATTATTCTCAGTAATTTGGCATTCTTGCACTGCCTTATTAAACTCTGTAAAGTGTTTGGAGACCAGTTTCTCCTTTAGTTGTTGTTTCAACCCTTGGATAATCATATCTAAGCTCCATTCCACGTCATCCTAATACTTATGGTGTGAAGAGTATAGTGACAACCGAATATAGTGAGCTAAGTACTCATTAAAGCTCTCTTTTTCACCCTACTATATATCTAGGAATTATTTTTCTTTTTCTAGCCTTCCTGAATGGGGAAAATATTTCAAATTAAACTTTTCTTGGAATAATTCCAATGTCACCGAAATATTACTCCCTCGAAGTATCAGTTCGGTGTTTATCCACCATCTATCTGTATTGCCCTCAAGCTTATAGTTTGCTAAGAGGACTTTAATTTCATTGGGGCACAATAGGATGTTAAATATCTTCTCTAATAGCAACAACTAGTCTTCAGATTCATGTAGATGAAATTTTCCTCTGAAGATAGGAGGTTGTTGTTTACTGAATATTCCAACTCAAGTCTGAAGATTATCAGCTTCTAGATTAGGTAAAGGATCTTCAGGTTAAGGTCCCTTAGGTGGATCAGGGTCACTATTTCCCCTCACTAATTCTTCCAAATGATCCTGTCTTTGTTGCACTTCTCTCAGTTCTCCCATGACTTAATTCATTGTTTCTTGTTGCAATGTGAGCATACCCAGTATCTATTGCATTGGGTCAGGTTAGGGATTCGGCACTGTATTATTTTGTCCCCCTCATGGTCTACCTCTTGGTCGTACCATCTTTATATTTTACTATACGAAAATAGAGAAGAATGAAATTCATATGATCACAAAGGGATTTTTGTCATATCTTAAAAATTTGGGTACACAAGTATGTCATATATATCATATCATAGATATTTACAGCAGTTAGGGAAAGCACTTAATATCATATTGCTTATAAACTACTGTAAGATATGACTTTGTCCTCTTTTTACACACTATATCATAACTATACGTATGACTTCCAAGGGGGTCACTGATGAATCCATGTCGTGTGAGTTCACAAAATAAAACTAGGTTTGAAAATGTAGCGTAGTAGCTCAACCTAGGTCGTTCTTGTGAGGAGATTAATTTCCAAGTTTCTAAGTAGTCAAGTGATAAAAAACCTTAAATTTGTGAAAAATCATTTTAAGAAATTTCATTTTTAAACTAATGAAGTAAACTAAGCTAAAACAATATTTTTGTATTTTTTGGTTTTCAAGACAAAGAAGCAAATAGAATTGAAATTAACACTAATAACAAGATAAATTCAATTAACTAGTATAATGATAAAATGAGATTCCCTTGAGTTGAGGTTTTAGTCTTCCTTGCTTGATATGAATTCCATAATGAGTCCAGAGGATGGAACTAAGATACCACTAGCACTATACTTGCAATAATCATTTAATTCATTCTACCAAAGCAATTAAATGAATATCACCAAATAATTCAGACTCAAGGAGATGAATAATCAACTTCCAATTCTAGCTTGTAATTACCATTACAAAAGTTCAAAGTATTCAGTTTAGTCATTTACAATCCACTTAACCAAGTTGGAATAAACAAATCAACCTACTCCTAATTTGAATCATACAAAGCTTAATTAATCAACTCTTAATTCAACCACCAAGTTTATTTACTTGGCATAGAACAATATAGATCACAATTACATGCTTAACCAAGCTACATAATCATGAACAAGAAAGAGAGCTTAAGGAATTCCATTAAAGTTTATAAGCTCAAACGATTACCCAACTCAAGGAAATCACCAAAGCTTAGCTGCCAATGGAGGAAGAGGATGAAACTTGAAGAAAGGAGAGGGAATTAGCCATGAAATCAAAGGACCGAACAGCTCTTTAAGTGCAGCTGCAACAACGCCTTCCTTCCATTTCCTTTTGTCTAGCCATGCTTTTTAATTCACTTTGGTTCACTATTTCAGCTGCTTCCTCTCACGCCTATTCAATTCTGCACACAACCGCTACACCACTCTCAAGTCGATGCTCTCCTCCTTCTTTTATTCCATTCAATGTTCCCCTCTTTCCACCTTTGGTTTTCATCCCTCCTCACACTCCAGCCGTCAAACCCTTTTTTATTCAATTCGGTGTTGCTCTTCCCTTCGGTCCACTCTCCCTTTTCCCCTATCCACATTATTCTCGATTCAGCCTTTAGTGCCAATTGGGTCAACAAAAACAGTGGTGCTTCCACTCTCTTTTCTTTTTCCTTTCACCATCGGTTCATCTCCCTCCTTTCCTCTCTTATTCCCTTTTCACACTTGGTTCAGCCCCTTCACTAATTCAATTCGGTCTGCTTCTCTTCTCTAATTCCGTTCAACCCTCTTTCAGTCAACCATTCCTTTTGTTTTCTTCATCAATTCATTCCTTTGACTACGTCAGATTGCTTCTTTTCCTTCCATTCTTGCCTTTAATTCAGTCAACAATTTTGGCTCAACATTTCTTTCTTCTTCAATTGCCCAGCTCGTCCCAGCTCCTACTCATGCTATTTCCTCTTTTCATTTCGGTTCAGCAGCTCTAATTCCTCTACAAAATAACTCAGCCGCCTCCCTTCAATTCCCTTCAATTGTCTTTAGGTTTAATGAGTAACTTGTGGCATGTTTGGATAGGAGCTAAAAATCTGTTTTAACTATTAGACATAAAATTGCAACCACTAAATAAGGCCCTTACTCATTTAACCTCCTCTTAGAAAAAATGTGAAAATAAATTCTGCAATTGTGATGTTCCACCCTTATCCTTTATTAAGCTCTAAGATAACATCTTTGACCTTGACCACTCAAGTTGTGCAACATCATCACCTATAAAATAAGATTCATAAAGGTAATATCTTTTGCTCACATTTAAAGAATAATGGGAATAACAAATATTAATTAAAAATATTAAAATTTAACCACTTTAATTCCAAAATTATTCTTTCATTAAAATCTTACATTAACACTTGATTATGCCCCAAATATTCAATTAAGTTCCACAAAATCCTAAGATTAATTAATAAAAATATATAAATATTAAGCTCTATCAGTCACCCATCCTTAGATTTCTATAAGTTGAGCAAGCTTAACATGTGTATATCGGTGTGATAGAGCTCAGTATTTATATATTTTGATTAATTAATCTTAGGCTTTTGTTGGACTTAATTGAATATTTTGGGCATAATCAAGTGTTAAAGTGAGATTTTAGTGAAAGAATAATTTGGGAATTATAGTGGTTAAATTGTTATATTTTTAATTAATATTTGTTATTCCTATTATTCTTTAATTGTGAACAAAAGATATTACCTTTGTGAATATAATTTTATAGGTGATGATGTGGCACAACTTGAGTGGTCAAGATCAAAGATGTTATTTTGGAGCTTAATGAAGTAAAAAAGTGGAATATCACAAGTGCAGAATTTACTTTCACATTTTTTCTAGAGGAGGTTAAATCAGTAAGGGCCTTGTTTGGTAGTTGCAATTTTGTGTCTAATGCCAAAACAGATTTTTACCTCTTATCCAAACATACCTTTAACTCATTTTAACCTAAAGACAATTGAAGAGGAAATGAGGTGGTGGTTGAAAATAAAGAGAAGGAGATGAGCCAAGCTAGACTGAAATTGAAGAATGAATCAGGGCGAGAGTAGACCAGATTGAATTAAGAATTGGAGAGGAGCTGATAGAATAAAAGTGTGAGAATGGATGCTGACATAAGCATGGAGTTAATTGAATAAAGAAGGGAATTGAAGCTGTGAATGATTTAAGTGAAGCAGCCGTCATTGTGGACCGAATGAAGAGGGGTTGGACCGATTGAAGGAATGGAGATGAGCTAGACCGTGGGAGGCGGCTTTGTGTGTGTGTGAAAAGGGAACCCCGAAATGAAGTTTAAAAGGAGGAGTCACGCGATATTAAAAAAAGGAGGAGTCACGCGATATTAAAGGGGGGAGTCGCCACTTGAAAACAAAGGGCAAGTCGCAAGTGGGAAAGGAGGAGCCGAAATTGCTGACCGATATACAGACTTGAGGAGGCTACTGTAAGAGAGGGAAAAGGCTGAATCGAATAGCATGAAGGAGGGAGCGTTAGTGCAGAATTAAAGATTTATTTGATGGTTGCTGTGAATTTCCATGGCCGATCTCTTCATCATTTTTCCTTCACCTCTTCCATGAGTAGCTAAAGTGTTGGTGATTTCCTTGAGTTGGGTAATGGTTTGAGCTTCTAAATTTCAATGTAATTCCTTAAGCTCTCTTTCTAGTTTATAATTATGTAGCTTGGTTAAGTATGTAATTGTGATTTATATTGTTCTATACCAAGTGAATAAACTTGGTGGTTGAGCTAGGAGTTGATTAATTAAGCTTTGTATGATTCATATTATGAGTAGGTTGAATTGTTTATTTCAACTTGGTTAAGTGGATTTAAATGATTAAACTGAATATTTTGAATTGTTGTAATGGTAATTACAATTTAGAATTGGAAGTTAATTATTCATCTCCTTGAGTCAATATTAATTGGTGGTATTCATTTAATTGCTTCGGTTGAATGAATTAAATGATTATTGCAAGTATGGAGCTAGTGGTAGCTTAGTTCCATCCTTTTGACTCATATTATGGAATTCATATCATTAACAAGCAAGGAAGACTAAAACCTCAACTCAAGGGAATCCCATTTTATCATTATATTAGTTAATTGGATTTATCTTGTTGTTAGTGTTAATTTCAATTCCTTTTGCTTCTTTGTTTTAAAGACTGAAAAAAAATACAAAAATATTGCTATAGCTTAGATTACTTCATTAGCTTAAGAATGCATTTCCTCCGAATGATTTTTCACAACTTTAAGGTTTTTATCACTTTACTATTTAGAAACTGGGAAATTAATCTCCTCCAAAGAACGACCTAGGTTGAGCTACTACGCTAGATTTTCAAACCTTGTTTTATTTTGTGAACTCACATGACATGGGTTCATCAAATTGGCGTCGTTGCTGGGGAGGATGATTGCCAAGGTTTTAAGTTCTTAAGTGTTCTTTTTAGTTATCATAGTGTGTCTTTGTTTGGTAAGTAGTGTGTAGCACTCATTTGAATTTTAGCGAAATTATGATTTTCAATTAGCACTATCTTGCTGGATCTGAAATATACTTGCCCAGAAAATTCTGAAATTTGACATGTCAAAATTTTTCAAAGGTTTGCAATACTTTTCTGAATTTTCTTTCTTTTTTTTGGTATTTTTCTAGGTTTTTTATTAGGTTTGTTTTTTTTGGGTTTTCTTTGATTTTTCTTGGTTGCTAGTGTGTTTTTGAGTTTGTCTTAGTTAGTTGTTAGTTGTTGAAGTGTTTGGTCGTGGTTTAGGATAATTTTTATTTTTCATAGTTGTTTTGCATTCCATTTACAGTTAGAAAAAAAACAAAAAGAAATTTGGATTTTGTAGCTTTGTTATCATGTTCTTAGTGGCCATTATGTGGTTCGTTATTGTTTTGTGGTGAGCAACTTTGCATTCTTCATCCTTGGAAATTTGTTGGTTGCAACTTGAGATTTCAGGTAGCTATCACATTCTATAAGTTGTGCTTCCATTGACTCTACTTACATACTTGCGGTTTGAGGTACTACTTCACTGATAAACCAACTTGTTCTCCTAAAAGGTGAATTCTTACCTTGCAACTCCTATTTGCCTCTTGTCACATTGTGTTGCACTTGTCTTGTTATTACTGAAATTGGTCTTACTCTTTAGACACTTCAATTTTGTTGGTTATGGTTAACTCTTTTGGTTGTCAAGGATTAGTTAACTTGGTTTCCTACAAGTTGCTAATTTTTGCTATATACAACCCTTCTTCAATTGACCATTTGACCAATTACTTTGCTATAATTTGTGTCTATATGAGTCTTCTTACTGTGCATGACTAGATCTTAGAAAACTGAACTTGTGCCTTTAGATAAAGATATTAACAAGACAATTAGGTTACTTAAGGAAGGTAAGAAAGCTGAATTATCTAGTATAGGGCTTGGACAAGTCATTGATACTGAAGTTGTTGCACATACTTGTGATAATTCTTCTCATATTGACTCTTCATTCATTGTAGATCACTATCTTGCCGTGGATCCAGTTCCTCCTCCAGAAGGCGTACCTCTACCCATTAGGGAGCGTAGAATTATCAAAGATCTTACCTCTTCTACTGATATTATTGATCCTTTTCTCTCTTGTCCTGAATTTAATATTAATTTTGAGTTGAATGGTCCTTTGTTGAGTCACTTACCAAAATTTCATGGTTTACCTGCAGAAGACCCTAACAGGCACTTGAGGAATATGTACATTGTGTGCAACTCCATGAAACCAATGGGAGTTGATCTAGATGAGATGTGCCGAAAAGTCTTTCATTTTACACTGGAAAACAAAGCTAAGGAGTGGTTCTTGATGCTACCTCACCACAATCCTAATGCTTTAGCCTCTTGGGACACCTTGAAGAATGCCTTTTTGGAAAGATACTTCCCTTCTTCAAAGATAACATCTCTCACTAAGGAAATCTTCGGTGCTAAACAAGGTCCTTACTCATTTAACCTCCTTTTACAAAAAATGTGAATGTAAATTCTGCACTTGTGATGTTCCACTTTTGTCCTTCATTAAGCTCCAAAATAACATCTTTGATCTTGATCACTCAAGTTGTGCCACATCATTACCTACAAAATTATATTCACAAAGGTGATATCTTTTGTTCACAATTAATGAATAATGGGAATAACAAATATTAATTAAAAATATAACAATTTAACCACTATAATTCCCAAATTATTCTTTCACTAAAATCTCACTTTAACACATGATTATGCCCAAAATATTCAATTAAGTTCCACAAAAGCCTAAGATTAATTAATAAATTTATATAAATATTGAGCTCTATCAATTCCCCCACACTTAAGCTTTTACACTCCTGAGCAAAACATTAAACTCAACACTAGGAAAAGAGGGACGGAATTTGAAAGGATAGGCAAGACCAAGTTTCAAGAATCACACTTAGTCAAATAACAAGGTATCCTCTTATCCAAATTCAATGAATATACCAAAAATTGAAGTAGTTAAAGCAATGCAATGTTTAATTAGAATGAGCTTAATTGGAAACCTTAACTAGGACAAGTGTTTGCACTCTTCTCTCATATAAGGTAGTTTTTCACTCGCATCCACTTTAACCACCCTCTACCATAGGCTTGTAGTATTTCTAGGCTCTCCACTACTTGCAACAATGGCATAAATAAATCAAAAGGATTTTGTAGGGTTGTAATGTTGAATAGGCCAAATGATGGAAAATGTAACAAACACTATGCTTGCACCAAATAATTAGCTAAATCTCTTAGCACTATAAAACTAAACTTAATTCATATATTTTGCCATTGTGACTTTATTTCTTTCTTTGAATTTTTTTCTTTTTCTCTTCTTTTTCTCCTTTTTTTCTATTTTCTTTTTGCTTTTCTTTCTTTTGACTTTCACATGGCAACTTTTTTTTTTCTTTCTCTTTTTTTTAATAGTGCTATGAAGAACTTGATAAAGGATGCAAACATAGCATTTATATAATGAAATAGAAACAAAAGTGAAAGGCTACAAATGGGAATGATAAATGGTTTGTGTTTAGGTTAGAAGGTTTAAAAATGAATGCCAATGTCATCTCTATCTATACCATTGCAAAATGTAGCCTCAAGCAAGAAACAAAACAAATTCTAGAGAACAATAATCTAGGTGGATAAATCACACAATGAAATGAACAATTAGGCTCAAAACACCTTCCATTTGGCTTTTTGTTCCCTTACAAACTCATCACAATTAAACCCTACATCGTTAATGTAACCCCCTTCGTAATTATATCCAAAATACGCAATTAAAATGAAATATAGAACAATAATAATCAAATAACATTTACTAAACCATTAAATGACGGGGTTTTCACAAATACTTTTCAAAATCATTTATAAACTTGGTCTCATATTCACATTTCGAATATAATTACTACGCGAAGATAAATAACATTCATATAAATATCAGAGTGCACAACATAATCATCCCGGCAATCCGGGTACATACCTTCGCTAAAGAAACACAGCGCACACTTGCCCTGTCTAAATTGTTGGTAGGGGACGGTAAGATTTGAGACAATCTCAGTAGGAAACAGATACCATAATGCATTCATGATAGATGCTATGTGTATGACATGTTAGCTTTATCCAGATACATGCCCCATAATGACCTTTCTGCATACTTAATATTTCATGTAACAAAACTATGGCCACATCAAAACAAAAATAGAGCTTCATTTATTCAAATATGCTCCACACAATCAAGTAAAGCAGTCACATACATCACTATACAAGCAAAGATATCAAATACATGCAAGTAAGGTAAGTCCCCTACCTCCAGTCTTTTCTCCTCGATTTGCGTGCCAGCAACTCAAGGCTTCACATTCGATCCTACAATGTCAAATGTACTATTTAGACACTTCCATAGTATTTCCAGGAGTTATATGAAGCTATAATGAAAACTTACTAAAATACCCCCGGGGGCCCGGCGTGGCCCCGCTGTACCGGTCCGGCCGTACTTTTCTTGAGATTTTGACATGGGCTATTCTGATATACTTTTGCCCAAGTAATCCATTTCTGGACTCGGAATTATCAAATTCAATGTCAATTTACAAATTTACCCTTGACAGCCCCATTTTAAGGGTTTTAGGGGCGTTTCCGTAATTATACTTTTTCGGCCTTTTCCAAAAAAGTGACCAACTGTAACCCCACCTAATTTTCACTCCTGAACTCAATGGAATCATCAAATCATTAAAAATCCACCTCTAACTGTACCAAAATAGGGTTGGCCGAAATTTTCAATTCCCTGGGAAAAGTTGAACTTTTTCGGTTTCGGCTCCGTAAACGTGTTTCTTTCTACTCCTAACCACTTTATTAACCATTACATTAGGTTACAACTAACATTAAGACCTAACTTGGGCAGCATAACCCCTAAGCCATGTCATTTCCAAACTTTAAAACCAATGGCAATCCGGTGAAATTTCACCGATTAAATTGCCCACAACAGCCAGAATAAGCAATATACGAAAGTTTGGAAGTTACCTCAAGCTCCTAATAGCTTTTCCTTGACGTGGCTGAAAACCCTAACTTCAGAACACCAAGATTTGTGCTTCAAACACCTTACATAATATAGAAGAGAAGCTTAGGAACAAGGTTATACGCATTAGGTACGAATTCACCGAAGAAATCAACCTACCTTGTAAGTTCTCTTCTCTTTCTCTCTCTAAAAGCTCTTAAAATTTCTCTCGCTCTTGGCTGCTGGTTCAGCACGAAAATGAGAGCTGAAGATGATGAGAAAATGTTATAATTTCCATGCTGATGTCAATTTTTATTTTGATGATGTCATAATTCCCATTTTCGGATTTTTTGGTAGATTTTCTGCACAAACTTTGAAAAATCATAACTAATTATAGAAAAATCAAAATGTGGTGATTCCAAAGCCAAATGAACGGTATTTAAGTCCTCTTAATTGAAAAAATATGAGACAATACCAGAAATCACCAAACAATTCCAGAATTACACAACTTTCATCACTGCCCCAAAACAGAGTCCATTTTCGACCTCAAACTTTGGCCATTCATATCTCCCAGTTCCCAAAATGAAATGGCAAAAATTATATGTCCATTTTGAAGCTTGGGATGTGAAATTTAAGACTGGAAAGTTTCATAATTTTCTGACATCATTTTCCTAGTTAAAACATCCACACGAGAAGACTGCCCAGAATAAAGTTTCACTGGACAGAATTTCAGATTTTGCATCTTTGCTTCCAATGGTTCCATTTTCATACCAAACATCATTCCCACATAAATTTTCACAAGGAATCCATTGGAAACACCAAATCAATCAAATTCACATCTCATTGACATGTTTTAACAACAATCTCAATCTGTCAACACAATTCACATTTTAAAACCTAACAATGCGACATTTCCATTCCAAAGTCCCAAACCAATTTCAATGATATCAAAACACATTATGACACCATTTCCAACACAATACCCCATTCAATTCTTCCCTCTATTCTAAGTCAATTTGGATGTTAATCCACAATTGAACTCAAATATAGGATTTTGGCGTTGCTCACAACACATACGAATCATATTCGAGTGCCAAATCACATTATATTCTCCAAAAGGGTTATTTATCACTAACCAAATCCACTTTTGGAGTCATTAGCCCTTAATCACAATTTGGGATCTTGCTAAACCGGGGCTTAGCAATCCATTAATCTCAGGCTTATTCTCTAAGCTCAAGTCTTAAAAGTTGGGGTATTACATTTCTCCCCCCATTCAATAAATTTCATCCTCGAAATTTGTCATACCACTTAGTCCAAAAACTACGGATGCTTCTTAACGACAGTTTCTGTTTCATAATTCATTTCATATTAGGATGGTCCCTTCTAAACCACCCTCACAACCCATACGTAATAGGTTTGACTCTCGCAAGAATCAAAATAGACCGATACGTCACGGCTTAATCCCTTTTGCTTGATCGTTTTAGTGATCACCGTATCCGAAAACACTCTTGCATGCACGTGATCTCCTTTCCAAACTCAAGAGGTGTTTACCTTATACGATCATAATTCAAGTAGACTAAACTTGTTCAGTCTGACTTCAAGCCTTCTCGATCACAATTATCAAATCTTATACGGACTAATGTGTCATGCTATGTTTCCTTCCAACCACACAACACTCAAAATTCTTATAGTCACCATATAATTCTGCTACAACCTTATCCAGGTAATAGCACCACATCTTTGGCACAAACACAGATGCAACACCGTTGCCACAATAGTAGCAACTAGCCCATCCCACGATTGCCACAAAAACTCAATCACCATGCATTTGCCAAATAGATGCAACCGCCTCCACGTACGATTGCCACAGAACTCTATGATCACATAACCACAATATCCAAAGGCTATAAATCATGAGCCACAACATCTTAGCAGTTAGGCGGCAAAGGCCACCACTCTACTCAACTCAATCTAGTTACCCCTTCCGGGAGTAACCCCAAAACACCACAACCTAAATATATCAAACGATAGCTTAGCTGTATGCACAAACCCTTCAGCTTTCTACTATATCCCCTTTCACAGCACTACCCTCACCTGTACACTCACCAGTGACTCTACTAGTGGTAACCGGGACTTTTGGGTCTCACAACACAATATTACTTCACCGTATTGATTTTCACGATGTCACCCTCACCCGTACACCCACCAGTGACTCCGTTAGTGGTAACCGAGACTTTTGGGTCTCAACCACAATCACATCAAGTCAATTTAGAATCTCAATCTCTTCTATCCGAAGCACCCTACCATAACAGCCCACCTAGAATCTCAATCTCTTCTATCTAGGCGACTGATCGAGAGTCTCAATCTCCTAACACCACCCTCATCATCTTTCTCAACCACAGATGCACACTGCATACACCCGAACCGTTGATAGGTACTCAAGGACTATTGGCGTGGTCACGTACCATCCTACCCTCTTTCTCCTTAGTACTACTTGCTTTGTCTGAAGGTTAGTCAATGGAAAGAATGAGATTCAAAATAATCCCAATAGTAACAAATCACTCATATAGTATATAAACACATAGCATGTAAGATCATGTTCAACAACATCATAATGATACATGGCCCACACCACATACAACAACACTCATGGCTGTAAACACTATGCGTCAGCTGTCGCTGTGATAAACACTATGCGTCAGCTTTCGCTGCAATCTCAATGCTGTATACACCATGCGTCAGCTTTCGCTGCGATCTCAATACATGACAAACATACATACAATGCTTTACACATAGTATAAGAGAAAGAGTCACTATCTGTTCTTTCTGACGGTGTTCAGATAGAGGCTACTCAGTACCAGGGAAAAATGTTAGAGCACATCACATAGCTTTCATACCAACACACATCGCCTTTCGGCCTTGGGTCAACACCGGTGCAACCAGCCTGGTGGCTAGCCATGCTGGCCATGCTAGGGTAAGTGCCCTCAGAATTGAGAACCCTCGATCATGTAGTCAAATTCGCCATCAACTGAACTAGCTCTGCTCTACGGCCACAACCACACCTCAATCCCAGCTTGTTCACAATTGTCACATATACATGTTGCCTCACTGGTATACACATATCACATTGCCTCTCTGGCAATCACAAAGCCACTTTGGCTTTCAAATAGTCTATCCCCCATAAACTACCACCCCAGCAAAGCGGTCCTCCGCTATGGGAATCACCCCATGCAGCCGCAGGTGAAAGACACACAAATATCCATCACATCTTAAGCTTTTCCTACCAGACGCAGCCCACCGGACCAACCCGATCTGGCTCAACTGGGGAGATGGACTCACAATACAATCACAACAAGCTGGAACTGGCATCTTAACAGCTCCACCTTCACACCGAGAATTCTTTTCACCAAATCGAGATCCTTCAAGATCCCTTCTCACAAGATAATTTTGACTTCAGAGTTGTACTCTTCAAAGCCATCACTAACATATCAAACTTTCTGCAAACTTGAGCTCCTGCTCAGCGCAGTATTAAAACACATCACATTCACCACGCTTCCGCTGTACACTCTGAGGTCTTTCTCCTTATCTGTGCTTTAACAATGTCATGGTCATTTAATAGGAGTCCCGTAGGAAACTCCCACTACGACTGGCCACACTCACAATCTGTGCCCAATTTTGGCTTGATTCAACTTAAATTATTCAGAGCTATAACCAATAAATCGTGCCTTTTTATTGTACCCACCCAGGTTTTACCCCCTCAGGGGATGCCCCGCATCGGTGGCTGGGCTGGCTGGTCTCACCCCTCTTGGGCTAACCCACCACCCAGGACTCACAAGAGTTCCCCGCTCCCCAAGCGGGATTTTGTTCGCCTCCCCAGGGATCGAAGCCACTACCTGGGGGTAAGTAGCGCCTCAATGTATCCCTAGTACCAGTGAGCTATATTAAGAACATGGGCTCTCATAGCTCTACTCTATAATTCAACGTCATGGTGACCGCTTTTTACAGTTTGTTATCACGGTGGCTGCACACTAGGGCTTATCGTCACGGTGGCTTTCACAAAGTCATATAGTCTCACCCCCCGTATGATACTGCCCGAAGGTACGGTCCTCTCACCGGAACAACCGATGAGCCGCAGGTAGTAGACTCATAAATAGCCTAACCAATCAGGTGTCACCTAAGTAGCTCTCTCTAATCAAAACTCCCCATAGGCAGCGTTCTCTGATCTAAATCCTCCATAGAGAACTTTCTTCCTGCACTAGATTAACAACCAGAACCCTCAGGATACCTGATACACATTTAAATTTAAGTCTAGTACCATACTCTGGCACCACAGACCATCCAGGTCAATCAAACTCCTAAGAACCAGCCCAACTATTGAGTATGATCCTTGGATCACAATTCAACTCTTAAAGTCTTTGTCTCAGTTAAACCGGGAAATCACTTCCCTCAATTTCACAGAGCATCATCAACCCCAACACAAATGTAAATATCTTTGCCAGCCTAAAGCACCATGGTCCCCCTAGGTCTTAAGGCCTTTATACACACAAATCAAGTACAACATCACTTGTAGGTGATATCATACCAACTAGGGTTTTTAACCCAACATCTAGGTTTAACATGAAACCTAGAATCTCAATATCACATAACTAGGAAATCATTTTCCTTAGTTCTCTAATCGGACCTGCATCCTCCAAATAGGATCAAGTGGTTTATAATTAATTACCTCTACCTTTGGGTCTACACATCAATTCCCAGGCGAACCATTATATCTTTCGAATCTACAATGATTCTCTACTGCAGAATAACCAAATAATGTACACACATAGTCCATAAATCTCATATATCCACAAACAACAGGGACCTTAATGTGTATACCACAACAAACAAAGTCATCTCTTATGACCTAAGGCAGCAACTACTGCCACTATCCTAGCAAATTCCCATCTTTGCCAGGAATTGCAGCTCTGATACTAAAAATGTAACCCCCTCCGTAATTATATCCAAAATACTCAATTAAAATGAAATAGAGACCAATAATAATCAAATAACATTTACTAACCCATCAAATGACAGGTTTTCACAAATTCTTTTTTAAATCATTTATAAACTTGGTCTCATATTCATATTTCGAATACAATTACTACGTGAAGATAAATCACATTCATATAAATATCAGAGTGCACAACATAATCACCTCGGCAATCCCGGTACATACCTTCGCTAAAGAAACACATGGCATAATTGCCCATTACAATTCTTCAAATGGGGAATACACAATCTCATCTCAAATTCATAACCATATATTCAACCAAATCATATACAGTCCTCATAACTCATTGATAACCAACTACCAACTCTGATCTCGAAGGAGTCCTAGCCACTCCCTCTACGAGCCACTTGCCCTGTCTAAATTGTTGGTAGGGGAGGGTAAGATTCGAGAGAATCTCAGTAGGAAACAGATACCATAATGCATTCATGATAGATGCTATGTGTATGACATGTTAGCTTTATCCAAATACATGCCCCATAATGACCTTTCTGCATGCTTAATATTTCATGTAACAAAACTATGGCCACATCAAAACAAAAATAGAGCTTCATTTATTCAAATATGCTCCACACAATCAAGTAAAGCAGTCACATACATCACTATACAAGCAAAGATATCAAATACATGCAAGTAAGGTAAGTCCCCTACCTCCAGTCTTTTCTCCTCGATTTGCGTGCCAGCAACTCAAGGCTTCACATTCGATCCTACAATGTCAAATGTACTATTTAGACACTTCCATAGTGTTTCCAGGAGTTATATGAAGCTATAATGAAAACTTACTAAAATACCCCCGGGGACCCGGCCTGGCCCCGCTATATCCGGTCCGGCCGTACTTTTCTTGAAATTTTGACATGGGCTATTCTGATATATTTTCGCCCAAGGAATCCATTTCTGGACTCGGAATTATCAAATTCAATGTCAATTTACAAATTTACCATTGGCAGCCCCATTTTAAGGGTTTTAGGGGCGTTTCCGTAATTATGCTTTTTCGGCCTTTTCCAAAAAAGTGACCAACTGTAACCCCACCTAATTTTCACTCCTGAACTCAATGGAATAATCAAATCAGTGAAAATCCATCTCTAACCCCTCCAAAATAGGCTTGGCCGAAATTCTCAATTCCCCAGGAAAAATTGGGCTTTTTCGGTTTCGGCTCCGTAAACGTGTTTCTTTCTACTCCTAACCACTTTATTAACCATTACATTAGGTTACAACTAACATTAAGACCCAATTTGGGCAGCATAACCCCTAGGCCTTGTCATTTCCAAACATTAAAACCAATGGCAATCCGGTGAAATTTCACCGATTAAATTGCCCACAACAGGCAGAATAAGCAATATACGAAAGTTTGGAAGTTACCTCAAGCTCCTAATAGCTTTTCTTTGACGTGGCTGAAAACCCTAACTTCAAAACACCAAGATTTGTGCTTCAAACACCTTACATAACGTAGAAGAGAAGCTTAGGAACAAGGTTATACCCATTAGGTACGAATTCACCGAAGAAATCAACCTACCTTGTAAGTTCTCTTCTCTTTCTCTCTCTAAAAGCTCTTAAAATTTCTCTCTCTCTTGGCTGCTGGTTCAGCACGAAAATGAGTGCTGAAGATGATGAGAAAATGTTATAATTTCCATGATGATGTCACCTTTTATTTTGGTGATGTCATAATTCCGATTTTCGGATTTTTTGGTAGATTTTCTGCACAAACTTTGAAATATCATAACTAATTCTAGAAAAATCAAAATGAGGTGATTCCAAAGTCAAATGAACGGTCTTTAAGTGCTCTTCATTGAAAAAATATGAGCCAATACCAAAAATCACCAAACAATTCCAGAATTACACAACTTTCATCACTGCCCCAAAACAGAGTCCATTTTCGACCTCAAACTTTGGACAATCATATCTCCCAGTTCCCAAAACGAAATTGCAAAAATTATATGTCCATTTTGAAGCTTGTGATGTGAAATTCAAGACTGGAAAGTTTCATAATTTTCTGACATCATTTACCTAGTCAAAAGATCCACACGAGAAGACTGCCCAGAATAGAGTTTCACTGGACAGAATTTCAGATTTTGCATCTTTGCTTCCAATGGTTCGATTTTCATACCAAACATCATTCCCACATAAATTTTCACAAGGAATCCATTGGAAACACCAAATCAATCAAATTCACATCTCATTGACATGTTTTCTCAACAATCTCAACGTGTCAACACAATTCACATTTCAAAACCTAACATTGCAACATTTCCATTCCAAAGTTCCAAACCAATTTCAATGATATCAAAACACACTATGACACCATTTCCAACACAATACCCCATTCAATTCTTCCATCTATTCTAAGTCAATTTGGATGTTAATCCACAATTGAACTCAAATACAGGGTTTCAGCGCTGCTCACAACACACACGAATCATATTCGAGTGCCAAATCTCATCATATTCTCCAAAAGGGTTATTTATCACTAACCAAATCCACTTTTGGAGTCATTAACCCTAAATCACAATTTGGGATCTTGCTAAACCGGGGCTTAGCAATCCACTAATCTTAGGCTTATTCTCTAAGCTCAAGTCTCAAAAGTCAGGGTATTACAGTTAAAACACTTGAATTTTATGGCAGTTTACTAATTCAAAGCAGGTTTCAACCATGAATCCAACTAAGAGTAACTAAGATACTTGATCATGACTAAAGACTTCAAAAATCTCAGTGAATTGGACCAAAAAAACAAAGGACACAAGTAGAAGATAGAGGCATATGATACCACAGTGAAATCCATTATGAGAATAAACACATTCCCCCACACTCAATCCTTACATTGCCCTCATTGTAATGAACAAAAAACAAAGAACTTAGACACACTTATCTCTTAGGTGAAGTGAATGTTGTGAAGTCTAATTCAAGATTGAAGCACAACACATCATCATCACAAGGAGAGAGTGAGAACAAGACATAAGTGGAAATAGTTCTCAGAAATTAGGCATAAGGATAAGGAGAAAAGGGTAGTGGTGGATAAGGCTAAGCACAAGAGTATGATTCAAAATGGAGTTTATTCAATTGGAAAAAGCAAACAAACAAACTACTTTTGACTACTGATAAGTCCCTCTCCCACACTTGTTCAATTGCATATATCATCAAATAAAATAAGGAACAAGGTAAGGAAAGAGATGACCGTGTGCATTATGGTGGTTGATGACTAGCATGGTAATGCTTCAACAAGTGACCATTCACTTGAAACTTTGCACCACTTGCAAGATCTTTGAGCTCTATTAACCCAAAGCTATGCACCTTGACCACTTTGTAGGGACCTTGCCATTTGGTTTTAAGCTTCCCATTTTTGAGCTTGAATCTTGCCTTGAACATAAGCACTTGCTCTCTTTCATGAAACTACTTCCATAAAATGCCTTGATCATGAATCAATTTGGATTTTTCCTTATAGATACAAAAACTTTCATATGCATCCAACCTCAACTCTTCTAGCTCTTGTATCTCAAGCATCCTTTCCTCAGCAGAACCCTGAAGATCCATATTATAAGTTTTCACAGCCCAGTAAGCTCTATGTTCTAGCTTAATAGGTAGATGATATCCCTTACCAAAGACTAATAAAAAAGGAGACATGCCAATGGGAGTTTTAAAAGTTGTACGATATGCCCAAAAAGCATCATCCAATCAGAGACTCCAATCCTTCTTACTTGGCTTGACAATTCTCTCCAAGATATACTTGATTTCCCTATTAGACACCTCATCTTGCCCATTTGTCTGTGGATAGTATGAGGTAGAAGTCTTGTGGAGAACACCATACTTGGATAGCAAGTTGTCCATCAATTTGTTGCAAATATGTGAGCTGCGATCACTTACAATTGCTCTTGGCACACCAAACCTACAAAATATATGTGTACGTAGGAATTTAATAACAGTAGAGGCATCATCCTTCCTTGTAGGAATGGCCTCAATCCACCTTGAAAGGTAATCAACAGCCAACAAAATATACAGATATCCATGAGATATAGGAAATGGACCCATAACATCAATGCCCTAAACATCAAAAAACTTGACAAAACAACATAGGTTGTTGTGGCATTTCATGCTTTCTAGATAACCCCCCAAAACGCTGGTATGTATCACAAGTTTTACAAAAAGCATAACAATCCTTAAAGTGGCTAGGTCAATATAAACCACAATCTAAGATTTTCCTTGCAGTTCTCTTTGCCTCAAAGTGACCACCACACAACAAAGAATGATAAGAAGTTATAACAGAAGAAATTTCATCATCCGGCACACATCTCCTAATAACTTGGTCACTACAATGCCGCCACAAGTAAGGATGATCTTACAAATAGTATTGAGATTCATGTTTCAACTTCTGTTTCTAAAAACGAGACAAAGAATCAGGTAAGGCTTCAGCAGCAAGATAACTCACAATATGAGCAAACCATGGGTCATGAAGTGTAATAGCAAGGAGATGGGCATCAGGAAAACCATTACAAGTAACTTTAGCATCAACTACTCCCTGTGTAGCAAGGGGCAAGCGGCTTAGATGATCAGCAACAAGATTTTCTGGACCTACCTTGTCCCTAAACTTTGTGTTAAATTCTTGAAGTAGTAGCATCCACCTTAGCAATCGAGGCTTAATATGAGTTTTGCTAGATAAGAACTTGACAGTAGAATGATCAGAATAGATAATCACTTTAGAATTTACTAGATAAGACCTAAACTTCTCAAGTGCAAAAACAATGGAAAAGAGCTCTTTCTCAGTTGTAGTGTAATTGATTTGAGCCTTATCCAATGTTTTAGAAGCATAAGCAATAACACAAGAGGTCTTACCAATTTTCTGACCTAGAACTGCACCAACATCACTATTGGAGTATCACAAAAAAGCTCAAAATCAAGATCCCAATTAGTAGCAATGAATATAGGTGGAGAAATGAGTCTAGACTTAATTTCATCAAAAGCCAATTTGAATACATCATCAAAGATGAAATCCATATCTTTTTGGAGAAGCTTAGATAGGGGACAAGCTAGTTTACTAAAATCCTTTAATGAATCTTCTATAAAACCCAGCATACCCCAAGAAAGATCTAAGTTCTCTTAAGTTAGAGGGATAAGGAAGAGATGAAATTACTTTAATTTTAGAGTTGTCAACTTCTATACCCCTCTTACTTATCAAGTGGCCTAAGACTATTCCTTGATCTACCATGAAGTAGCATTTCTCAAAATTTAGCACAAGGTTCTTTTGCTCATACTCTTCTAACGCTTTCTCCAAATTCAGCAAACATTCTTCAAAAGAATTCCCATATATAGAAAAGTCATCCATGAATACCTCAATACCTTGTTCAAGTAAGTCACTAAAGATAGAGAGCATGCATCTTTGAAATGTCCTAGGAGCGTTGCATAACCCAAAAGGCATCCTTCGGTATTCAAACGTCCCAAATGGACAAGTAAATGTTGTCTTTTCCCAATCCTCCGGTACAATAGGAACTTGAAAATAACCAGAAAAACCATCAAGGAAACAATAATGAGATTTGCATGCCAATCTTTCTAGCATCTGATCTATAAAGGGGAGGGGAAAGTGGTCCTTTCTAGTTGCTTCATTCAACTTTCTAAAGTTTATACAAACTCTCCATGAGTTTTGGACACTTGTTGGAATCAGTTCATTCTTCTCATTTCGCACAACTATTATTCCACTCTTTTTTGGAATAACTTGGACCAGATTGACCCACTAGCTATCTGAAATAGGATATATGTGTTAGAACCGGTTGACACCCAAGAGGGGGGTGAATTGGGTGTAAGATAAAATCTTAAGAGCTTTGAAAATCTTTTTGCATCTTAGAGGAAGCAATAAATATGAAAGTAATGAATCATAAATCACAGTTAGATATTTAAATGATATATGCTAGAAGTATAAGATCTTAGGGAAGATAATATGCAAACTGTGATTTATCCTGGTTCAGTCCAATCCACGATGACCTACGTCCAGTCCCCAGGCTCCTCCTGAGATTTTCAATCCACTATCTTCCTCAAGTTTAACCGGGTACTTAAGAACCACTACAATCTCACAAGTTTGATCCGGGCACTTGTGAAGCCTTTACAATTCTCGCACTGAGATTACTCCCCCTTACGTACCGTAAGATTACAACCAAGTTGCTCCCCCTTACACACCGTAAGGATACAACTTTGATGATGAAAGATTACAATCAATCTTCTCTCTCAGAAGTGAATAAGATGAACACTAAAGTACAATACAAATAATATCTCTCTCAAAGGTAAATCATATAGAAGCTAGAGAAACAGAGAGTATGTGCGATGAGTATTGATGTCAGGATGTTGGCATTTGGACGATGTATACTCTGAGTCTTACTTCTGTTTTGGATGATCTTCTATTTATAGCTGATGAGAATTGATGATCGTTTGAGCATTTCAACATGTCCCTTAGAGTGACGCAGCTTTGTTTGACCGTTCTTCGATTTTGAAAACTAGCCGTTGGAACGTTGGCCGCTCCACTCCGTAAACTCAACTTTTATCTCTTCTCATCATCTCTTCATTGTTTTACTGGAAAAATGCATTAAACACTAATACAATGAAGTGTTAGAGTGATTAGAAGCAATAAGAATGAGTTATATGATCATTCCATTGATTTCTAAAATTTTCGGAACGTTGTTCTGTTTTCCTGGGAAGCATTACTCGAGTGCTTACTCGAGTAAGCATCAAGTTTCTTCACATGTTACTCGAGTGACTACTCGAGTGGCCTTCCATTTTCTGCATAGCTTACTCGGGTAGTGACTTGAAGTTCTCTTCTAAATAACTCTTCATACACAGTGCTTTACTCCAGTAGTTACTTGAAGTTCTCATCTAAACAGTGCTTTACTCCAGTAGTGACTTGAAGTTCTCGTCTAAACAGTGCTTTACTCCAGTAGTGACTTGAAGTTTTCGTGCTTTACTCCAGTAGTGACTTGAAGTTTTTGTGCTTTACTCCAGTAGTGACTTGAAGTTTTCGTCTAAATAATTCTTCAAGTTTTGCTAGCACAGTGCTTTACTCGAGTAGCTACTCGAGTATTCATTAAAGTTTACTCGAGTACTTACTCGAGTATCATCGGGAAAACTTTGATCAACTTCAAGTTTTTGCTTACCATAGCGAGTTACTCGAGTAGCTACTCGAGTAATGTTGCAGTGGTACAAAATGCCGAGAGCACCATTTTCTCAGAAACAGAGTTACTCGAGTATCATTGGCAACTTGAAAGCAACTGGAAGTTTTCTATCTGATTACTCGAGTACCTACTCGAGTAAAGTCTTTTGTTATCAACTAGTTACTCGAGTGGTGCCTTCAAGTAAATTCTTGATTTTGACTCGAAACATGACAAATTATATATCATCGGAAAGCCCTCATTTTCTACATTCAAATGCAACAAAAATCAGCTCCAAACTCGTTGTGTAGAGAAAGTTATGATCCAAAGAGTATCTACTGTTCTTTCATATGGCACCGGTTTCGTCTCAATCCGATATGTATTTTGAGAGTTATGTCCAAAATACTGAAGCTGTCCTGGAATATGATGGTGATTCATGAGTCAACTTCAACAGATCATATCTCCCTCATATGAACTCCTTTGAATGTGATCTTGGTATCAAAGGTTCGTGTTGGAAGTCTAGTTTCATATACCACTGGTTTCAGTTCGATCCGACATGTGGTTGGAGAGATATCATCAAAATACCGAACCTATGTTCTGCCGCACGAAAAATAGAGTGCCCATTACTTCAAGTTCCGCCTCGAGTGATTCATCAAATAACCCTGCAGATTACTCGAGTAAGGCCTCGAGTAAACACCTCCAAAATCAGAAAATGCCATATTACTCGAGTGATTACTCGGGTAATCATCCCCAAAGGTACCATAGCTTCAGTATACATCATTTGAGCTTGACCCATTCCAACTTCTGTATGATCATAGAAACCTCCGGTATCACTACTAGGAGCTTGAATCTTGATATTCTCATGTGATCTTGCAAGTTTTTCTTTCTTTAATCTCTTTCTTCTTGTTTTTCTCTTGATGATCATTCTTCATAACCCAACTTCAATCTTCTTGATGAATATCTTCAATCTTCATCTTTCTTTCTTCTTTCTTCAATTCCTTGCCTCTTGATTTTCTTCTTGATGATTATTCTCCATTTATGAGGCATTATAATATCAACCCACAATCGGGTTTATGACTAATCTACAAAATATGCAACATTAAATATAGTAGTTAGTCAATGTAGAAGATAATTATATCATACAAACTTTTTGCTCATATTTAACATCTATATTTGACATCATCAAAACTAATCATATCTAACAATATGATCCCTGCACTCAAGAGTTTGGTGACCTCCTTCTTAACTACATCTAAGATGAGAGGGTTGAGTGTAATATCCCAAAAAGTGATTAAGGGCTAATGACTTTAAAAGTGGATATAATTATTGTTGAATAAATACTTTTGGAGAATGTGTGATGGGAATTTGGATATTTTAATGATTCCAATGTCTTCCTTGTGAAAATTCGTGTGGGGAGAGTGTTTATTGTGAAATTGGAACCATTGGGAACAATCGTGCTAAAGTTGAAAACTCTGTCCATTGAAACTCTGTACAGGGCAGCCAATTTGTATGGACGTTTTAAATAGACAAATGGTGTCTAAAAATTCTGAAATTTTCCAGTATTAAAGTTCACATGTCAAGCTTCAAAATGAACATATAATTTCTATCATTTTGATTTGTGACCTAAGATTTTTGGATTTTTGAAGTTTGCCCAGCGAAATTAATTATTTTCTGGAACAGTATGCAAAGATTGAAATTCTGGGAATTTTGTGGTGATTTTCAGTAATGGCCAATATTTTTCCTATGAAGAGGACTTAAATATCTTTCATTTGGCTTTGGAATCACCTCATTTCTATTTTTCTAGAATTAATTATGATTTTTCAAAGTTGGGCAGAAAATCTGCCAGAAAATCCGAAAATGTGAAATTAGAAATTATGACATCATCATGTGGTAAGGTGACATCAACATGGAATTAAAAGCAATTCCATCATCTTGATCAGCAATTCCCGACCCATTTCACAGAAAAAAAAAGACGTGAAGAGAGCTTGGAGAAAAGAGAGAAAAAGAGGAAGAAATCTCGCAAGGTAAGCCGATTTCTCCGACGATCTAGCTCCTAACGCGTATAACTCCGACTCTAAGCTACTCCTCTTTATTCTTTAAGGTTGTGAAGCTCAAAATTTGGTGTTTCAAAGAGGCTAGGGTTCAGCCAAATTTGGGAAAAGCCAGAGGGAGCTTGAGGTAAGTTCCAAACTTTCGTATATTGCTTATTCTGGCTGCTGTAGGCAATTTAATCGGTGAAATTTCGCCGGATTGCCTTTGGTTTTAAATTTTGGAAATTGAGTTTCCTAAGGGTTATGCTGCCCAATTTTGGTTCAAATGGTAGTTATAACCTAATGTAATAGTGAATAAAGAAAGTGGTTAGGAGTAGAAAGGAACGCGTTTACGGAGCCGAAATCGTAAAACCCCGATTTTCCCCGGAGAACTCATAAATTTCGGCCAGCTTTAGAAATGGGTCTTAGAGTTGGATTTTCAATGATTTGATGGTTCCATTGAGTTCAGGGGCGAAAATTAGGTGGGGTTACAGTTGGTCACTTTTTCGGAAAAGGCCGAAAAAGCATAATTACGAAAACGCCCCTAAAACCCTTAAAGTGGGGCTGCCAAGGGTAAATTTGTAATTTTACATTGAATTTGATAATTCCAAGTCCGGAAATGGATTCCTTGGGCGGAAATATGTTAGGATAGCCCATATTAGAATTTTGGGAAAAGTGCAACCGGACCGGGTACGGCGGGTCCGGGCCGGGTCCCCTAGAGCATTTTTGTAAATTTTCATTATAGACTCATATAACCCCAAGTAACACTATGGAAGTGTCTAAATGGTGCATTTGGAATTGTAGGATTCGATATTTGCCGCCCTCGGGAGCCAACTGCGCCGAAAGACGTCAGGAAAGGACAAGGTAGTGACTCTCTCTCTTATACTTTGTGTAATGCACTGTACGTGTGTTGTATCACTGTTTTATGATGATTTCTAATGCTGCTGCGGTTACAGCTGGTGATAGCTGTCGTTTACAGCGCAAGTTGTCGTTTACAGCGTAAGCTGTCGTTATTGTGATTACAGCGTAAGCTGTCGTGATGTTGATTACTGATTACAGCGTAAGCTGTCGTGATGTTGATTACAGCAAGAGCTGTCGTATTGTGTATACAGCCGTGAGTGCTGTCGTTTATGGTGAAAACCATGTATCTATGTGATGCTGCTGTTGTTGCTGGTTGTGATTTATATACATGCTTTGTAATTATACATTGTGTGAGTGGTTTGTTACTACTGGGATTCTCTCGAATCTCATTCTTTCCTATGACTAACCTTTCAGACAGGGCGTGTGGCTCAAAAGAGAAGCGGCCAACCCGGAGCACTTAGGATCTTTAGTGATACTAAGGATTTTTGAGATGTTGGTTATCTATTTTAAACTCGGGATTACTGTATATTTTGAAGCATGAAGATCATATTCAATTTTGGATGTGTAATCCCCTAGTAAATACTTATAAACCCTCAGGTTATATATATGTATAGAACCCGAGAGTTGCCGGGGATTCAGCTATCCACTCTGATATGTGAATGTAAATCAACTGCACAGGTAATTATATTCGAATGTTTAAAATGAGACCAGGATAGGGGAAAGATTTTGAAAGATTTTTGTGAAAACCCTACGGTATAGTAGGAAGTTTGAAATGAGTTTAAGTTATCCGAAGGTCTCTAATCTACTTTAATTATTTAATATCGAATTATAATTACATGATTAAAGGCAGGGTGTTACATTTTGGTATCAGAGCTGTAGTTCCTGGCAAGGGTAGAGGTTGCTAGGATAGATCCCTTAGATAGTAGTAGGGATAGAAGATTATCTGTGAATGATTGTTGTGTATGCACATGTATGTTTTATTGACATGTATATATATAAGAGTTTTGTGACTATATGTGCATACTATCTTTGCTAAATTAATGGGGCAAGTTGTTTGTAGAATGAAGAAAACTAGAGGACGCCCCAATATTCCGCGTGTAGACCCAGAGTTGGAGGTCGTCAATGATAATCCACCAGATCCTATGCAAGAGCTGATGGGTCTAATCCGGGATCAAAGAGATATGATAACTGAGTTGAGAGAAGAGCTCCGACAGAGAAGGCGAAGAACAAGGAAGGTCCAGTTCAGTCCACTCCAGAGGAAACTCAAGGAGAAGCCCGTCATGAGGACACTGCTGAAGGGTCAGCATGACCCCTGGAGTCCCCACCTCACATTGTCCCAAATCAAGAATCACATGGGATGCCGCTTAGAGAGGAAATAGACCTTCAGTTTTGGGTCACCAGGTTCTGCAAGCATCTGCCTCCTGCGTTCAGAGGGAGGTTTGACCCTCAAGCAGCCGAAGATTGGATGAACAGACTGGAGAAAATATTTGAGGTGCTTAATTGTCCGGATGAGGTGAAGCCACGACTGGCCGTTTACAAACTCGAAGGGGATGCAGACCGTTGGTGGCGGAATATCGCCCTAACCTTGAAGAGCAACAAGATGCCATTGACTTGGGAATTGTTTCAACAAGAATTCAACGAGAAGTATTTTCCCAAATCAGTGAGGCTCGAGAAGGAGACAGAATTCCTGAATATCAGGCAAGGGGACACGGAAAGCTTCGATGATTACTTGTCCCGTTTTGTCCGATTGGCTCGATACTCCTCCTATCTCCGGTTCAAGGATGATGAAGAATGGAGTTCTGATATGCTCATTCGCAGTCTGAGGCGAGAGTTGAGGAAGCGCTTAGCTACTCATCAATTTACCAAGTTCAACAAGGCGGTTGAATAGTGCAGGATTACAGAGAACAACTTGAGAGATTTGTATCCTGCCAGAGCTACTATCCACCGCAATGAACTTAATAAGGGTGCTACCTCACAAAAGCGAAAGGGGCAAGGATCTTCGTCTAGAAGTGGTAAGAAGCCCTACCAGTCTGGGAGCCGTGACCAGCAAAGAACATATTCTGGACCATGGATTTGTCGTCAGTGTAACCAACCACATCAAGGCAAAACTTGTGATGGCAAAATAATATGCTTCAATTGTAAGCGTGTGGGGCATACTTCTGCTGAATGCAAAGAGCCACGACCAGACCAGAGACCGAGGACATAGGGCCGAGTATTCACTATGACCCATGAGGAGGCCCGCAAATCTCTTGAGCTAATACAAGGTAAACTTCTACTTCATGGCCATCTGTTGCAAGTTTTATTTGACTCAGGTGCAAGTCACTCCTTCATTGCCTATGATTGCGTGAAGCGCCTGGGATTGCATGTGCACAAACTGCCATTTGAATTAGTAGTGTCAACTCCAATGGGTATTAAGGCCTTGACCACAGAAGCTTGTTTGAGTTGTGTCATAACTGTGGAAGGGCATCAATCTATTGTAGATTTGATATGTTTGCCTCTTAGTCAATTAGAAGTCATTTTGGGTTTTGATTGGTTAATGGCAAATAATATATTGCTTGATTGTGGAAACAAGAGGATAGTATATCCTGTATCTCAAAGGGTTGAAGATGTGGATGCTAGTATGAATTTTCTTTCGGCAGCCAAAGCTGAAAAGTATCTTGAAAAGGGTTGCCAGGGGTATGTAGTGTTTTTCTCTGTGCAAGGGGAAAATGGCGAAACCTTGAATAATATACCCTTGGTAAATGAATTCCCTGAGGTGTTTCCGGACGATCTGAGCGGATTACCTCCAGAAAGGGAAGTTCAGTTCCCAATTGACATTGTACCTGGAGCTGGTTCTATATCCAAGGCCCCATACCGCATGGCCCCAAACGAAATGGCGGAGTTAAAGAAACAAATAGAAGATTTGCTTGAGAAAGGGTTTATTAGACCCAGTGTGTCGCCTTGGAGAGCTCTAGTGTTGTTTGTAAAGAAGAAAGATGGGAGTCTTCGCTTGTGTATCGACTACAGAGAGCTGAATAAAGTTACTATAAAAAACAAGTACCCTCTTCCCCGAATTGATGACCTATTAGATCAACTCTCTGGTTCGTGTGTGTTTTCAAAGATTGATCTAAGGTCAGGGTATCATCAGCTGCGAGTGAAAGCAGAAGATATTCCAAAGACTGCTTTCAGGACCCGATATGGTCATTATGAGTTCTTGGTGATGCCATTTGGGCTAACCAATGCGCCTGCGGTTTTCATGGATTACATGAACCGTATCTTTCGGCAATATCTGGATCAGTTTGTTGTTGTGTTTATCGATGACATTTTGATATATTCCAAGAATAAGGATGAGCATGAGCATCATTTGAGAATCGTATTGAATATCTTGTGCGAGAAGCAATTATATGCTAAATTGAGCAAGTGCGAGTTTTGGCTATCAGAAGTGAAATTCTTAGGCCATGTTATCTCGCAAGAAGGGGTCTCTGTGGATCCCAGCAAAGTGGAAGCAGTACTGAACTGGAAGAGGCCAGAATCTGTGGCGGAAATACGCAGTTTTCTGGGTCTTGCTGGTTATTATCGGAGATTTATCCAAAACTTCTCCCGTATTGCGTTGCCGATGACCAAGCTCACGAGAAAAGATCAGCCGTTTGTGTGGGACGAGAAATGTGAAAACTGCTTTGTGGAGCTGAAGGAGAGGTTGACGTCGGCACCTGTATTGATTTTACCCGATCCCAGTGTGACATATGTTGTGTATTCTGATGCCAGTAGGCAGGGATTAGGGTGTGTCCTTATGCAGCAGGGACGTGTGGTGGCCTACGCCTCTCGACAGCTCAGACCTCATGAATTGAATTATCCCACTCATGATCTGGAGCTTGCGGCGATTGTATTTGCTTTAAAGATTTGGCGTCATTACCTGTATGGTGTGACTGTGGAACTGTACTGCGACCACAAAAGTCTCAAATATCTGTATGATAAAAAAGAACTGAATATGAGACAGCGCCGCTGGATGGAATTGCTTAAGGACTACGACCTGGAGATAAAATATCACCCGGGTAAGGCAAATGTAGTCGCTGATGCTCTTAGCTGAAAGATTGTGCTCGTTGCAGCTATGATGATACAAGAAAGGAAATTGATTGAAGATTTCCGTGATTTAAATTTGACAAATCAGATCATCTGTGCCAATTACACTATTTCTCAAGAGGAGAGTGATCTAAGGGTGGAAATTGAAGAAGCTCAGAGTCAAGATGACTGGATACAGCACAATCTGACTCGAATCAAACAGGGAGAAGTTCCAGGCTACGACATATCGCCTCGTGGATTGGTTCGTTACCAGAAAAGAGTCTGCGTTCCACTTAAGGCAGAGTTGAGGCAGAAGATTCTGGATGAGGCACACAAGAGCCGATATACTCTTCATCCTGGTATGACCAAGATGTATCAGAATCTGAAATCGGTGTATTGGTGGCCGGGTTTGAAGAGTGACGTGACCAAATATGTTGCAAGGTGTCTCACTTGTCAGAAAGTGAAAATCGAGCACCAGAGACCGCCTGGTTTACTTCAGAGTCCTGAGATTTCGGAATGGAAATGGGAAAGCGTGACCATGGATTTGGTTGTGGGATTACCCAGGATCAGAAACTATGATGCAATCTGGGTAATTGTGGACCGATTAACAAAGTCAGCCCACTTCATACCAATCGATGCTGGTTACTCTCCGGATAAGCTAGCAGAGATTTATATCCGAGAAATTGTGAAACTCCATGGTGTACCGAAGAATATCATTTCCGATCGAGATCCACGATTTACTTCGAAGTTTTGGAAAGCATTGCATGAAGCCTTAGGTACTCAACTGAGATTCAGTACGGCTTATCATCCTCAAACGGATGGACAATCTGAGAGAACAATTCAGACGCTGGAAGATATGTTGCGAGCTTGTGTTCTTGACTTTAAAGGAAGTTGGGATCGTTTCCTTCCACTGGCTGAGTTCGCTTACAACAATAGCTATCATGCGAGCATCCAAATGGCTCCGTATGAAGCATTGTATGGAAGACGGTGTCAATTACCTTTATGCTGGAATGAATTATCCGAAAGGAAGCTTTATGGGCCAGATTTGGTTGATCAAACCTCAGCACAGATTCAGATTATTCGTAAGAGGCTCCTTGCAGTGCAGAGTCGACAGAAAAGTTACGCTGACAAGAGGAGAAGGCCTCTAGAATTTGAGGTTGGTGATCACATATTCCTGAGAGTATCACCAATTACGGGCATTGGGCGAGCCATCAAGAGGAAGAAGCTGAGCCCGAGATATATAGGTCCTTTTGAAATCCTTGAGAGGATTGGGCCTGTTGCTTATCGAGTAGCCCTACCCCCAAACTTGAGCAGACTCCACGATGTGTTTCATGTTTCCCAACTGAAGAAGTATCAACCGGATCCATCTCATATTGTTGAATACGAAGAAGTTGAGTTACAAGACAACTTCACATATGCGATAGAGCCAGAACAGATCATTGATAGAGAAGAACGACGACTCAGACACCGAAGCATTCCATTTGTGAAGGTGATCTGGAAGGGAATGACGCAAAGAGAGGCAACTTGGGAAGCGGAGGAAGATATGCGAAGACGATATCTGGAGTTTATGGCTCAAGTTGTGTAGCAATTTCGAGGACGAAATTTAATTTTCGGGGGGAGAAATGTAATATCCCAAAAAGTGATTAAGGGCTAATGACTTTAAAAGTGGATATAATTATTGTTGAATAAATACTTTTGGAGAATGTGTGATGGGAATTTGGATATTTTAATGATTCCAATGGCTTCCTTGTGAAAATTCATGTGGGGAGAGTGTTTATTGTGAAATTGGAACCATTGGGAACAATCGTGCTAAAGTTGAAAACTCTGTCCATTGAAACTCTGTACAGGGCAGCCAATTTGTATGGACGTTTTAAATAGACAAATGATGTCTAAAAATTCTGAAATTTTCCAGTATTAAAGTTCACATGTCAAGCTTCAAAATGAACATATAATTTCTATCATTTTGATTTGTGACCTAAGATTTTTGGATTTTTGAAGTTTGCCCAGCGAAATTAATTATTTTCTGGAACAGTATGCAAAGATTGAAATTCTAGGAATTTTGTGGTGATTTTCAGTAATGGCCAATATTTTTCCTATGAAGAGGACTTAAATATCTTTCATTTGGCTTTGGAATCACCTCATTTCTATTTTTCTAGAATTAGTTATGATTTTTCAAAGTTGGGAAGAAAATCTGCCAGAAAATCCGAAAATGTGAAATTAGAAATTATGACATCATCATGTGGTAAGGTGACATCAACATGGAATTAAAAGCAATTCCATCATCTTGATCAGCAATTCCCGACCCATTTCACAGAAAAAAAAAGACGTGAAGAGAGCTTGGAGAAAAGAGAGAAAAAGAGGAAGAAATCTCGCAAGGTAAGCCGATTTCTCCGACGATCTAGCTCCTAACGCGTATAACTCCGACTCTAAGCTACTCCTCTTTATTCTTTAAGGTTGTGAAGCTCAAAATTTGGTGTTTCAAAGAGGCTAGGGTTCAGCCAAATTTGGGAAAAGCCAGAGGGAGCTTGAGGTAAGTTCCAAACTTTCGTATATTGCTTATTCTGGCTGCTGTAGGCAATTTAATCGGTGAAATTTCGCCGGATTGCCTTTGGTTTTAAATTTTGGAAATTGAGTTTCCTAAGGGTTATGCTGCCCAATTTTGGTTCAAATGGTAGTTATAACCTAATGTAATAGTGAATAAAGAAAGTGGTTAGGAGTAGAAAGGAACGCGTTTACGGAGCCGAAATCGTAAAACCCCGATTTTCCCCGGAGAACTCATAAATTTCGGCCAGCTCTAGAAATGGGTCTTAGAGTTGGATTTTCAATGATTTGATGGTTCCATTGAGTTCAGGGGCGAAAATTAGGTGGGGTTACAGTTGGTCACTTTTTCGGAAAAGGCCGAAAAAGCATAATTACGAAAACGCCCCTAAAACCCTTAAAGTGGGGCTGCCAAGGGTAAATTTGTAATTTTACATTGAATTTGATAATTCCAAGTCCGGAAATGGATTCCTTGGGCGGAAATATGTTAGGATAGCCCATATTAGAATTTTGGGAAAAGTGCAACCGGACCGGGTACGGCGGGTCCGGGCCGGTCCCCTAGGGCATTTTTGTAAATTTTCATTATAGACTCATATAACCCCAAGTAACACTATAGAAGTGTCTAAATGGTGCATTTGGAATTGTAGGATTCGATATTTGCCGCCCTCGGGAGCCAACTGCGCCGAAAGACGTCAGGAAAGGACAAGGTAGTGACTCTCTCTCTCTTATACTTTGTGTAATGCACTGTACGTGTGTTGTATCACTGTTTTATGATGATTTCTGAAGCTGCTTCGGTTACAGCTGGTGATAGCTGTCGTTTACAGCGCAAGCTGTCGTTTACAACGCAAGCTGTCGTTTACAGCGTAAGCTGTCGTTAATGTGATTACAGCGTAAGCTGTCGTGATGTTGATTACTGATTACAGCGTAAGCTGTCGTGATGTTGATTACAGCAAGAGCTGTCGTATTGTGTATACAGCCGTGAGTGCTGTCGTTTATGGTGAAAACCATGTATCTATGTGATGCTGCTGTTGTTGCTGGTTGTGATTTATATACATGCTTTGTAATTATATATTGTGTGAGTGGTTTGTTACTACTGGGATTCTCTCGAATCTCATTCTTTCCTATGACTAACCTTTCAGACAGGGCGTGTGGCTCAAAAGAGAAGCGGCCAACCCGGAGCACTTAGGATCTTTAGTGATACTAAGGATTTTTGAGATGTTGGTTATCTATTTTAAACTCGGGATTACTGTATATTTTGAAGCATGAAGATCATATTCAATTTTGGATGTGTAATCCCCTAGTAAATACTTATAAACCCTCAGGTTATATATATGTATAGAACCCGGGAGTTGCTAGGGATTCAGCTATCCACTCTGATATGTGAATGTAAATCAACTGCACAGGTAATTATATTCGAATGTTTAAAATGAGACCATGATAGGGGAAAGATTTTGAAAGATTTTTGTGAAAACCCTACGGTATAGTAGGAAGTTTGAAATGAATTTAAACTATCCGACGGTCTCTAAACCGACTTAATTATGCATTATCGGAATATCATTACGTGTTAAAAGTCAGGGGGTTACATTGAGTCTACGTTGGGGCTATCTCACAGGTTCATATCCCTCATTCAAAAGTATTTTGTGGGTGCATACAGTTGGGTTAATACCTAGAATGTCACCTAAAGTCCACCCTATTGCCTTCTTGTATTTCTTCAACACATGGAGTAAACTCAACTCCTCAGATATACTTAACGAACTAGAGATAATGACAGGTAATTGATCATGTTTAGTAAGAAAAGCATACTTCAAGTTAGGGGGAAGGGGTTTTAAATCAAGTTGAGGGGGCTGCACAATTGAAGGTAAAAGTTCTTTCAACTCAAGTGCACCAAGAAACTTCCCTTTCTTATGAGAATCCCCGATAATTGTTGAATTAAAGGTATGTCCCCTTTGTTCAGATATGGATTGAGATTGTGGCTTATTCAAAAAGCAACCTTGACTACCACCTACATCATTGAGAGAGTGAAATATATAAGAGGTAGCATCATGAATGGTATGCAACAATTTAGTAATTGATTAGAACTGAGTTTCTCTCCTGTTACAGTCTTGACATGTGGTTGGCCATTGTGTCCAGAATTTTCAGCAAAGAAATTTATGGCTTTTAACCTGCTAAGTTCATCACCAAAAGGAGAATATAAGTATTTCAATAACTGGAAAGAAGTGAGGTTACCCACACAATCATACTTGAGGTTAGGAGAAGTCTGAAACTTGTAAACTGGAGGAATTTGAAGCTTAAACCCATGAATTGCAGTCATGCCATTCGTAGCATATTGATTTCTTTCTTCATCATCAACAATGACTCCATTTGTGTCTATAGGAACAGATTCAGTGCTAATGGATGTTGCTTCACTTCCAAAAGTAGAATCCACTTCACTAACATTCTCAAATTCTACAAAGCTACACAATAATTCTTTCCCAACACCATGATAACTATCAAATGAAGATATAGTACTACCAGGGTTAGAAAAATAAAAAATAATATGATTGGAAGTGGAAAGTCAGCTATCAATTGACGTGCAATCAATACTACATAATCATCATCACAATCAATAGAGGGAGAAGAATTTGAACCAATGGTAGCACATACATCATTATGGCAATCATTTTTCACACACAATGAGAAAGCAAACTCATCAATTGCCTCTTCCAAGGTCAAATCAATCAAATTCAAGCCAAGAAGGGAGTAGTCCTCAAATGGGTGATTCATAGCCTAAAAAATATTGAACCGAATAACATGATCACCTACTTCCATAGTTATGTACCCATCCTTCATGCCAATGATAGTATTAGCTGTTCGCATGAAAGGCCTACCCAAACCACAGATACCGGCTCTATTCATATCTGACCATTGCTACCCTGTGACTGCCCTCATCTCAAAAGTCGTGTTGGCTATCACCAAAATACAAAGTGTAGATCCTCTATCATCAATCGTACATGTACTGCACCACATATGGTATCATGCGATCCATGGACTTGATAAAGTGATCGTTCGAACCTCGTTCTACTATGTCATTCTTCTTTCTGGCCCAAAATGCCATGTATAGGAAGAAGTAGATGGTCGTATAAGTCTGGATCAAGTCGGGTAGTCTAATCTCAATGGAACTTGCTTCTAGTAAAGTGCATCAATATAATCCAAATATGCCATGTACTAGGTTCCAGGTGTGTTATTTTTCTCAAAAGCCTGTAACTATTTGCGCCGGGCATACTCCCACAACATCTGCTCTGGCCGTAGCTCATATCTCACATGTATTGGTTGGCTATGGAGAGATTAGCAATGTAAAATTCAGACTCTGACCTATCGGAGAGTGGCTATTCCAAATCTCCCACCAACTATTTAGGTACTGGCTCGAGTCTCGACTGTGGCTCATATACCGGTCTGACTTAGACCCACTCCCAAGGTATCCTAATCTCAACAGAAGGCTGGCCCTTGGGAATCCCAAGACCTGGGGCACCTTGGTTCACCAGTGGTAGTGATCTATCTCACTATCGATGCCTACCACACATTGTTCCTATCAACTATAAACAAGACCATATCAGTATACTATTTTGATAATGCTAGAACCATTTTTAGCTCTGATATCAAAAATGTCAAACCCCTTAACATTTCGATATTTGCCAGAGTAATAAATGCACAGTCCATAGGCGTACAAAAATAGCACAAATTTATACTGATAGAGAGTACTTATTTACAATATAGGAGTTCCTCATAGGGTTTGATAATATATACAACTTTCTCCAAAAACTACCAAAATAAACTAACAATAAGCAACAACTCCATCTTCTTAACCTAGTAACCTCAGCTACTGGTATTTATCATTTTGCCTCTAGAGCCACTAGCTTCTGTTGGAAAACTTTTAATTTGAAAAAGGGTGAGATTCAAATGAATCTTAATAGTAACAGACAATTATTCATAGAAAATGGGATAAATAAATATGCCAAGTACCAGATAATGCAATATTATAATAACACATAATTCAGTTTAGTTGAAAATGTATTCAGGACCAACCACTATGGCAACCCCTACGTATTTTGTAACTTAGTCCCCTGACCAGGCATATCAATATACCCGTAGGCATTGTGTATCAGTCTACCCATAGGCACCATGTTTCATACATATTACAAAAGATGGCATACATAAAGCATATACAAATTCACATAATGTATGAAATAAAGAGTTACTACCTGAGTCCTTTTTCAATTCCTCGGTCGGTCCTAAGCTTTAGTTCTAAATCGGGCTATTGTTAGTTCTTATGAAAATTAGAGTTACAAGTAACTTATTATTACTTGTACTATTACTACCCTTAAATCAAATTCTCTTGTTTATCTAGTATAATTATAATAGTTTATGCACAATACAAGTCTGTATAGTGCAGTTTCACTGCTTCCAGAAACTAGCAGATTTTCAATCAAATTTGGAAATTCATAATTAATTCTAGGAAAATCCGATTTGACTGATACCAAAGCCTATGTGAAGCTTTTTAAATGTACTTTTGTATAAAAATACTTAAGTCTAACCACAATTAACACACTTTTCCTAGAAATTTGCTAAACTCCCATGTTCCTATATTGCATTCCAGAAATAGGGCTCAAATTAAAGCTCTAGATGTTTACCTTAATCCTATGAAATTTCATAATTTGGATAAGGCTTGACTAATGAATTTCATTGCATAATAACATTGCCTCAAGTGAAGCAAGTCAAACAATATTTCCTTTCAATTTCAAAATTTTTGAGAATTGCATACCAACATCCAAAACTCATGAATATATGTATTCCTACACAATTTCCCTTCTAAATCCAATGGAACTATCAAAATTTTGGAATTCCAGCTCTACCCTTAGGTTTTGCATCTTGCTGAAACTTAGGTTCTCAGGAGGGAAGTTGTGTTTTCTTGATTTCTCTTGATTAACCATTTCCTTTTCACTTATAATCACAAGATTAACTACTTAAACACTAAACAAACATGATTGATGGAAATTGTGACAACATTTCCTCTTGGGGTTTTATCATCCATTTTCACAAACCCAAGCAAACCCAAGCCAATTTCAACAACAACAACCACAACAACATATAACATAAGAGGATCAAATTTTGTAAGATTACCTCTTGGTTGCTCACTTTCCCTCCCTTGAATGCCATTTTCCTCTCTCTCTTCTCTTTTGATTCATCTTGATAACCATTATTTTCAAGAAGAGGTCAGAAGAGAATTTGAAGGCTTAAACAAAAGGATTTAACAACCTTACCTTGTATTATGCCTTCTTGAACCTTCTTGGCTTCCTTTGTTCTTCACCTCCTCTCTCTTGCAATAATATATTTCATTGAGTTTTACACATGTGCTTTTGGCTTGAACTTATCTTAATTCAATTAGACTTAATTATTTTTCTTCCTTTAGCCCAAAATGACGACACTTGGGGGTTCCAAATGGACCATATTAGTCTCTTTAATTGCTTCATCCATTTCCTCACAACAAATGGCAAGATGACCATTTATTACAAAAATCACTTCTTGATTTAATTTCGGCCAAGCGTTTTATTTTCCTTTTCCCTCTCCTTGTTGGACATCCCACCTATAAGAATAAGCGAAAATATTGGCTTTTAATTTCATTTAGCCAAATGACTATTTTGCCCATACATTTTTGTGATTTTTGCACTAGCTGACAAAACTTTCATCAAACTTTGAAAATTCATATCTTTATTTATAGATGTCCAATTGTTGTGGTTCCAAAGGCTTTGTATTTTTGAGGAAAAAATATTTTCTTTAGCCAATTGGACTCATAGTATTCCAGAATATCTATTTATTGGCCACTGTCATAGAAACTTGCTAGTTTCACTTGGATAACTTCAAAAATACATAAGTCTTAGTGCACAGGTACAAATGACATATATATGACCTATCAAATTAAAGCTTGACATTAGGGGTGTTCAAATCCGGGACCGGGATCGACCACTCCCAGTCTCGGTCTCGGTTTTTGGCCGGGATGCAAATTGCATCCCGGTACCGGTCCCGGTCCCGGTCCTGGTAATCCCGAGCGGGACCGGGATCAAACCGGGAATCCCTTTTTAAAAAAAAAATTAAATTTAAAAATTTATTATTATATTATTTAAATTTTCTATAATCTAGTGTTTAAAGTAATTATTTAACACCTAATAAGGCCATAATAATCACAAATTGATCTAGAATTGAAGAATAACATTTTATTATTATTATTATTATTATCACCTTCATCATTTTTATTATTATTTTTATACATTATATAGTAGTATTAGTATCACGTTATATACAGTTTAACTCCAACTAAATATGTGATACACATTTTATTAAATGATAACTTAAATTATAGGATAAAAATACAAAAATAAAATAATAACTTAGTTTTTTAAAAAAAATTAAAAAAATAAAATAAAAAAAAACCGGGACCAGGACTGGGACTGGGATCACAAGTTGCGTGACTAGTCCCGGTCCTGGGTCCCATAGATCCCGATCCTGGTTTTCCCGGTCCCGGTCCCGCCGGGATGGGAAATTTCTGGGATCAAATGTCCGGGACTGGGACTGGGACACTTTGAACACCCCTACTTGACATGTTTACTTCTATTTTGGAATATTCCACATTTATTAGACATCATTTGGTTATCCAAAAACACATGAAAATTTCATTGCCTCATAAGAAATCATACTGGCAGCACATTTCTGTTCATCAAAATTCACCATTTTATTTCATTGAAAGCCATAAATATTTACAATTCGTATTAGTGAATAGAAATGGGGTGTTACACTTGCCTGGGGAAGTGCCATATAAGGGGTTGTTTTTGAAAAAAAAAACATTACACCCTCGTGTGGCGCTTCCTCAGGCAAGCACTATACAAGGGGTTATTGTAATATAATAACCTGTGTGCCATACAAGGGGTTATTGTATTAGAATAACCCCTTGTGGGTAAGTGCCATACAAGTTATTGGGTAGCTATGATGCTTTTCTAGTCAAATACGTCATAGCTGCCACATGTATTTAAAAAAAAATAAAAGCCTTCTTTGGTAACCCTTTTTCCTTATCTTTTCCATTAGAGCCTTTGATCTTGACCTTAACCCTAAACTCAATCCTCCTCCCCTCCCAAAAAAAGAAGAGAAATGTCTAAGGAACACCAGGTTTGTATTGTGACTTTTATGTACAGATCCAGATACTAAAGTCATCGCTTTGTCGGCCAAGATCCAGATGCAAAAGTTTCGCACATACAAATCCAGATCTAGATGCTTTCGTTGATTGGTACTATAGTTTCATTTTTTAAGTTTAAAATCTGTAATGAATCTTAGCTTGTAGTTTTAGTGTGCTGATAATTTGTTTTTCTAAGTAATTGCTTGAAGGTTCAACTATCTCTTGTTAAATTCGTATACATTGTAAGTTTTTTAATTTTTGAGCTTGCAAATATAATTTTTTAGTCGTTACTAGTTTAATTTGCTCAATCTCTTTTATATTTAACATATTAAGAAATCTAAAAATCTTATTCTCGATTGTATATGTTGAAAATTAATTGAGATAATATTACATGTTACTATATAAGTTGTATATGTGAAGATATGTGCAATGGTTATAATTTTTAGCTTCTATAGTAATTGTTATTGATAAGTTGCATAAGTGAAGTAATTATAACACTTGTATTTTTGTTTGCTTGTAGTGATTTTATGACTTAGTTATTTGTTTAGAGTTATTTCATTTTGGTTTGTTTTAAATCTGGTTTGGTTTTGTTCATTTTGCTATAGATTTGTACTGCAAAACATAGGGTTCATTAGGACAAGGAAAAATTTACGTAAAATTATTTTTTTGAAAAAAAACTTCCCATGGCGCTTATTTAGGGAAGTGCCATAGGAAGTATCACTTTGTATCTCACTTCCTTGAGGAAGCTTCCTATACCTCCTTTGTCACTCCCTTGAGGAAGTGCCATAGGAAGCTATTTAAATAAAAATAAGTTGTGGCGTTTCCACAGCTTCTTTTAATGGTATTGGAAGTTGTGGCATTTCCTACACGTCATAGTATTCATAAAAATAAGTGCCACTTATGACATTTTTGTGGTAGTGTTTCCATCTTTGAAACATAGACTAAACTAACCATTTAAATGCCTATAACTAAGGCTTAACTACTTAGAACAATTGTATCGTATCTAGAGGAATTAAACAATAGACTTTCAATCAGTTTTTGTCCTCCAAAATTGAACAATGACATCCACAATAACTTGTGTGAATACATATATAGTGCACAAGCCTTAACTTGAGTTTACTTCAGTTTATGATGCCCGATAAATCTCTAGCATGTGAATTAGTATATCACAACAAGGACAATCATAGTTTTGTCTTCATTGACTTTATCATTTCATGTATAAGCACACACTCTTAAGCTGAAAAATGTTCTAGTTTTCTTGAAAATCCTTCAAAATTTGACAACACTTATTCTTAACCAGAAAAATACAATTAATCATATAAATATTTGGAAAGGGATGAGATTCATATAAACAAGCAATACACCATATAATGTAATATAACAAATATACTGCAAACATGTCTATTTGTTCAATGTTCAAGATTAAATGATTGTTTATCCCTATTAACCACACTGTGTATACTGTTCAGGATCAAACGTCAGTTTGACCCTTACTTGCTATACTGTTCCGGAGCAGATAACTATATGTCCGTACATGTCTCACTACTTCAGCTGGTGTCAACACCCTTATTTATTCCCTTAATAACTAGAGCAGTAATGTGCAGTTCGGTAGGCACACAAGAGTAGTATAAATATACTGAAAGAAAGTGCTCAATTAAAGAAATTCCCACAAGGATTGTATATAACAATTACTAATAATATGGCCACATAAGGCTACATCGTGTCTAAACCTGTTACAATGAAATACAGACATATTTCTGTTTTCATTCCACCACTGCATTCCTCTTTTGAGTTCTCTTCTCTGCGTTCACTTGTCAAAAAGATTGGTTAGGGAGAGTGAGATTTATGAGAATCGCAGTAGTAAACAATTATCATAATACATGCAAGATATATGCTATGTGAGTGACATGTTAGCTTTAACTATATGTATGCATCATAATGACATTACTGCATGCTTAATGTTTCATGCAACATATCTATAGTCATAGTATAAACAGAATTAAAGCTTCTTTATTCAAATTGTTGTACACAATCAAGTAAAGAAATCACATACATCACACACAAGCAGAAATATCAAATACATGGGAATAAGATAAATTTATACCTCTTGTCTTGAGTCCTCCTCTTGTACATTTTCTCCAACGATTAAGGATGCTTCTTCTTTGTCACCTCATGCCCCTAGATAAATAATGACATTATTGGAGCCATAACCAATGAACCTCTAGTGTGGCTACACTAGCCCCAAGTGCTTAACCCTTGGAGTTCAAAGAAATTACATTTGACCCTTTCCTTCTTAAATTTGAATGGTAGCAAAAAGTTGTCAACATTTTGACCAAACTTTGAAACTTCATAACTAATTCTATAAAACTGCAATTGGGGTGGTTTAAATTCCTACTTAAATCTCTTTGAGTTTATTTTAAAGAAAAAATGTTACTTAGAGCAAATTCTAGCCATAAAATTTCAGAATCACGACCAAAGCCATACTAGTTTAGATTATGTCCAGATTCATGGTCAAACTATGAAAAATTATATCTTCCAAGTCCAAATTAGATCCCAACATATCTACTTCCTTCATGTAAAATTTCATGAGGTTTGAACCAGGTATGTCAATTCAAAAACATGTTGCAAGTTCTCTGCCTCCAGAAAACGAATTCAGGCAGTTTTAAACACAAACTTCCAAAATCATCATAAAACCTCTTCTAACATCATAATCACCAACTTAATCATGATTAATCCAAATTTGGGCAGCACCTCCCCTAAGGGTTTATGCATCCCAGCAACCATCAAGATTCAACAAGAGAAACTAGGTTCTTGAGATTACCTTTGATTTCTCTTCTCTCTCTCTCTAAAACCATGAACTTTCTCTCTCTTCTTCCTCTTGATTTTGCTTGCTACATGTGTATTTCAAGAAGGAATAGAGATTAGGAGAGAGTTTCCATGAATTTCAAGGCAAGAACAAGTAGAAATTGCTTGCAACTTACCTTGATTATGCCTCTTAAACCTTTTGCTTCTCTCTTGCCTTCTATATTCTTGGAACTCTCCCTTTCTCTCTTGGCTTATGCTTTGGCCGAATATGAAGAAGAGAAGGGATAATTGTTTAGCAAAACATCTCCCTTCTTGCTTTTGGTTTAATATTGGTTAATGCAAAATCAACATATACGTGATTTACTTGACCCTTATTTATCCCTCTTGAATTAATAGTGACCAAGCAAATTATTCTCCTCCTATTTCTTCATTTTGGCCAAAAACATTGGCCAATTAAAGGGGAAAACAAAGCCATCTTGCTTTATTAGTCAAATGATGATTTTGCCCATACATTTTTTCTATTTTCGCACATTGCTGAAATATGGTAAAATTGTTATCAAACTTTATAAATTCATATCTAATTATACAGATGTCTAATTTTTATGGTTCCAAAGGCTATATGATTCTTATTAAGTCTATTTTCAATAAAAAATATAGCGTTTAGATAAATGAAAGTGCAAAATTCTCAAAATTATCATTTTGGATGTTGTCGTAGAAATTCTCCAATTTTACTAGGCTAACTTCAAAAATACATAGCTCTGTGTGTACAGCTCTAAATGTCTTCTATAACCTATCAAATTAAAGCTTGACAGGTCTACTTTCATTTTGGAGAATTTCACATTTATTGGACATCATTTGTTTATCCAAAACCATCACATAACCAAACTACCACATAGAAAAAATACACTGGCAGTAAAGTTTACATTTCTAGGACTCTTGCTAAACCGGGGATTAGCAGTCCACTTAATTCATGCTTATTCTCAAGCCTCTAATCCCAAAATTTGGGATATTACACTTCTCCTCCAATTCAATAAATTTCGTCCAGGAAATTTGAACATCTATAACTTGGCGATTCTTCTAGACATTCAGTCTATCCTTCTCGTGTGCAAGCTCAATAAGCATGTGACACAAGTCGTTATGCAATTTATTTCTTTCTTATGCAAGCTCACCGAGCATGCAATACAAGCATAATATTTTTATATCTATGATAGTATTAGCATTTTCATTCAATATTCACATTCAACAATCAATGTGCAATATAAACAACTGGCATATAAGATCGTACAACCAAGGGTCTCTACCCCTAAATCCTTGGGTCACTACCCGTTAAATACATCTACTAGCCTAAGGACATATTGGTCTACTAGGTCTTATGGCCTATGGATACACTGGTCCTTTATAACATAACTGGCCTACAGGAACTTATAGCCTAGGGACACTGTGTAACCCCCTTCAAGACATAGGCCGAGATTAAGTTCTTAAACACATAATTAAGTTAGAATTAGAGACCATATTTCAAATTGGGACTTATTAATGTAATCGTTTGCCCAAAATTGGATTTGCAAAAACTTTTTTCAAAACTTATTCACAATGGTCTCATATTCACAATACAAAACAATAATGGCCTGTACAGGTGGATTCCATTTACAAATATCAGAGTTCAAAGTAGATTCCCGACTCACTCGGGTTCCATTCATTAAATAAGGGTTTATTCAAAGGCATAAAGCCCACATACTTTTCCCTTGTCTTGGGAATTACACAAAACTATACAATCTATCCTAATACATATACAATTGATCAAAAAATATCCAAATGATAACCATTAACCAAAAATAAATTCTTAATACGGAGCTCTACCCGCTCTTCGTCACCCGCTTGCCTTTTGATCCTTCAGCCCTGTCTAAAATGTTTAATTTTGGGAGAGTAAGATTCTAAAGAATCCTCGTAGTAACAAATCACTCATAATATGCACAACATCAAAGCATGAAAGTAAATCATCCATACAACACACAACAATCCCAACAATAGTTGCAATGGCTGGGGTAGGTATATCATTGGCATCTCCCCCTACGACAGCTCACGCTGAACTACTTGCTGTATTGCACATCCACATGAACATATCACATATATCACCACAGCCGGGATCTATATAAAACATTTTACAACATAGCCCCATAGGCTGGATACTCAAACAGGAATCCACGATTCCTTACCGCAGCCTAGGTACTTACAACGGCAGATACAATGGTTGGGGTAGGTATCATGAGCATTGCCCCCCTACGATGGCTCACGCTGATCTGCTCGCGTTGTAATGCCCTATTGCCGATAACACATTCACAATGATAAACATGCATACCAAGTATCGTACAGAACATGAGGGAAAAGTCACTACCTAAGTCCTTTCAGGCGTTCCTTGGCACCAGTCTCTCCTGCATCGGGCAAATATCGTATCCTAGAATCATAATTAGGGATAAAGAGTTATACTCTATTCCAAGACTTAATTCAGTTCATAATACTTAAGTTGGTTATCAATATTGCTCTTTTAGAGTCATTAAATACCCCTAACAAAACTCCTAAAGGGTTGGAAGAACTATCCCAAAGATCCCTTTTTGGAAGCACAAAAACTGATTTTTCACTGCTGCACCTCGAGTGAAAATGGTCTCACTCGAGTGTTGGTATGGACACTCGAGCACACAAGACCTCACTCAAGTGATGTACGGACAGTACTTCAAGTGCTAGAAAGTGAGGGCAGGAAGTGTTTGCCTGAGAGCACAAGAACTTTCAAAGAAAAGGATCACTCGAGTGAGAACTCAACACTCACAAGTATTAAAGCGCACTCTTGAATTTTGAACGTAAGTGACAACCTGAGACAATAGATCAGCTGACAAATACACCAGCACTCGAGTGAGAGGAGGCTCACTTAAGTGAGAACCCACAATACTTGCAAGTGAGGCAATACTCTTGCCTCTCGCCCGGAAGTACAACATGAAAATGAAGGCCAGAGGGAAAAATACACTAACGCACTCGAGTGAACTTACCCTCACTCGAGTGATGTTCATCCCTTACTTGAGTAAGCTCACTCTCACTTGAGTGATTTTACCAGAAACCAGAAAACGCAGAAGGTAAGACAACACTTTTAGAATTTTTACCAAGTGATCCAAATAAACCCAAATACCAAACCAAAGCTACTCCTACACAAAAACACCCAAGGAATTCAATGGAATCATCAAAATTACCAAAATCATACTCCCTTATCATGCTTTGGTTTGAATCAACATTAAACACCAAAATCCCAAAACCACCAATCTTAACATTTCAACCTCCAATCAATATATCTATTCAAAACTCATATCAAAACACCATTTCCACAACTATATCATGCCAAACTACCCAATGACCCATATTTTTGAAAATAGGGCAATAATCCCAGAAATTCTAAACTTATTTATTTGGAATAAAACTTAGATAGATAGATTAGTCTTACTTACCTCTTTCACTTTGCCAAGGAGACTTCTTGATTCACAAATCTCTAAATTTTGTGGGAGCTCAAATCAACACCAAACGGTAAACTACAATCATCAAAATGAAGCTCACATTGCATGGAACAACATTAATAAATAAAGTTTAGGCAATGGAGTCCAATTTCTCACCTTAAGCACCGACTTTTTCTTCATCTCTCTTACCCACAAGGTCACCGGAAATGCAGAAGAGAAGAGAGAGAGAACGAGAGGGAGGTTGAGTGAGGATAAAGAAGGGAAATGATTCACTCTACTCCTCCCCATACCTCTCATGTCAGCTGTAACTAGAAGGGAGGAGAGAGAAATGTCTTTAAAATTCCTTTGACTTTTCTCTATCTCTCCCTTCCTCTCACTTTGACACATGTCTTACTCCCATTAGTTCTCTTACAATAAGCAACCAATTAGTTACTCTAATCCCTTCATTAGCCATTTTATCACACTTATCATTTTTCTCTTAGTTAGTGATTAATTTCTCCCTTAATTACCAACCATGGCCATTAATTCCATTCTACCAATTTTTCCACCAATTATGACATATTAATTAATATTGCCATAAAACACATAATTATTCCAATTAAATTCATAATTATCCATAATAATCATGATTAGCCCATAATTAAAAATTGGGATATTACACACTACCCTATACAATCTGCACGCCGAGTCTTATAGTCTAGGGAATTACCCTTATGCTTAAAAGTACCCCAGTACTCACTGCCTCAAGCCTTTGATCGTCACCATTCTTACAAACATAGCATTCTGCCAGCCTAAGGATATACATGTCTATCAGGTCTTATGGCCTATGCACATACAGTTCATCATATTTGCTAAATACATATCGAGGCTAACAACCTCAGGACATAGAACTCATTACTGCCTTGTTTGCTCATTCACTAGTTGAAAAAGGGCTTTTTAGACCGGTTAAAATTGACTTTTTAGACCGGTTCTGGATCCGGTCTTGATACAGCCGGTCTTCAAAGTATGTCACTTTTGAGACCATTTTGGTAATCGGTCTTAAAAGTCTTACTTTTAAGACCAGTTGTATCAATAATCGGTCTAAAATTAACAATTTTAAGACCAGTTTTCATGAGCACCAATCTTAAAAGAACTCTTTTGTAAGGTGATTTATGTAACATTTTAAAGGCCGGTTATAACTTAAAATTTATTTTAAGACCGGTTGTACATAAAACCGATATTAAAAATTTAATTTTCAAACCGGTTATAATTATAACGGGTCTTAAAAGTGTTATATATATATTTCTTAATTGTTTGTGATTAGGTTAGTTACCAGAACACATTCTTGAATTGCTACCTCCAATGTGATACTTATTAAGTGCAATATGGTGTTCAGTTTGCTTCCATTTATCATGTCCTTTTGCTTTAACCTTCCACTTACTATTTCCTTTTGCTTTAACCTTCTCATTGAATTGGGAACTTGTAACATGTCATATATCCTCTAGTATAATGTTCTGTTTAAAACCATCAAATATATATGCATAAATGAATTCAACCATGTCATATCATGCAACCAACAAGTCAATTCATCAAAATATACAAAAATCATGTTAAAACCAACAAACATGTCAAATCATGCAACCAACCAACATGTCAATTCATCAATATATACAAAACAATTCCTCAGTTTTACAAGAACTCACTATTGTAAAGGTTGATAAATGAATTCAGCACAACAATTACAAATGTGCTCAATGTCTTCTTCTGGAAAGGGGTCAGCAAATTCAAACATCTGAAACACCAAAGCCAGGCAAAACATTAACTTTACTTAAAAAAATAAAAGTAATACAAAATTTTTGAAATATATATACATTTACCTCTTCAGTAAGTTCTATCGTGCCTAAGGTAATAATATTATACATGTGCCTCAGAACATACAACCCACACAAGTTAGACCCCGGTGGTTGCCTATGGGACTGAAAAATAATATAATATCATTAAAACAAGTATAAAATTAAAGCATGGCTTATTATTGAATACATTCTTAAAATAATCTAATATGTAACTAACATTTGGCAAGATCCATGTAGGGTCTTTTACCTCACACATAGGCCTACCACAAGTAGTGTGTTGGAATGTTCGCATAGCCCTATATCATCAAAATCACAAAGGTTACTTATTTTACACAAATTCCATAAATTTTGCACATGAAAGGTAATTAATAATGCAAGAAAGGTAATTAATTCAATTCACTAGTTGGCTTGCTGAGGTGGAGGGAGCATAAGAGGATGACATAATAATTCTTGTTGCACAAAATAGCCAATTGCCAATGATCACTGAACAAAGGGAAAAATTCTAAGCAAATATAAAATATTATGTATATTATGAAATATAAAGTTGTTTCATACCCGTGCAAATATGGAGCCAGAAACACTTAATTGAGGTTTCACTAAGCCTGTGTGATAAGTATGTGTGTCTGATAGAAGCAGTGGTCCTTTTGTCATAAAGTTGAACTGGGCATAGGAGTCCAAATTTATCGGTTTTGCTAGAGTCAACCAACTGACGATGCATGCGCCTACAATAATTCTAGCAGGGACATTAAATCAAAGTTTAGTAGCATAATTTGTAAAATAGTAACCTCCAATTTGAGAAGATACTTACATCAAAAGGGGCTGGACAATCGAAATCGTAAGCTGTTGTAGAGGATCTATGAGGGACATCAAATCATCCCTCTCAAGATAGCATTGCGCCCCTGACTTGCCAATAGCTGACTTAGTAGCCCAATTTCTTGTTGCAAAGGACGTATCATATGCTATCAGAATCACTTTCTGTAACAAGGTTTTTTGGCCACAAGATGAAAGAGTTGAGACATCGCCTACAACCTTAAAGTCATCAACAGGGATAGGGAGAGGTGTATCTACAACAATCACCCACTCAAATTCCACTCTGTCTTGAGCTTGTCATGATCATCCATTCCTTCTTCATCCTGCTGAACCTTTCTTCAAATCGTGCATCAAATGATGCTTCTGCCTCGACCCTAGCTTCCTCCCTCACAGTGTCCAATATACGCTCCATCTCCTCCCTAGTCATTATACTACTTGAGGAACAGCATAAGGATGCTCCAAAGTAAACCCTTATGCCTACCCCTCCTCTAATCCCCCTGACACAGCCGGGATGCTCAGGTTTTCCTGTAGCTATAGTCGGATGTCATTCCTCCCATTCGACCTAAACGATCCCTTGGCTTGTTTTTTTTCTGAAGCTCCTCCTCTAAGACACAGATGACAAATGTTAGTAATGAAATTTGTTTACTAAATAATTAATAACAACAAGTCAACAACAATACCTACAATTTTCTCACCGACTATATGAGATTGCTCACTCGTATAAGACCGCTCCTCTTTTGGTGAGCAAACAACTACTTTTCTTCGTGATGTATTGGAGATGGTAGAGAAAAAAGAACAGAAGGATCAGATTGAGCTGCTTCTTCCAATCTCTTCCGTTTGGCCACCAACAAGTCTTTTTCGCCCTTTGTATACCCCCACGAGACATTGTATGGGGGCAATCATTCTTTCTACAACTCTCTTAGGCCTTTTTCCTTTTTTCCATAAAATAAGAAATCAAAATTAAGTCATTGAAAATCAATAAAGACAATTCATAATTCATAAGTAAATCAATTGCAAAATAAGTCAACTTACCAATGCTTCGGGAGTAGTTCGAAGCCATCTAAATTCCCCGGTATTCTGATTGAGAGGAATGTCTCTCAATCGAGTGGATCTCCTAGCCCTTCGTCTAGGCCGGTTACTTGGCTCACTATGTTCCTGGCTAGGAGCATTGCTAGGCTTGGTTTGATTTGGATTAGTTGGATAGGGAGTACCCTCACTAGGATGACTCATTGTCTAAAAACACTTTAAGGACACTATTTAAGGATAGTTAGTAATGGTTTAAGGAAATTTTGCTACACGACACTATCTATAAAGGCATAGTTCAAAAGCAATTCCTAAGTTATGCAAACATGAACAAATAATTAATTGCAATGCACAAGTTAAACATATATGCAAAAATAAGAGTTAATGTCTGTTATGGAATGTATAAGGATAGCTTGGTAGGGACCTAAGTGAATAAGCTAGATTAGTTTAAATAAGGACTTAAGTGCAAACTCACATAATTGGCTAGTTATTAGTGAATAATATGCAAGGAAGTTAGTAGCCGTTGGAAGAGGTCGGCTATTATGTTATAAATAGCCTATGTACCCTCCATTGTATCAGTTTTGACCTGAGTTGTTCATTGAGTGATATTCTAAAAGAACCTTTCTCTTCTCTACTCTCCTCTGTTCCTGATTCTCTTATGTTTCCCTCACTTTTTGTTCTTCTCTCTTTCTCTCTTTTTGATGTCTTATCAGGTCAAAATTGATAGAATTATGTGAGTTTGCACTTAAGTCCTTATTTAGACTAATAATCTAGTTTATTCACTTAGGTCCCTATCAAGATACCCTTATACATTCCATAACAATGTCAGCACAAGTTGAACAAAGTTGAACATAAATGCATTAGGACGCAAGTTTGAACAAGTTGAACAAACATAAATACATTTGGAGGTAGACTCAAAAGCAACACCAAAGTTCATATCAAGTAATATCAGCACTACCTTATTCAGAGTTTTACTGTATTGAACATGCAAAAATACAGAACCAAAATCGAACCCTTCTCATACACAACCAAAATAAACCCAGGTCCATAGAAGCATAAGGACATTAACCTTAGACATACATGCATTATGCAAAACTCTTCAGAATAATTAACAGTACCTTCAACCTTTGCTTGAGGATCCACTTCTTTCTCTGGATTTGAATAGTCTTTGGCCACTTTATGAATCGAGTAAGGTCTCTCTTAGGTGGCAATGGACGCTTATGAAAAGTGGGTTAACGACTTGCTACAAGAATCAAACAAAGAAAATGGAGATTTCAACGAAATACCTAAAAACAAAACCATTTATTTAATTGAACACCTGGCAACTGAAACACAAACATGATAATAAAAACGAGGTTGAGAAAGAAACCAATTGGAGGGAACAAACGATGATAGCCTTATGGCAGTGTATTCAACCGTAAATCTCCATTGATAGCGGCAAAGTTAAGGATGGAGGAGAGAAGGGGAAAGGAGGAGCTGGCGCGAACAGACGCAGGTGTTTTGCTGATGTGCTTGAGTCTCAAATTTCAAAGTTAAAATTATGCGCGTTTTGAAATCCAGGTTAGTTTTAAGACCCGTTGTAATTAACAACCGGTCTTAAAAGTAATATTTAAGACCGGTTTTAATTAGAAACTGGTCTTAAAATTAATATTTAAGACCGGTTATTAATAAATAACCGGTCTTAAAAATAGAAACCTTTTAAGACCCGTTATTAAATAATAACCGGTCTTAAATTTTTAATATTTAAGACCGATTTTCATTTATAACCAGTCTTAAAAATAATAATGATTTTATTTTTTTTAATTGTCTTTAATTTAGATAATATTTTTTAGACCGATTATTTTTACAACCGGTCTAGAAAATATATTACATGTATTTATTTTTTTAATTGTATATATTTTAAGAACGGTTTTTATTATAACTGGTCTTAAAATTATTTTTAAGACCGGTTTTAAATATAACTGGTCTTAAAGGTATTTTTAAGACCAGTTATATATATAACCGGTTTTAATATTTCATCATAATTACAAAAATTCCATCGGTCATATTTTTAAGTCCTTATCCAATATAGCCGGTCAAAATGTTCCAGTCTAAAAATCCTTTTCTGTATTGTTGATTAAGTCTTACTGCCTAGGGACACTGCCCTATGCAAACATGCAAATTAGGTCTTACTGCCTCTATCACTATTAGGTATAACTTTGATTGCATAGCAATCTACTAGCCTCAGGGCACACTGGTTTAAGAGGTCTTATGGCATTCAGACACACAGTCCACTAGTTACTTTATCTACATTTTAGGCTCTATCACTTGCCACTTAATATATTCATATGATGTTCTTGAAGCAAGCAACCAGGATCTATGCATACAGCTCCCATGGCCATGTCAGGGAAAAAGCCAAGACCTCGCCCACTGGTCTCATCCAGTGAGAGCCCCCGATCATGGTTACATATATAGTTACAACATAGGTGAGGTGATTTATCTTGTGAGGCTTCAATTGTCGACAATCATTCGCCACCATCATGCCCTGCTACACAAAGGCTGGTCCCAAACTTTTCTTACATATTTCACTACAGACCACATAGATTGTGACACTATAAACTACATAGGTTTCATGTAACGGACCATCCCTACTATTAATAGCCCAACCAAACTGGTGGAACATACCTACCACTAGCGCCCAACAAAGGATATCCACCAGATCTGGGACTCACCACTAGGCTCAACACTAAGCCCAGGTCCAGTATATCTCTGCCCCTCTTGCAGATTCCTTTTGCCTTCCCTGGACTCAAAGGCACTACGTGGGGGTAAGTAGAAACCTTATGTGAGACCTAGTCCCATTAGTGAAGCGTGTACTTATGCCTTCACACTACTACAGAATATACATTTCATGTCCCTAAAAAGTGTCCCTTTTTAAAAAAGGGACGTAAAAAATAAAGACGGTGGCATTTTTGTAATTAAGGGTGAGAACTGAATAGCTTTAGACGTCCCCAATTCAAATAGGGACGTCTAAAGTGTGACTCTACAGATTTTAGACGTCCCTATTTAAATTAGGGATAACTAAAATTTAAAAAAAAATTTACCTTTAGACGTCCCCAATTCAATTAGGGACGTCTAAAGTATGTAAAGTTACACTTTAGACGTCCCTATATATATTGGGGACGTCTAAAGTTTGTTTAAAATTTTTTTTTAATAAGGGACACCCTTTGGTGTCCCTCATATATATATATGGGGACGCCAAAGGGCGTCCCTGTTTCGGGACACCATTTACATATATATGTTAGGGACGTCTGGCGTCCCTAACATATATATATATATGTTAGGGACGCCATTCCCTAACATATATATATATATCCGCAACAGGGGGCGTCCCCATATATATGAGGGACACCAAAGGGTGTCCCTCATTAAAAAAAAATTTTTTTAAAAAACTTTAGACGTCCCCAATATATATAGGGATGTCTAAAGTGTAACTTTACATACTTTAGACGTCCTTAATGGAATTGGGGACGTTTAAAGTCATGTCTAAAGTAAAAAAAAAGGATAACTTTAGGTGTCCCTAAATTAAATTGGGGACATAAAAAACAATTCAAATTTTTTTTGACAGTCTTTATTTGTCAGCTTTATACTAGTTTTACATTCATCTTTCTCTTCCCATCGCCGTAAACATAAGAAGAGCCACTACCACTACGCATTTTAACTCTTTTTTCTTCTTCTTTATATGCCCTTTTTACTCTTACTTCTTCCTTTCTCTCTCTTTTTTTCACTGCCAGATCTGCTATGTTTACTTACCATCTTTTGTATTTTATCTTCTTTCTCTTTTTTCTTTGAGTTTCCCTTCTATTTTATCTTCTAACTTGTGTTGTTATGGCTTGTAGATCAGAACTCTGAAACATGCTTCATGACCACGTTCCCGCTGAGAAAATGAGGTTCATCTCTCCCTGTCGCTCTTCTCTATTCATTATTACGAGAAAATAAAGTTCAATAATAGAAGGAGATAAGTTTTTTGTAACTAATTCCTCTGATTATTTTCATCTTCTACCTATAAGATTTCAGCTTTGGAGTTATTATTGTGTAGATTTTGGATTTCAGATACTAGATCTGTAATTTTATTGACGATGATATATGATTTCTGGTTTTAAATACTGTTTAGTCAAGATCTGTAATATAAACGATTTTTTGTTTTAAAAAGCACTTCACACGTCCCCACTTTAAAGTGGGGACGTCTAAAGTCCCACTTTAGACGTCCCCAATTTAAAATGGGGACGTCTAAAGTCTAGACTTTAGACGTCCTTTTATCTACGGACGTTATTGCCATTTTTTACTACGTCGCTCACATAGACGTCCCCTTGTTTTCAGACATTAAAAGGCCTTAAAAAGGGACGTTAAAAATGTTTTTTGTAGTAGTGTCAGGTTGTGGCTTTGAGACTCAAAAAGGCAAAAGAAACCTGGTTGTTGTGGTGGGGATAAGGATAGCTTTATGAGTCTATACCCATATGCATGAGATTAGGTTTCATGCGGGATGTGACATATGCCACAACAAACCACACAGGTCGACTCATTGAAAACCACACAAATTTTATCACTGCAGACCACATAGGTTGTACCACATAGGTCATCTCATTATAGACCATACAGGTAGCACCACACAGATTGCCTTATTGTAGACCACACGGTCACATTACTACAAACTATACAGGTTGGAACACTATAGACTACATAGGTTATATCATTACATACCACACAAATTGCATCACTGTAAACCACACGATCACATTACTACAAACTATGCAGGTTGGAACACTATAGACTACATAGGTTATATCATTACAGACTACACAAATTGCATCACTGTAGACCACACTGGTAATATCAGGCTCTGGGATGACCATACTGGTGAGAATGTTAACCTTTCTTGTAACTATCAAAAATTGTATATAAATTCACCATGCTTCCGCTACGCACTCTAATGTTTTATTTCCTCAAAAGAGTTGTAGTTATGTCCAGATGATTCTATAAGATTTCTATAGGAACCTCCTATGACATAGACTGAACCTAGAAACTATGTTATTTAAGTCTAAAAACTGTCTTATTTAGGAGTAGGTATAATTAGAAGCCCCTATTTAGGTTCCTCATGCTTGATGGGTTCATCTTCCTGTCTACCAGGACTACTTGCTCTTTCCCTTGTCTGTGTTCTTCTTGTACTATATCTCTCATAGCTAATCCCTAATATCATGTATCACTGTCTATTATTCTGTTAGCATGCCTAATATATGTTACATTGAGTTAGGTCTAGCTTCTTAACCCTGCATAACACCTATACCTCTTAGTCTTACAATCTTTATGTTTCACTATATGGAAACACGGAAGAGGTAAATGTCACATATTCATAGGGTGTATCTATCATTTCAAAAGGTTTAGGGTATATGGATACGCCTGAGATAACATATTACAGTTGTTTATAGTAGTCAGGTAAAGCCTGTAAGAGCATACAACCTCTGAACTATTGTGCAACATGTGCCATATAAATGTGACTATAGTGGGTCGGCCATCCTGAGATTTCCTTGTGTTGAGCACACTTAACTTTTGTGTACCTATTCCAAAATGTAGATACCGGCTTTAAAAGCTTCCATCCACCGATACCTCGTAACTGGTTTTGTCTCAAAGATCATGCTAGCTATCTATAGCTGAAAAATACTGTGTGTGGAAGGCATATCAATACCGGTACATGTACTCGAACATGTACACTAATATGTTTCATGATTGATCAATATCCCTTATACTAAGCTCATAAGTGCTTTAGTTCAAGGTAAGGTCCACACTCTAGCCTTATTCAGACCCGCTCCCTCGGTGTCCTTGACATCCTTATACCACCCTCAGACTGGTATTATGATACTGCCTACCCTCATGTATTTGTTGTTTCTTTAGGGCTAGTACACATAAATACTCCCTTTCTATGCATATATAATGTCAATGTATAATCAAGACCATATAAATATACTATCCTATTGCTTAGGCTCTGCGCTGCCATAACCGTTTGGGCTCTGATACCAAAAAGTGTCAATACCCTTATTTATTCCCTTAATAACTAGAGTAGTAATGCACAAATCTGTGGGCACGCAATAATAACATAAATATACTAATAAAAAGTGCTCAATTAAATAAATTCACCACAGGGATTGTATATAACAATTATAAATAATATGCCCATTACAACAAAGCACAAATATCTTCCTGTCTTTGTTTGACCACTACATTCCTCTTGTACAGTTCTCTTCTATACTTTCACCTGTCTAAATGTATGCTATGTGCTTGACATGTTAGCTTAAACTAGATACATGCCCCATAATAACATTACTGCATGCTTAATGTTTCATGTAACATATCTATAGCCATAATATAAATAGAAAAGAAAGCTTCATTATTCAAATATGCTATACACAATCAAGTAAAACAATAACACACACCACTACACAAGCAGAAACATCAAATACATGCAAATAAGGTAAGTTCCCTACCTCTTGTCTTGAGTCCTCCTCTTGTATCTTTTCTCTAACCATTGAGGATGCTTCTTCTTTGTCACCTCATGGCCCAATATAAATAATGACATTACTAGAGCTATGACCAATAACGCTCTAGTGTAGCTATACTAGTCCCAAGTGCTCAACTTACCCTTGGAGTTCAAAGAAATTACATTTGACCCTTTCCTTCTTCAATTCACATGCTAGCCAAAAGTTGCCTGGATTTTAAGCTAATTTTTGAAATTTCATAACTAATTCTATAGAACTTCAATTGCGGTGGTTTAAATTCTGACTTAAAGCTCATTGAGTTTATTTTAAAGATAAAATATTACTTAGAGCCAATTTTAGCCATAGAATTTCAAAATCACAACCATATCCACACTGGTCCAGGATTCTGCCCAGATTCATGGTCAAACTTTGAAATATCATATCTTTTAATACACTAGTCCAAATGGCTTTAATTAACTATCAAATTAAAGCCCAAGATATCTACTTTCATCTTGTAATAGTTCATGAGGTTTGGACTAAGTTTGGCGATTCAAAAACATGTTACAAATGCTCTGCCTCTAGAAAATAAATTCAGGCAATTTTACATACAAACTTCCAAACACATCATAGATCATCATAAAACCTCTTATAACATCACAATCACTAACTTAATCATGATTAATCCAAATTTGGGTAGCACCTCCCCTTAGGGTTTATGCATCCCAATCATCAAAAGAAAGCCAAAACAACCACAAATTAACAATAATCGCCAGCAACTATCAAGATTCAACAAGAGAAACAAGGTTCTTGAGATTACCGTTGATTTCTCTTCTCTCTCTCTCTAAAACCATGAACTTTCTCTCACTTCTTCCTCTTAATTTTGCTTTCTACATGTTTATTTCAAGAAGGAATAGAGATTAGAAGAGAGTTTCCATGAATTTCAAGGCAAGAACAAGTGAAAATTGCTTGCAATTTGCCTTAATTGTGCCTCTTGAACCTTATGCTTCTCTCTTGCCTTATATGTTCTTGAAAATTTCTCTTTCTCTCTCTCTTAGCTTGTGCTTTAGCCGATTATGAAGAAGAGAAGGGATAATTGTTTGGCAAAATATCTGTCTTCTTGCTTTTGGTTTAATATTGTTTATTGCAAAATCAACATGTGTATGATTTGCTTGGCCTTTATTTTTCCCTCTTGAATTAATATGGACCAAGTACATTATTCTCCTCCTATTTCTTCATTTTGGCTAAAAATATTGGCCATTTAAAGGGAAAAATAAAGCCATCTTGCATTACTGGTCAAATGACCATTTTCCCTGTACATTTTTTCCATATCCACGCCTTGCTGGAAATCTTCCAGAATTTTCATCAGACTTTGAAAATTCATATCTAATTGTACATATATCCAATTAGTATGGTTTCAAAGGCTATGTACCCTTATTAAGTCTATTTTCAAGGAAAAATATAGCCTTTGGCCAACTAAAAGCTAAAAATTCCATGAATTATCATTTTTGGACGCTACCACAGAAACTCTCCAATTTTTCTAGGCTAACTTCAAAAATACACAACTCTTTGTGTAAAGTTCCAAATGACTTATATACTTATCAAATTAAAGCTTGATAAGTTTACTTTCATTTTGAAAAAGTTCACGTCCATTGGACATCATTTGTTTATCCAAAACCATCAAACATGTAGGAAAAATATGCTGGCGGCAAAGTTTAAATTCCTGGGACTCTTGTTAAACCGGGGCTTAGTAGTTCACTTGATTCAGGCTTATCCTGAAGCCTCTAATTCTGAAATTTGGGATATTATAGCTGGGGCCCACTTAGCCTGATAGTACTTGTGCTTTTCCCATACAACAACTCTAACAAATGCTTCATATCACAAAACATGGCAACACAAACCAAATAATAATCGCATAGAGTACGAAAGATGGCATTACTAACTGATATCCTTTTCAACTGTCTAGCTAATCCTATTTAATAATTCTTTGTCTAACTCGAGAAAATTTAAAATCCTAAAATTCCAAATTTATAAAAAATGAGTTATTACTCATTCATGCCTTTAGGAATCCGATTTATAAAAAATCCTAAAACTCATATGATTGGTTATCTCTATAAAAAAATACATAATTACCAAAATGCTTTTAGGAATCCTGTCTAATTTCCTTCAATGCCTGGTATAATTGTTCTTTACCAAAAATTATAACCCAGGCTATTCCTACACAATTTTGCATATAGAATCCATATTTTGCCTCAATTTTGCCAAATCACATTCCTTTTCCCAAATTACCCTTGCATCATATATGTTAGGGTTTTAGGGGTAAAATTGTCATTTCACACCCTAAAGCCTCTATGCTTCTTTTTTCACATATTCACTATACAATTATTCATTCTAAACATAATGAGAACATCAGATCCATCAAATCCCACCCTAAACACTGAAAAATACACTAGTCAAAATTCAAGAAATTTTGGAAAATTGGAGTTTCATGTTTTCATTCAACAAAACAAAAATTTTCACCCTAATTCACTTCTTGAACCCTTTAATTACAGTTCCTATATGATTAATAAAAAATTGGATAGTACCTCCCTTAGGGTTTATGCTTCCTAAATTAAAAAATCATGACAACCAAGCCAAACTACCAACCAAATCACCAACAACAACCACAAATCAACAATTAAGACAAGGTTTCATGATTTACCTCTTGATTCTTTTCTTTCCTTTTAAAATTATTCCCTCTCCTTGTTTTCCCTGATTTTCTTCTTGCTTCGTGTGATTTCAAGAATGATATGAGGATTAGAAGAGGTTTCTAATTATTTAGAGACAAGAACAAGTGAAATTTCCTTACAAACTTACTTAGGTTTGCTTCTTGAATTCTTGTCTCTTCTTTTTGCTCTGTGTTCTTCAAAATTGTGCTCTCTCTCTCTTCTCTCTCTATTTGGCCAAAATGTTGGCCCTTTAGAAGAGTCAATTAGCTTCTTGAAATATCATCTTCCACCTCCTTAAAATAATAATAATTTAATAGAACTTTGCACATGCTTTTTTAGTTTTTGCTTCTTCTTTTTCCACTTGGCTTAATTTGTGTCCAAATATTTATTTTCTCCTCCCTCCTTCCTTCTTGACTGACTTTGGCCCTTAATTATGATGAAATAAGAGGTTTCTTGATTTATTAGCTAAATAACCAATTTTCCCTCACATTTCTTCAACTTTTGAACTAAGTTTTGTCTTCCTTCTTCGGTTTTTATTTTTGGCCAAAAATTTCCTATTAAATTGGACCAATAACTGTGCTTTTCCTTTCTCTATCAAACTCCTTCAACATTTCGATATTTGCCAGACTGATAAAGGCATAGTTCCATAGGCATACAAAAATAGAATGTATATATATTGGTAAAGTGTACTTGTTTACAATACAGGAGTTCCTTATAGGGTTTGGAAAATATATACAGATTGTCCAAAACAACCAAAATAAACTAAAATAACCAACAACTGCACTTCTTGATCCAAATCCTTAACCGTCAATATTTATTGTTTTTCCCTAAAGCCACTAGCTTCTGCTAGAATATTTTAAATTAAAAAATGGTGAGATTCAAACGAATATTCGTAGTAACATGTAATCAGTCATATAACACAAACAACATGGCATCAGCACATTGCCCTACTTGGCATTACAATTTTCATATTACAGAAGATGACATACACAAAGAGTGTAACATTCACATAGTTTATGAAAGATAGAGTTACTACTTTAAACCGCTTTTTGTTCATAAACCGTTCCTTGATGTTTTATTCCAACGATTCAGGCTATCAATCTAGTCCTAAAATTCTAAATTTAAAAGAATTGAGTTAAGACCCGTTCATGTACTACGTTATACTCTTTTAAACACATTTTGTTAGTTATCATAGCTTAAAATTCTAAAATGACCAAAATGCCCTTCAGGACTTGGTCAAAATTCCCGTTATACCCCGTCCAACTATACCTTTCCAAAATATATGACTCGGGCTAATCCTACTCAATTTCACATGTAGAATCTATTTTTGACCTAATAATTGTCAAATTCACTTCCAAAAGACGATTATGCCCTTAGCAGCCCTTATTTAGGGTTTTAGGGCTCATTTTGTTATTTCACATTCCAAGGCTTTTCAAACTTCACAATCAGCATATGCCCTACACAATTTTTGCATTTAAAAACAATGGAACCATAAAATTGATGAAATTTTGGCTGCTTCTCTCAATTTCAGCGCTGGCCAAAATATGCTCCAAGAAAAGGGAAAATGTGGTTTCTTGATCTAACCTTTAAAACTCCTTCCTTTTCACTCCTAATCACATGATTAACTATTTAAATACCATTTGAACATGATTTGTAGACATTTGTATAGCATAACCTCTTAGGATTTCATCATCCCAAATTTACAAAAACAACCAAACAATCAACAAATCAAGCCAATAACCACGACAACAATAATATAACATCAAGAGAATCAAGGTTCTTGAAGTTACCTTTGATTTCTCAACTTTCTCTCTCTACGACATCACCCTCCTCTCTCTCTTCTCTTGAAATTTTGCTTGCTACACATGATATTCATGATGAAGAGATTACTAGAGGTTCTACATGAATTAGAAGGCTTAAACCAAAAAATTTCACAATCTTACCTTGAATTTTGCCTTGTTGAACTCTTGGTTTCTTGAAGACTCTTCCTCTTTGTATTTTCTTATGTTTGGATGAAAATGAGGATGAAGGAAAGAAATGATGATGATTTCAAAATATCTCCTTCATCTTTCATAATTTAGTATCTATATGATTGACTATCTGTTACAACTGAGATTCTTTTTAAATCTCACTCTCTTCCATAATAAATTTATAGTATAGGCTAATAGCTCACAGGTTAAGAAGGTAAATATGGACAACTGGAGAGTGGAATAGAAGAACTTTAGTTTACTGTTGGTTATCTATTTTTGGTTATTTTGGATATTTTTTGGGATGTATATGATGTAGATAACTATGAAACTTAACAACAATATAGTAGTAGAACCAATAGTATCGGTAGCTTAGTAAATGAACAGTGACTATATATATAGAGATAACACTTCCAATTTATTAAGAAACATGACCTAATGAATGAATCATGAGACTTAAGTAGAGACACACTCGTACACTCTGATAAAATGGATTTAAGCACCAATGGGACTTAGTGAGATCGTGAAAGTTTATGAAACTGTTTTGAAAAATTTTATTCCACTTAAAAAATCCCTTCCAATCATAGGTTCACCTCCTGAGATAGGCATAGGAATTATGAATGATTTTTTAAAGTAAGTTTAATCAGGGACCAAATTCTGGTTCTATGACTGATTTCACTACTCTTTTGCACTCATATAAGTCTATTGGACATGAGGTATGAGAATTTGGTATGAGAGCATTGATTTTGGTAATGGTAAGTATTTGCTAGAGTCCTCTGTTTTTGTTAATAAGTTCTAACCTTTTGTTAGCTAATTTATGCTAGGAAATATGTCTGATAGAAGAAGACAGAGAAGTTTGTCACCCTCATCTATTAACCAGCTGCCACCAGAGGAATGCACACCAAAGGGTAAGCTTTGTGTAATCATTAATAGAAGGGAACGTGCAAGGGCCGTGGACCAAGGGTGGTGTATACTACAAGAAAGAGAATTAGAATTCTGGTGATATTTGGACCTACCCCTAGGGATGTGGCTACCATTGGTGACACAGATAACATGGAGTTAGAAGATATCGACAGTACTCATACTCTGATGTAGAGTCTAGGGCTCCAGTTATTGGGTTAGCATTTATGCCACACCCAGACAATAAATTATGGGAACAACTTAAGCGGCTATACCTAAGGGCCTTTAATAATTTCATTTCCTCTTTGGAACGTTATACAACATATTTTTAGACTTGGTGAATAAGCTATATATGTAGAGGGTTAAGCATGGGCTAGGGATGATTGATGATGTTTGGATCAGAACCACATGAGCCTATCTCCCTGACCTTACTCTTAGGTCAAGAAAAATAACGAGATCATAGTTTCGAGGTCCTTTTGAGTTATTTCCTTTTATTAACCACTTATATTTATATGTGATGTTTAATATGGACTAATGATAGTAAGGTAGTACATCTTTCTTTGGTATGAATACCAAATTTCTTAATGGACATTTGACTGGTTGGCATAGTAGAACATGCTTCTTTTGATGTAAATGCTAAGCCACTTTGATACAAATATGAATGTTTGCTATAATGGATTTATGTATTTGTTGTGTATTGGTATTTAAAGTCTTAAGTAGTACATCTATGTATATATATGTTTGATGCATTATTAACATAACATTCCTTTAAATAGTGAAAAAGGAATGTTGGTGGGGAACTTACCACAAATGTAGAACCTGGGAACAATGCGAGACCCGACCTTATGCAACAAGGTCTCAGAATATTAGTACAACAACAAACTATGATTAAGGACTTGCGTGAGGAAATCTGGGAAGTGAGGGAAAAGCAGAATGAAGATAGACCGCTACCTTAAGACAATGAGGTGAATAAAGATACTAAGGTAAATTCACGAGGAGAACAGCCTGAGAATGATGAGTAATCGCATACACTCAAATCCAATCAAGGGATTCCTATTGTTCCAGCATGAGAAGAGGAAAATCTCTAATACTAGATGCCAAAATTCATCAAATACCAACCCGCAACATTTAGAGGATGATTTGATCCATAAGTTGTTGAGGACTGGTTACTTTGACTGGAGAAAATCTTTAGAGCATTAGAGTGTCCGACAGAAATAAAGGCCCGAATGACTATATACAAGCTAGAGGGAGATGTTGATCGCTGATAGAGGAATACAATAAAAGTTTTGAGGTGTCGATACAATTCCACTGACCAGGGAGATTTTTGAAGAAAAGTTTAATTAGAAATATTTCTCGAGATTAGTAAGGCTCGAGAAGGAGAATGATTTCCTAGCTATTCAATAGAGTGCTGATGAGAATTTCGATGATTAATTATTATGGTTAATCCATTTATTTTGTTACTCCTCCTAACTCAAATTCAAGGACGATGAGGAATGGAGCTTCGATATGTTGATTCAGGGATTGAAGCCAGATATGGAAGAAAAGCTAGTTGCTCGGTAGTTCACTGAATTCAACAAGGTAATGGAAGTATGCCAGTTGACAGAGAGAAACTTGAGGAAGATATGTATGGATAAAAATGCCAACAATTGAGGTGGACCTAGTTAGGTGATACCTCATAGACGTTTAAAGGACAAGGGTTCTTATAAAAAGGGAACTATAAGAAGCCCTTTCAGTCTAGGAACCATGGTAATTAGAACCCTCTTATATCTTAAACATGCACTCGGTGTGATAAGTCACATCTGACATACTTTACAATGTCACTATTAGCCAGGTAATCATCTATGCCTACCAGAAGCCATACCACTTTGCAGGAAACTATCCCTAGTGAGCAGCTAAGCCTAGACCTACAAACCAAGGCTAAGTGTTTGCATTAAAACTTGAAAGGTGAAGAACTCTCTAGAGCTGATTCAAGGTAAAATTATTCTCACTGGTTGTTCAATGCAGGCTTTATACTATTCAGGTCTAGTCATTCATTCATTGCTTTTGGTCGTGCCAAGTGCCTAGGATTGCATTGGACAGACTATCATTTGATTTGATTTTGTCAATACTGATGGATGTCAAGACTATGACTACTGATGCTTGTCTGAATTGTGTGGTAAATGTTGAGGGACATGAGTCTACAATTTACTTGATTTGTTTGAAGCTCCAAAAACTTGAGGTTATACTAGTTTTTATCTGCTGATGGCAAATAATGCGCTGCTGGATTTCAAGAACAAGATAGTACATCCGACCTAATAAAGGATGATAAAGTAAATGATAATCTAAACTTCCTCTTATTAGTGTACGCTGAGAAATGCCTAAGGAGGGGATGCCTAATATATATCGTGTTCTTTTCCATAAAGGTGGAGACTAAGGTAAATGTGAAAGATATTCTGGTTGAAAAAGAATTTATCGATGTTTTTCTGAATGACCTTAGTGCTTTACCTTTGGAAAAGGAAGTAGAATTTGCAATAAGATCATGTTTGGAACTGAGTCTATATCAAAAGCCCCATATAGAATGGCTCTAAATAAGATGGTTGAACTAACGAATCAGATCAAGGAATTACTTGAGAAAGGGTTCATTCGACCCAGTGTCTCATTATGGGGAGGTTCGGTGCTATTCGTTAAAAATAAGGACGGAAGCCTAAGCTATTTATTGATTATAGAGTTAAATAAGGTGACCTTCAATAACAAGTACCCGCTTTCCTGAATTGAAGACCTTTTAGATCAATTGTCGGGATCAAGTGTGTTCTTAATGATTGATCTAACATAAGGATATCATCAACTGTGAGTGCAATAGAAGACATACTAAAAACTGCTTTTCAGACTAGATATGAACATTACGAGCTTCTAGTTATGCCCTTCGGAGTAAGCAATGCACCTACTGTGTTTCATGGACTACATGAACCACATCTTTCATCAATATTTAGATCAGTTCATGGTAGTTTCAATCAATGACATTCTGATATACTCTATGAGTAGAGAAGAGCATGAAGAGTACTTGAGGATCGTGCTGGGGATTTTTTGAGAAAGGCAACTCTTTGCTAAACAGGGCAAGTATGAGTTTTGGCTTTGAGAAGTCAAATTTCTAGTTCATGTTATCTAACAAGAAGGGGTTACAGTGGATCCCAGTAAGGTGGAAGCAATACTATACTAGAAGAGGCCAGAAATTGTTATTAGTATACATAATTTTGTGGGTCTTTTTGGCTATTACAGGAGATTTATTCTAAATTTCTCTCAAATTGCCTTGTTGATGACCAAGCTCACATGAAATGATCAGCCATTTAAGTGGAATGACCGATGTGAGAAGAGCTTCATTGAGCTAAAGGAGAGGTTGAGAACTACACCTGTGTTGATTATCCCTGATCCCAAGTTGACCTACGTAGTCTATAGTGATAATAGTAAGCAGAGACTGGGATGTATCATAATGTAGCAAGGCAGAGTGGTGGCTATACCTCTCGATAGCTGAAGCCTCATGAGATGAAGTATGCCACATATGATCTAGAGCTAGTGGTAATTGTGTTCAAATCTTGCGACACTGCCTATATGGTGTGATTGTGGAACTATACTGTGAACAAAAGAGTCTCAAATATCTATATGATTAGAAAGTGCTCGATTACAACTTGGAAATCAAGTATCACACGAGTAAAGCCAATGTCATATCTAATGCTTTTATTCGAAAGGTAGTGCAAGAGGCAGCCATGATAATACAAGAGAGGAAATTAATAGAAGATTTATGAGATCTAAACCTATCAAATCAAATCTACTATGCTGGTTATGGCATTAGCCAAGAAGAAAGTAATATGAAGGCTGAGACTACAGAAGCTCAAATGCAAGTTGAATAGGCACAGGCACAATCTATCTGAACTATGATTGGATGAGGTAAGACTCGGAAATATGAACTTTCACCTAGTAGATTGATTCGATAGAAGAAGAGCATCTATGTTCCATGAAAGGCTGACTTGGGGCAGAAAATCCTAGATGAGGATCACAAAAGTCGAAATGCCCTCCACCCAGTGATGGAAAAGATGTACCACGACTTGAAAATAATGTATTGGTGGCTCAGATTGAAGAAGGATGTGACTGAACATATAGCATGGTGTCTTACTTGTAGGAAGGTGAAGATTGAACATCAGAGACCGCTAGGACTACCTCGTGATCTCAAGATTCCACAATGGAAGTAGGAACGCGTAACAATGGATCTTGTTGTAGGGTTACCCAGAATCTAGAATCATGACGCAATCTAGGTGATTGTTGATCATTTAACTAAGTCAATGCATTTCTTATTGATCAATATCAGCTATTCTCCCAATGACCTAGCAAAGATATACATCAAGGAGATAGTGAGACTCTATCGGATGCCAAAGAGTATAATTTCTGATAGATACCCTCGCTTTACTTCAAGATTTTATATATCTCTGCATGAAGCTCTGGGCACTTAACTGAAATTTAGTATGGCCTATCATCCTTAGACAGGTGGACAAATAGAGAGAACCATACAGATGCTGGAAGATATATTGAGAGCGTGTGTGATAGACTTCAAGAGAAGTTGGGATCACTACCTTCCACTTGCGAAATTTGCCTATAATAACAGCTATCATGCGACCATTCAAATGGCTCCGTATGAAGCACTTTACTGGATGGAGTTCTCAGAAAGAAGGTTGTATGGGCCAGATATGGTAGATCAAGCAATTGAGCAGATCAAACTCATCAAGCAGAGACTGCTTGCAGCCCAGAGTAGACAAAAGAGTTATACCAAGTGAAGAAGACCGCTAGAGTTCCAAGTCAGCAATCACGTATTTTTGAGGATTAATTTCACCCATCATCGGTATTGGTAAAGCAATAAAGAGGAAGAAGCTAAGCCCTTGATACATTGGGCTATTCAAGATTTTGCCAACAATTGGGCCAATAGCATATTGGATTGCTCTACCCCTGAAGTTAAGCATATTGCAGGATGTCTTCTATGTTTCGTAGCTGAAGAAATATCAATTAGACCCCCAGCATGTTGTAGAGTATGAAGATGTGGATATGCAAGATAATCCCACATATGAGGTTAAGCCAGAACAAGTCATCGAGCAACAAGAAAGACGACTTAGGCGTAGAAGCGTTCCATTTGTAAAGGTGGTATGGAAAGGGTTATCACGCAGAGAGGTAACCTGGGAAGGGAAAGACAACTTACGGAAGCACTACCCAAAATTTATGTTTAGAACATGTAACAACATTTTAGGGATAGAATTTATTGTACTTGGGGGAGGGAGTTGTAACATATTGGAATATGAGTGCCCGATATTGCTTTTAAATATGATTAGTCAAAAGAAAATGTTGGGATTGGCAAGCACAACAAAAAATTAAAATTCAAAATTTACCAATCCCAATTGTTGATCTATCAATGACGTTTAAATCAAGTAGTAAGAATTGTATCTTTTTTGATTTAGCCTTTTTGATCTCTAGGAACCAACACCTCCGACCGGCTCCATCTACTGGTATCCATACAAATACGACCCCAACATGGACTGGGTGCTAGTGCCTCCAATGTCTCCATCTACCGGTATCCATATAAATACTACCCATTTATTTTTATAATTGATCTGGCTAATCTGGATTTTCAAAATTAATATTCATTCAATTTAAAATCAATTAACACTTAAATATTTTGATGAGCTAATTAAATAAATTTGGTTTAATTAACTCTATCGAACAATTTTAATTAACCTATTTATTTAATTCGAATAAAGATCTTATGGAATTAGATTTAACTAATCTTTATAAATTAAATAAGAGATATTATATCTATATCGTGTTAGTTATTAAATATAATTTATCTGATAAAACTAAATTTAAAACTAACACAATATAATAATATTATAATATTATATGTATATGTATTTCGAGAATATTATTAATTTTCTTTTTAGGAATTCTATATCATATACATCTATATAAATATAAAATTCATTTACCCTAGATTAAACATTGTAATAATTGAATCTTAGACATATCTTAGATTCAATGAACCTAGACATTATAGCTCTTGCTGGGCTATTCTTGTGTTCAACCCTGTAGGCCTATATGAAGTTGGCAATGGGCCAATAACTGTACTAACCCACAAGTCACAAGCAGCCTCTAGCAAGATATTACGAATATCCGATTTGTATGGGGATCGTTAACACAATGCAACCTGTCATACAACCATGTCACGTCCTTTTTGTCACATGATATTTAAGCCAAAGATGAGGCATGGATAATGTCAACTTCTTGTTCCTGACCATTACTTTCCCAATTCTTGATTAATCTGACAATAGAAATGGAAACTTCTTTCCATTGTAGTATGGCCATACATTTCTCAGACTACTCATTGAAGGGCCCAGTAACACATCTCTACTAATGTAAGGGATAAATTCCATCTTGACTATTTACATTCCTCTGCATGAAAATCACCAAGCTCGATTGTAGCCTTTATCATCACCCGGTCAAAGGTGACTTTTGACTAGGTCAAAGCTTAGTGACTCTCATATAGGAAACCATGATGTTCTCAGGTCAAAGGGCATAGTGACATGGTTATACATAAGATAAGCTTATGACTTAACCTATACAGTTTTCTCATAGCGGGTCAGTCCAGCACCTTGTACCCTTACAAGTGCCTAAGACTTTGATTCGTATCTCCATTCCTCATCAAAGTCATACAAGTCTCACTTTATCTGTGCTCCCACACAGATAACTGACTAGGAACATTTAAGATAATCTTTATGATTTATCCAATGATACAATTATCACAGTTAACATGCAAATAATATGATAAAAGAATGGAGAAATTCATCAAGTAATAATGTTCAAAGTACAATGATTGGCCCCTAGGGCGCAATTTCCAACAGGAAATTCACTAGTGCCAAGTATGTGTATCACACCATTTTCCAATGAAATGAAAAGTAGGCAAAATTCTATTTGTTAATTCATAAAGTAATAATTAAATAATTAAATAAATTAATTTTACTTTATGTGAGGATTATGAAAGATGATACCTTATAGGTGGACTAGGGGAAATCCACTGACTTTCCTTCCCCTGAAAAAGTGGACACATGGCGCCATCGTATGGTGGAAGGACAAAAAGGCACTTTTTGACTTTTATGTTGGCGCAATCTCCAAGTGACACATGTCCTCTCATTGATGAAGTTGCTTTTTACTTTATATGTTGACTAACCAAAAGATGACACTTGTTTCCTTATAATGATAAAGTCACTGTACCTTTTGAGTTGTCATCACTGGAAGGTGCCACCTCGTCCTGAGCCGGGGAAATCCATAGTCTCCAATCCAATCACTGGAAAAAATTTCCCCAACATAAAGAAAAGAGATGGCACCCACTTTGTTAAAGCAAGTGACCAGTGTCACCGAACCATTAGATCCCCAGCTCAATGTCACTAGAGGAATCTGACACGAGGCATAACTTTTCAAGACTCCCTCTTGGCCATATATTTCGGCCAACTACCCCAAAAATCAAATAAAAATCATGGAAAAATGGTAGAGGAGAGATAGAAGGTGAATATTAAAATTTCCTGACTTTAATCTACCGAAACACTACCAAATCAGCGTTTTCTCCCAACACACCCTTCATAAAATTTCTTCTACTTATCCCAAGCTTCATTTCTATGGTTTTGGATTTTCATTTGGGGTTGTTTGGTTCCATCTCACTTGCCAGAATACTGCTGGAGTTTCGAACCAATTGCAGAAAGGCATAGAGGTAAGTGTGTGCTTCATTTTGAACCAATTGGTTTGTTGTTTGGATGAGTTTTCTTGATGGTGGGGTACTATTCATTTTTTGGCTAGGGGTATTTTTAAGGTTTAATCATGTTTTTATGGTTACATAATAATTTATGATGATATTATACCAAGTTGTTGGGAAAAATTCTATTTTGGTAATTTTGGCTTGCAAAGGGTCTGTTCGTTCATTTCTATAAGGGATTGAAGTTTGTGATTTTGATGATTTTCATAATACCACTGTGTTTAGAATGCAAAATTATGTAGGAATAGCCCTGGTTGTAAATTCTGAACCACTAGAAATATATACTGCAAAACTGTAATTCTGCCAACATGTGTTTTATGTAGGGCAGTCTATTTGAATGACCTTTTATGAAACTTTCTGGTTTGAAATAAGGCATGTCAAGTTTTAATTTGATATGTCATTTGTGTCCTTTAGATGTGTGTGCTAGGATTTTTGCATTTTTAAAGTTTGGTCTGGAAAACTGTTGAATTTTGGGGCCAGTGATCAATTGGGTGAGATACTGTATTGATATGCGTCCAGAAGTGTAATGATTATATTTTTCCTAGAAAAAAGACTGATTAGGGGTCACATAGGCTTTGGAAGCATCACAATTAGACATTTGTGCAATTAGTTATGAATTTATAAAGATTAAAGAAAATTCTGGCAGATTGAGTACAAGTGTATAAATGCAAAATGTAATGGCATTAGGAATTAAGTGGAACTTTAAGGGTGAATTTAACCAACTTGTGATAGTTGGACCACTTTGAATTTGCTTTTGGCCTAGTGTGTTAGCCTTAGTAACAACCAACTTGACAAATTAAATTATCCAAGTAATGGATGAAATAATAACTTGTTGTCCATAAATTCTTATTGTAGAACCGAACAACTATCCGGAGCTTAAGACTTGCTCGATCTCAAAGAAACGGTTGGATATTACTCATGGAAAATGACTAGGTAGTAACCTTGTCTATCATATGCTATAAGATATACTACATGTTTTGTGGATTAATCATGAATTATCTGACACATTTTGATTCTGCGGAGCGGTCACCCAGGGCCTATTGCACGGGTTAAACTCAGGGCTATGTGATATATCTAGCGCTATGGAGATATCTTAAACTACATATTGTGCACTGAATGCTGTTGTGATAATTCTGTTATACAATAACTTATGGTAAGCTTTGTGATTTAGGTAGGGATTTTGATGATTTTGATATTACCACTGTGTTTAGAATGGAAAATTATGTAGGAATAGCCCTAGTTGTAAATTCTGAACCACTAGAAATATATACTGCAAAACTATAATTCTGCTAGCATGTGTTCTATGCAGGGCAGTCTATTTGAATGATGCTTTTGAATAAGTAAATAAATGATGTCCAAAAATTTTGAAACTTTCTTTTTTTGAAAGAAGACATGTTAAGCTTTAATTTGATATGTCATTTATGGAATTTGGATGTGTGTGCTGGGAATACTGTATTTTGAAAGTTTGATCTGGAAAACTGACGAATTCTGGGGGCAGTGATCAATTAAGTAAGATAATGTATTGTTATGAACCTAGAAGTGTAATGACTATATTTTTTCCTAAAGCTAAACTGATTAGGGGTCACATAGCGTTTAGAATCGTCACAATTGGACATCAGTACAATTAGTTGTGAATTTTCAAATATGTAAGAAAATTTAGGTAGATTTTAGCACAAGTACAAAAATTAAAAATGTAATGGCCATAGGTAATTAAGTGGAACTTTAAGGATGAAGTTAACAAACTTTTGATAGTTGGACCACTTTGACTTTGCTTTTGGCCTAGTGTGTTAGCCTTAATGACAACCAACTTGACTAATTAAATTACGCAAGTATTGGACGAAAAAATAACTTGTCGTCTATAAATTCTATTTATAGGACCTAACAGCTATCCAAAGCTTAAGACTTGCTCGAGTTTAGAGAAACGGTTAGATATTGCTCAATAGAAACGACCAGGTAGTAACCTTGTCTATCATATACTATAACATACACTGCATATTTTGCTGATTCATCATGAATTGTCTTACACATTCTGATTCTGTGGGGTGGTTGCTGGGGCCTATTGCATGGGTGGACACTCGGCCAATGTAATGTTCTGTTATGAATGAGTGGATGCCTGAGGCCTATTGCTTGGGTTTCACTCAGGGCCAAGTGATATACCTAGTACTATGGTGATATGTTGAACTGCATGTTGTGCACTGAACTGCATGTTGTGATATTTTTGTTATATGATAACTATATGGAATGCTATGTGATTTGGCATCTATATGATTGACTATCTATTATTTCTAAGATTCTTTTAAATCTCACTCTTTTCTATAACAAATCTACAGTATAGGCAGGTAGCTCACTGGGTAAGAAGGTAAATACAGACAACTAGAGAATGGGGGTAAAAAGACTTTAGTTCACTATTGGTTTTCTATTTTTAGGTATTTTGGATATTCTTTTGGGATGTATATGGTGTAGAGAACTATGAAAGCTTAACAACAATATAGTAGTAGAACTAGTAGTACCGGTAGCTTGGTAAATGAATGGTGACTATATATAGAGAGAATGCTTCCAATTGACTAAAAAACATTAACTAATGAATGCATCATGAGACTTAAGCAAGACATGGTCCCTCACTCTAATAAAATAGATTTAAGCACCAATGGGACTTAGATAGTGAATATTTATGAAATTGTTTGGAAAAGTTTTATTCCATTAAAGAAATCCCTTCCAATCCTAGATCTAAATCCTGAGGTAGGTTTGGGAATTGTGAACAGTTTTTTAACGTATATTTAATCCAAGACCAAATTCTAGTTCCATAACTAATTTAACTACCTTTTTGCACTCATCTGAGTCTTTTGAATGTGAGGTGTGAAAGCCGGTATCTGTATTTTGGATGGGTACTGAAAGTTAGGTGTGCTCAACTCATGGAAATCACAGGATAGGTGACCCCTTGGGAAGTAATATGTATGATTATGACATAGTGTGTAAAAGAGGACAAAGCCATATTGTATAGTAGTTTATAAACTATATGGTGCTAAAGCTTTCCATAACTGCTGTAAATATTTGTTGTATAATATATATCACATATTTGTGTACCTCAAGTTTTGTGATATGAAAAAAATGCCCTTGTGTTCATATGAAATTGATTCATTCTCTATTTCAATATAGTGAGATACAAAGAAGGTTCGAACACATGGTAGACCATGAGAAGGACATAATAATCAAGTACCCAAACCTCGGCTTGACCCAATGCAATAGATATTGGGCATGTTAACACAACCAAAGGCCACAATGAATGATATTAGGGAGGATTTGTGAGAGGTGACACACAGAGAGGATAGTTTAGAAGACCTAGTAAGGGGAGACAGTGAGCCTAATCCGCTAGAGGAACCTCAACTAGAGCCTCCACTTACGCCTAATCCTGAAGTTGATATTCTCCAAACTTGGGTAGGAAAGTTCAATAAACAGCTACCTCCTGTCTTTAGAGGGAAATTTGATCCTCAGCAAGTCGAAGCCTGTCTATTACGATTAGAGAAAATCTTTAAAATCTTGGCATGCCCTGATGACATCAAGGTCTAGCTGGTGATTTCTAAGATGGAGGGTGATGCTAATAGATAGTAGAAGAACACTGAGATAATTCTACAGGGGAGGAATATTTTGGTAACGTGGGAATTATTCCAAGAGAAATTTAATGAGAAATACTTCGCTCGTTCAGTTAAGCTTTCTCCAATAAAACGGAAAATATGATTTTCTTAATCCAAAATTTTAAACTCCCTTTTTTTTCACACCAAATCACTTATTTAACTTCTTAAACATTTATTAAACATAATTTGTGGAATTTTAGGTAGCATAACTACTTAAGGTTTCATTATTCCAAATTTACAAAATTCACCAAAACAATCACAAATCAAGCCAATATCAATAATAACCACCACCACAACAACATATTAACCAAGAGGATCAAAGTTCTTGAGATTACCTCTTGATTCTCAACTTTCTCTCTCTAGCGTGTCACCCTTCTCTCTCTCTCTCTCTTCTCTTGAAATTTTGCTTGCTATACATGAGATTCATGAAGATATAAAGGTTAGAAAAAGTTTTACACAAGCTACAAGACAAGAACACTTGAATTTCATCAACTTACTCTGAATGTTGCCTTCTTTAACCTCTTGAGCTCTCTCTTGTTCTTGAAACTCTTTCTCTCTCGATTTTCCTTTTCTTTGCTGAAATTATGGCCTAATGGAAGAGATAAGGAGACTTTAAAATATCTCCAATCCACCTCCTTAATTTTAATGGAACTTCACCGTGTGATTTTGCTTTTTGCTTCATATCTTATTGTTAGATCTCATGTTTTGATGATAACAGAGAATGGTATGAAAAAGATTTGATTCATAAATAAGTTTGAACAAAGTAATAACAGGGAAAATCATCACTTGAAGTAAGCATTGGAGTAATGAAGAAAGGCCAAGAGAAAAAGCTGAGAAACTTCAATGTTGGCAAATTTTCTAAAGGGTTACCCGAGTACGTACTCGAGTAATGAGACAGAAACTTGAAGTAACCAGGACAACCTTTAAGTATCCTGCCAACGTTACTTGAGTAAGCACTCGAGTAATAAGGTAAATGTTTTCTTGTTGCTCTCGGCCTGCCAACGTTACTCGAGTAACCAGGGAATTCACTTGGAGTTGCTCTCGGCCTGCCAACATTACTCGAGTAAGTACTCGAGTAACCATGTAAAAGACTTCCAGTTGCTCTCGGCCTGCCAATGATACTCGAGTTACTCTGTTTCAAGAAATGTGTTGCTCTCGGTATTTTGAACCCTGCCAATGTTACTCGAGGAGCTACTCGAGTAACCCACTGTGGTAAGAAAAACCTGAAGGTAATACTCGAATAACATAAAATGTTTTTCTCACCCTTCACTTCCAGTTACTACTCGAGTATGTAGAATTACTTAGAAGAAAAACTTCAAGTCACTACTCAAGTATGCAGAGTTAATTGGAAGAGAACTTCAAGTCACTACCCGAGTAAGCTATGCAGAAAATTTATGTTTACTCGAGTAAGGACTCGAGTAACAAGGTAATCAAACTTGAAGTGCTCTCGGCCTTGAAATGCTACCAACATTACTGGAGTGAAGCATCAGTAACCTAAAGTTTATTTGAAGATTTACTCAAGTTTGTACTCGAGTAACTAATAAAGAAAAGTGTGCAATACCCGAGTAAGTATCCGAGTAAACAGGTATTTCCAAAGGTTGAAATTTTGTTTACTTCATGCACTACCCAAGTAATGTTATGGTTGCTTATTGACTTGCGGTTTATGAAAGTTTTCCCGATGATACTCGAGTAAACTTAAATGAATACTCGAGTAACTACTAGAGTATGCAAGTCTAGAAATTTATAAATCCTTCCAACGTTCATTGATTTGTTTCTTATATGATTAACCTTTCATTCTATTGGTATTCTTAGCATATCCACAGATAAACAATAAAGAGATCTTACCAAATAAGGAAAGTCAAAAGCAACGTTTAAATGCCACCTACCACTACCTACTGCAAACGTATGTCTTTCAATTACTGGAAAAGTCAACAATGGCTGCACACGCTCCAACGGGCATGAAGAAATATGTTCCAACAATCATTACCAACGTATCTATATATATAGGAACATCCAAATAGAGAATAAGAACAAGAACACACACACGAACATATCACCAAGTTCATTACTCTGTTTTACATTATACTTGTAATTCTATGCTTCAGTGATTCTTATTCACTCTGTGAGAGAGATATTTCATTCAAACTCAATATTTGTTATTGAGGTAACTTAAGGTTGTGGAACCTTGAGTTGGGATTGGATTACAACTTGTAAGGGGGAGCGAGTGTCCAGACGAAGGAACTTGCTTGTACTGAGGTGCCAAGAACCTACTGAATCTTGGAAGTTATAGTGAAACTATCAGAGAAGCTCTGAGGACTAGACGTAGGTCAAAGTGGTTGTGGCCGAACCAGTATAACTCTCGGTGTACACTTCGGTGATATTTCTCCTTACTCTTTATTGCTTTATATTCACCGTCAAGTTTTTATTTGCAACGAAATTTTAGTATCACCCAATTCACCCTCCTCTTGGGTGAAACACTTGCTCTAACACTTATTACTTGGCTAAAGATAATGACACATGGCATGTTCAATGTCCAAGTAAATACTTTCCTCTCCTATTTTCTCCCTTTAGCTTAAAATTCAAACAGGAAGAGAAATAAAAATGTTTCTTGCACTTTCTATAATCCTCTTTCATCAATTAATTAATTAGCCACTATTCACTTTTTGACTTTTTCCAACACTTTTACTGAGCTACAATTGCTCTAAAATTGGGATATTTATCCCCCAAATATTTATTTTCCCCTTCATTTCTTTATTTGGCTGAAAGTGGCCCCAAATTATTGGAAAAATAACTAGCTCTTGACATAATTGGCAAATTACTATTTTGTCCTCACATTTTTATATTTAATTGTGGCTTCTTCCTTTTCTTTCATTCATCACCAAAATTCACCCATTTTATTAAGCAAAAAAATTGTGTTATCTTATTCTCTAAATTTGAGCTTTCATAATGGGATTTTTGAAACAAACATTAGCTTCATGACTTGTTTTAGCATAATTGCCATATAACTCAACTAAAGGTGTTTTTTTTCATTTTAATTGTATCAAAATTAACCATTTTATTTCATTAAATGCCATAAATATTTACAAGGCATATTTGTGAATAAAAATGGGGTATTACACCTATCTCATTACATCCGGTTGTCTCTATACTCCTTATACCTTAAGTATCAGGATGACGAGGAATGGAACTCGAACATGATGATTTAAGGGTTGAAAGAGAAACTTGTTTCCAAACATTTCACTGAGTTCAACAAGGAAGTTAAAGAGTGTTGTGCCACTGGGAATAACTTGTTGAGCCTGTATTCTGATAAAAGAAATAATTAAAAGGGTGTGTTTGGTAGTGGGATTTCTTTCTGAAAATGAAAGGATCAAAGCAGACCACCCAGAGGAGGAAACAAGAAGTCATATCAGGGCAGAATATTTTGGTATTGTCGTAAGCCACACCATCCTAGCAGAACATGTAATGGTGTTCCAATATGTCAGGCTTCACCAATAAATCAGGCTCCAACTAGGCAAATAACCTGTTACAAATGCCAGAACCTAGGACATTATACTAATGATTGCCTAGAGTGGCAGTACACAACCTGTGGAGCCCAGACAAAGAGTTTAAGGTAGAGTTTGCACGAATACTCAGGACGAAGCCAGAAAATCTCTTGAATTCATACAAGGTAGGTTTAACTTAATGGCAATTAAGTACAAGTAATGTATGATTCAGCTGCTAGTCATTCATTTATTGTATATAACTGTGTGAGATAGCTAGGCTTGAGTATACACAAATTCCATATGATATGGTTGTGTCTACACCTACGGGTGTTAGAGCTGTTACAGCCGAAGTCCCTTAATTTGCATAATAAATTCTGAGGGACATGAATCAACAGTGGATTTGATATTCCTACCACTGCAAGGCTTGGAAGTTGTCCTTAGTATTGACTGGTTGACAACAAACATTGTGTTGCTAGATTGAGAAGAAAAATGGTCATTTACCCTAATCCACAACCACATAGTGGTACAAAAATCAACCTTAACTTTTTTCAACAGCTGAGGCTAAGAAATGTCTGCATAAAGGTTGTAGAGGTATATGGTATTCTTCTCCATACAATCAAAAGCTGGAACAACATTGGAAAGTATCCCTATAGTGAATGAGCTTCTAGAGGTGTTTTCGATAGGTATCAACGGATTACCTCCTGATAGGGAAATAGAGTTTGCAATTAACCTTAGGCCTAGAGCATGACCAATATTTAAAGCCCCATATAGAATAGCCCCAAATGAAATGGCAAAATTGGAAAAGCAGATTGAGGAGTTGTTAGAAAAAGGGTTCATTACCCCTAATGTTTGGGCATGGGAAGCTCCAATGCTCTTTGTCGAAAAGAAAGACGGAAGCTTACAACTTTGTATTAATTACAGGGAATTGAACAAGGTAACCATCAAGAACAACTTCCCACTTCCTAGAATTAATGATTTGCTCAATCACTTTTCTGGTTCCTATGTGTTTTCAAAAGTTGACTTGAGATCGAGTTATCACTAGCTCAAGGTAAAAGCAGAATATATACCAAAAACTACATTCAAGACTAGATATGGCCATTACAAGTTTTTAGTAAAGCCATTTAGGTTAACCAATGCACCTATAGTGTTCATGGACTACATGAATCAAATTTTCTATCTATATCTGGACCAGTTGTAGTAGTCTTTATTGTTGATATTTTGGTAAACTCATGGAGTAAAACAGAACATAAGCGACATTTGAGAACTATATTGAACACATTATGAGGAAGCAACTCTTTCCAAGCTCCATAAATGCGAATTTTGGAAGTAGTACTGAACTGGAAGAGGCCAAAGACTATTTTTGAAATACACAGTTTTTTGGGTCTCACCATATATTACAAAAGATTCATACATAATTTCTCCAGAATAGCTTTGTGTTTGACAAAGTTAACCCAAGAAACTCAACCTTATCTGTTGAACCAGAATTGTGAGAAGAGCTTCACAAAGCTAAAATAAAAATTAACAACAGCCTCAGTGCTGACAATCCAAACCTACAGTAACCTTCGTTGTCTTCACAGATGCCAGTAGGATGGAATGGGAAGTGTTTTATGTAGCATGGCCGTGTAGTGGCTTATGCATCTAGACAGCTAAAGCCTCTCGAACAGAATTATCCCAAATAAGATCTTCAGTTAGTAACAATTGTGTTTGCACTAAAAATGCTGAGACACTATCCATATGGTGCTACCGTAGAGCTGTACGATGACCACAAGAGCTTGAGATGTTAATATGATAAAAGAGAATTAAATATGAGATAGCGCAGATGGATGGAATTTCTTAAAGAGTACAACCTATAGATAAAGTACCATCTAGGAAAGGCTAATGTCATTTCTGACACATTAGCTGAAAAATAGTGTAAATAGCAACCTTAATGATTCATGAGTAGAAATTGATCAAGGATTTTAGAGATCTCAACCTGTTTAATTAGAATATGATTTATGGCAACAATGTCAGTTAGGCTGAGAACGACATGAGAGCAGTAGTTGAAGACGCTCAGATACAGGATAGATGAGCATAGTTTATCAAAGATATTTTGAGGGGAAAAGTACAAGTACACTGATGACCCCAAAAGGGTATCAAGTTATGAGATACAGTACCAAGAGAATAAATTGCCCAGTCAGTGGTTGTGAGCCTAGCTGAGGTGCGAACAAGTAGAAGTTCTAACAGTAGTTGGCCCTAAATACATATGCACATTCCAATGATTATGAGTTTTATAGTGTTATTATTCTATTGCATTATATGGTACTTGGCATATTTATTTATCGTATTTTATATGGCTGATTTATGTTACTATTAAGATTCATTCGAATCTCCTATTTTCCAATATTTAAAAACATTCCAACAAAAGCTAGCGACTCGAATGGCAAAATAGTAAATACTGGCGTTTGAGGGTTCTTGTGCAAACAAAGACTGCAGTTGGATTATAGTTAGTTTATTTTGATAATTTTGAACGGGTTATAAATATTTTTCAAACTCTATGGGGATTTCCTGTATTGTAAACAAATAATAATTATCAGTATATTTGTGTTATGTTGGTATACATGTGGAATAATGCCTTTATCACTCTGACAAATATCAAAATGTTAAGAGGTTTGACAACAATATACATAACAAAATAGGGAGTCACATTTTCAAAATCACTACCCATCACCAACTCGCAAATATATATACTTATATGTACATATATAACTCATTCCCCCTAATTCAAACATGAAACTTAACACCACATAAGCACAAAATCAGTAAACCATATTAGAAAAGCTCCTTGGCTTCAATGTTAATTACAACTCACATCTATACATCAAAAAAATTTAACCCTGATTCTACAATTACATAGCATAGAGAAAGGTAAAATTGAGATCCAAAGATCATCTTCCATGCTCAGCATAAATAATCATATAGCATTCTAAAACTTTAATTTCTCCCTTAATCAGTGTTTTTCCAATTCAGGATCAAAGATTCAACTTAGAAGTTAGAACAAAACCTCATGCTTACCTCTACTGAACTCTGGTGTTACAAATAATGGTTGGTCCTTCTTTCTTCTACTTCTTTGGTGTTCCTAGTCTTCTTGACTTTAAAATTTCTAAGTTTCTTTGCCTCTGTGTCTTCCCTCTAATCTCCCTCTTCTTGGCTTCTACAAATGTAACCCCCTGACTTTTAACACGTAATGATATTCCGATAATGCATAATTAAGTCGGTTTAGAGACCGTCGGATAGTTTAAATTCATTTCAAACTTCCTACTATACCGTAGGGTTTTCACAAAAATCTTTCAAAATCTTTCCCCTATCCTGGTCTCATTTTAAACATTCGAATATAATTACCTGTGCAGTTGATTTACATTCACATATCAGAGTGGATAGCTAAATCCCCGGCAACTCCCGGGTTCTATACATATATATAACCTGAGGGTTTATAAGTATTTACTAGGGGATTACACATCCAAAATTGAATATGATCTTCATGCTTCAAAATATACAGTAATCCCGAGTTTAAAATAGATAACCAACATCTCAAAAATCCTTAGTATCACTAAAGATCCTAAGTGCTCCGGGTTGGCCGCTTCTCTTTTGAGCCACACGCCCTGTCTGAAAGGTTAGTCATAGGAAAGAATGAGATTCGAGAGAATCCCAGTAGTAACAAACCACTCACACAATGTACAATTACAAAGCATGTATATAAATCACAACCAGCAACAACAGCAGCATCACATAGATACATGGTTTTCACCATAAACGACAGCACTCACGGCTGTATACACAATACGACAGCTCTTGCTATAATCAACATCACGACAGCTTACGCTGTAATCAGTAATCAACATCACGACAGCTTACGCTGTAATCACAATAACGACAGCTTGCGCTGTAAACGATAGCTATCACCAGCTGTAATCGCAGCAGCATCAGAAATCATCATAAAACAGTGATACAACACACATACAGTGCATTACACAAAGTATAAGAGAGAGAGTCACTACCTTGTCCTTTCCTGACGTCTTTCGGCACAGTTGGCTCCCGAGGGCGGCAAATATCGAATCCTACAATTCCAAATGCACTATTTAGACACTTCCATAGTGTTACTTGGGGTTATATGAGTCTATAATGAAAATTTACAAAAATGCCCTAGGGGACCCGGCCCGGGCCCGCCGTACCCGGTCCGGTTGCACTTTTCCCAAAATTCTAATATGGGCTATCCTAACATATTTCCGCCCAAGGAATCCATTTCCGAACTCGGAATTATCAAATTCAATGTAAAATTACAAATTTACCCTTGGCAGCCCCACTTTAAGGGTTTTAGGGGCGTTTTCGTAATTATACTTTTTCGGCCTTTTCCGAAAAAGTGACCAACCGTAACCCCACCTAATTTTCGCCCCTGAACTCAATGGAACCATCAAATCATTGAAAATCCAACTCTAAGACCCATTTCTAGAGCTGGCCGAAATTTATGAGTTCTCCGGGGAAAATCGGGGTTTTACGATTTCGGCTTCGTAAACGCGTTCCTTTCTACTCCTAACCACTTTATTCACTATTACATTAGGTTATAACTACCATTTGAACCAAAATTGGGCAGCATAACCCTTAGGAAACTCAATTTCCAAAATTTAAAACCAAAGGCAATCCGGCGAAATTTCACCGATTAAATTGCCTACAGCAGCCAGAATAAGCAATATACGAAAGTTTGGAACTTACCTCAAGCTCCCTCTGGCTTTTCCCAAATTTGGCTGAACCCTAGCCTCTTTGAAACACCAAATTTTGAGCTTCACAACCTTAAAGAATAAAGAGGAGTAGCTTAGAGTCGGAGTTATACGCGTTAGGAGCTAGATCGTCGGAGAAATCGGCTTACCTTGCGAGATTTCTTCCTCTTTTTCTCTCTTTTCTCCAAGCCCTCTTCACGTCTTTTTTTTTCTGTGAAATGGGTCGGGAATGGCTGATCAAGATGATGGAATTGCTTTTAATTCCATGTTGATGTCACCTTACCACATGATGATGTCATAATTTCTAATTTCACATTTTCGGATTTTCTGGCAGATTTTCTGCCCAACTTTGAAAAATCATAACTAATTCTAAAAAAATCGAAATGAGGTGATTCCAAAGCCAAATAAAAGATATTTAAGTCCTTTTCATAGGAAAAATATTGGCAATTACTGAAAATCACCACAAAATTCCCAGAATTTCAATCTTTGCATACTGTTCCAGAAAATAATTAATTTCGCTGGGCGAACTTCAAAAATCCAAAAATCTTAGGTCACAAATCAAAATGATAGAAATTATATGTTCATTTTGAAGCTTGACATGTGAACTTTAATACTGGAAAATTTCAGAATTTTTAGATACCATTTGCCTATTTAAAACGTCCATACAAATTGGCTGCCCTGTACAGAGTTTCAATGGACAGAGTTTTCAACTTTTGCACGATTGTTCCCAATGGTTCCAATTTCACAATAAACACTCTCCCCACACGAATTTTCACAAGGAAGCCATTGGAATCATTAAAATATCCAAATTCCCATCACACATTCTCCAAAAGTTTTTATTCAACAATAATTATATCCACTTTTAAAGTCATTAGCCCTTAATCACTTTTTGGGATATTACATTTCTCCCCCCGTAAAATAAATTTCGTCCTCGAAATTTGTCACACAAATTGACCCATAAACTCTGGATAACGTCTTCGCATATCCATCTCCGCTTCCCAAGTTGCTTCCCTCTGAGTCATTCCCTTCCAGATCACCTTCACAAAGGGAATGCTTCGGTGTCTGAGCCGTCGTTCTTCTCTATCAATGATCTGTTCTGGCTCTATCGCATATGTGAAGTTGTCTTGTAACTCAACTTCTTCATATTCAACAATATGAGATGGATCCGGTTGATACTTCTTCAGTTGGGAAACATGAAACACATCGTGGAGTCTGCTCAAGTTTGGGGGTAGGGCTACTCGATAAGCAACAGGCCCAATCCTTTCAAGGATTTCAAAAGGACCTATGTACCTTGGGCTCAGCTTCTTTCGCTTGATAGCTCTCCCGATGCTAGTGACTGGTGATACTCTCAGAAATATGTGATCACCAACCTCAAATTCTAGAGGCCTTCTCCTCTTGTCAGCGTAACTTTTCTGTCGACTCTGCGCTGCAAGGAGCCTCTTACGAATTATCCGAATCTGTGCTGAGGTTTGATCAACCAAATCTGGCCCATAAAGCTTCCTTTCGGATAATTTATTCCAGCATAAAGGTGATTGACACCGTCTTCCATACAACGCTTCATACGGAGCCATTTGGATGCTCGCATGATAGCTATTGTTGTAAGCGAACTCAGCCAGTGGAAGGAAACGATCCCAACTTCCTTTAAAGTCGAGAACACAAGCTCGCAACATATCTTCCAGCGTCTGAATTGTTCTCTCAGATTGTCCATCCGTTTGAGGATGATAAGTCGTACTGAATCTCAGTTGAGTACCTAAGGCTTCATGCAATGCCTTCCAAAACTTCGAAGTAAATCGTGGATCTCGGTCAGAAATGATGTTCTTCGGAACACCATGGAGTTTCACGATCTCATTAACATAAATCTCTGCTAGTTTGTCAGGAGAATAACCAGCATTGATTGGTATGAAGTGTGCCAACTTTGTTAACCGATCCACAATTACCCAGATCGCATCATAGTTTCTGATCTTGGGCAATTCCACAACCAAATCTATGGTCACGCTTTCCCATTTCCATTCCGGAATCTCAGGACTCTGAAGTAAACCAGGCGGTCTCTGGTGCTCGATCTTTACCTTCTAGCAAGTGAGACACCTTGCTACATATTTGGTCACATCACTCTTCATACCCGGCCACCAATACACTGACTTCAGATTATGATATATCTTGGTCATACCAGGATGGAGAGTATATCGGCTCTTGTGTGACTCATCCAGAATCTTCTGCCTCAACTCCGCCTTAAGTGGAACGTAGACTCTTTTCTGGTAACGAACCAATCCACGAGGCGATAGGTCGTAGCCTGGAACTTCTCCCTGATCTATTCGAGTCAGATTGCGTTGTATCCAGTCATCTTGACTCTGAGCTTCTTCAATCTCAGCTCTTAGATCAATCTCCTATTGAGAAATAGTGTAATTGGCACAGACGATTTGATTTGTCAAATTCAAATCACGAAAATCTTCAATCAATTTCTTTTCTTGTATCATCATAGCTGCAACGAGCACGGTCTTTCGACTCAAAGCATCAGCGACTACGTTTGCCTTACCCGGATGATATTTTATTTCCAGGTCGTAGTCCTTAAGAAATTCCATCCAGTGACGCTGTCTCATATTCAGCTCTTTCTGATCATACAAGTATTTAAGACTCTTGTGGTCGAGTACAGTTCCACAGTCACACCATACAGGTAGTGACGCCAAATCTTCAAAGCAAACACAATGGCCGCAAGCTCCAGATCATGAGTGGGATAGTTCAATTCATGAGGTCTGAGCTGTCGAGAGGCGTAGGCCACCACACGTCCCTGCTGCATAAGGACAAACCCTAATCCCTGCCCACTGGCATCAAAATACACAACATATGTCAAACTGGGATCGGGTAAAATCAACACAGGTGCCGACGTCAACCTCTCCTTCAGCTCCACAAAACAGTTTTCACATTTATCGTCCCACACAAACGGCTGATCTTTTCTCGTGAGCTTGGTCATTGGTAACGCAATACGGGAGAAATTCTGGATAAATCTCCGATAATAACCAACAAGACCCAGAAAACTGCGTATTTCCGCCACAGATTCTGGCCTCTTCTAGTTCAGTACTGCTTCCACTTTACTGGGATCCACCGAGACCCCTTCTCGCGAGATAACATGGCCTAAGAATTTCACTTCTGATAGCCAGAACTCGCACTTGCTCAATTTAGCGTATAGTTACTTCTCACACAAGATATTCAATACGATTCTCAAATGATGCTCATGCTCTTCCTTGCTCTTGGAATATATCAGAATGTCATCGATAAATACAACAACAAACTGATCCAAATATTGTCGAAAGATACGGTTCATGTAATCCATGAAAACCGCAGGCGCATTGGTTAGCCCAAATGGCATCACCAAGAACTCATAATGACCATATCGGGTCCTGAAAGCAGTTTTCGGAACATCTTCTGCTTTCACTCGCAACTGATGATACCCTGACCTTAGATCAATCTTTGAAATTACACATGAACCAGAGAGTTGATCTAAAAGGTCATCGATTCGGGGAAGAGGGTACTTGTTCTTAATAGTAACCTTGTTCAATTCCCTATAATCGATACACAATCGAAGGCTTCCATCTTTCTTCTTTACAAACAACACTGGAGCTCCCCAAGGCGACACACTGGGTCTGATGAACCCTTTCTCTAGCAGATCTTCTATTTGTTTCTTTAGTTCCGCCATTTCATTCGGGGCCATACGATATGGGGCCTTAGATATAGAACTAGCTCCAGGCACAATGTCGATTGGAAATTGAACTTCCCTTTCTAGAGGTAATCCGCTCAAATCATCTGGGAATACCTCAGGGAATTCATTTACCACGGGTATATCACTCAAAGTTTCACTAGCTTCCTTTTGTACAGAGAAAAATACCATATACCCCTGACAACCTTTTTCAAGATATCGTTCAGCTTTAGCTGCAGCAAGGAAATTCATACTAGAATCCACAACTCCAGCCCTCTGAGATACAGGATATACTATCCTCTTGTTTCCACAATCAAGCAATATATTATTTGCCGTTAACCAATCAAAACCCAAAATAACTTCTAATTGGTAAAGCGGCAAACATATCAGATCTACCACAGATTGGTGCCCTTCTACAGTTATGACACAACTCAAACAAGCTTCTGTGGTCAAGGCCTTAATACCCATTGGAGTTGACACTACTAATTCAAATGGCAATTTGTGCACATGCAATCCCAGGCGCTTCACGCAATCATAAGCAATGAAGGAGTGACTTGCACCCGAGTCAAATAAAACTTGCAACAGATGGCCATGAAGTAGAATCTTACCTTGTATCAGCTCAGGAGATTTGCGGGCCTCCTCATGGGTCATAGTGAATACTCGGCCCTGTGTCCTCGGTCTTTGGTCTGGTCGTGGTTCTTTGCATTCAGCAGCAGTATGCCCCACACGCTTACAATTGAAGCATATTATTTTGCCATCACAAGTTTTGCCTTGATGTGGTTGGTTACACCGACGACAAATCCAAGGTCCAGAATATGTTCTTTGCTGGTCACGGCTCCCAGACTGGTAGGGCTTCTTACCACTTCCAGAGGAAGATCCTTGCCCCTTTCGCTTCTGTGAGGTAGCACCCTTATTAGGTTCATTGCGGTGGCTAATAGCTCGGGCAGGATACAATTCTCTCAAGTTATTCTCCGTAATCCTGCACTGTTCAACCGCCTTATTAAACTTGGTAAACTGGTGAGTAGCTAGGTGTTTCCTCAACTCTCGCCTCAAACCGCGAATGAGCATATCAGAACTTCATTCTTCGTCATCCTTGAACCGGAGGTAGGAGGAGTACCGAGCCAATCGAACAAAACGGGACAAATAATCATCAAAGCTTTCAGTGTCCCCTTGTCGGATATTCAGGAATTCTGTCTCCTTCTCGAGTCTCACTGATTTGGGAAAATACTTCTCGTTGAACTCTTGTTGAAACAGTTCCCAACTCAATGGCACTTCTTTGCTCTTCAATGTTAGGGCGATATTCCGCCACCAACGATCTGCATCCCCTTCGAGCTTGTAAACAGCTAACCACGGCTTCACCTCATCCGGACAACAAAGCACTTCAAATATTTTCTCCAGCCTATTCAACCAATCTTCGGCTGCTTGAGGGTCAAACCTCCCTCTGAACGCCGGAGGCAGATGCTTGCAGAATCTGGTGACCCAATACTGCAGATCTTTTTCTTCTCTAAGCGGCATCCCATGTGATTCTTGATTCAGAATAGCACGAGGTATAGACTCTAATGGTCGTGCTGATCCCTCAGTAGTGTCTTTATATTGAGTTTCTTCCGGAGTAGACTGAACCGGACCTTCCTTGTTCTTTGCCTTCTCTGCTCTGAGCTCCTCTCTTAACTCAGTTATCATATCCCGCTGATCTTTGATTAGACCCATTAATTCTTGCATTGGATCTGGTGGATTATCATTGACGACTTCCACCTCTGGGTCTGCACGCGGAACATTGGGGCGTCCTCTAGTTTTCTTCATTCTACAGACAACTTGCCCCATTAATTCAACAGAAATAGTATGCACATATAGTCACAACACTAATATACATATCCATTTCAATACAACATACATGTGCATACACAACAATCATTCACAGATAATCTTCTATCCCTACTACTATCTAAGGGATCTATCCAGCAACCTCTACCCTTGCCAGGAACTACAGCTCTGATACCAAAATGTAACCCCCTGACTTTTAACACGTAATGATAATCCGATAATGCATAATTAAGTCGGTTTAGAGACCGTCGGATAGTTTAAATTCATTTCAAACTTCCTACTATACCGTAGGGTTTTCACAAAAATCTTTCAAAATCTTTCCCCTATCCTGGTCTCATTTTAAACATTCGAATATAATTACCTGTGCAGTTGATTTACATTCACATATCAGAGTGGATAGCTAAATCCCCGGCAACTCCCGGGTTCTATACATATATATAACCTGAGGGTTTATAAGTATTTACTAGGGGATTACACATCCAAAATTGAATATGATCTTCATGCTTCAAAATATACAGTAATCCCGAGTTTAAAATAGATAACCAACTTCTCAAAAATCCTTAGTATCACTAAAGATCCTAAGTGCTCCGGGTTGGCCGCTTCTCTTTTGAGCCACACGCCCTGTCTGAAAGGTTAGTCATAGGAAAGAATGAGATTCGAGAGAATCCCAGTACTAACAAACCACTCACACAATGTATAATTACAAAGCATGTATATAAATCACAACCAGCAATAACAGCAGCATCACATAGATACATGGGTTTCACCATAAACGACAGCACTCACGGCTGTATACACAATACGACAGCTCTTGCTGTAATCAACATCACGACAGCTTACGCTGTAATCAGTAATCAACATCACGACAGCTTACGCTGTAATCACAATAACGACAGCTTGCGCTGTAAACGACAGCTATCACCAGCTGTAATCGCAGCAGCATCAGAAATCATCATAAAACAGTGATACAACACACATACAGTGCATTACACAAAGTATAAGAGAGAGAGTCACTACCTTGTCCTTTCCTGACGTCTTTCGGCGCAGTTGGCTCTCGAGGGCGGCAAATATCGAATCCTACAATTCCAAATGCACCATTTAGACACTTCCATAGTGTTACTTGGGGTTATATGAGTCTATAATGAAAATTTACAAAAATGCCCTAGGGGACCCGGCCCGGGCCCGCCGTACCAGGTCCGGTTGCACTTTTCCCAAAATTCTAATATGGGCTATCCTAACATATTTCCGCCCAAGGAATCCATTTCCGAACTCGGAATTATCAAATTCAATGTAAAATTACAAATTTACCCTTGGCAGCCCCACTTTAAGGGTTTTAGGGGCGTTTTCGTAATTATGCTTTTTCGGCCTTTTCCGAAAAAGTGACCAACCGTAACCCCACCTAATTTTCGCCCCTGAACTCAATGGAACCATCAAATCATTGAAAATCCAACTCTAAGACCCATTTCAAGAGCTGGCCGAAATTTATGAGTTCTCCGGGGAAAATCGGGGTTTTACGATTTCGGCTTCGTAAACGCGTTCCTTTCTACTCCTAACCACTTTATTCACTATTACATTAGGTTATAACTACCATTTGAACCAAAATTGGGCAGCATAACCCTTAGGAAACTCAATTTCCAAAATTTAAAACCAAAGGCAATCCGGCGAAATTTCACCGATTAAATTGCCTACAGCAGCCAGAATAAGCAATATACGAAAGTTTGGAACTTACCTCAAGCTCCCTCTGGCTTTTCCCAAATTTGGCTGAACCCTAGCCTCTTTGAAACACCAAATTTTGAGCTTCACAACCTTAAAGAATAAAGAGGAGTAGCTTAGAGTCGGAGTTATACGCGTTAGGAGCTAGATCGTCGGAGAAATCGGCTTACCTTGCGAGATTTCTTCCTCTTTTTCTCTCTTTTCTCCAAGCTCTCTTCACGTCTTTTTTTTTTCTGTGAAATGGGTCGGAAATGGCTGATCAAGATGATGGAATTGCTTTTAATTCCATGTTGATGTCACCTTACCACATGATGATGTCATAATTTCTAATTTCACATTTTCGGATTTTCTGGCAGATTTTCTGCCCAACTTTGAAAAATCATAACTAATTCTAGAAAACTCGAAATGAGGTGATTCCAAAGCCAAATGAAAGATATTTAAGTCCTCTTCATAGGAAAAATATTGGACATTACTTAAAATCACCACAAAATTCCCAGAATTTCAATCTTTGCATACTGTTCCAGAAAATAATTAATTTCGCTGGGCAAACTTCAAAAATCCAAAAATCTTAGGTCACAAATCAAAATGATACAAATTATATGTTCATTTTGAAGCTTGACATGTGAAATTTAATACTGGAAAATGTCAGAATATTTAGACACCATTTGCCTATTTAAAACGTCCATACAAATTGGCTGCCCTGTACAGAGTTTCAATGGACAGAGTTTTCAACTTTTGCACGATTGTTCCCAATGGTTCCAATTTCACAATAAACACTCTCACCACACGAATTTTCACAAGGAAGCCATTGGAATCATTAAAATATCCAAATTCCCATCACACATTCTCCAAAAGTTTTTATTCAACAATAATTATATCCACTTTTAAAGTCATTAGCCCTTAATCACTTTTTGGGATATTACAACTATCATATATACTACTTCATGGCTTCTTTGGTAAGCAATGTGTATGAGAAGAAAATAAAAACCGTGCCATACAAGAATCAAGTGAGGCATATTGAAGAAGATGAGGAGCACAGGAGGCAGTTGCTGAAATTGTTCATTGAAAGAGGAGTTTTCAATTGAAAAGACTCGTATATAGTGAAAATTTTCCACTAATTAAGGTATGGGGATGTATCTATTATTTTTTTAAAGCTTATACAACAAGCCTATGAGTTGGCATTTCCTAATTAAAATATGTCCCAAGAAATAGGCCTTAATTTTTGGAATCAACTTTTAAAAAATGTCTTCAACTTTTCCTTAATTATGTTGGGCCTTTATACATTTGATAATAATTTCTTTCCAAAATTTTTTGAATTCACTTACCTGAAAATAAGCTTTTCTGAATAGTTTATTTTCTTAGGCCTTAATTAATTATTTCGAGCCTCTTCAACACTCTATAAATATTAACTTAGCTTTTAAAATTTGGGATATTATAGTCATATTTTTTTGTCAACGGAAAAAGGAAGTTTCTTGATAGTTCATTGTGAGAGAGAATATTTTTTATAGTCTTGTTAGCCTTAATGGTTTCAATCTAGGTCATAATCGAAAGGCGAGTTCTTGTCGGATAGATCTGAATTCTTTTGTAGAGGTTCAAGGCATAGGGAAATTTATTTTGGACGGTTGGATCATCCAATGGAGGCCTTAATTAATCATTGGATCATTTATTAGATATTCCTACCTTCTCCAAATTTTGCATGAATGTTGTTATACGTTACATAACTACAACTGTTGTGTTTGGAGATTTTTTGCATGCTCAGATTGTATATTTGCCGAAGAGATATGTATTTAATTGCTCTATTCACTCTTTTACTTTATAGATATAATCCTTGAGTAATTGTCTGTAGATGAGGTGAATTTGTTGTCTTCATGTAGCTGAGCTTTGTATTAGAGCATAGAATATTGTATTCCTTTTTTAGGATAGTGAAATTGTTTACTTTAGGCTGTAATCATTTTATCTCACTAGCATTAAGGGGGATATTTTTTACATTAAACTCTTGTGGCTCCATTTATTATTTTGTTACTCATTTTATATTTTGCATTTATTGACACCATATGATCCTTTTTCATTATGAAGATTTAATATCCTATGCACCCTTCTTAACAAGTAATGAGAAATCTTAATTAATGCAAAATCATTTAGCAGCTCTAATTACTCATAATTTTCTTCCATTTAGTTTCTCATAATTTCCTACAAGTAAAAAATGTAATAGAAAACTAAGCCAAAACTGAGAATTTTCTTAAATGAAGTGTTAGATTAGGCTTTCATTTATGGTTTAGATATTTAAAATTCAACTATGTAGAAAATCCCTAAAACTGGAGTTCTCAAACCCTAGCTTAGAACTCTAGAATGTCTTTATCGAGGAAGAAGAAGGAGAGAGTGTGACCACCTTACTCTTAATATAATCTGATGATTTTAAATGCACCCTTAGTTATTTACACTTTTCTAAAAATTTTCGAAACCATCCAAAGTTATTGCTTAGTGGTTACCGACTTGATCGTGACTCATCAGTTTTAAATTTCATTTATACTCTATATCAAAGTACGTTATTTGCTTATAAATTTGATCGTTGCTTACTAACTAGCATACCTTTAACATTACTGATACCACAATTATGCATTTTGATACCAATATCCTCCGATATCTCTGATACTAGTATTATATGATACCACTGATACCACCACTAGGGTACTGATACCATTGCCAAGTGTACTGATACCATCACAACAAGTACTGATATCACTACCATGTGTATTAGTGTCCCCAAATTCTTAAGTGCTCTGGTACCACTTTTGTACTCATGTACATTCATATACATACCCAATACACATAGTACTACTATTAGTAATACGGTCATACTTTTACATCTAGACACTGAGTAACAATGAAACACCGGTTTCTTATGCCCCTTTATTATGCATCGAAAGTGATGTAATTATTATTACTACTACTAAGTAGAATCAGTAAAAAATATTCTAGCTAAAATTGTTTACATTTATTCTTGGGGTTTGTTAAAGGACGTATTTACCATATTGGTTAACTTTTTCTATGGGGTTACTTAATTCTTTTCATTCCATTTATTAAACCGCTTTGCGTACTTAACTAATGTGCTCGTACCATGTGATCACCCATTTCCAAGTTCAATTATTGTGCTTACGAATCAATACATCCATCTCCAGATTATACAATTAGCCACTTCTAACGTTAATTTATACATGATGATTAGCGCGTAGTAATCTTCAACTGTTTATTGAAACTTCTTTTCCTGACACATCGTCCTACACTCTTTTCCTGTGCTTATGTGCCTGTATGGTTAGTTTGGGGATGATGAGATTCGAGGGAATGTCAGTAGCAAACAATACCAACAATGCATGTAAGATAAATGCTAGTGCATGATATACTTGCCTTACGTCAGCTCATGTTTACATAATGACAGATTAGCATGCTTAATGCTTCACATTTACTACATATGGCCATAGCATCAATAGAAAATAGAGCTTCAATCATTCAACTATGTTACACATCGACAAGTAAAGCAATTATGCACATCAACACACAACCATACATATCAATACATGTAAGTAGGGTAAGTTTAATACCTTATGTCTTTAAGTCCTCTGCTTGTACCATTTCTGCCAACTATTGAAATGGCTAGAAAAACCTTTCATTCTTCTTCTGTCTTATCTCATGGCCCTAGAAACATAACCATACATTAGAGCCATAATAAATGAATATCCAATATGGCTATATGGGCCTTCAACAACTTTAAGGGCTTAATCCCAACCCTTGGAATTCCTAATAATTACATTTGTGCCAATTGAGTCGGTTCAAATTTCATTGTGATCCTTATTAAGTCCACTTTAAAGGAAAAATAATTAGCACTACCAATTACACACACACATTTCCAGACTTCTCAATTATTCACTTCTATCATGAAATTCTTTCCAGAATTAATGTCCAACTTCCAGCAATCATAACTTTTTGTGTACTTATCCAATTGCCACAAGTTACCTATCAAATTAAAGCTTATTGGGTCTACTTTATTTCCAAAAATTTTTGTAGACATTAGAGTTCATTTGGCTAGACAAAAACATGGACAATCAGTCTGCCACCATTATCTTTCCAAAATCATTATCAGACTTTAAAAATTCATATATCTCAATCTACTTGTCCAAATGATACATTTCATATATCAAAATAAAGCTCTTTAAGTATATTTTCAATGAACAATATCACCATCCATCAATTATAGCCACAAAATTCTAAGAAACTTGTCAAACCCTATCCGTTCTAGAATTAGTTCCAGAAACAGGGCTTCACATTGAAAAATTAGAATTTTGAATTGATTAATCCAAAAATTACGTTCTTCCATCAAATTAAACCTCAGGATGTCTACTTTCATCCTATAAAATTTCATATGATTTGGCCCTGGTTTGACTAATAAAAAACACGCAGCAACATCACTGCCTTCCAGAAAACGGTTTCTGGCAGCACTACTCTTAAGTTCCAAATTTGTGATTTCTCAGTTCTAAACCTTATTTAACACCATTTATAAGACCAAACTACCATGAATCCTAAGAATAACCATATAACTACAAATTAGGGTTAAAATACCTATTATATAAAGCTCCACCAAATCTCATAACACTTAACTCAAAATGAAGCTCTTACTCACCTCTTGCTCTTTCTAGGCTTGTTCTTTGATGCAACAATGTTGGGTCTTCGGAAATGGCTCAAAACACCTCCTTTTGGAAAAAAAACCACATAAATGAAGCTTAGACCAAGAGGAACAATGTTCATGAACACTATAAGAGCTAGAAAGGTGAGTAAAAGGGTGAAAATCAAGGAAGAAATGCTTACCTTGTTCTTTAACTTTCAAGCTTACGTCATTTTAGATGGCTAGATGAAAATTATAATGATAGAGTGAGAGTTGTGGTTTAATCTTAACCATTAATTAAATGTACAAATCTTGTGCAATCTTACTTTTTCAAGATTAAACACAGTGACACCACATGTCACAAGTTGTCTTCTTTTTCCCCTTTCTCTCTTTCCCTAGCCATACTTATATTGTCAAGGGAAGTGAATCCTGATGAATTCCCCTAACTCCCAGGCATGGTGTTCGAAAAAGTTAATCAAGGGAACAGGACCATAGACCAGTGAATACCCCTGAATTCAATGCCACATGTCATCGTCTTGGAATGCCAACAAAAAGGCAAAAAGGACACCTCATGATGAAGAGACAAGTGTCACCTTCCAATTGTGCCAACTAAAAGGTATGAATAGTATTTGTCATGATGATGTGTACTTTGATGACAAGTGTCATCTTCTTATTCATCCAACACAAAAGTAGAGTAATCATTACACATCATGACCTACTTTATTAAAGTTACTTTATCGATGCTTACTCGAGACTCTACTCATGTCTTCTTGGGAATTTGGCACGTATATTGAGGACTACCAAATGACATCTTGATTAGTGTTGTGTGGACCCCACATGGTGCCAAATTCTAGTTTCTTTTCCAAAAAATGCATGGTGTAATACCATATACTTTATAAACTTGAATGAGTGCAAAAGCATAGTTAATTAAACCATTAAACCAGGAGTTAGTCCTTGAATAGACAAATTTTTGAAAATGTTTGTCAGTTCCAACATCAAACACTAGGCATAAACCGAGTCTATGTGGGTTTTTCAGAAGAAATTAAAACTTTTCAAAACATTTTCGCAAAGGTTTATTGCTTCACTAAGTCTTATTAGCTCTTAGTTTCCTTTTTAAGAGTATACGAGCGTTTCTCTACTTAAGTGTTATGTTCCATATTTCACAAAATTTTCCCTTATCATTCAGAAGCATTATTCACTAATTTATGACTAGGTTTTTTACTATACTATTGTTAGGTCTGCCTAGTTATATACATCATATACAGTACCAAAATAGACTATATAAATATACAAGAGCAAAATAGACAACTAATAGCAAATAAAATCTCTCTACTTCATCCTTTAGATGTCCGGGTTTACCTTCTTTGCCCTTGAGCCTTTAGCCTGTACTATAGATTGGTTATAGGAAAAGAGCGAGATTCAAAAGAATCTCAGTAGTAACAGGCATTCAATCACAAAATACAAGAACACAGAGCATGCCATACAGTCATAATATAACATGGAAATAGCCATCAACATTCCAAACACTTCATGCAACATATCATATTACCATTGGGCTAGGTATATTACACTTGGCCCTAAGTATTTACCCACGCAACAGGCCCCTGGATTCTACTCATGCATAATAGTAATTTTCATGGCCTAGATTCATGATGATAAAACAAACATGCAATTTATCTTATAACATATGAAAGAAAGATTTACCACCTAATCGCCTTTCCTGTAGGGTATCCAAGGATTTCTCTAAGCTCAGGTAGGTCTTAGATCCAAGATAGCTATCAAATCCTATAATGTAGAGATGACAAAGATGGGGTCATTACTTAGTTCAGAGTTACCAGTATAATGTACTATATACTATTTTTGACTCATACCCAATATTGTTCTTAACTTAGTCATGTTGGTTATCTATAAGACTCTTACACTTTACCACAAAATGTCTATTTCAAGGCACATTATCTATATCTTGACTCCTAAGACTTAGGTGTCTAAGGTGATCCTATAGTTCCCTAGGTTATCCCTTAACTCTATAATTACTATTATCTTAACTTAGACTAAATTCTGCAATTTTGCAGGTTAAGCCTAATCTACCAATTTTTATTAGTCAACTTTGAAAAATCATAACTTAATCTAAAAATATCTAAATAAAGTGGTTCAAAGTCCATATCAAAGCTTTCTAAGTCCTTTGTATAGGAAAAATATTAACCACTGTATAGAATTTCCTGTATTGTCGCATTATTTGAGAACCAATTATAGTTTCAAACCTTAAACTTTAACAATGATATACATATCCAAATAGAACATATTATATGTCTAATTAAAGCTTATGATGTCTATTATTACTATGGAAAATATCACAATCATCAGACCTCATTTGGCCAATCAAATTTATCTTACAAGCAATCTAGTTTCTGACTGGCAGCAACTAACCATAAGTACTTTAAATCCAAATTTTGGTGTTTCATTCCTACCAGTTAAAATTTTCAATCAAGACAAAATGACACTCCTTACCTCACTTTCTATTTTGGCCGAAACAGTGCCCTAACATTTGTTAGATATGATTAGTTTTGATGATGTCAAGTATAAATGTCAAATGATAAGAGCAAAAAGTTTATATAAAACTTTGACTAATTATTGTGTTTAATGTTGCATACATTATAGATTAGTAAAGCAAAGATTGAAGATAATCAAGAAAATAAAGAAGTTGTCTTCTTTGGTTATGGAGAATGATCATTAAGAAGAAAATCAAGATGAAAGATTTTGAAGAAAGAAAAAATTACAGGATCTAGTGAGAATATCAAGGTTCAAGCTGTTAGAAGTGATACAGGAGTTTTCTATGATGATACCGAAGGCTTCTATAATCAAATGATGGTTGGAATAGGTTAATATGACGCTAAGTTAACTTATATATGAGTTATAGCACTTCTAGAGGAGTTTTACTTGAGTGTGAGCTCATAACTCAAGTGCGAGAGCTGTTGCACTCGAGTACAGGATGAACACACTCGAGTGTCGATGCTACTTTATTCAGCTATGTTTTTCATTCCACCAAATAGAGGTTTGGTATTTTAGCCATATCTTTCAAACCACACCTCAGATTGACCTAAAACCGGTGGCATATGAAAGATGACTCACAACACGAAAACTGTACACCAAGATCACATTGAAAAAAGCTCATATGAAGGAGATATGATCCGTGGAAGATGACACTAAAATCACCCTCATGTTTCAAGAAAGGTTCGGTATTTTAGATATAACTCACAAATGACACATTAAATTGAGACGAAACTAGTGCCATATAAAACTAGACTCAAAGAGATTTCCATGGATTGGTCATTTGCCTAATTTGAAGTTATATTCTAGGAGCTATGACTTCTAGATGTTGACGCTTGCGCAGTCAGTGCGATAGACACTCTTTCGATCATAACTTGCAGAATATAAGGAGTTTAGAGCTGATTCCTTTTGTATTAGAATGCATATAGCAAGAGCTTTCATTTTATACATCATTTTTCATATTTAGAATCAAATAAATAAATTGAGTTTGATGTGGCCCCATATCAATCGTGAGTCCATAAACGCACTCTTGACATATTTTATGTGAGTATTGTCTAGAAGCGGCTGTGGAGTGGAAGTATTTCAGCTACACTCGAGCAAATGACAATGCACTCGAGTGAAGTGAAGGTTTGCACTTGAGTCATGAAAGTGTTAACATGAAAGTGTTAACCCAAGACAAAATATGACCAAAGAAATGTGAAGGGCACTTGAGCATGATTGGTAACACTAAAGTGAGGAGAAGGATTGCACTCGATCCTGCAAGTGAAGAGCTGCAAGTGTTTGCCCGAGAGGAAGCCAGAACGTGAAATTATACATGTACTCGAGTGAGGCTTCTTTGCACTCGAGCGAAGTCCTGATAGAACCAAAATGCAGAAAGTTCAGACTCTCATAGCCATCAATCCAAATGTGGTTAAATGTTATACATTTATTATGTTTTCACTTCTTATTGTTCCTAAACGTTAACTAACATATATTTCAAGCGTAAAACAGGAGATTAGACATTTGGATTGCATCTTTAGGAATGGAGGTTATTTATGGCAAATATTGTCACTCAACGTGATGAGTCCTAGATGCCAGAAATTAAGCTTTTGACCAATGATCCAATATACCTACGACTAACCCTTCATCATATTAGTGATTAAACATTTTATAGTATGAAACAGGAAATTTAATGTTAAGATTACATATTCAAATGAAAGAGTCAATTATGTCGTGAATTGTAACCCCCTCCCACCTTAGGCCGAGATTAAGTTCTTAAACACATAATTAAATTAGAATTAGAGACCATATTTCAAATTGGGACTTATTAAGGTAATCTTTTGCCCAAAAATCGGATTTGCAAAAACTTTTCAAAACTTATTCACAATGTTCTCATATTCACAATACAAAATAATAATGGCCTGTACAGGTGGATTCCACTTACAAATATCATAGTGCAAAGAAAACTCCCGACTCACTCGGGTTCCATTCCTTGAATAAGGGTTTACACAAAGGCATAAAGCCTACAATTCATACCCTTTACTTGGGGGATTACACAAAATCCAACATATTCAATTGTTTCTACCAAAAATTTCCAAATGATATACAATGATAACCATTAACCAAAAAGAAACTCCTAACACAGAGCTCTACCCGCTCTTCGTTACCCGTTTTCCTTTCAATCCTTCAGCCTTATCTAAATGTTTAATTTTAGAAGAGTGAGATTCTAATGAATCCCCGTAGTTTCAAATCAATCATAATATGTACAACAATAACGCATGAAATAAAATCATTACTCACATAAAGCAGTTACAACAACAATGGTTAGTATGACACATGTCATCCCTTACGATTGCTCACACTGAATTGCTTACGCTGCATTGCATAACAACAATCCACACAATATATTTCACCACAGCAGGGATTCCTATAAAGCATTTCATAACGCAAGCCATACAGGTAAGATCAACACATAGCTCACGGCTGGATTCACAAACACCGCTTTACGGGTTGGATACACAAAAATCCATGTCGATTACGATGGCAGTTCAACAGTCGACCTAGAGATGACCAGCGTCAATCCCTATATGACTCGCACTGAAGTGCTCACGCCATAATGGACCATGGCACACAGTTTACAAAGTTCAATAATAAGTTATGCATACCAAAACATCATACACAATATGATAGAAAAGTCACTACCTGGTTCGTTCCGTGTGTGCTTTGTTGCAGGTCTCTCCCGAGGAGGGCAAATATCGTATCCTATAATTATAATTAGGGATGAATAGTTATTCTCTATTTCAATACTCAATTGACTTCACAATACTTAGATTTGGTTATCATTTATGTCCTTTAAGTAGTTACAATTGGCTCTAATAAAAGCCCTAAAGGAATGGGAAACACCGGGTTGGAAACCACTTTTCAAAATCATAAGGTGGTGAAAACAAGGGGTTGGCTGGAGCCAAGAATGTACTGGCTACAGCCAAAAACAGCCTAGAAGTGTTTTGGCTGCAGCCTAAAATTTTCTAGTTGCGGCTAGGAAAATTCTATTTCGCAGCTGAAATTTCAAAAATTATAACTAATTCTAGAAAAATCAAAATAAGGTGATCGCAAAGCCTAATGAAAGCTATTTAAGTCGTATTTACTTGAAAAATATGGACCAATACCAAAAATCACTACACAAATACATAATTTAAGAAATGTCCTTACTGCTCCAGAATTGATCCCTGATTTAACATCAAACTTTGGGCAGTCATAACTCCTAGCTCATAAATCAGAATGACATGAAATATATGTCCATTTTGAAGCTTTAAAGTTGAAATTTAAGGCTAGAAGGTTTCATAATTTTTCAACACGATTTGCTATTTTAAAACGTCCATGCAAGATCACTATCAGAACAGAGTTTCTTACTAACCAAAACTTGTCACTTTTAAAACTAAGTTCCCAATGGTTAAAAATTCACATTTGACACTTCTCCCACACAATTTTCCACAAGGAAAACAATGACCACCTCAAAATGACCAAAATCCTACTCCATTATCATGCTTTGGTTTTTGGGCAACATAAACATCAAAATTGCAAACTCATCCAAACATACCATTTCAATCACCAACCAATTCTATATATCCCAAACTTCCCACAAGACACCATTTTCATGCCAATAACATAACAATTACACAGTGGCTCTCATTTTTGAATTCAAGGCTAGAATTTCCAAAAATTACAAACTCAATCATTTGGCATAAAACTTAGATAGATAGATTGGTCTCACTTACCTCTTTCACTTTGCCAAAGAGACTTCTTGATTTACCACTTCCCAAAATTTTGTGTAGGTATAAACCAACACCAATGGGCATACTATAAACACCAAAATGAAGCTCTCACTCCAAGGAACAACATTCATGAAGTGAGTTTGAGGAATGGAGGGCATTTGCTTACCTTTTCTTCGAGCTTTTCCCTTCCCTTTTTCTACAACAATGGTGTCTAAAGAAAGGAAAAAAAAGAGAACGAGAGAGATGGAGCAAAAGGATGAAGGAAACAATGATAATCCTACTCCTTCCTTGTCAGCCGAAAGTAAGAAAAGAAGAAAGAGAAAATATCATTTTCCAATGCCATTTGACTTTGACACACTCCCTTACTTTATCTCACATTGACACTTGTCAATTTCTGATTTGCTCGCATGAAGTAATTTCCCAATTAATCACCTTAATCCCTCTATTAACCATTCTAATTACATTTATCATTTCTCTCTTAGTTAGTAATTAATTTCTCCATTAATCCCTAACTTATGGTCATTTTTTCAATTTTCCACTAATTGTGACATATTACTTAATTTTGCCATAAAACACATAATAGTTCAAATTAAATTCATAATTATCCACAATAATCATGATTTGCCCTTAATCAAAAATTGGGATATTACAGGCAGCATCATTAGCACTAAGTATCGGCTACCTACCACGACAAAAGATTAACCCACCATGAATAAATGTCTTAAACACAAATCCTCTACAACGTGACGTACATCTCAAAATGAATAATCCTGCTCTTCAACGAGACGCTCCACTTTGCAATAGACATTTCATAGTGGCTCATTATTCAAATGCACTCAATGGTCAAACAAAGCAATGGGACTCCAACGAACGAATGCTTACAACAGTTATCTTCTACAACTCATCTATAAATATGGTAGCATTTAGAGAAGAGAAGGAGACGATGAGAGAACAGAGCAACGACACCAACATGCATCTTAAGAGTTACAATGGCTGGTTTTAGGTGTTTCATACTTTTTAGAAGGTTTTGATTATGCAATCCCACCTCTTTTGAAAGATATTGATTTTTTGTTTTGGAAAATTAGAATGCCTAGTTTTATAAAAACATATGATTTTGATATGTGGAATGTTTTTACAAATGTTTTTTATTTCAAACCGAGGAAGGATTGGATTGAAAAAGAAAAGAAAATGTTTTCCATAAACATTAGAGCAATGAGGATTCTCTATAGTGTTGTGACAGAAAATGATTTTGAGAAAATTTGATTTTGTTCTAATGCTAAACATGTCTAGGACACTATTGATTCTATTTATACTTCTAACAACTGTGTTGAAGTTGAAAGTGTTGACAGTGACTGTGCATGAACAATTGGAAGTTGACGATGAAGATGGAGAAATCATATAACACTTCCATACAGTCAACATGGATAGACAAGAAAAAGATAATCCCTGAAAAGAGCTCATTATGGACGAACATGAAAAATCACTATCTAGAGCTCAAGATGAACTTAAGGTAAAAAGTGTGTGATTTTTGTAAAACTGATTTTCAGATTCTACAAAAGTTTGTTTCTCAACCAATTGTTGATTCTATTGAGAAAAACAAAAAGATTGTCAAATATGCTTGAAAGTTTGTTAGGAAGAAAGAATGTTCAAATAAAATCTATTCTAGTTTCTATCTCATAATACTTGCATGATATCTCATAATGCATATCTTCATATAATTTACAATTATTGTGGCAAATCTAGTCATATTTCTCACACATGCTATTTTAGAAGAAATTCCCATATGAGAAATAAGTATATTGTGGCAAATCTGGTCATATTTGGGTATCGAAGAGACATGTAAGGGTTAAACCTAACAATCGAGGACCCAAGTATATGTGGGTACCAAAATGTCCATCTAGTACTTTTATGTGCAGATTGATTATAAGAAAAATGGACATAAAGGTATGGAGAAAATAAAGAAGCCAATAGTTTCTCATACACCAATAAAGAGGTTCATATCATCTATATCAAAAATGAGAACTCTCAGAGCACCCATTACTGGAGCTACAGAGTATAACCACAGAAAGAAGCAATGGATAAAAGGAGTATGTTCTACCTCAATGAAGGGCTACCATAATGTACCATTCAACTATCTTGAGAAAAACAAGAAGAGGAGGATCTCTCTTACACAAAGGAAAATTCTAGCAAAGCCTACATCATATGAGAAAGTTGTGCATATTCCTAAAGCTAAATACGCTAAAACAATGCTTCAAAGAAAGATGCAGTAGGTATGTAAAGACAATCCTCTAAGTACTTAACGTGAAAGTAAGCAACGGTAAAACGTCCTATACTATCATCTTTAATCTTTATTAAGGTTTATACCTTGTTATTTACTACCTTAGATATAAGCATTACACATATATTTTCACAATCTTTGAAAATTCATTCATAAAGAATTACAATGTTCAATAACTTAACATTTTATGTCTATATGAATACTCCATGAGAAAATAGTTTTTCTTAATTCATTATGCTCAATTTCGTTGAAGTGACTATATTCTTAGAGCATATGAATTACGATTCTTACAAGCTAATCGTGAGTGGATCCAAGTAGAATTGGATACCAAAGGAAGAAAAAAGGTTATATGAGTTTTGCAGGTATAATTTGAAAATAAAGCATGACACTCGAAGTACAGAAGTGAACACTCGAGTGCAAGGCATGTTAACACACGAGCACTGGTTGGTCACTTAAGTGCCAATTTGAATCCTATACTCTGTTTCTAGTTTGTAAAACAAGGGTTAACAGAGTATGTAGAAACTCTAAGGACACTCTCGAGTTTTTCAAATGTTCAGACACACACTCGAGTGAGAAGTGAGCACACTCGAGTGCATGGAGAACTCGCCTGAAAGTGCAGCAAGAACTCATGAATGCCACTTATACAAATGTATAAATTAGCTTCAAAACATAGTTTGCTCAAGTAATCTTGGAGGACTTGAGTACAAAGATACAAGGAGATAGAAATTAACTTGTGTCTACAAGTTACACTCAAGCCAGGTACACTGTATTAGTAATTAAAATCTCAACAGTTGCACCCATTCTTTCCAACTCAATTTGAGTGGTAAATTATTGCTTATTACCACATACCATTAGCAGTCAATTATTTATGGTTTTCAAAATATTTTTAGATTTCTAAATGTATTGAAATAGAATTGTGCATAATTTTTCTATGCACTGGAAATTTGAAATGCACATTTCTCAAATTTACTTGGATTTCAATTTATTCTGTTTATAAAAAGTATGTACATATTATTTGAAAATTATTCTTATCTTGTTTGCATTCAAATCGGTTTCAAAGTTGGAAGTTAATATTTTTGTATATTGAAAGTCAGAAATGCTTCAAGTTCATTTACCAAAGTATTTTTCCATCATTGACATATTGATCTTATATGTGCTATCCAATACTTGAACTCTTTAGTCTTCATTCTCTAACATGCTAGACCTTACGATTAACAAGTTAACTATCTGTATGAGTTCCAAGTGTATTTCCTTGAAAATATATCAACTTGTAAAAGCCTTATGCCAGATGCATAAATCCTTAGTTGATCATGTTATTCCAAGCATTATGAATGTTCATTAGTACATTGAATGTTAATGCATTAACCATTATTATGGAATACCATACTAATATTCTTAAACTCTAGTCATTTGGACTAATGAGTATGTGCTTCATCATCCATAAATCAATGTACTCATTTTGTTGCTCAAATACATTAATGTTTGTCTTTATCCATTTGTGAGTAACTAGAGTCTTGTACTTTAAGTCTTACTGCCTTGAATATTCATCCATTTTAAGATGCAACTCTAAGAGGCAAGATTATCTCTTAATCAATACTAAAGTCATCATGCTCATATATGTCAAGATAAGCCATTTTGACTAATTCATTTTCCATATGACTTTTATTCTTAGGAAAATTCTCAAACATGTTAACTTCAATGTCTAACATGTTTTCTTAGTTATTGTCTAAAAGAGAAGCTTTCTGGTATGTATATACTTAAACTATTAACTTCCATTATCTTTGGAATAAGCATTGATTGCAATCATGTTAAAAAAATTGAGTTTTCGTGTATTCAAAATCTTAATATCATAATGCATATTCATGATTCAAAAGAACATTTGAGATTTTGAAACAATTTGCATATCTCATTATCATTCTTGGAAAACTTGATTTCATTCATGATTTATCATTTTATAAAAGTTGATTATTGTGGATAGATTTTCTACTCTCTTTGATTTGACTTACATCGATTGCATGAAATTTTAGCAATGATATCTTTTCTATATAAAGTGTATTTACAAATTGTTATTGATCATAATCATTCCTGGTATCACTAGTTCATTATGCTTTATGATGACTTGATTTTATTGGATAAAATTATATCTTGGTCTTTGTTGGTTTATGATACTCTTTGCTCAAATTTCATATGATTAATTGTATAAGAGCATAAGAGTTGTTATATCTAATATTATGCGGACCCAAGAGAAGGTTGGGTACCAAAGAGCATATATTTATACTTTTACAAGAGTTAACCAAAATGCTCTGCTTTCAACTACAAAGATCAGAGGCTAATAGAAGAGGCATGACTGACAGTATTACGGTATGAGCATAAGTAGAATGTGATATCACTCAAGTGACACCCCAGTACTAGCAAATGACTAGCTATTAATGCAGTTAGAGGAATAGACGTTCAAAGGAAGACACAATATTCTACTAGAACTGGTCCCCTTGGTTTATCAGCCTTTAGTCCATCAATCTAAGGCTATCTGAGAATGGAGTTTCAATACTTTCACACTAAACTTGCTACAAACAATGCTGAGATCATCATTTAATGAATGATAAGATGAGGAAGCTGTGTGACTTAATGAACTAGAACTTCAAAGCTCTATTTATGATGATGGATGACAAAATAATAGAGCTATGTGATATAGTGAAATCAAATCTTCTCGATGGTGTTTGCTAAGCACCGGAATCATACCAAACTAACATCTAGATAGGGTCTTACTCCAAGCTCATCTTGGTATGTTCAAAATGATCACAGAGACTATATTTCAAAATCCCTTAGCATTGATCAAATTACTAAATAGTAAGTAGCCAATGATGCTTCAATGGATTACAGAGGTTTATGACTCAAGTGATTACGACATTACTCGAGTGAGGTATTGTATTATTGCTTGATACAAAATTCTTGAGTTGCATTACTTGAGTCAACAATCGAGTAATGGTCAAATAGAATCACTCAAGTGACCACTCAGGTGATATTGGATTATACCACTTAAAATCCCTAATTAGCAATGTCATTTTTAAAATTTGATTTCGCTCTAAATCTTCATACTTTCAAAATCATTTTCTCTGTAAAGCTACAAATGGTTTTTCAAATCCTGGAGGGTAATTAACTATTTTTCCTAATAACGAATTTTTTAAACCATGTATTAATTAAGGGGGAGCATCACATTCATATGTGTTTTATATCCTGAAAGCTCATCTTCTTTTATTGGAAGAAAATCTTTTTAACAGACTCATCTATATTCACCATGTCTTGATTAGTTTTGATGATGAGTTCTTCTTATATTTTTCCTTTCATGATCTTAATTTTAATATATCATATGGAAAGGAACAGTTTGTTACTTGATTGAGCTAATAATTCTCTTCTCAAAGAAAGATTTAAATTTATGACAGGAGAATTTGTTTTCTACATTAGCACTCCTTAGCATACTACAAGAAGACTCTATCAACTTTGAGGATGGTTTTAACGCTCAATCAAGGAAAATATATTGGCTCTAACATTCAGAACAAGAAATACATATGCCAATACAAATAAACATTGAGCATACTGAACTGAAGCTCAACTCAAATGGTGAATCTTGGCAACAACATAAACATACATCAGAGTTGTACAAAGCACAACAATATGAACCAGCATTGCCAAAGAAGCAACAAACTTCATGGAATGCTTCATCAATTTTCAAAATCTACATGAGAAGTTTTGAACCTTTTCTCTTTACATTTCAAGAATACGTTTCCTATCTTCAATTTTCAAATTGTCTTGAATATGAAAGTTTTCTTGAAAACCTCTCCAAATCTATTTTCTATTCTATAACATTAAAAGTGAAAATACTTTCAAATTGAGGGAGAGAGAAAATTGCTCTCTTGATATATTCACTTCTCCATAAGCCTTATTTCTTTCTATATTTCAAACTTTTTGCTGATGTCAAATAGGGGAGAAAAATATAAGAAAAATATGTATTTTCATTTACGCATGTTGCACTTCATTCAGACATATTTTTCTTAAAATATTTGTTATCATAAAAAAGGGGGAGAATGTTAGATATGATTAGTTTTGATGATGTCAAATATAAATGACAAATGATAAGAGAAAAAATTTAATATAATACTTTGACTAATTACTGTGTTTAATGTTGCATACCTTATAGATTAGTCAAGCAAAGATTGAAGATAATCAAGAAAATAAAGAAGTTGTCTTCTTGGGTTATGGAGAATGATCATCAAGAAGGAAATCAAGAAAGATTTTGCAGAGAGAAGAAATTACAAGATCTAGTGAGAATATCAAGGTTCAAGCTGTTAGAAGTGATACTGGAGGTTTCTATGATGATACCGGAGGCTTCTATGATCAAATGATAGCTGGAATAGGTTAATACGACGCTAAGATGACTTATATATAAGTTATGGCACTTCTAGAGGAGTTTTAGTCGAGTGTGAGCTCATAACTCGAGTGCTAGAGGTGTTGCACTCGAGTGCAAGATGAACACACTTGAGTGTCAATGCTACGCTATTCAGCTCTGTTTTTCCTTCAGCCAGATAGAGGTTCAGTATTTTAGCCATATATCTCAAGCCACATGTCGGATTGACCTAAAACTAGTAGCATATAAAAGATGACTCACAACACAAAAATTGTACACCAAGATCACATTGAAACAAGCTCAGATGAAGGAGATATGATCCATGGAAGATGACACTTAAATCACCCTTACTTTTTAAGAGGGGTTCAGTATTTTTGACATAACTCACAAATTTGCCTAATTTGATATTATATTCTAGAAGCTATGCCTTCTAGAAGTTGACGCTTGTGTAATCTAGTGCAATAGACACTCTTTCGATCATAACATGCAGACTATAAGGAGTTTGGAGCTGATTCTTTTTGCATTGGAATGCGTATGGCAAGAGCTTTCTTATGATATATCATTTTCCATATTTAGAATCAAATAAATAAATTGAGTCTGACATGGCCCCACATCACCCGCGAGTCCAAAAATGCACTCTTGACATTTTTTATGCGAGTATTTTCCAGAAGTGGCTGTAGAGTGGAAGTATTTCAGCTATACTTGAGTGAATGACAATGCACTTGAGTGAAGTAAAGGTTTGCATTTAAGTCATGCAAGTGTTAACATGAAAGTGTTAACCCGAGATGAAATATGACCAAAGAAACGTGAAGGGCACTCGAGCATGACTGGTAACACTAGACTGAGGAGAAGGATTGCACTCGAGTCCTATGAGTGAAGAACAGCAAGTGTTTGCTGAAAGGAAGCCATAACGTGAAATTATACATGTACTCGAGTGAGGCTTCTTTGCACTTAAGTGAAGTCCTGACAGAACCAAAACGCATAAAGTTTAGACTCTCAACTCGATCAATCCAAACTTGGTTAGATGTTATACATTCATTATGTTTTCACTTGTTATTATTCCTAATCGAACGTTAACTAACATATATTTCAAGTGTAAAATAGGAGATTAAACATTTGGATTGCATCTTCAAGAGCAGAGGTTATTTATGGCAAATATTGTCACTCAACGTGATGAGTCCCAAATGCCAGAAATTCAACTTTTGACCAATGATCCAATATACCCATGAATAACACTTCATCATATTAGTGATTAAGCATTTTACAGTGTGAAACACGAAATTTAACGTTGAGATTACATATTCAAATGAAAGAGTCAATTATGGTGGGTTGCATCATTACACACTAAGTATCGGCTACCTACCACGACAAAAGATTGACCCACCATGAATAAATGTCTGAAACACAAACTTTCTACAAAGTGACGTACAGCTCAGAATCAATCATCCTGCTCTTGAATGAGATGCTCCACTCTGCAACGGACATTTAATAGTGGCTTATTACTCAAATGTACTCAACAGTCAAACAAAGCAATAGGACTCCGACGAACAAATGCTTACAACGGTTATCTTCTACAACTCATCTATAAATATGGTAGCATTCAGAGAAGAGAAGGAGACATTGAGAGAACAAAGCAATGACACCAACATACGAATATCACGAGTCATCTACTTCTATCCAAACACTCTTTATTCTTATCTATATTCTATATCATGTATATGTGAGAGTGATTATTTGTATTGTACTTTAGTGAGCATTATATCCACTCGGTGAGAGAGTCTATAAACACTTTCAACTATATTTCTGAGTTGATCTCAAGGTAGAGGGACCTTGAGGGGTTGATTTTCTTATAAGGAAAGTTATAGAGAGAATTGCCAGTTAGACTTTCTGCTCGTAAGACTTATAAGGTGTAAGTAGTAGAGAACGTTGCTGCTCATAAGACCTACAGGGGTGTAAGCAGGAAGAACGTTGCTGCTCATAAGACTTCACAGGTAAGTAGGAAAGGAAGGTCTTGAGGAATTCTTTGCTCCTAAGACTTGCCATAAGGGGGAGTGTCTCAGAGAGAGATTTGTAAAAGGCTTCACAAGTGCCTGGCTTAACTTGTGGTCTGTAAAGGCTTTTCTTGTATCTGGATTAAACAAGAAGATAGTGGATTTGAAAATCTTAGGAGGAGCCTGGGGGCTGGACGTAGGCCATCACAGATTGGACCAAACCAGGATAAATCACAATTTGCATATTCTCTTCCCTAAGCTCTTATATTGCCAGCATATATTATTTAATCTAATTGTTGATTTATAATTCATTACCTTCATGCTTACCTCTTTCGTTAAGATGCAAAAAGATTTTCAAAGTCCTTAAGTTTTTATCATACACCCAATTCACCCCCCCTCTTGGGTGTCAGCCGGTTCTAACAACATTAATCAACCAAAATGATATTTTAACCATTAAACCAGCTTAATATCATCAAAAATCATCATCTCAAAACATATACACGATCAAAGCATCATCAATCCTCTAACAACTTATGTTGGCTAAAAACCCTAAGCCCCACAAAACTTATGAAAACTCATCAAAACCTAAAAGTAACTGGTTCAAATTAAAGCTTACACTTACCTCTACACATTTTTATGACTGGTTCTAAAATCTGTCAGTACTTTATTTGGCAAGAGGTCACCAAACACCACTAAACAAAATTCTAAAACTATAAAAATGGAGCTTAGGATGTGTAAAAGAAGATTATAGAAGGGTATTTCAAGTGACAACGCCAATTCAATTGTGTTTTTTGAGATTAAACTCAAGAGAAATCACTATTCACCTTTTCTCTTTCCTTTTTCTATTAATCTATGTCTTTCTAATTTTCCCCTTGCTTTTGGGTGGGCTGGCCAAAATTGAAAGCAGAGAGAGAGAGAGTATTGGATGATTATCTTTACCTAATTACAATTACTTAGCCTATATTATGCCGCTTGTCAAAACTCATAGTCCCTCAAAAAGGTAAGTAACTAATTAGTTACTATAACTAGTTAGATAGCTAGTTAGTTCTCCCTCTTCTTCTTTTAATTAATGTCCAATTTCTTCTTCCAAAAGGAGTGGAAATTATTAACTAATTGACTAATAATTCCTTTCTTCCCTTTTTTCCCTTGACTGTGGCAATATTAATTAAATTGTCATTTGGTGTTTTATCTAATTTCTTTTTCTATTTTCATGCTCCATTACCTATTTCCTTTTAATTCCAAATTAGACTTTTTATCATAATTGAATTTAGATAAAGGGTTTGGGCATTTTCTACAACTAATTCGAGTCATAACTCATATTGTATTCCCAAAAGTATTTTTCTAACATTATTTACATTCTCTTTTGAGTCATTGATCCCTTGCTCATATTTTGGGATATTACAACTCTCCACCCGTATAATAAAGTTTGCCCCCGAAATTTACTACAAGTCTTAAGACCTAAATTATGAGAATCGCTTCCAGACCATCTTTACAATTGGAATGCTTCTATGCCAGAGTCATGTTTCTTATTAATCAATAACTTGTTCCGGGTCAACATCATAGGTAAGATTTTCTTACATATCCACATCCTTATATTCTATAACACGCTTAGGGTTCAATTGGTACTTCTTTAGTTGAGAAATATGGAAGAAGTCAAACAATCTTCTCAGGTTTTGGGGTAGAGCTTCTAGTATGCCACTGGCCCAACTCTAGACAGAGTTTCAAAATGACTAATGTATCAAGGGCTTAGTTTCTTTGTCTTTAGCACCCTTCTAACACTAGTAATAGGTAAAACCCTTAAGAACACATTATCATTGACCTTAAACTCTAAGGGTCTTCTTTGCCTGTCGGCATAACTTTTCTGCCTACTTTAGGCTGCCAGTAATCTCTTCTTGATGATCTTGATTTGCTTAGTTGTCTTATCAAACAGAACAGATCTGGCCCATTCAACCTTTTCTCCGATAACTCTATCTAACAAAGAGAGGATTGACACTTCCTTCTGTAGGGTGCTTTATACGGATCCATCTGAATGCTCGCATAATAGCTGTTATTATAAGTAAACTCCGTAAGTTAAAGGTAGAAATCCCAGCTTCCTTTAAAGTCCATTATACACTCTCTCAACATGTCTTCTAGCATTTGTATGGTCCTCTCTGACCTTCCTTCTATTTGAGGATGATAGGCTGTACTAAATTTCATCTTAAAGCTTCATGTAGAGAGATCCAGAATCATGAAGTGAAGTGGGGGTCTCTATAAAAAATGATACTCTTTGGCGTACCATAAAGTCTTATTATCTCCTTAATGTATATTTCTTCTAGTTTATCATGATAATAGCTGGCACGGATTGGAATAAAATGTGCTAATTTCATGAATTGATCTATAATCACCCAGATCGCATTATGGTTTCTGATCTTGGGTAATCCTACCACAAGATCTATAGTCATACTTTCTCATTTCCATTCTAGAATCTCAGGGCTCTAAAGGAGTCCTGGGGCTCTTTGGTGTTCAATCTTTGCCTTCTGACAGGTAAGAGACTGCCCTATATTCTCCATCAAGTCCTTCTTCATTCCAGGCTACTAGTATATAGACTTTAGATCATGGTACATTTTGAGCATTCTTGGGTAAAGGATATATCGACTCTTGTAAGCCTCATCTAGGATTCTCTGCCTCAAGTCAGCCTTTCATAGAATATAGATTCTCTTTTTCAATACAACTAGTCCACTAGGCAGGAGATCATAATCTTGAGTTCTTCATTGCTTAATCATAGTTTTGATGGATCCTGCTCATTCATCTTATACTTGCACTTCCTCGATCTCAACTCTCAGATCATTTTCCCCTTGGTTAACACTATAGTTAACATATAAAATTTGATTTGAGAGATTCAGATCTCAGAAATCTTCTATTAGTTTCCATTCCCATACCATCATAGTTTCCACTTGCACTGCCTTCTGACTAAGAGCATCAGCGATGAAGCTGGCTTTACTAGGATGATACTTGATTCTAGGTTATAATATTTCAGCAACTCCATCCACCGTACTGTCTCATATTTAATTCTATCTAGTAATATAAATACTTGAGACTCTTATGATCATAGTACAAATCCATAATCACACTATATAGGTAGTGTCGCCATATTTTGAGTGCAAACATAGTTGCCACAAGCTTCAGATCATGAGTAGAACAATTCATCTTATGAGGCTTCAGCTGTTGGGAGGTGTAGGCCACCACTCTATGCTATTGCATAAGGAAACATCCCAATCACTGCTTACTAGCATCATTGTAGACCACATAGGTCAAACTTGGATCAGTAATAATCAACACTAGTATGGTTGTCAACCTCTCATTTAGCTCAGTGAAGCTTGTAATATCCGAATTTTGGGATTAGAGGCTTGAAAATAAGCCTGTATAAAGTAGAGTACTAAGTCAAGTTTAGTAAGAGTCCCACATAGAATGACTTATAGAAATCACAATCAGAATTGAAGATGAGTTTCAGTGCGAATTAGTTGAACGAAAGTATCTTATTCCTTTTAGATGTGTCTAAATGGCATGAAACCTAACCTAGATCCAAACAAAAAGGGATATGGTGTCTAGAAAGAAGTAAGAAAGAGAAGTAAAAGAACTAATGGCGCAAGAAATAATATTGCCATAATTGAGGGCAAAAGAGACAATTGACACTTGATATTGAGGTCAAAATTTGAAAGCATAATGAAGGGCTAGGATTTGCTCTTCAAAAGTAAAAAGTAATTATGAGGATAAAAAGAAAAATTTAACATCCTCTCATATGTATAAAAAGTCTAAAGGGGCAAAGAAGAAGAAAGAAGAGCTTAATTTGGTCAAAGTTTAGAAGCACTTTTGAAGAAAACTTTAATCAATTGAACTCATATACCAATAGGCAATTGGTCAACATTCTTTCTTCCTTTTTATTGGAGAAATTTGGTCAAAGACTCAAGGGACAGAAATAGTATTTAATTTAAGCAAATGAAAATCCATCGACCAAGTCAAAAGAAAAAGAGAAGAAAAGTCAATGATCTTTATTTTGATCAAGTTGAAATTTTGACCGAAAGTAATATTTCAAGAGGGAATTGGTCAACAAATTCCCTTCCTCTCTTATAGTAATTTTTGGTTAAGACAAGCAAAAGTGGGAGAGAGAAAATGTCATCCAATTTAACCTAACCAACACTTGGCTAATTAACCAATTCACTTTTCAAGAAGTCACAATTTGATGACACTTAGACTCTTCTTGCTTCCTTTGGATTTAATTTTAGCCAAGCAATATTCAAAAGGCAAAATTAATATTTAACCATTGCATTTACTTTCTCTCACCACTAAAATTCATCTAAAAACAATAAAAATAGAGAAAAAGAAGTGAACAAGAAAAATGAATGAAAATAGAGAAAGTGGAAAAACAAAGAAGCAAGGTACGCCTTCTAGCTCAAGTTTCACCACCTAAATCACCCTTCTAGCTCAAAACCTCTTCATAAACATTATTCCTCTTGATAAGAGCTACAAATCATATGGTCTTTGTTTCACAAAAAGAGGTGTCATGTGCTGTCCATAAAGTGTCAAAGTTGGAGAAACAAAAAAATGCTCTAGAAAGGGCAAGAGGTGAGTATGAGCTTTGATTTGAACCAAGTATATTGTTGATTGGTTGATTGTATTGAATTTTAGTGGCTGCCCTAATTTTGGTTATCTTAGGGTTTTTAGGGTTTCATCATGCTTTGGTCATATACATGTGGTTATATGATGGTTGGGAAGCATATTAGACTAGTTTGGTGAAGAAATTGTGAATTTGTGAATTGTTGTTTTGAAACCCTAACTTTGGTCAGACCAGGACATAAAGAAAGAGAATGATTGTGCTAAATTTGAGGTTTCCAATGGATTCTATAGGCAAAATTGTGTGGGAATACGGTATGGTTGTGATTTTAGAAGGGTTGGATTGAAAACCCAAAAATTGAAGTTAAAGGAATAATGCTTCCAGATTGCATTTTCTGGGAGACAGGTAATTTGTGACATGATTTTGGATAAACAAATGTTGTCGAATGATCCTGATATTTTTCATAATAATATTAGACACATTAAGCTTTAATTTGATATATAATATCTACCATTTGGGTTAGTAGATTGTAATATATGTATTTTAAAAGTTTAGCCACTGAATATGTAACAAATCCTGGCAAAGTTATGTTAATTAAGGATTCTGAAATTCTAGTTGTATCACTAGTAGTAGGTAATATTTTATCCTTAAAGTAGACTTAAAGAGTTTTATGTAAGACTTTGAACCACCCTATTTAGAGTTTTATATATTAAATTATGATTTTTCAACGATAGGTGAAAATTCTAATAGTATAGGTTACCATGAGAAAATGAGAGAATAGCTTGAATGGTAAACAAGAGTGAAACCCAAGGGTAGAGATATAGTCTAATACTTGGACAAAATTGTAATAAGATGGATGTCCAAGGGTAAATTGTACTTAGGGTAAATGTTAATAAAGTTGAACTCCAAGCATTAAGATAAGTTATTAGTAATAATGACTTACTTCCATGGCTCTAATTGTTAGTGCAAGCTTTCACCCATTTGACCTATGTCAAATCCCCATAGCGTCTCTGAAATTTTCACTATATTCTCCAAGATTCAGTGGGTTCTTGGCACCTCAATACACACTAAGTTCCTTCACTTGGACACTCGCTCCCCCTTACACGTTGTAATCAATTCCCAACTCAAGGTTCCACAACCTTAAGTTATCTCAATAACAAATATTGAGTTTCTAATGAAAAAATCTCTCACAGAGTAAACATATAATTACTGAAGTACAATGAATGAGTGTAAGAAAACAAAGCACAAAGTGTGTATTGATCGATGTGTGATTGCATGTTCTCAGTTCTTGTTATTTGCTCTTTGAGTTGTCCATATATATAGATGATTTGTAGTGTCTGTTGGAAGCATTTCAAATATGTCGGGTAGAGTCACGTAGCAACTATTGACCATTATTCAAATTTGAAAACTATCCTTTTGCGTTAGGTGAGATCTCGGACGCTTTATTTGACTCTTCTCTTATTATATGATTTCTTTATTTTTATTTTGTAAATACACTTAGAATGCTAATACAATGAAAGGTTAATCATATATATATAAGAAAATAATAAACATACGATTAAAGTCAAGCTTTCTGGATTGCCTTACTCAAGTGGCTACTCGAGTGATCATGCTCATTACTCGAGTAGTCTCTCGAGTAAACCTATAAAAAATATGGCAGTGAGTAATTCAACATTTTTCATAAGATATTACTCGGGTAAGACATGGAGTAAGATATATCACAAACCATGAAAATACTTGATTACTCGAGTGGCTACTCGAGTGGCCATGTCTTTTCTTCACAAGTTACTCGAGCGAGCCCTCGAGTAAATTTCAATTAACTCGGCAGATTACTCGATTACTCCCTCGAGTAATTGCATCAAATTCTTGGCTGAGAGTTTGTTTACTGATTACTTGAGTGACCCCTTGAGTAATGCTTCAAATAACTATGCAGATTACTCAAGTGGTCCCTCTAGTAATGCCTTTTTCTCACTTGGTTACTTGAGTGGCTACTCGAGTAAAGTGTTGCCTTTCTTGGCCGGGAGCTACAAGAAGATTTTTGACTTGGTTACTCGAGTGATGCCTCTGCAAATGATATTACTCGAGTGGCTACTGGAGTAATGTTCTGTATAACTTTATAGATTACTCGAGTGGTCCCTCGAGTAACTTCTTCCAAATTTTGGTAGTGCTTCTCTGGATGAAATTCCTCAAGCTTACTCGAGTAACAGCTTCCCTAACTTGAGTTGCTACTCGAGTAAGCCATTACAAAATGTGCCCAACACTCTTGTGCTTACTTCAAGTAATGCTTTGCCACTTTGTTCAAATTTATTTATTTGTTATCAAATCCTTTTATATCATTGATCCAATCTTTGTTGTCATCAAAACATATGGTGTCTAACATTTTCCCCCTTTTTGATGATGACAAAACTTGGTGATTTTGAACAAAGTTTTTGAAAAATAAGTTTTCAAACATATGCTTCTTAAATAGTTTTCATATAAAATCTATTGTTCAATTTAAACTTGAAAACTCTTTTGAAATAGCTTAGTAAAGATCTTTTCAAAGTTTTTTTTTCTTATTTACTTGTTTACCTTGTATAGACAATCAAAAATTCATTAGTCCCATAATGCAATATAACTTCAATGAAATATAACTTTTAATGGCATAAAAAAACAAATTTCATAAAGAATAATTCATTACATAATCAAACTTAGAATTCAAAGTTAAAAAATTAAAAATTGAAAAGCTCCCAAAAACCCTATACACCCATATCCCTAATACATTAACTCAGCCATTGATCACAAAATCACTCTCAGGCTCTTCTCCCCCTTTTTGTCGCTATCACAATGGTGGAATCAATCATGAGGAGGAGTAGATGGTTTGGCTATTGTGATAGAACTGACAAGAAATGCCAAAGATTTATGTGAACCATCTGAACTAGAAGAATCTGAAGATGATTGTTCATGGTCTGGAAGATTCACTTGGGGTGTCTGAAGATTCTCTGTAAGATTCACTGGAGATGATGGGTAAGGAACCAGAGAAGTAATTTCTACTTTCTCTATACCAACAGGTGAAGACACAAGTACCTCCTCAGTATGTGTAGGTAAAGCAATGGGAGTAGATATGGGCTCTGGCTGAATAGGCTAAGGTGGATCATCAGTAGTGATGTGGATTTGCTTAGATGCGACAGGGTTAGGCAAAGAGAACAAGAGATTACTGGGTTCAAGCTCAGAGGGTCTATGCTCAGTGGGTATAGTAACATAAAGACTAGGCTTAGATGGTTTAGGTGCAGGCATAGAGTCTGGTAACAATGGATCTCAGAAGCTCACCCTAGGTACGTTGTTTAGCTAACAACTCTTAGTCCTCTTGTCCATTCTCTCCACAAGTTGTCCCATCTTCTCATTCATATGGGTTACCAACTCCGTATTGGTATTCGCAATGTCGATATGAAAACTCTTCAGAATGTTCTCTATGAATGTTTGTATTGCGGCCCCAAAGAAAGAAGGAGTGGACAAATTAGCTAGAGCAGAAGACTGAGTGTCATCCATTCAACTAGTTGTAGTCTCAGTCTTCTTCTTCTTCATTGGACTTGCCTCTATAAGAGTTTTCAAAGGAATCTCAATGTTCAACTTCCCAATTTAATTCTTCCCAACTGGTGTTATCTTCTCAATTAGCTCCTTATTCTCTAAGTACCAAATCTTATTCTTCTTGAGAAATAAAGAAATAAGTTGAGGGTAGGGTATTAGAGTGGTAGGTTTTCCCTCATACCTATATCTCTTTATTTCAACAAAGATATACTCTCCAAAGTATTTTTGTTCTTTGAGAATAAATTAGGCAAATTTTCTGATATCCCTCTCAATGAAATGTGTGAAGTTGTTGGATTTGTTCACTATGGCTCTAAAATAGATATACCATAGGACTCGATGAAAATCACTCATATCACTGGGATTGAAATTTAGGGGTCCCACTATCTTACCAGGTCTTAGAATAGAGAATATCTGGTTTGAGTCAAGATATGGATAATCATCATCAGGAGCGTCTTCTATTCCTAACCAGGAATTGATTTTGGAGGGTGAGATTAGGATTTTTTGTCCTCTAACCTTAGAAGTCATTTCTTCTTCCACATACTTCCTAATAGGATCATTTATAGGTTCAAGGTTATAGAAAAAATGCCTCACAACTTTGGTGCAAAATGGGAGTTTAACAGACAACCAGTGCATAAAGGATTCAAGATAGGGACTTAGGTCAAATTTCAATACCTCTTGAAGAACCTTGTAGTCAATGTAGTGCATCTTGCACACATTTCTTCTTGTAAAGTGACTCAGGTACTTCTGAGATTCCTCAGGTTTGCTCACATTGAATCCCTGAGGAGGGAATGTGATTTCTTTATCCCTTTCTTCTAGTTGCTTTGAAGATTGCCATTTCTTTACTCCCTTAGACTAAAAAGCTTTTTCAAGCATGCCCACCATGAATTTTGTTATCTTCTCATCAATCTTGGGCTTTTTCAGAGGCTTTTGAGAAAATGTGGGAGTGTAAGATGAATTAGAAGGAGGAAGATATGGCTCTTTTTTTGCTTTGCTTCTTCCAGGAGGAGTACTCTTCTTGGTTTGAGCTTTTTGTGACCACTGGTTCCTTAATGACAACCCCTTTCACCTTTGGCTTAGTTTGTGGCTTAAACTTTGGTTTTGGTTTAGGAGAAATTTTTCTTTTCTCGGTAGGAGGAGAGGAAAGAGAATCAGAAGGTTGATATGGTTCAGAAGACTCAGAAGGAGTGCTAAGATTAGGAGATTTAGTCCTCACTATTTTGATTTGTGAGAAACTGATATTTTTTGGAAACAGGGTCGTTGGTCACGAGAATAGGGCACAAAAATCTGAGTAATCTGGGAAGTTTTACAAGGTTGAAATCAAAGGGTTTTGTCAGAAATAAAGTGAAGAGGATTTTGTAAAAAGCTTTTGTGAGAGCACTAGGAGAATCACTCGAGGCGATTTTGTGAGAAATGACTGAGTATCGACTGAAATAACCCTAAATCTCGACATCACTCGAGGGCTTACTTGAGTAATCATCAGCTTCACTCGAGTAATCATACTAGAAATTTTAAAATGCAGTGAATTCACGTGCGTACCTGGCATGAATACTATTGTAATTACCCATGTATATTTCCTCAATCATTTGACGGTTCTTTAGGTCAAATTTGAGTTGAAACTCAGAAAATTTGAGATCTGTACCCAGGTTCACTCGAGGCCTTATTCGAGTAAAATTGAAGTTTACTGGAGGCCTCACTCGAGTAATGTGTCTCTTCACCTTCTATTTATTCATTTCCAATCGTTATGCCGTTTCATTTGAAATTAATGCTTCACTAGCCATTTCTAAGATCATTACTCGAGTGACTACTCGAATAATTCCTCTATTACTTCAAGGTCTTACTCCAGTAATGGTGGTTACTTGAAGTTGTCTCTTCAGTAATGTTGTCCTCTATTAACCCCTGCTTTTCATACTCCAAAACAGAATATCATGATCCTGTAAAAGAAATTGCTAAAGACTCCGATGCTTAAGTAGGTAATCATTAAAACATCAATAAATAACTTACAATTCATTGGGATTTACTATTCCCAATTCTCTTCTAATATACGAAAATTGATCTTTTGCAAGAGGTTTTGTAAAGATATCAGCTAGTTAAAGATGAGTTGGAATGAATATCACTTTGACATCTTTCTTTTGGACATGATCTCTGATGAAGTGATGTCTACCATCAATATGCTTGGTTCTGGAATTTTGAACAGGATTCTTTTGCAAGCTTAACATGCTAGTGTTGTCACAGTATATTGGTATCTCTTTCAAGTAAATACCAAGATCATGAAGTTGTTACTTTAGCCATATTACTTGTGCACAACAACTTGATGCTGCAACATACTCGACTTCCATTAGCGAAAGAGATATTGTAGTTTGTTTCTTGCTAGACCATGACACAAGTGAGCCTCCAAGAAACTAACGTTATCCACTGGTACTCTTTTTGTCTGCCTTATATCCTACATGGTCAGAGTTTGAGTATGCAACTAGATATTCACTTCTTCCTTTAGGATACCAGAGACCCAATTCTGCTATGTCAGCAAGATATCAGAAGATACGTTTGACGGTTTCAGCGTGAGACTCCTTTGGAGCAGATTGATATCTTGCACACATTTGCTTTATCCCCTAACATCTACATCAAGCAATGTGGTTGAGCTCATGGGTGTGTTCGTTCTATTTGCTTTATCCAATCCATACTTCTTCAATGGCTCTTTCAGATACTTTGTTTGAGATATAAAAATTCCATTCTTTCTTTGTTTCATTTTGCAAACTGAGAAAGAAATTCAATTCTCCCATCATTGACATCTTAAACTCCCCTTGTATTATCTCAGAAAATTCTTTGCACATGGTTTCATTAGTAGCACCAAAAACTATATCATCAACATATATTTGCATAATTAAAATATCATCACATTTTCATTTTGTAAAAAGAGTTGTATCAACTTTTCCTCATACAAAACCTTGATCAATAAAACATTTACTGAGCCTTTCATACCATGCTCTAGGAGCTTGTTTTAAACCGTATAAAGCCTTTTTGAGTTTGAAAACATGGTCAGGTTTGGTTACATCTTCGAAACCTAGGGGTTGATCTATATATACTTCTTCCATGATGTAGTCATTCAGAAATGCACTCTTTACATCCATTTGATAGAGTTTGAATCCTTTGATGCATGCAAAGGCTAAGAGTACTCGTATAGCTTCTAATCTACCCACTGGAGCATACGTTTCCTCATAATCAATTCCTCTTCCTGATTATAGCCTTTAGCCACCAATCTTGCCTTGTTTCTGACAATGATTGCAGATTCATCAAGTTTGTTCTTGAATACCCATTTAGAGCCAATGATCGGATGATCCTTAAGTCAAGGTACCAACTCCCAAACTTGATTTCTTTCAAATTGGTTTAGTTATTCTTGCATTGCTATAACCCAATAATTGTCTAATAGGGCTTTGTCAATGTTAGAAGGTTCAATCTCAGAAATAAAACTAGAGAAACTAACTTCATTGAAGATTCTATTTCTAGTTTTGACTCCTTTATTCACATCTCCTATGACTTGATCTAGGGGATAACTTTTATTATATTTCTACGTTCTAGGTTGTCCTAGTGACTGATCATCTTCCTTGGTTTCATCAACATCTGGAATAAGAGATTTAGAAATATATTAACCTTTTTCTTGATTTAAAACAACTTCCTACTCATCATGAAAGGTTTTGTCAGAGGATTCAAATTCATCAAATACAATATGAATTGATTCTTCAACACTACATGTTCTTTTATTGAAAATTCTGTATGCTTTACTTTTGTTAGAATAGCCTAGGAAAATTCCTTCATCTGTTCTAGAATCAAATTTTCCTAAGTTATCTTTACCATTATTATGAATGAAATACTTACAACGGAAGATGTGTAAATGAGCAAGGTTTGGCTTCCTTCCTTTGTATAGCTCGTATAGTGTCTTTCCAAGCTTTGTTCTAATGTAAGCTCTATTTGAAATATAGCATGTTGTGCTCATTGCATTGGCCCAGAAAACTTGTGACACGTTCTTCTTATTCAACATTGCTCTAGCTATTTCAGTAAGCACTCTATTCTTATGTTCAACGACTTCGTTTTATTGAGGTGTCCTTGGAGTAGAGAAATTGTGATCTATGCCATTAGTATCACAAAATTCTTCAAAGGCTTGATTTTCAAATTCTCCACCATGATCTGTTTTAATACCTCTAATGGACATACCTTTCTTATTTTGAACTTTCTTGGCAAAAACAATAAATTCTCCAAATGTTTCATCCTTTGATGATAGAAAAATGGTCCATGTGAATATAGAGAAATAATCAACAATGAATAATGAATATAAGTTGCCATCAAGACTCTTAACTCTTGCTGGTCCAGCTAAATCCATGTGTAATAATTGAAGTGGTCTATTGGTTGATATTTCATTTTTCAATTTAAAAGAAGAGTTAGCTTTTTACCCTTTTGACATGCATCTCAAATCAAATCATTTTTTAAATTTACTTTGGGTAATCCAATAGCTAAATCCTTTTTAAATAACTTGCCTAGTTGGTGCATGTTAACATGAGCTAGCCTCTTATGTCATAACCAACCTTCATCTGCATTACTTAGAAAACAGTTTTCAGAATCATTTTTATTGATATCAAGAGTATAGCAGTTACCTTCCCTTTTTTCTCTGAGCTTTGCCTTGATATTTTTCTTATTAAGTTGTAAGTCTTTCTTGTTGACAATTAGACATTCCTCTGAATCAAATATTACCCAGTTGTCGTTATCTGCACTTTAACTTACGCTCAGTAAATTATGACACAAGCCTTCAACGTAATACACATATTTGACTTGTATTCCTTACTCGGTTTTGATTTCACCAATTCCTGCTATCTTTCCGGATTGATTTCCTTCAAATCTTACCTTTCCACCTTCTTTAGGTTGCAATGTGGTAAAACTTTCGAAATCACCAGTCATATGTCTCGAGCATCCACTGTCTATGTACCATTTGTTGTTTTTGAATGCTTTAAGACATATATGCAATCAAATACAATTAAGTCTTAGGTACCCATATCTTTTTGGGTCCTTTTGGTTATTACAAAATATTTTCAGAATATATGAACCTTTAGGTACCCATTTGTAGGTTCATATCTTTCCTTTCTTCTTATGAATGCATGATGGAGCATAATGACCTTTTCTATTACAATAATTATAGTGTGTAAAAGGATTTGATGTATGTACAGAATACTGAAAATAATTCAAGTATGATTTACCTCCAGCTTTCTTTCTTCCTTTCCTTCTATCTGATTTTGGATCATATCCAATTCCAGATTGATCATTCATAAACCGTTGAGCTTTTAAAATTACATTTAGCATCCGCTTCCTTTAGTGAATTTTTCAAGAGATTTAGTAAGATCAGTGTTTTCCTTTTTCAAAGAAGTACAATTTTCACAATCCTTTTCAAAATTCTCTTTAAGTTATATTTCAAGAGCTTTATTTTTCTTTTTTAAAACAACTAGTTCTTTAACTACTTTAATGAATTCAGAATGTAAAGCATTATATTTGGAAAGTAATTCATCATAGGTAGGATCAGAATTAGTTACCTCTTCTTCTGTTTCTTCCTGAGCATCTAGACAGATATTGGCTACTTCCTCTTCATCGCTTTCTTCATCAGAAGAGATATCTCCCCATATGGCAGATACAAATGCTTTCTTCTTGTTGTAGAATTTGCCTTTTCTCTTTTCTTTATTCTTCTGAATCAGTTCTTGACACTCTGATTTGAAATGTCCTAGTTTTCCACATTCATAGCAGATGATGTATTCTTTATTGCTTGTTCCTCCTTTCTAAAAGTTTTTGAATCCTTGGCCTTTGTTGTAAAACTTTCTGAATCATTTTATGATTAGGCTCATTTTATCATCGTCAAGCTCTTCATCTTCATCTTCATCTTGTTCTTCTTCTTTTGCTTTCAGTGCTAAACCTCTTTTCTTCTTGTCACCAATATCATCTAGTTCTCGTTTGAACTTTAATTTACTTTCATATTCAGAAAGACATTCGAATAGAGAAGTAACCGATCGCATTGACTCACCTTTTTCTTTCTCGATTGCAGTGACTTTTGCCTCCCAGTCTTTAAAAAGAATATTTAGAATGTTTCATACATGGGTGTGTTGATCATAGACTTTTCTAAGAGCTGCAAGTTGATTAACAAAGTGAGTATATCTAAGTTTAAATTCAGCTATCGACTCACCTAATTTCATTAGAAGTAAATCAAACTTAGTAACTAGAGTATTGATCCGATTTTCTTTTATTCCCAAATTTCTTCATGAGCTATTTCCAAGGCTTCCCACATTTCTTTAGTTGTTGGAAGTGTGCAGATTCTGAAGTCCTTATTTTGACTCAAGGCACTTTGAATCATCAGAATTGCCTTGCTGTTAAGTGTGATAGTTTCTTGTCATTCTCATCATATTCTGCTGGTGTATTGGGAATTCTCTGTGAATCTACAATCTTCTTAGGTTTGAAGTTTTCACTCTCAATCACATCCCATAGCCCATATTCAGTAGCCATTACGAAGACTCTGTACTTTGCTTTCCAGAATGAGAAGTGTTCACCATTGAAACCCGGAGGTCTTGTAATAGAAGCATCGTTGGGAAGAATTCCTTCACCCATACTTGCCATTGGATCCTTCTTAGGTTGTTAAACCTTAACAAGAAGACCAATGCTCTGATACCAAATATTAGTGCAAGCATCTCACCCACAAGGGGGGTGAATTGGGTGATACCAGAAATTTCTTTGCGTATAAGAAAATTAACACAATAATTAAAGTAGTTGAAAGAAAAGAGAAATATCACCAAAGTGTACACCAGGAGTTATACTGGTTCGGCCACAACCACTTTGACCTACGTCCAGTCCTTAGAGCGTCTCTGAGAGTTTCACTATATTCTCCAAGATTCAGTGGGTTCTTGGCACCTCAGTACACACAAGTTCCTTCACTTGGACACTCGTTCCCCCTTATACATTGTAATCAATTCCCAACTCAAGCTTCCACAACGTTAAGTTATCTCAACAACAAATATTGAGTTTGTAATGAAAAACTTTCTCACAGAGTAAATATATAATTACTGAAGTATAATGAATGAGTTTAAGAAAACAAAGCATAAAGAGTGTATTGATTGATATGTGATTGCTTGTTCTCAGTTCTTATTGTTTGCTCTTTGAATGCTCCATATATATAGATGATTTGTAGTATTTGTTGGAAGTATTTCAAATATGTTTGTTAGAGTCATGCAGCAACAATTGACCATTCTTCAAATTTGAAAACTATCCGTTTGCGGTAGATGACATCTCAGTCGCTTTATTTGACTCTTCTCTTATTATATGATTTCTTTATTGTTATTCTGTAAATACACTTAGAATGATAATACAATGAAAGGTTAATCATATATATATATAACAAAATAATAGACTTACGATTAAAGTCAAGCTTTCTGGACAACCTTACTTGAGTAGCTACTTAAGTAATCATGCTTAAATAATCGAGTAGTCCCTCGAGTAAACCTATCAAAAATATGGCAATGAGTAATTCAACATTTGTCATAACATATTACTCGGGTAAGACATGGAGTAAGATATATCACATACCTTGAAAATACCTGATTACTCGAGTGGCTACACAAGTGGCCATGTCTTTTCTTCACAAGTTACTTGAGGGAGCCCTCGAGTAAATTGCAAATAACTCAGCAGATTACTCGATTACTCACTAGAGTAATTACATCAAATTCTTAGCTGAGAGTTTGCTTATTGATTACTTGAGTGACCCCTTGAGTAATACTTCAAATAAGTCTGCAAATTACTCGAGTGGTCCCTCGAGTAATGCCTTTTTCTCACCTGGTTACTCGAGTGGCTACTTGAGTAAAGTGTTGCATTTCTTGGCCAAGAGCAACTGGAAGATTTTTGACTTGTTTACTCAAGTGGCTACTCGAGTAATGTTCTATATAACTTTGTAGATTACTCGAGTGGTCTCTCGAGTAACTTCTTCCAAATTTTGGCAGTGCTTTTCTAGATGAAATTCCTCAAGAATACTCAAGTGCTTACTCGAGTAGCTACTCAAGTAAGCCATTACAAAATGTACTCATCTCTCTAGTACTTACTTCAAGTAATGCTTTTCCACTTTGTTCAAATTTGTTTGTCTGTTATCAAATCCTTTTATATCATAGATTCAATCTTTGTTATCATCAAATCATATGGGATCTAACACTAATGAATTAAACACATAATATGATTATGTGTCTAGGGCTATAGCTATCAAGGAAGAAGAAGAGGGGAAGAATCTTTAAGCAATTGCAATGGTTGGAAGAACAAGGGACAAGAAGAGAACCTAAGTTTGAAAGGTAGTAAAGTTTCCTAACTTGTATAACGTGATATGTGTGCTTGTGTATTGATGTGTTAATTGCTTTAGTGAACTGTATAAAGCATATGTGAATGAGTGAAAGCTCTATTTTAGTTATACTATGGCCATTGGTGTAAAGTGTTAAACATTGAGCTTGCATATATGACATTATGTTGCATGAATTTATGTAAGCAAGCATTTCATGCACAAAGCATTTCTTGTATGCAATGGTTAGCACTGTTTACTACTGAGATTCCTCCGAATCTCACCCTCCCTAAGGAACCATTTAGGTATGCTGAGAATAAAGAAGAGGACTGCAGGAGGAAAATACGAAGATGGAATGAAGATAGGAATGTGTCTACTATTCATGTACTAGATTTAGACACTCTAGTAGACCTATATGGCTACTCATCGTGTATATATATGTGAATGAATGAGTAGATAAGTGATATAATAATACTCTGATAATAAAGAGTAGAAAATTTTTATTAACCCTTGAATTAAGTTAAGTAATCTGATAAATACAATTTTACTAAATGAATAGAGACCCCACGAATTAAAGAGTAAGCCCGGGTTTGGGGGCCTAAGTAACATTTTCCCCTAAGCTGGTAATGCTTTCGCAGTGCAATATATGAGCTTTAGGGATAGGTGTTATAAAGCTTCTCTCACATTTGTCATCCAACTTAAATGATTAATCCTTTCACGTGAGATTGGTCTTTGGTAAGGCGATCCGGTTAAAATTCTAAATGAATCTCTGATAATAACCAACAAAACCTAGAAAACTGTGTATCTCCGCAATAGTCTTTAGTCTATTCCAACTTAGTACTACTTCCACCTTGCTGGGATCCACTGGTACTCCATCTTGTAAGATGACATGGCCCAGAAATTTAACTTCTGAAAGCCAAAACTCATATTTGCCAAGTTGGCATAGAGTTGCTTCTCTTATAAAATTCCCAGCATTGTTCTCAAGTACTGCTTGTGCTCTTCGTTACTCTTGGAGTATATCAGAATGTCATCTATAAAGACTACTATGAACTGATATAGGTATTGATGAAAGATACAATTCATGTAGTCTATTAATTGACAGATGCATTGGTTAGACAGAAGGCATTACTGAAACTCAGTTCCTGTATCTAGTCCTGAAAGCAGTCGTCGGCATGTTTTCTGCTTTTACTTGTAGCTGATGATAACCTGACCTTAGATCAATCTTTAAAAATGCATAAGAACCAGATAATTAATCTAAAAGGTCATCAAACTCTTTGTAGTCTATACATAGTCTGAGGTTCTCATCTTTCTTTTAACAAATAGCACTGGAACCCCCCATGGTGAGGCACTGGGTTAGATAAACCCTTTCTTAAGTAATTCTTCAATCTGCTTCTTTAACTCTGCCATATCATTTGGAGCTATTATATATAGGGCTTTTAATATGGACCAACTCTAGGCATAATCTCGATTGCAAATTTCATTTCCCTTTCTAAAGGTATTATACTAAGGTCATCCAGAAACACCTCAAGAAATTCCTTTACCACGAGTATATTTCAAGAGCTACTTCTATCTCTGCTTAAATGGAAGAAAACACCATATCCTCTAGCATCCCCTCTTAGGCGTCTCACAACCTTTGCTACTAAGAGGAAGTTCAGACTAGAATTTATGTTGTCATTCTATCACGGAGTAAAATATACTATCCTTTTGGTTTTGCAATCCAGTATCATATTATTTGCTATCAGCCAATCAAAACCTAGTAGACAAATGAAATCAACTGTAGACTAACGCCCCTCAACATTTATCACACAATTCATGAAAGCATTAACAGTCATGGTTTTGACACCCATTGGCATCAACACAATCAAGTCAAATGGTAGTTTATGAACATGCAGTCCTAGGTGCTTAACACAGTCATAGGTGATGAAGGAATAACTAACACCCAAATCAAATAAAGCTTGTAGCAAACTACCATTGAAAGAGATTTTACAGTATCTTCTTGTGTCAAGGCAAACACTCAGCCCTAATTCCTAGGTCTAACTCTTCTACTTGCTATGGATAGTTTACTACTCTGTGGCTTGGCTCTTGGCAGGCATAACATATTATCTAGTTATTGGGCATGTAACAGAGTCAGCCGTGAAGTGCCATACCACACTGAGGGAAAGGCTGAGGTGTATGGGGTTTTAGTTGCCATGATTCTCAGGTTGATAAGGTCTTTTGTTGTCTGCTTTCAGTGAAAGTCCTTGCCCTTTACACTTTTGGAAAGTATTCCCTGGCTTGGTCCACCCTAGTTGTTCACATTTTTATTCGTACGCACCCTTAAAATATTACCTTCCATTAGCCACCAAACTTCCATTGCCTTGTTAAATTCTGTGAACTGGCTTGTTAAATTCCGTAAACTACTGGGCAACTAACTTCTCTTCCATTTTAGGCTTCAGCCCTTAGATCAATATATTAGAACTCTATTCCTTATCATTCTTAAATTTTAGATAGAATGAGTAATGAGGTAAGTGAATGAACTATGATAAGTAAATATCAAATGTTTAAATTTCTCTTTAAACAATTCCCAGTTTAGTCGAATATATCGGCCCCTTAGAACTATTGTTTTATTCCTCCACCAATATTTAGCATCTCCCTTCAGTTTGTATATGGCCATTCGGGCTTTCACTTTTATAGAACACTACAACACTTAAAAGATTTTCTCTAGTCGGATCATCCAGCCCTTAGTAGCATATGGATCAAATCATTTTATGAAGGTCAAAGGTTGATATTTATAGAATTTATAGATCCAGTACTGAAGATTTTCCCTTTCATAGGCCACCACATGAGGAGGCTCTTGGTTCGGTTCGGCTTACTGCGATTGCTCATCAGACTGAGGTTGTTCTACTTCTTGACTCACCTTAGTAGTTTCAGGTGGGGCCCTACCCTCATTTTGCTTTTCCTTCACTTTCTGGAGTTCCCCTCACAAATCTTGAATTATAGCTTGTTGTATTGCCAGCATAACAAGAACTTGTTGTAGAGGGTCAGATCTCGCGTTGTCCTTAGGTTCTACATTTGGTTGTACATTCCTTAGTCTAAGTCGTACCATTGTTTATTTTCACTATTAAAAAGGAATCACAACATCAATATCATATTGGACATATACATATATTCCTTAAAACTTATACTCCAACAAATAACAGAAACATATATCAATAATACTGCAAATAGTCATATTTACAACAAGATGGCTTAACATTTACATCAAAACAACCTTTACTACACTATCTCAACCAAAAAGATTCACATTAATACTGCATCATTTAAATGTACTTCCCTACATAATCAAACAAATGGTCCATGAAAGGAGAAAATCCATAAGGACCCTGCTTGACTATATTGTTCTTCTTTCAGACCCAAAAACCTATATTGAGAAAGTAGGCCAAAGTAGTCTTATTCTATACTGCTACGCATATTTACATCCTACTACTATGCATATTGGGTGTACTGATCAGTAGGGCTAAATCACGTAGTCCCTAAAAGTTTCTAATTATCTATATTATTGGCATTCTTCCTGAACTGGGCTTAGTCGTCTGCCTAATATAGGCTTATCCTCAAGTCTCTAGGCCAAAAATTCAGGATATTACAATTATCTCCCGATTCAATAAAGTTTGTCCTCTAAATTTTGAACATCTATACCTCGGGGAATCATTTCTAGACACTTAGTTTACCCCTTTGAGCATGCAACACAATTCACCACATTCTCAACATATATCTCATATAGTATTCAGCAACCATCAATCTGCATTCTCATTCATTCTATGGCAAGTATATAGCATTCAAACACAGGACCCACTAGTCCATTCTCACAACATTTAGTTTCGCAGACTCTCCTGAGTCACACTGTATGCATACTAATCCTTCCAACCTGTTTGGGACTCTGGCCGGATCACCTTGTTTACATATCAAGCCCTACAGCTTATTCTACTTTAACATCGCTGGATATCCCGGTCTTATATCCCAGGGAATCACCCCTAAGCCAGTGGCATCTTTAAACTTACTGCCTCGGCTACAACCTAGTATAGTTTGAATGTTCTACCAATTTCAAGATATACTCTGGACATACTGGTCTAATGTCACCACGCTAGGCAACAACCATAGTGCTAGACATAAAAGTCCTACGGCCTAGGGACACCACCCTATATAAACTTGCACATCAGGTCTTACCGCCTCAAGCCTCCGCTAGACATAATTCTCAAATATATAACATTTTATAGGCTAAAGGACATATTAGTCCATCAGGTCTTATGGCCTCAGGCATACCATCAAAACACACTGTCCATCATCTTTGCTGAATACATATCAAGTCTAACTACCTAGGACACACAGTCTACTAGGTATTCTGAATTCATTATAGGCTTTGTTTCTTACAAGTCAACCCTTCATATACTTATGTAATGTTCATGAGGCATGCAAAACAAACCATCTTACATCAATCAATCATTTGGCATTCAGTAATCACAATATGCAGCAAACAAAAGGCATAACTGGTCTCGCATGATAGTGCCACCACACTTGGTGTTCGTAATCTAGCAACCCAGCCACTCATCACGTAGATATTATCCACTTTGGTGGATAGCCATAACCCCACCTTATTGTTTTATTTCTCTATAGTCTCAATCTCTTCTATCCAAAAAGTTTGTCTACGGGGATAAGGTAACCTCTGTAATTTCCCAAGTAACTCCCTACACAAGGTGTACTCACGGGCTTTCTGCCTTAAGCCTACCTGGCTCAAGACGCCCAGAGTAGCTCCCAGTGCAACTTGTACTTACAGGTCTTATTGCCTTTCTTTGAATAACTACTAGGTTTTACGGCCTAAAAACACACTGGCCTAATAGGTCTTACTACCTACTGTATATTCATAACAGAAATATACTTGATGGTAATATATACATGAAAAAACATTATATATGATACGAAAGCACGAGTTAATCATCTTTCATTGAGCCTGTTTTGCCTGAGTCTCAGGCTCCCATCTTTCTTTCAACAATACCACTGGAGCATCTCATGGCCATTCACTAGGTCATATAGACCCCTTTCTCTAGCAGTCCTGCAATCTGCTTTCTTTAATTTCACTATCCCCTCTAAGGTCATTCTGAATGGACTTTCAATATTGGTCCCACTTTAAGCACAGGTCTACTCTCCTTATTGGGGTAATCTACACACGTTGCACAAGGAATTAAGAAGCCACTAGTACATTCTATTCTCTGTCTCAACCTTGACACTATAACTTATGGCTACTCTTTGTTCTATCAGAGAACTATTGTTATTCAATAAGGGAATATTCTATTATCAAGATCTTTCCCTATACTAGAATAGCAACTAGCAATGTCAAGAAACCTCAAACACATTTCTGTACCACATTCTAGTACCTCAATCCACTCGAGCAATTTTGAATTCCTTAGAGAATTAATTCAACCATTGCATTTGATTCTCAGGTTACAATTGAACTCTTATGACCTTAGAACCTTAATGTCTGTAAGCCAAGAAATTATGTTCCCCAATTATACCCAATATACATACATACTATAATCAAGATTCATAGTCCTTATTATAATCCTCAAAACATTTGGATTACATTCTCATAACATCATCAGTGTTCATGAGATTCTAATTCTACATCAATCCTCTATATTGTAAAGCCATATTCTAATCATCATGATCTTACCTCAAAGACAATTACTGCCAGCTCCAAATTCATGAGTAGGATATTCTATCTCATCAGGCTTTAACTGTCGGGAGGCATACGCCACCATGCTGCCTTAATATACTGAGCACATCCTATTCCTATCATTCATTTTACTATAACCCATACTGATCGCTTCATTTATAGACCACTCAGGTCACTTTTTTGTAGACCATATGGGATATACTAGAATCTAGTATAATCAATGCTCTTGCAATTATTAGCCCCTTCCTTAGCTCTATGAAGCTCCTCTCGCATTTACCATACAACATACAACCAATTAGTTTATTTACATGAACGTTATCAATGGCTAGGCGATTCGGGTGCCAGGATATCTCCCTGACAATATCTGGTAGGACCAAGAAATTGTATATCTTTATAACAGTTTCTGACCTCCTCCAGTTTAATCATATCTATCATACCTATATCCTTTTATACATAATTCATCTAAATAAGATGATCATTAGTCATAGAGAAATCTTAAGACAATTACTATTCCTCATGTCTGCATGACCTTGCCAACTTAGCTTTCTAGGGGGTCACCCATCCCGGGATTTCTTTTTCCTAAGTATGATTAACTGAGGAGTTGTTTTGGAATCCAGGCCACATGCTAATCTAGTATCAAATACAGTAGAGCCCATACCCTTCCGTACTAGGTATATATGACTATTGCTCTGTTTTATTCCTTATATATAGTTTTCCCTTTCTCTATACTAACCTACTAATGAGAGGTCAAGAAAATTCTTTTTCTCTGGGTTCGTCTATCACCATAATTCTTAATCCTAGTATTTTAACACCTTATTCTCATAATCAATCAGATGAGCTTGTATACAATAAGTCCAAACCACTTTTGTAAGATCGTTTCAAATTCCCAATCTCAACTCACGATTCAAACATATAGTTGAGTAGGTTTTCAAAATATTGTGGAAGTGTTTTATAGCAGTTCACAACTTCATTGTTACTCATCGATTGCCTTCTTTATTTCATTCAATCAAAGTAACTAACTGCTCATTTCTCTTCTCATTTCTAAATACATTTATGTTCAAGAATACATAAATCTTATCAAAGTACATAAACAACACCTTGCACTTAAACCTTCCATTCTCTTTCATAATAGCCCATTACATGTCTTCATGCATTCTTCTCCTATACTCATCATACCTATATGGTTGGGTAGGGGGAGTGAGGCTCAAGAGAATCCTAGCAAAGAACAGTTCTAACAAATATGTAAAAGAAATGCTTTGTGCATGACATGCTTGCTTACATAAATTCATAATATAATGACATATATGCATGCTCAATGTTTAACACATTACACTAATGGCCATAGTATAAATAAAATAGAGCTTCACTCATTCACATATGCTTGATACAATTCATTAAGAAATTAACACATCAATACATAAGCACACATATCAACTTATACAAGTTAAGAAAGTTCCCTACCTCTTGTCTTTGAGTTCCCTCCATATACCTTTTCTTTTCAACCATTGAAAATGCTTCTTGGAAATTCTTCCATTCCCTCTTCCTTGACCTCTTATGGCCCTAGATACCCAATCACATTATTAGAGGCATGATAGAAAGTAATTGGAAGTGTATATTAGTGTCAAAGAAGTTAGGGAGGCTTAACACATCATATTGGTTATCTGTTGAGCCAGTTAGGTAGCTATTGGAAGCCCAAACAAGTGCCTATAGGGTTAGGAAAGTTAAACCAATAAAAAATGCAAAAAAGCTAAAATAGGGGTCTTAGCTGCGACCAAGAAATCCCCTGTTCTTCGCCAAACTTCAAAAAATCATCACTAAATCTACAAAAATTGGAATAGAGTGGTTCAATGTTCTTTTTAAAGCTCTTTAAGTCCTCTATATAGGAAAAATATGAACTACTACCATCTACAAACACAAAATTATAGAATTCCATAAATCCCCACACTCTTCCAGAATTAAGTCCAGAAACAGGGTACAACTTCAAAAATCCATAACTTTCAACGTAATAATCCAAATTCCTTTTAATACCTATCAAATTAAAGCCCGAGATGTCTACTTTAATTTTGAAAAGTTTCCTAACATTAGGACTAGGTTTGGCAAATCAAAATTTCACCACAAACAGACTGCCTCCTAGAAACTTCAATCCAGTAATCAACAGTTTTGTAATTCCAGTATCAAACATGTCTAATATCATCCATAAAGCCCATAAATCATCATTTCATGCTTAAAACAACATATAGCCCTAAAATTATATCTTGGAAAAAATTGTAAGGCATCATTACAATATCCATAAAACTCCACTAGACAATATAATACTTAGTTCAAATCGAAGCTTATATGTACCTTTACTCTATTCAACAATAGGTTATTGATTTTTCTCAGCACCTCCCCTAGGTAGAAGGCTCTAAACAATTTTGATTAAGAATACAAAACCAAAGAAAGAAAGCTCTCATCAAGTAGAGCAATGTTAGAGAAAACTCTGGAAGCTGGAAACGCTGAATCAAGGGTGTAACCGGCTCCGGAACATAGGAATGTTCATTATTCCTTCTTTATCTTTCCTCTTCTATTTTTCAGCTATTTCTCTCTCTCTTTTTAGGTGCTAGACAAAAATGAAGAGGAGAGAGGGAGCTTTGGTCTTTAACTCATTTAACAAAACACTTTCTACATGGTGCAAAGTGTCACAATCATATGGCTCCTCAAAAAGCAAGTGGTAGAATTTTTATAAAAATTTGAAAACTCATATCTTTATCTATAAAGATTCAATTGGTGTAATTATAAAGGTTATGTGACCCTTATTAAGTCTATGTATAAGTAAAAATGTAGCCTTTAGACAACTGAAAACTCATAATTCCCAAAATTTTCATTTTTAGATGTTGTCACAGAAGCTGGGCAGTTTCACTGGGCTAATTTAAAAATTCATTACTCTTTGTGTACAGCTCCAAATCACCTATATAGCCTGTCAAATTAAAGCTTGATAACTCTACTTTCATAGTAGAAACTATCATAGGTGTAATATACCAAATTTTGTAATACCGAAAACGTATAAATATGGAAATAGTGGAATCAAATAAATACTAGTATTTAAAAATTAAAGGTAGAGTTACTTTCAAAATTCCCAAATGTCCATTGTGTCATTCACGGTAATCAAGAAGTCAAGATTGCAAAAATACAAGTGTAAGAAGTTGGAGGAAAATTTGTTGGTGGTTGCAGGGCACAAAGGCGTTAGTTGCAAGATCAGAGGAATTCGAGTGTTATATGGTGTGCTTCGATATGCGTGCCATAGCCCCATGTGAAATTTGAGGTAATGCACCAATGGTGTAACTTTATAAAAAAAAGCTTCAGTAAAGTATGTAATGACAGCTCATTATGACTCATGATGACACATCTTTCGTGTTGGCCAAAAAAGAAAATGACAATTGTCCCGAAATCATTACAAAGTAAAAGCATATTTTTATGTTGGCTAAATGAGGAGGTGACATGAGTCCCTCATCATTACACCCACTTTAAGCCCTTTGTGTCATCATCTTTGGAGTACGCCACCTAGCAGTTGAGTCCAGGGAATTCACTAGTCTCTGGCCGGGCCGTTTACTTTAAGAGCCGAGCACTGAATCCAGGAGTCTGAGGAAATTGCAGGCCTCCCCCTTCCCCTGACCATTTATGCCCGACCAACGAAAGTGAAAATTGAAGGCCAATGCCAGCACAACACGTGGCATTCTTAAGCCTTAAACTTGTGGCACTTGCCAAGATGAGATGATATCATTTTATGTGATTAAATCACAACCATCAATGCCTAATCAAATGCAAAAATTTCATGCAAGCATAGAAAGAGAGAGAGAAATATGACTTCTTAAGCTTAAGAGCACAAGAAGAGAGAAGGAGTGAATAGTGATTTCTCTTAACTACCGGAGCAGTTTTTGACCCCGAATCGCCTTTATCGTCCGGTAAGTCCTTCAGGAAACTTTCTCTACTCACTATAAGCTTCACTTCTATGGTCTTAGATTTTTCAAATGAGGTGTTTTATGCCAATTAGGCTGCCGGATAGCCACCAAAATACCGAACCACCTGTTGAAACACAAATAGGTAAGCATAGGCTTCCTTTCTAACCGATTACTTTGTGTTTTCATTGAGTATTTTATTGACTCTTATGCCACCTTTGATTTTCGACCAAGGTGAGTTTTTGAAGCAAGATGATGTTTCCTAATCATGTTTAAGGTAATATATGATGTTTATGGAAGTATTAGACCTATTGGTAGTTAAAAACACAAGTTGGATTTTTGTGGTTTTAGAAGGCAGATTTCAATTAGCGGCTAAATCTATTAGAAAGAATTTGATTTTGGTATTTTTGAGCTTTCCATTGGATTCTACATGAAAAATTGTGTAGGAATAAGCCCTAGTTATAATTTTTGATTGACTGGTTTAAAGACTCTGAAAATTGGAAATTAAGTCTGCTTGTGTAACAAAGTTGCCAATGTGCGTTTTTATCTGGCAATTTTGTTGTGGCAAATATTTTACTATCCAAACTTCATCTCATGATAATGATATTTTTTGGAATTAAAGTACACTTAAAGGCTTTTAATTTGATAGGTATTATGAAGGATTTTGATAAGTATACTAGTAGTTATGAGTGTTTGAAGTAAACCATTAAAACTGGTGAGATTTTCTGGCTGCACAGGGAAAAAGAAAAATTGGGAAGTGTGCACAGTCATATGGCTACTGAAAGTATTTTTCCCTTAAAATAGATTTAATGAGGTTCATATATAATTTTAAATCACCCCAATTCTAATTTTCTAAAACTACTTATGATTTTTCAAAATTCTGTGAAAAATCTGCCAGATTTTGGTAATTGTGCAAAAATTCAAAGTAAGGTGTTTTTGTAATAGAATTGGACATTTAAGAGTTAAGTTAAGCATTTGAAGTAGCTTGAGCTCATTAGCTTCATATTAGGCCTAATGTAGTGACCCTAATGATTGTTAGATCCCAAGTTTTGATGATAACAATAAGTTAATTATGTGCAAAACATGTTTTTAGAAGATTGAGAAAAGTTTCCAAGTTACCAAATGCATATTTGATGATTTGCTGATATCTGCTGTGAAATTGCACTGGAGTGCTCGAGCAAGGATTTTGCACTCGAGCACAAATCTTCTCTGTGCTCGAGCAGATGCGAGAGAATGCCAGGAAGTGTGTACCCGAGAGGCATTCCCCCTTTGTATTCATGAGATCACTCGAAGCACTAAGGTATGCACTCGAGCACACATGCGAGTGATGGTCTGCGAGTGTTTGGCTGAGAGCAAGTAATGGCATGCTTCCTTTGTTCACTCGAGCAGGTCTGCGAGTGTTTGGCCGAGAGCAAGTAATGGCATGCTTCCTTTGTTCACTCGAGCAGGGTACCGCGAGCACTTGGCCGAGAGTCATGAAGTTTAGAGAAGTGCAAGCGTGCTCGAGCACACCCATATATGCTCGGAGTGACACATCAATGCTTGCAAGTGAAAATTCATTCCCTCTCCAATTCTGTTGTAAGTGCTTGTTCAAAAGGTATAATTCTTGAGAATATTCTTCTCACTCGAGCAGGAGTCTTTGTGCTCGAGTGAGGGCCCACATCACTCGCGAGTGAAAATTCTATCCCTCTGAAATCCTGATGCGAGTGATGGTTTTGAGAGCATATTCCTTGAGAATATGCGTCTCACTCGAGCAGAGGTATGTGTGCTCGAGTGAGGGTCCATTTCACCCGCGAGTACAAATTCTCACTCTTGTCAATATAGTGTGCGAGTGATGACCCGAGAGGACATTCCCTGTGAAAATTGCAAGATCACTCAAGCAGAGGTTTTGTGCTCGAGTGAGACCCCTCTTCACCCGCGAGTGAAGGTTTTGTCTCTCTGATATTCTACGCAAGCACAACCCGATAATAGAGGTATATGAAGGAAAATAGGAGATCACTCGAGGTGAGCTTTTCATGCTCGAGTAATGCCCTGTTTGACCACCGAAAATGCTAAGTATCACAACGTTCATTCCGAATATGGTTTATTGTTATTTATTTATATCATCATTGCTTATTAACATTGTTTAACATTATTTTGAGAGAATTATGAGTATGATACAGGAAGAAGAACGTTTGAAATTAGTTTTTATGGAGAAAGTCAAACAACGGCAGACAACATGATTACAAACACGTTCGCACCTACCGCATTCAGATTATTCAAACATGCGCGTGTTCTTCTATAGTTGCAAAAGTTCAGCTCCTCAAATGATGATTTTCCAAACGGGCAAAAAACTGAAGCAACTATATATACAGAGATTCAAGGATAATAAAAAAAAAACAACAACGTAGCACATGCATTCATAAGCTCATACCAAGTTTCTGCTATTCATCATTTTCCTCTGTATACACATTGATCTTCTGTGTTTATTCATTAGCTCTGTAAGAGAGTCTTCATACAATTCAAAATTCTATGTGTATTTGATCTCAAGGTATTGGGACCTTGAGAGGGTTGTTTTTCCTTACGAGAGAAGCCGTTGAGAGAATCCTTTGTTGTGTCTTCCACTCTTAAGACTTATAAGATACAAGCAGAAGAGAACGTTGCTGCTCGTAAGACTTACAGTAGTGTAAGCAGGAGAGAACATTGCTGCTCATAAGTCTTGTATACATAAGCAAGTGAGAAGAGCCATAGGTTATTTTTCTGCACGTAATACTTGTCGTAAGGGGGAGAGAAATTTCTTGTTGAGAGATTATTTCTGCTCGTAGTCCGTTTAAGGACGGTTATTGTTTTGTGGCGTTCTGAGAGCCCATTGAATCTTGGAGATATAGTGAAAAGCTCAGTAGGTCTTGATCTCTGAGGACTGGACGTAGGCCTGATTGTTAGGCCGAACCAGTATAACTCTCTGTGTTCAAATCTCCTCAACTCAACTCTATCTACTATATTTTTCATATCACCACATTAAGCGAAAAATTTATAACATCACCCAATTCACCCCCCTCTTGGGTGAAGCTTGCCTCTTACAATGATAACCAACATAAGAGAATAATTTATGAAGAATTGGACTAAGAAATAACTCATTGCTTATAAATTATAATTTATAGGACTTGACACTTGCCCAGGACATTCAAAGCATGTCAATCAAGATCAAGATTTGGAAACATGGACAAGTAGTAACTTATCCCTCACATACTATGTGATATGTTATGAGCATGTTTGTACTATTGTGAATTTTAAACATTTAGATGAGAAGGGCTAAGGCCCAGTAGAATTTCCTAGTGCTGTGATAAGGGACGGTTGTCCTTGAATTGGTAACTGTATGCTTTTTTCATATTGTGAATTTATCTCTGAATGTTGAATATATTGATTGTACTATAACTTTTGTTGACATGACATGATATATATGCATTTTATATGAATGATATCTATTACTACTGAGATTTATTGAATCGCATCCTATTTTTCCAAAGCAAATTTTTAGCTAGGGTAAGTTGTTCCTTAGGCGAGAAGGTAAACACGGGCAAATGAAGCAAAGTATTTAGAATTTAATTTTTTTTTGGTTATCCATGCTGGAGATTGTACTTAATTTGTATTTAAGTAGGGTCAGTCTCGTACTGACATGTATGTAAGAGCATGTATATAAGCAAACACTCAACAATATTCGAACCAGTAGTGGACAACCATCCACATAGGACCGTTAATTAAACGTAGTAGTTTGGGTTTTAGCAGAGAACTTATTAATAAAAAACTCTGATATCAAGAAATAAACCTAAAACGGATGGCTTAAAATAATTCATAAAATAATGAGACCAAATCTGAAAATGATTTTTGAAAAGATTTTTGAAAACCCACTCAAGTGCAGCTCCATATTCTGCTTGAAGTTGGGACTTCTGCTATTTACAAAAGATTATCTATCTCCTTTTTAAAGATACTACTACACTTATGCCATCCATATGCTTTCAAAACATGGGTGTTACATTTATTAGTATCAGAGCACAATTTCTTGGCTCTAGGATAAAGTCCTCTGCTTATGATAGTGTAATTAGTAAATTCTAACTCTTCATTAGTTTCTTTATGCTAGAAAACATTTCTGATAGGAAAAGACAAAGAAATAGTTCATCCCCATCTATTAACTAGCCTTCCCAAAGCATCGTATACAGGAGAGTAAACTTTATGTAGTCGTTAATAAAGGGGAGCATAGTAGAGGGCATGGACCAAGAGTGCGGCGTATGGAAAGGAAAAGAATTCCCAACCATACAACATTAATAATAAAGGCTAGGCAGGTTAGTCCTGGCATAAAGCCATCTATAGGCGATACTAGTGATCCCAAGAATGACGAGATTTTTTAGGCCGCCGATTCTGATACTGAGTCTAGAGCCCCAGTGACTCAGTTATCCTTGACCCATGCCCAAATCATGAGTTGTGGGAGCGCTTTAAGGAATTATACTTGCTACAATTCAATGAATTCATTTCTTCCATGATTTGATATATAGCATTCTTCAGGCATGTAAGGAACCTGTATGGCCGAAGGGCCAAGCTTGGGTTAGAGTTAACCAATGAAATCTGGATCCAAACCACACTAGCCTACCTTCCTGATTTTACTTCTTGGGTCAAGAAAAAGAATGAGATTGTGTTTTGGGGTCCTTTCGAGTTTGAGACTTTTATGGATCACATAGAATCATATGTGGTGTAGAACATGGACTAGTAATAGTAGGGCCAGTTGGACAGGTTATGGTAGCACAGGAAAGTCTACTTTTGTGTATATATACCTTAGTTGATTTGTTGTAAATATGACTCTTTAATATTATCATATGTATATCCTATTGTGTAATAGTATTTAAAGCTTAAGGAATACATACATATATATATATATATATGATAAGTGTCATATTTATGGTGATGGGTAGACCAAAGAAAAGACCTGCAGTACCAAAAGTTAAGGGAATAGGAAACCCTCCTGACCCTATGTAGCAAGTTCTGGGAATACTTGCAAACAGTAAACTATGATGCAAGAATTGCGTGAGGAATTGTGGGACTAAAAGAAAAGAATAAGGAAGATGAAGCACCACCTGAAGACACTAAGGTAAATGAACACACTAAGGTGGATCTGGAGGAGGAACCATTTGAGAATGGTGAACGATCATAAACACTAGAATCTAATAAGGGGATTCCTATTATTACAGCCCGAGAAGAAGAATAAGAACTTTAATACTAGATGCCTAAATTCATTTAGTACCAACCTCCGTCATTCAGGGGAAAATTTGATCCACAAGCTGCTGAGGAATGGTTCACACGGCTGGAGAAAATATTTGAGGTGCAGGGATATCTTACAAAGATGACAGCTAGAATGGTTATATATAAATTAGAGGGAGATGCTGACCGCTAGTGGAGAAATGCAACAATAATACTGAATGCACGAAATATTCCATTGACTTGGGAGTTATTCCAATATAGTTCAATGAGAAATTCTTCCTAAGGTCCGTGTGGCTCACAAAGGAGAAAGAATTCTTGAATATACGACAGGGTGATACTGAGACTTTTGATGAGCACCTATCCCTGTTCACTCGGTTATCTCGTTACTCCTCTTATTTGCAATTTAAAGATGATGAGAAATAGAGCTCTAATATGTTAATTGGAGGACTAAAGCTTGAAATGGAGGAGAAGCTAGTTGCCTATCAATTTACCAAATTCAAGAAGGTAGTAGAAGTGTTCCAGCAAATAAAGGGAAACTTGAGGAGGGTGCATATGAGTAAAAATGCAAACAACCGAGGTAATTCTAGGCAAGGGAATACGTTTCAAAAATGAACGGGGTAAGGATTTTTTTTGAAGGAAAACAACAGAAAGCCCTTGCAATTTCAGAAGAAAGGCTACCAAGGTCCTCAAACACATCAACTATGTCCTCAATGTGGTAGGACACAGGTAGGTAGGTCTTGTGAAGGGCAGCAAATTTGCCAATCTTGTAGAAAGCCGTACACTTTATCAAAGATTGTCCACAGCGAGCAGCTAAGCCTAGGCACAGAACCAGGGTAGAGTTTTTGTCATGACTCATGAGGAGGCCCAAAAATCACTAGAGATGATCTAAGGTACTATCCTCCTTGATGGTAATACTTCGCACGCATTGCTTGACTCGGGTGTTAGTCATTGTTTCATTTCATATGATTGTGCTAAACGATTGGAGCTATGCATCTATTAATTGCCATATGACTTGACTGTATTGACGCCTAAGTGTGTCAAAACTGTGACTGATGATGTATGTCTAAGTTGTGCTATAAATTTTGAGGGGTATGAATCTGTAATAGATGTAATTTTTTTGCCACTCCAACAACTGGAAGTCATACTAGGTTTAAACTAGATGACGACAAACAATGTGTTATTGGATTATGGTAATAAGAGGGTGGTATTTCTAGAACCATAGACAAAACTTGATGCTAATCTAAACCTAAACCTTCTCTTTATAGCTGAAGCTGAAAAATGCCTAGGGAAAGGGTGTCAAGGGTATATAGTGTTTTTCTCTATTCAGGTAGAGGCAAATTTAACTCTTGAAAATGTACCCATCATGAATGAATTCCCTGAGGTCTTCCCAAAATAAATTACTGGGTTGCCTCTAGAAAGAGAGGTTGAGTTCGCCATTATAATTGTACCAAGAGCTGGATCTGTATCCAAAGCACCTTACAAAATTGCACCAAATAAAATGATAGAACTAAAGAAGCAAATTGAAGAACTTCTAGAGAAAGGGTTCATTCAACCTAGTGTTTTACTGTGGGGAGCACCAGTATTGTTTGTCAGAAAGAAGGATAGAAGCCTAAGGCTATGCATTGACTACAGAGAATTGAACAAGGTGACCGTTAAGAATAAATATCCACTTCCCCGAATTGATGATCTCCTTGATCAATTGTCTGGATCTAGTTGTTATCGAAGATTGACCTGAGATTAGGTTATCATCAACTGCGAGTAAAGGCTGAAGATATCCCAAAAACAATTTTCAGCACCAGGTATGGGCACTATGAAATTTTAGTGATGCCCTTTAGCTTGACTAACACACCTACCTTATTTATGGACTACATGAACTGGATCTTTTGTCAGAACTTAGATAGTTCATGGTAGTCTTCATTAACGACATCCTGATTTATTCCAAAAATAGAGAAGAGCATGAGGAGCATTTGAGGATCATGCTAGGCATCCTGAAGGAAAAACAATTATCTGCCAATCTCAGTGAATTTGAATTCTGGCTGTTAGAAGTCAAATTTTTGGATCATTTGATTTTAGAGGAAGGGGTCTCTGTTGATCCTAGTAAAGTAGATGCAGTGTTAAACTAAAAAAGGCTGTAAACTATTATAGAAATATGCAGTTTTCTGGGTCTTGCCAGTTAATATCATAGGTTTATATAGAATTTTTCCAAAATTGCCTTACCATGGACAAAGCTCACAAGAAAGAACCAATCATTTGTGTGGGATGAACGATGTGAAAAGAGCTTCACACAGCTGAAGGAGAGATTGAAGACCACTCTAGTATCGATTATCCTAGATCCCCGTGAAACCTACGTGGTGTATAGCGATGCTAATAAATAGGGATTATGATGTGTGCTTATGCAACAAGGCAGGGTAGTGGTGTATGCCTCTCAATAGTTGAAGACTCATGAATTGAATCACCCCACTCATGATCTGGAACTTGTAGTGATCATGTTTGCTTTGAAAATATGGCGGCATTATCTGTATGGTACCACTGTAGAATTATACTGTGATCATAAAAGTCTCAAGTACTTAAATGACTAAAAAGAACTTAACATGAGGCTGTGGAGATGGATGGAGTTGTTGAAAGACTATAACCTAGAGATTCAATATCATCTAGGAAAAGCGATGTTGTCACCGATACTCTTAGTAGGAAGGTGGTAAGGGTGGCAGTCATGATGGTATGAGAATAGAAATTACTAGAGGAATTCAGGGATCTGAATTAGGCAAATCAAGTATTCCTGAACATGAATGTACCAAATGAAGTACTTATTGCTATGTTTAATGTAAGTCAAGAGGAAGGCATAAATAGAAGAAGCTCAGAAACAAGATGAGCAGGCTATGCCTATTCAAGAAATGATCAGAATAGGTTAAATTCCAAACTATGATCTTTCACCTAGTAGGTTAGTCAGAAACTAGAAGTGAGTATATGTTTTACCAAAGGCTGACCTAAGACGAAAAATTTTGGATAAAGCACAGAATAATAAATAAGGTTGACACATGAATCAGCGTCTTTTACCATAATAAGGTTTGGTATTTTTGACATCACTCTTAAAATACATATCAGATTGAGATGAAACTAGTGCTTTATGAAACTAGACTTAAAGAGCTTTCCATGGATATATAATTTTTCATATATTAAGTTACACACTAAGAGCTATGCCTTCTGGAAGTTGATGTTTATTTTTTCAAACTTTGTCTAAATGTAGAAGATATTCTTCGCATCATAACTTTTTGTACAAAATAAGTTTGGAGGTGATTCTTGTTTCATTGGAATGTAGATGATGAGGGCTTTCCAATGATATGTATTTTGCCATGTTTCAAATCAAAATCAAGAATTCACTTAAGGGATCACTTGAGTAATATGCAGAGTTATTTGAAATCTTACTCAAGGGACCACTCGAGTAATGTTTGAGAATTTGTTCAAGTATGTTCTCTGTCAAGAATTGAGTAGGATTACTTGAAGGGATCACTCGAGTAATCTACAGAGTTATTTGAGACATTACTCGAGGGGCTACTCAAGTAATTAGAGAAGAAATGATCTCAGCTAGATTTTGAAAGGAATTATTCAAGGGAACGCTCGAGTAATGAAGTTAGAATTACTCTCGACCAAGATTTAGACAACATTACTTGAGGGAGCACTTGAGTAATCTACAAAGTTATTTGAACTATTACTCGAGGGATTACACGAGTAACCTGAAGAAAAGAGAGGCTTACTCGAGTAACCGCTCGAGTAACGTGACCAAAAACGTATTTGAAGATTCTAAAAATCATGGGAATATTTATGTAACTTACTCTTCTTGTTTCCAATCACTCTAACACTTCATTATATTAGTGTTTAATACATTGCTCCAGGAATACAATGAAGAGATTATGTGAAGAGAAAAAAGTTGACTTTATAGAAACGGAGGGTTCACCAACCACAACGGCTAGTTTTCAAAATCGAACAATAGTCAAATAAAGCTACGCTACTATAACGGAAAGGTTGAAATGCTTCTAACAGCTATCACAAATCATCTATAAATATGGGATTATTCAATGAAGAGCAACAAAAATGAGAACACAATGACACAAACATGCTCATATCATAAGCTATCTATCTCGACCCAAACACCCTCTGTTCTTATCTATTTTTCTATATCTGTATATTTGAGAGAGAGATTATTTGTATTGTACATCAGTGTTCATCTTATTCACTTCTGAGAGAAAAGATTGATTGTAATCTTTCATCATCAAAGTTGTATCCTACGGGGTGTGCAAGGGATAGTAACTTGGTTATAACCTTACGGTGTGTAAGGGGGAGTACCTAGGTGAGAGATTTGTAAAAGGCTTCACAAGTGCCTGGCTAAACTTGTGGGTTGTAAAGGCTTTTCTTGTGCCTGGATTAAACAAGAAGATAGTGGATTTGAAAATCTCAGGAGGAGCCTAGGGATTGGACGTAGGCCATCGCAGATTGGACTGAACCAGGATAAATCACAGTTTGCATAGTCTCTTCCTTAAACTCTTACATTTCCAACATATATTAACTGTTGATTTATGATTCATTGCTTTCATATTTATTGCTTCCTCTAAGATGCAAAAAGATTTTCAAAGTTCTTAAGATTTTTATCTTACACCTAATTTACCCCCCTCTTAGGTGTCAGCCGGTTCTAACAGTGTGAAGTGTGAAAAGCATTAGAATGTGAAATGACAAAATTATCCCTAAAACCTTCAGTTAGGATCTGTCAATGGCAAAATCATCTTTTGGCAGTAAATTTGGCAATTCTGAGGTCAAAAATGAATTCTACATGTTAAATTGTGTAGGATTAGCTCGAATCATAATTTTTGGAATAGTATAATTGGACTGGGTTCCCAGCGGTATTTTGGTCATTTTGCAATTTTCAGCTAGTACAACCAACAAAATGAGTTTAAAAGAGTTTAGAGTAGTGAATGAATAAGTAATAACTCAATTCTTGTAAATTTGGAATTTTAGAACCGGACAGTTAGCCTGAGTCAGGACATAGTTCAGGTACAGTTTATAAGTGAAAAAGGGGGTTAAAGGTAATAACTCTTTCTCTCATACATTATGTGAGTGTTTATATGCTTTGTGTATGCCATCTTCTATAATGTGAATAATGAATTGTGCATGCATACTGGACAAGTAGGGGAGTTGGCCTTGAATTAGGCAACCTACCAGACAAGTAGGGGACTTGGCCCTGAATTCTACATACATACCGGATATAGTTAAATGGACAAGTAAGAAAGTTGGCCCTAAATTGTGTATACATATCGAACAAATAGGGGAGTTGGCCCTGAATTGGGTATACATACTGGATATAATTGAAATTTTATTCACAGTATATAGTGTATTACATATTTATTTATCGCATTTATATAACTGAGTACATGTTACTAATGAGATTCATTTGAATCTCACCCTTTTTCAACATTTAAAAATATTATAGTGGAAGCTAGCAGCTCTAAGGGCAAAACTATAAATACTGGTAATTGAAGGTTCCGGTTCAAGCAAGAGTTGCCATTAGTTTTCTTTAGTCTCTTTTGTTAGTTTTGAGAACCTTGTATAAAATTTTCAAACCTTACAGGGATTTCTTGTAATGTAAACAAGCACTTTGTATCAGTATGTTTATGCTACTGCTGTATGCCCACTAAACTATGTGTTTATTACCTGTGAATATCAAAATGTTAAGGGGTTTGACAAGGAACCCTTTGCACTTTAGGGTAATGTAGAGGGCTTTATACTGATCAACGGCTGACTAAATGACTTCTTGTCTTAAAAATGGGATGGTAGAGTATGCCCTCACTACATTCATAATGCTCACCACCTTTTCTGGGGTCACACTAGACTGAACAAATGCTTTATCTAGGATTTTTTGTAGTGCACAATAATGCAGTTTAGAACTCAAGATAAAAGAGAGAATTGAGATCTTGGCTGGAGTTTTATTCAATTGGTTTACTATGTTATATTTACTCTGCTTCATTATTTGAAGGAATTCTTCATCATTCTTTCCTATGTCTTTTAGACCAGAACTTAATGGAATATCAGCATTGGCTTGCTTTCCCTTCTTTGACGATCCAATATTTTGTTGCAGATAAGCTTTCCCACTTCGTGCGACTCTTGTTGGAAGAATTGTTGTTTCATTGTTGGCAACGGCTTCCATTACTTGCCCTGAGGGATTCTCTACAACACCTTTATAACTCTATAGTATGGCACGATTACTCTGATGTGAAAAGGGTCGGTACCTTAATGGTCACTAAAGGCTGTTGCATTGGTGTAAAGATGGTAAAAGAGTCAACATTGGAATTTCTTTTTTTATATGGTTACTAACAACAAAATCGACATGTCTCTTTCCTACCAGGCCTAGTTCTTTCTCCTCTTGAGGCATATAATTTGCTGCCTTTAAATGTGCATAGATATCTTCTCCTACTGTTAGAGGATCGTTAGAGAACTCAATTTCATCAATAGCGTTTACTTGACTTTCGTGTCTTGGAAGAGGATTGGCATTGATAGTAGAGTTGTCGTCCTTCTTCAATTGAATGTGATTAGAATCAATTAAGTCTAATACATTACTCTTGAATGTTGCACAGACCTCAATTAAGTGCCTTGGGATGCCTATATGGTAATCACATAAGACATTGGAGTTATACCTAGTAGGGTTTGGCAGTTGAAGCTGCTTGTAAGTACCAAATAGTTAAGATTCTATAAGTTGGCGATATAGCTCAGTATTTGTCATGCCAAAATACAGTCATTGGCAATTATCTCGTTGATACCAATTTCTTCCTCCTTGAGCTTGACCTTGCCTATTTGGTGTTGAGTCGTTCTTCGTCTGTCGAAACCCATCATTACTACCTTAATGTATTGCTTGGGCTGTCTAGTGGTTTAAATAAAGCTGACGTCTCCTTCCTTCTTCTTGTTGTAGCCCTTTTTGATATTGCTCTCGCTTTGAGGAATCTTGCTGTAGCATATGTCAGTGTCGATTTGCTCACCAATCTTAATCAAACTTTATTAGTCAGTGACGTGCGTCCTAACCATGTATCTATATTAAGGTTCTTGCAAAGTCTGGATGAAATAAGTTAGTGCAAACGTTTTACTCAATGGGGTGAATTAGGTGATCAAAGAAAATTCATTTCTTATATAAAAATTGATTAGAAATTTAAGTATTTAAGAGCTAGAAGAAATATCATCGAAGTGTACACCGAGAGTTATAATGGTTCAGCCACAACCACTTTGACCTATGTCCAGTCCTCAAAGCTTCTCTGAGAGTTTCACTTTGACCTCAGTACACAACAAGTTCCTTTACTGGACACTCGCTCCCCTTATATGTTATAATCAAATCACCAACTCTAGTTTCCACAACCTTAAGTTATCTCAATTACAAATATTGAATTTATAATGAAAATCTCTCTCACAGAGCAAATATATAATTACTGAATAACATAAATGAATATAAGAAATAGAGCATTAAGAATATGTTGATCGATGTTTGCTCATGTGTTCTCAGTTGTCTTCTTTCTATGTTAAATGTTCTCATATTTATAGATGTGTTATGATAGCTGTGGGAACCATTTCAACATGTCCGTTAGAGTTGTGCAGCTTCGTTAAACCGTTCTTTAAATTAAAAAAACTAGCCATTTATGGTAGGTGAGCGTTTTAGATGTTATGTTTGAATTTTCTCTCAGTGTATGATGTCGTCATTGTTTCTCTATAAATATACTCAGAATACTAACATAATGAAATATTAATCATATATATAACAAATCAATAAACAACATATTAAAATCATGCTTTTTGAACTTTATCACTCGAGTGGCTACTCGAGGAATAAAATCCATCACTCGAGTAATCCATTGAAAAACTTGGAAGAGAGTGAAGTCAATGTTTCAGACCTGATCACTCAAGTGGTCACTTGAGTAATTCAATGGTATCACTTGAGTGGTCACTCGAGTGATCCCTTCAAAATATCGGTAGAGACTTTACTTTACTCGAGTGGTCACTCAAGTGATCCTTTGTCATTACTCGAGTGAGTCCTTGAGTGACACCACACAAATCTTTGCAGAGAGCTTTTGTAGCTATTTGACACATATTACTCCAGTGGTCGTTTGAGTAATGAAGAATCATCACTCGAGTGATCTCTTCTAAAATTTGGCAGTGTCTCTTTCTCCTATTCCTTGACTTCATAACTTTATTCATTACTGAGTGCCTACTCGAGTGATGGCTTTCCTTACCACTAAATACTTGGTTATTTTGTTCAAAACTCTTTTGTTTATTATCAAAACCTTTTGTAAGATCATTATAGTCTTTGTTATCATTAAAACATATAGGATATACCATTCTCCCCTTTTTTGATGATGATAAAACTTGATGATTTGTGAGCAAAGTATTGGAAGGCATTTTGAAATTTGATGTTTGAATTCATATTCTTCTAAAATACTTGATATCATTTTGGACTTAAAACATATTGGTTTTAAAACTTATTTGAAATCATTTTGGACTTAAAAGCCAATGTCTTTGAAAATCATTTTAAATTCAAATCAGTGTGTTTGAAGACTACTAACTTTAACACTTTTAACATTTCAAATCACTTTGAATTCAAAACCAATGACTTTGATAGAATAGTATACTGTTAATATTAACTTGATAATATGTAATCATCTTGCATACACAACCAAAAGTTCATTAGTCCACAATTTGATAGTAATAACCAATTTAAACTGCAGAATTCATACATTAAATAACTTCAAGTTATAAAATGAACTATTGATGAAGTTCATTACATATCCAAAATAAGTTAATGAAAGCTAAAATGCTCCCTAAAGCCCAATACACCCATAACCTTATGTTGTACAAACTGTCAGATCTTTACAAAATTACATCCAGATCTTCTCCCCTTTTTTGATATCATCAAAAAAGTGGGATCAACTAAAAGAGAATGAACTAGAGATGGATAGTTGAGTAGCAGAGATCAGGGTGATATTAAGAGGTGTACCTCCAGAGTCATGTAAGTCACCTTGATGAGAGAAGCTAGGAAATGATGACTCAAGCTTAAGGAGATTCATAAGTGGTTTATGAAATGGATCATCTGGAGATGGGATAAAAGAGGAAGGTTTCTGAGGTATCGGGGTATGAGAAATAAATTTCACCTCTTCTGTACTAGTAGGTGACTAATGGGAAGGATCACTAGAGGATTGGTGTGAGGAAAGTAGCTCAGTGCCTGCAGGTGAGGCAACAGGTGTTGGCACTAGCTTAAGTTGGACAGGTTCATCATTGATGGTGATGGCAATCAGATGAGAAGTAGATGGGTCTGATATGGTGAAAACAAGGTTGCAGGGATGGTGATAGGTATGATAGAAGGAGGGATAGTAAAAGGGCCAGGCTCAAAGGATGGAACTAAATGAGTAGCAGAATAAGAGGTAGGTATGGATGGTCTGGGAGCTAGAGCATTAATCTTGGCATGTATGATCGCATTAGGTTACCAAGCTCCTGAATTGCATCGCCTTGTGCTCGTTGTTTTTCTAACATTGCCTTATTGTGCTTAGTTACGCTTTCAACTAACTTTCCTATCTTGGTGTTCATGTGGGTTATGAGTTCTTCATTTGTGTTGGCGATATCCACATGAAAACCCTCAAGAACATTCTTCATACAAGTTTGAATTATGGACTCAAAGAATGATGAAGGAGATGTAGAAGCAAGGGGCAGAAGACTGAGTGTCATCCAACCTACTTGACTCAGCCTTAGTCTTCTTCTTTTTCTTTGGCCTAGACTCAAGAGGCTTTTTGAAAGGAATTTCAATCCCCAATTAACCAATGGTTCCTCACAATAGGTTGTAGTCTCTCAACAAGCTCATTTGCCTCTATATACCAAATCTTATTTTGATTTAAGAACAAAGAAATAAGCTGAGAGAATGGCATTGGTGTGGTCCTGGTTTATGAAACTGATATCTTTTTATTTCCTTAAAAATAACAACACCCAAATCCTGTTGTTCTTTTAAGAGAATAGAGGCCATGTTCCAAAAGTCCCTTTCAATAAAATGGGTGAAATTATTTGATTTGTTCACTAACGCTCAAGAATAAATATACCACAATACCCTGTGTAAATCACATATGTCACTGGGTTAGAAGAAAGTGGTCCTACTCTCTCACCGGGCCTCAAAATGGTGAACAATTGGTTTGAATGCAAGGTTAGGTGTACATTATCTGGGGGGGTCCTCAATACCTAGCCAAGTATTTATCATAGAGGGAGAGATAAAAAACTCTTGCATCTAACCTTAGATACCATTTCCTTTTCTACTGAGTTCTAAGGGCATCATCTGCTGGCTCCAAATTGCAATAAAAGTTCCTAACTATCTTTGTACAAAAAGAAAGTCTGATAAATAGCATGTCGTGTAAGACTCAAGGTAAAGGCTTAGGTCAAATTTCAATACCTCCTGAAGAAGCTTGAGGTCAATGTAGTGCATTTTGCACACTTTTCTTCTTCAGAAGTGTTATTTGAATTTATGAGACTCCTCTAGCTTTTCCACAATAAACCCCTTTAGTGGAAAAGTGAGGTCTTCATGCCTTTCTTCTTTTGAATACTTGGAGGAATGTCCTTGTTTCCCTCCTCTAGACTTAGAAGCCCTATCTAGCATACTTGTCGTTGCTTGGGCAAGTTTTCTGTCATACTTGGCTACCTTAGAAGATTTCCCAGACCAAGAGGGAGTGTCAGATGAATCTAAGGATGGCACTTTGGTTTCCTTTCCTCTTCCTGGAGGAATGACCTTCCTTGTTTGAGTCCATATGACAATAAGCTTCTTGATTACAACCCCTTTGGCTTTTGGTTTCGCTTGAGACTTGGTTTAGATTTCAGTTTTGAGGTAGTTCTTTGTTTCTTATTTGGAGGAGATTCAGAGGGTTGCTGGGGATCAAAAGACCCAGAAAGAGTATTAGGAAGAGTGGTTTTGGTCCTAACCATTGTGATTGAGAGGAGGAGTGAATTTCTAGGTTTTAGGGTGTCGACGTCGTGAAATTAAAGCTGAGGATTTGAGAGATTTTAAGAGGCTTTTCATAGTGAAAAATCGATGGGTTTTGGTATAAATTGATGGGTAAGTGTTTGTGAGAAGATTTTGTAAGAGCATTAAGAGAATCACTGAAAGAGATTTTGTGAAAAATGATAGAGTACTGATAGATATAACCCTAGTGCCTGACATTACTCGAGTGTTCTTGAGGAATCACTCGAGTGATTACTTGAGTAATCATTCCTGAAAATTAAGAGAAATACTTTTTAAGTGCGTACTTATCATGAGTAATATTGTAATTACCCATGTATATTCCCTTTGTGATTTGATGATACTTCAAGGCAGATTTGAGTTGAAACTTGGTTGATTTGTGTTTTGTATTGATAATCACTCGAGGGCTTCCTTAAGTGATTATGAGACATCACTCAAGTAATTCATCTTTTCACCTCTTGATTGTTCTGATTCAACTATTATGCCATTTCTTTTGAATTTATTTTACTTGAATGCTCACCGTATTGAATTTTAAGGCATTACTCGAGTGGTCACTTGAGTGACGTTGCCATTACTTCTAGTTATCATTAGTTGCTCTTTAAGTGATGTTGTACTCTGTTAACCTCTACTTTACATATCCCAAAACAAAATATCAAGGTCCTGCAAAACAAATTGTTAATACTACAATTCTTAAGTTAGTAATCATTAAAAAAATGATCAAATTATAATTTCTAACATAAAATAACTTACAATTCATTAGTACTTTCCATCCCCAATTCTCTTCTAATGAATAGAAATTGATCTTTAGCTAGGGATTTTGTAAAGATATCAACTAGCTGAAGATAAGTTAGAATGAATATCACTTTAACATCTTTCTTTTAAATGTGATATCTGATGAAGTGATATCTAACATCGATATACTTGGTTCTTGAATGTTGAACCGGATTCTTTGCCAAGCTTATCGTGTTAGTATTGTCATAGTAGATAGGTATCTCCTTTAAAAGTATACCAAGGTCTTGTTGTTGCTTCAGCCATAGTAATTGGGCACAACAACTAGATGCTGCAACATACTCGGCTTTCATTGATGAAAGAGACACTATGTTTTGTTTCTTGCTAAACCATGACAAAAGCAAACCTCCAAGAAACTGGCATTGTCTACTAATACTCTTTCTGTCTATCTTATAGCCTCCATGATCAGAATATGAGTATGCAACTAGATATTCATTTCTTCTGTTAGGATACTAGAGACCTAATTCTGATGTATCAGCAAGATATCTGAAGATTTGTTTGACGGTTTCAGCATTTTGTTCCTTCAGTGCTATTGATATCTTGCACACATACCAACAATGAATTGGATGTCAGGTCTACTTGCAGTAAGATAGAGTAATGATCTAATCATCCCTCTATTTTTGTGATGTTATAATTTTTTCCTTTGACATCAGCATCAAGCAACAAAGTTTAACTTATAGGCATGTCTTTTCCATTTGCTTTATCCATTCCATATTCTTGAATAGCTCTTTCAAATACTTCGTTTGAGATATGAAAATTCCATTCTTTCTTTTATTGATTTGAAAATGGAGAAAGAAATTTAATTCTCCCATCATGACATCTCAAACTCCCCCTGAATTATCTCAGAAAATTCCTTACACAGAATTTCATTAGTAGCACCAAAAACAATATCATCAATGTATATTTGAACTATTAAAATATCATTTTGCTTTAGTTTTATAAATAGTGTTATTTCAACTCTTCCTCGTATAAAATCTTGTTCAATAAGAAACTTACTAAGTCTTTCATACCATTTATAAGGGCTTGTTTTAAACAATATAAAGCTTTTCTTAGTTTAAAAACATAGTCAGGCTTAGTTACATCTTCAAAACCTGAAGGTTTATCTATATACACTTTTTCCATGATGTAGGCATTTAGAAATACACTCTTGATATCTATTTGATACAGCTTGAATCCCTTGATGCATGCAAAGCCTAAGAACACTCGTATAGCTTCCAATCTAGCCACTGGAGCATACGTTTCCTCATAATCAATACCTTCTTCCTTATTATAGCCTTTAACCAACAATCTTGCCTTATTTCTTACAATGATTGTTCATCAAGTTTGTTCTTGAACACCCATTTTGTGCCGATGTTCAGATAATCCTTAGGTCGAGGCACCAAATCCCAAACTTGATTTCTTTTAAACTGATTGTGCTCTTTTTGCATTGCTATCCCAATTATTGTCTGATAGAGCTTCATCAATATTAGATAGTTCTATTTCAAAAATGAATGTAGAAAAACTACTTTATTAAAGATTCTATTTCTATTTTTTGCACCTTCACTTACATCTCCTATAACTTGTTCTATGGGATGACTCCTATTATATTTCCAGGCTTTAGGTTGTCCTAATGGTTGTTCTTCTTCCTTGGCATGGTCATTTTTAGGATTGTATTGTTTAGGATTAGGTTGCTCATTTTCTTGATTTAATATTATTTCCTGCTTATTGTCAATAATTTTGTTAAAGGATTCAAATTCATCGAATACAATATGAATTGATTCTTTCACAACACATGTTCGTTTATTGAACCTCTATATGCTTTACTTTGTTTAGAATAGCCTAGAAATAATCCTTCATTAGTTTTTGAATCAAATTCTCCTAGGTTATATTTACCATTATTATGAATAAAATACTTACAACCGAAGATGTGCAGATGAGCGAGATTCGGTTCCCTTCCTTTGTATAGTTCGTATGGTGTCTTTCCAAGTTTTATTTTGATGTAGACTTTATTTAAAATGTAGCAAGCCATGCTCATTGCATCCATCCAGAAAACTGGAGACACGTTCTTTTCATTCAGCATTGCTCTAGCCATTACAGTGAGTACTCTATTCTTTCATTCCACAAGTCTATTTTGTTGAGGTGTTCTTTGAGCAGAGAAGTTATGATTAATACCACTAGTGTCACAGCAGTCTCCAAAGACTTGATTCTCAAATTCTCTACCGTGATTTGTCCTAATACCTGAAATAGACATACATTTCTCGTTTTGCACTTTCTTGACAAAAATAATACATTCACTGAAGGTTTCATCCTTCGATGATAAGAAAAGAGTCCATGTAAATCTAGAGAAATCATCAACATTTACCAATGAATATAAGTTGCCACCAAGACTTTTAACTCTGACTGGTCTAACTAAATCCATATGTAGTAGTTGCAGTGGTCTATTAGATGTGACTTCATTTTTCGGTTTGAAAAAGGATTTTGTTTGTTTACACTTTTGACATGCATCACAAATTAAATCATTTTTGAATTTACTTTAGGTAAACCAATCACTAAATCCTTTTTGAGTAACTTGCCTAGTTGATGCATATTGACATGAGCTAGTCTCTTATGCCATAGACAACTCTCATCAGAGTTACTTAGAAACTAGTTTTCAAACTCATTTCTGCTTATATCAATAGTATAGCAATTACTTTCCCTTTTTGCTCTGAGCTTTGCTTCGATATTCTTTCTATCTACTTGTAAATATTTCTTGTTTACAATTAGACATTCCTTTGAGTCAAATATTACCCAATTATCTTTATCTGCACTTTGACTCATGCTCAACAAGTTATGACACTACCTCATTTCTTACCTGGTCACCCAAGTGATCCTTTGTCATTACTCAAGTGAGTCCTCGAGTGACATCATGCAAATCTTGGTAGAGAACTTCTGGAAATATTTAACACACATCACTCAAGTGGTCACTTGAGTGATTGTAACCCCCTTCTCATTAAGGTCATGATTAAGTTCATAAATACATGATTATGTGGAATTAGAGACCATAAGATAATTTGGGACTTATTTAAAATTAAAATTCCCAAAACTAGGCTTTACAAGGGCAGGTATGGTGTGAGATAATTTGTGAAATTTGTTTTGGAGAGTGAGATTCTAATGAATCTCCATAATAACAAATCACTCATAGTATGCACAACCATAAAGCATGAAATGAAATCATGACACCACACACAACAATCACAATGGAAGTTATAGCGGCAAGGGCAGGTATGACGTGCATCACCTTTACGTTTGCTTACCCTGTTTAGCCCTATGCCATATATTTCACCACAGTTGGGTTTCATATAATTCATTTCACAATACGTAGACACACTGGCATGTTTCTCAAAGTAGGAATTCACAATTTGAAAACACAACCATGGCACTTATAATGGCAGTTTAACAGCAGGGGTAGGTGTGAAACGCATCACCACCTACGACTGCTCATGCTGAAGTGTGAGCACTGTAATACACTAAGGCATAATCACATTGACAATATCTCAAGGGCCTCATGCCCACAATTTTCACAATATCAACATAATGATAAGTCATGTATACCAAGCATCATACATAATGCAAGAGAAAAGTTACTACTTTGGTCCTTCCGTGCTTGCTCTGGCATTGGGCTCCCACGAGCAGGGCAAATCTGAATCCTATAATTCACAATTAGGGACCAAATGTCATACTCTATTCTAATACTCCAATGACTTCATATTACTTAGATTGGTTATCATTAATGTCCCTTAAGTAGCCACAAAAGCCTCTAACAAAAGCCCTAAAGGGTTGGAAGTACTATCCCAAATATCCAGTTTTAGAAATGAAAGTACAGATTTTTCACTGTTGCACTCAAGTGAAGAAGGCCTCACTCGAGTGATTATGAACTTGCACTCGAGTCGTGGAAAGCACACTCGTGAGAGTGCTTGATATAAACCTTAGATAGAGACAAGAAATGCCTGCAGTACTCGAGCATATAGATCAACACTCGAGTGATAGCCTAATGCTCACCCGAGTTCTACAAAGTGAGGTTTAGGAAGTGCTCACCCAAGAGGAAAAGAAACTTTCAAAGCAAAAGAACACTCGAGCAGGGACCTTGGCACTCTTGTGTCAGCTTAACACTCACGAGTGTTAAGACACACTCTTGAAAACGGGCCACGAGTGACATCCTGAGATATGAGTTCATAATATCAAATACACCTTCACTCAAGTGACACAAGGTTCACTCAAGTGAGAACCCACAACACTCACAAGTGAGACATTATACTCTTGCCTTCTGTATAGGAGTATAATAGAAAAACTGAAGGGAAAAGAGAACATATCATGCTGTACTCGAGTGAGACCCAAGATCACTTGAGTGAGGCTTTTCATAAGCCAAAAACGCAGCAGAGTTGATAACACTTTTCAAAGCTTACACAAGTATTTTCAATGATCCTAAATTCTCAACCAAGGCTACCTTCACATAACTTTACACAAGGAATCTAATAGAAATATCAAAATTACCAAATTCCTATTCCATTTTCATGCTTTATTTTAAGCTACATCCAACACCAAAATCCCAAAATCACCAAACTTAACATTTCAACCTTAAACAAATTCTATCTATCCAAAATACATCCCAAGACACCAATCCCATGACAACAACATGGCATACACACAATGACCCTAATTTTCGAAAATAAGGCCAAAATTCCCACAAATTTGAAGCTTCATCATTTGGCACAAACTAAGATAGAAAGGTGTTTCTTACACACTTATACAGCTTTCCCAAAGAGGTTTCTTGGTCTTCCAACCTCTAGATTTCCTTGAGGGCACAAACCAACACCAATGGATAATCTATAACCACAAAAATAAAGACCTCAACCTAAGGAACAATATTAGAGAAAGGATTTTTTGTATTTGAGGTCATTATCCTAGCTTAATACCAAGCTTTTCTTCTTCTTCTTTAGTCTCAAATGGCTGCCGAAATTATGGAGAGAGAGAAAAGATAAAGATGAGTGAGGAAGAAGATGAAATGATGATACTCCCCTATGTCCATGCTTGCTTCAGCAAAAAGAAGGTAAGAGAGAGAGAAAGAAATCATTTTAAAATGCCATTTGACTTTTCCATCCACTCTATCTTTATGTAAGCTTGCCACATGTCCCACTTTCATTGGCTCTCATAAAGTAAGTAAATAATTAATTATTCTAACCACTCCATTAGTCATTTAGTCACACATCTCATTTCTACTTAGTTAGTAATTAATTTATTCATTATTCACTAACTAATTAACCGACAATTTTCCATTCTTTCCAATTTTCCACTGATTTTGGCACATTCTCTAATTTCCACAAAACACATAATAATTCAATCTTTAATTCACAAATTATTCTCAATAATTATTATTAACCTTTAATCAAAATTTAGGGCATTACAATTCTCCCCCCGTTCAATAAATTTCATCCTCAAAATTTGTTACAGATCTTGGGGCATAAAATCAGGAAATAGCTTCTTCATGTCCGCTTTTGCTTCCCAAGTTGCTTCTCTTGAAGACATTTCCTTTCAGACTACCTTAACAAATAGTAAGCGTTGATACCTAAGCCACCACTCTTCTTAATCAATTATTCATTATGGCTCTACTACATAAGTGAAGTTATCCTGCAACTCAATCTCTTCACACTCAATAATGTGCTCAGGGTCTGGTTGGTACTTCTTGAGCTGTAAGACATGGAATACATCATGAAGTCTACTCAAATTTGGGGTTATGGCTATCCGATATGCTACCAGTCCGGTTCTTGCCAGAATCTTGAATGGACCAATATACCGCGGACTCAGATTCTTCTGTTTGATTGCTCTCCTGATGCCTGTGACCGGAGATACTCTCAAGAAAACATGATCCCCAATTTCAAACTCGAGAGGTCTTCTCTTTTGGTCATCATAACTCTTCTGTCGACTCTGTGTTGTAATAAGCCTCTGCCTAATAATTTTTGATCTGCTCAGAAGTTTGATCAACAAGATCTGGCCCATACAACTTCCTCTCATACTACTCTGTCCAACACAACGGTGACTGGCACTTCCTTCCATACAATGCTTTGAATGGAGCCATTTGAAAGTTCACAACATATCTTCCAGCTTCTGAATAGTCCTTTCTTACTACCCATCTATCTGAGGATGGTAAGCCATGCTAAACCTCAATTGCGTACCTATAGCTTCATGTAGAGCCCTCTAGAATCTAGAAGTAAACCGAGGATCTCTATTAGAGATTATGTGCTTCGATGTACTATAGAGTCTCACTTTCTCTTTGATGTAGATTTCAGTCAGCCTATCCAGAGAATAGCTAGCATTAATTGGTATAAAGTGCGTTAACTTTGTGAGTCGATCCACAATCACCCAGATCACATCATAGTTTTTGATTCTGTCCAGACCTACTACTAAATCCATGGTCACTCACCCACTTCTATTCTGGAATTTTGAAACTCTAAAGCAATCTTAGTGGTCTCTGGTGTTCAATCTTCACCACTTCACAGGTAAGACACCGCATCACATACTTAGTCGCGTCACTCTTCTACCCTGGCCACTAATACATGGATTTCAAGTTGTGATACATCTTGGCCATAATTGGGTGAAATGTATACTGACTCTTATAAGCCTTATCCAGAATCCTTTATCTCAAGTCAGTCTTCAGTGGAACATAGATTCTCTTCTGGTAATAAACTAGTCCACTAGGTGACAAATCATAATCTTGAGTCCCTCCTTTCTCAATCATAGCTTAGATGGATTGGGCTTGCTCACAGGCATTTAAGCCTCTTCAATTTCAATCCTCAGGTAATTCTCCCCTTGGACAACTCCATAATTGGCACACAGGATAACATTTGAGACATTGAAGTCTTGAAAATCTTCAATCAATTTCATCTCTTGAATCATCATTACTGCAACAAGTACCGTCTTTTGACTAAGAGCATCTGTAATGACATTGGTTTGACCCAGATAATATTTCATCACCAGGTTGTAATATTTAAGCAACTCCATCTAGCAGTGCTGTCTCATATTTAACTCTTTCTGATCATATAGATATTAGAGACTCTTGTGGTCACAGTATTGTTCTACCTTGCACCATACAAGTAATGACGTAAAATCTTCAATGCAAACACAATTGCCACAAGCTCCAGATCATGAGTGGGAAAATTCATTTCATATGGTTTAAGCTGTCGAGAGGCATAGGCCACCACACGTCCCTGCTGCATTAAGACACACCTTAACTCTTTCTTACTCGCATCATTATACATGATGTAAGCCTCACTGGGATCAGGTATAATCAACATTGGTGTCGTAGTCAATTTGTCCTTTAGCTTAGTAAAACAGTTTTCACAACGCTCATCTCACACAAACGGCTTATCCTTTCTCACGAGCTTGGTCTTCGACAAGGCAATACGGGAGAAGTTCTAAATGAACCTCTGATAGTAACCAGTAAGACCTAGAAAATTGTGAATCTCAAAAATAGTTTCTGTCCTCTTCCAGTCAAGTACTACTTCCACTTTACTAGGAACCACCGAGACCACTTCTCGTGAGATAACATGGCCAAGAAATTTCACTTGTGTGAGCTAGAACTCACACTTACTCAACTTGGCATAGAGTTGCTTTTCATGCAACGTCTCATGCATAATTCTCAAATGATGCTCATGCCCTTCTTTACTCTTAAAGTATATCAGGATGTTATCGATAAAAACCACACCAAATTGGTCAAGGTACTGTTTAAACGCACGATTCATATAATCCATGAATACCGCAGGTGCATTTGTCAACCTAAAGGGCATCACTAAAAAATCGTAGTGCTTGTATCTCATCCTGAATGCAGTCTTTGATATGTCTTCTACTCTCACACGCAGCTGATGATAACCGAACCGTAGATCGATTTTTGAGAATACACAAGAACCTGACAGTTGATCTAAAAGGTCATCATTCTTAAGAGTGGATTTTTGTTCTTGACAATAACTTTATTAAGTTCTCTGTAATCAATATAAAGCCTCAAGCTTCCATCTTTCTTTTTCACAAATAGTGTAACACCCCGATTTTCGATTAAGGGCTAATGGTAATTATTGAGGATAATTATCGAATTAAAGTTGAATAATTATGGGTTTGGTGGCCATATTAATTAATATGCCATAAGAGTTGGAAAATTGAAAGAATAGAATTATTGGCATAAGTTGGTAATTAATGGAAATTAATTACTAACTAAGAGAAAAATGAGAAGTGTGATCAAATGGCTAATGGATGGATTAGAGAGATTAATTGGTGTATATGTGTGTGGTATTAGAGATTAAGGGATGAGATGTTGCCAAGTGGCATTATGGTGGACCATAGGATGAGGCATAAGAGACAAAAACCACTTTTTTCTCTCTCCTCTCTCTCCTATGCGTTTCTTGGTGGCATAGGGCAGATTTTTCTGCACTTCATCCCTCTTCTCCATCTCTCTCTCACGTTCTCTCTCTTCTCTCTTCTCTCTTCATTTCCTCCATTGTTGGCCAAGAGAGAGAAAAGAAAAGCTGGATTTGAGGTAAGCAAATGGCCTCAAATGCCAAAATGCTCTTCATTAATATTGTTCCTTGAGCTAAGAGCTTTCATCCTATGGTTGTAGATTCTCCATTGGTGGTGATTGAGGAATCACGAAATTATGAACTTGGGAGAATCATGAAGTGCCTTTGGGAAAGTTGTTGAGGGTTGGGTATTCACCCTGATTATGATTTGATATCCGCTTGGATCGTGAGTAGCCGACGCTGGAGCATACGTGGAAAGAATAAGTGTAGGGAACTTACCTCTCCTGCATGTATTTGATAATTGTGTTAGTGTATTGATGCATGTTGTTGCTTTGCTTGTTATGTGAAACATATATGAGTGATGGAAGCTCTGTTTCAACTTTTACTATGGCCATGAGTATATTGTATGAACATTGAGCATGCTAATATGTCATTGTGTGAACATGGATTATGTATTGCAAGCATGTCATGCATTAAACACTTATCTTACATGCATATTGGTATTGTCTTCCTACTGAGATTCCCCAGAATCTCACCCTCCCCTACCAACATTTTAGACAGGGAAGGAAGATTGAGGATGAAGCAAGCATCCAAGGATGAAGAAGACTCGTTTCTAGGCGAGAGCTTATTAGTTGGTTATCAAGAAGTAATTGGGATATTATATGTGTATATTTGGATAAATATTTGAGCATGTATTCGAATAGGTTGTGTAATCCCTAATCGATGAGTTGTATGGGCTATTATGCCTTATGATTATTGAGCGAAGATATGATTCCGGGATTGCCGGAAATTTATATTGCGTACTCTGATAATTGTATAAATGTAATTTATCTTCGCATAGTAATTATATTCGGAGTGTAAATGTGAGACCGTGTTTTAAATGATTTCGAAATGTATTTGGGAAAACCCCGTCTGGTTGATGGGTTATAAATGTTGTTTTGTCTTATTGGTCTCTATTTCACGTTAATCGTGAAATCCGGATATTAATTACGGCAGGGGGTTACAAATAGCACTAGAGGTACCCACGGTGAAACACTGGGTCAAATAAACCCTTTTTCAAGCAACTCTTCATTTTGCTTATTGAACTTCACCATTTTATTTGGGGCCTTACGGTATAGGGCTTTAGATACAGAACCAACTCCAGGCATAATTTAAATTGGGAACTGCACTTCCCTCTTTGGAGGCAATCTACTAAGATCATCCAGAAATACCTCAGGGAATTCTCTTACCACGGGTATACTATCTAGAGTTTCTTCTATCTTTCCTTGCACGGAAAAGAACACCATATACCCCCTAGCATCTCTTCTCAAGATATTTCTCATCTTTAGCCATTGAAAGGAAATTCAAACTAGCATTCACATCATTCTCCCTCTGTGCAGTATGGTAAATTATCCTCTTATTACCACAATCAAGCAGTACATTATTCACTCTCAACCAGTCAAAACCCAAAATAACTTATAGTTGTTGGAGCAGCAAACAAATCAAATCAACTATGGACTCATATTCCTCAACAACTATCACACAGTTTAAATAAGCTTCGGCCATTACAGCCTTGACAACCATCGACATCAACACAACCAAATCAAATGGCAATGTGTGCACATGCAAACCCATCCGCTTTACACAGTCATAAGCAATAAAGAATGACTCGCACCCAAATCAAATAAAGCTTGTAACTCATTACAACTGATAAAGATTTTACCTTGAATCAGTTTAGGGGACTTTCAGGCCTCCTCATGTGTCATCATAAACACTTAACCCTGATTCCTGGGCCTTTGCTTTGATGGCAGTCATGGTCACTAAGTAGAAATGTGACCTATCTATTTGCAATTGAAGCAAATCACTTACCCTGTACAGGTTATGCTAGGATGACATTTCCTATACTGAGGGCATATTGTTCCCACTGGAGGTTTCTGATTGCCACGACCCTCAAATTGATAGGACCTCTTGCTACCGCCCCTATATGGGAACCCTTGTTCCTTTCGATTTTGGGAAGTATTTGCCTTACTAGGCTCATTGCGGCATCTTTAACCTTAGTCGGGTACAACTCTCTCATATTGTTCTCAACTAATCTGCACTATTCCATCACCTTGTTGAAGTCGATAAACAGATGAGTTGCTAACCTCTTCCTCAGCTCACTCCTCAACCCCCGCATAAGCATATCAGAACTCCATTTTCATCATCCTTATGCCAGAGGTACGAAGAGTATTGAGATAGCTGGATGAAACGAGATAAGTATTCATCAAAGCTCTCTATGTCACCCTGCTTGATCACTAGGAATTCATATTCTTTTTCAAGCCTCACTGACTTGGGGAAGTACTTTTCATTAAACTTCTCTTGAAACATCTCCCAAGTTAGTGGTACATTCCGATTTCACAATGTCATGGCGATATTCCACCACTACTGGTCTGCATTCCCCTCTAACTAGTATATTGCCAGCTTCACCTTCACCTCCATTGAACATTCAAGGACTTAAAAAATCTTCTCTAACCGGTTCAACTAGTCCTCAACGGCTTGGGGTTTAAATCTCCCTCTGAACACCAGAGGTAGATACTTGCAAAACATCAAAACCCAAAATTGTAAATCCCTTTCCTCTTGAACCGGTACCCCTTATGATTCTTGATTTGGTACCGTATGAGGTGGGGACTCATGAGACCAATTGGACCTCTCAGTTGTTTCTTCATGACGAGTCTCTGCTTGGATTTCCTCTTGGGTCACCTAACATGTAGATTGGACCCTTTCCTCATTGTGCTTAGCCCTTTCTTTCCTGAGCTCTTCTCTTAGCTCAGCAATCATGTCTCTATGCTCTCTGATCAGGTTCATCATCTCTCTCATTGGATCAGGTAGATTGTCATTTAATTCCTCCACCTCTGGATCCACTAGTCTAAGTCTAGGGCAAACCATTTTGTCCTTTAACTCTACAAATGATTCACCACATCAGTACCATAGCAAATGTATACACATAGTCCTTAAAACTTATATATATCCACAAACAACAGAAATACTCATGTGTATACAACAAACAATCCTAAGTCATCAATTAAATCACAACGGCAGTTCCAACGGCAAGGGCAGGTATGACATATGTCACCCTTACATTTGCTCACATTGAAGTGCTCACGCTATTTTACACCACGTCATATATTTCACCAAAGCTGGGTTTCATATAAATCATTTCACAATACATAGCCATGTATAATGGAATGTTCCTCAAAGTAGGAATTCACAATTCCAAAACACAGCTATGATACTTACAATGGCAGTTCAACGGCAGGGGTAGGTGTGACACACATCACCACCTATGACTGCTCATGTTGAAGTGATCACACTGTAATGCACTAAGGCACAATCACATTCACAATATCATAGAGATGGAAACTCCTTTGCATCATAGTATGGCCATACATTTCTCATACTCACTCATCGAGGGGCCCAGTAATATCTCTCTACTAATGTGAGGGACAAATTCCATCTTGATCATTCATATTCCTCTGCATGAAAAACCACTAAGGCCGATCATAGCCTTTATCTCCACCCAGTCAAAAGTGACTTTTGATTAGTTCAAAGCTTAGCAACTCTCATGTAGGAATCCATGATGACCTCAGGTCTAAGGGCATTATGACGTGGTTATACTTGAGAAAAGCTTATGACTTGATCCATGTGGCATTCTCATAGTGGGTCGGTCCAGCACCTTGTAGTCTTACAAGTGCCTAAGACTTTGATTCATATCTCCATATCTTATCAAAGTCATACTGAACTTGTTTCATCTCTGCTCCCACATAGATGATCACCAGGGACATTTTAGGACAATCTTTATGAATTATCCAAGGATACAATTATCACAGTTAACATGTAAATAATATGATAACAGAATGGAGAAATTTCATTAAAATAATAATATTCAAAGTACAATGATTGGCCCTTAGGGCATAATTTCCAACATCTTCCCACTTGCCCTAGGTGCAATCATTAATTTGCCTAATTCCCATTGCCCTAACATGACACTCATGCTTTGCTTGTGCAAGTGGCTTAGTAAGAGGATCAGCAACATTATCTTCTCCTGCTACTTTGCATATCTTTATATCACCTCTATCATTGATTGCTCTAATAAGATGAAATCGCTTGAGTATATGCTTAGTCCTTTGATGTGACCTAGGCTCCTTGGCTTGTGCAATAGCACCGCTATTGTCACAGAACAAATCTATTGGATTTGAGATGGTAGGTACCACCCATAGTTCAGTAATGAACTTTCTGATCCAAACGATTTCTTTAGCGGCATCTGATGCTGCTATATACTCAGCTTCTGTTGCAGAATCTGCTATAGTGTTCTGCTTGGAGCTCTTCCAACTTACTGCTCCACCATTCAGGAGGAATACATATCCAGATTGTGATTTAAGTTCGTCTTGGTCAGTTTGGAAACTTGCATCTGTGTAACCGATTACGCAGAGCTCATCATCCAATCCACCATATACAAAACATAAGTCCTTAGTCCTTCTTAAGTACTTTAGGATATTCTTGACGGTAGTCCAATGACCCTCACCAGGATCTTGTTGGTATCTGCTGGTCATAATTAAGGCAAACGAGACATCCGATTGAGTACATAACATGGCATACATGATAGATCTAATGGCCGAGGCATATGGAACCTTACTCATGCGATCTAGCTGATAAGGTGTACTAGGACACATATCCTTGCCAAGATGGATGCCATGAGACATGGGCATGTAACCCCTTTTTGAATCCTGCATACTAAACCTATGCAGTATCTTGTCTATGTATGTTCTCTGACTTAGGCCTATTAGTCTTTTAGATCTATCCCTATAGATCCTAATCCCTAGGATATAGGTGGCTTCTCCTAAGTCTTTAATTGAAAAGGACTTTCCTAACCAAGACTTGACACTCTGCAAGGTAGGAATATCATTCCCAATGAGTAGGATGTCATCTGCATAAAGCACTAGAAATACAACTATGCTCCCACTAACCTTCTTGTAAACACAAGGTTCATCGATGTTTTGAATGAATCCAAACTCTTAGACTACTTCATCAAAACGATGATTTCAGCTCCGAGATGCTTGCTTTAATCCATAAATGGATCTTTAAAGCTTGCAAATTTTACCAAAGTCCTCTGGACGCATAAAACCTTCAGGTTGTGTCATGTACACATCCTCAAGCAGCTTTCATTAAGGAAGGCTGTTTTGAGATCCATCAGCCATATTTCATAGTTATAATATGCTGCAATGGCAAGAAGGATTCTGATTGATTTGACTATTACAACTAGGGAAAAGGTTTCATCATAGTCTACACCATGAGTTTGAGTAAATCCTTTTTCAACCAGTTGTGCCTTGAGGATATTTACATTGCCATCCATGTCAGTTTTCTCCTTGAAAACCCATTTGCACCCAATGGTTTTTACACCTTCAGGTGGATCGACTAAGGTCCATACCTGATTGTCGTACATGGATTACATTTCAGACTTTAGGCATTTAGCCATTTCTAAGAGTTTGGTCCCACTGTGGCTTCTCGATAGGTGGTGGGCTCATTTTGCTTAATGAGCAACACATCACAACCTTCAGTAATCAGAAATCCATATCTCTGAGGCTGATGCCATGTCCTATCAAATCTTTATAGACCTTGTGTTACTTGAGGAGGCTTAATAACTTATTGTAAGTCTTCTCTAATCTCTATATGTGGTTCTATACTATCTTGTGGCTGTCAAATTTCTTTAAGATGTACGTCGCTCCCACTGGTTGTTTTAGAGACAAACTCTCTTTCTAGAAACTTACCATTTCGAATAACAAACACTTTCTTATTGGTGGGATTGTAGACATAGTATCCTTTCATTTCTTTAGGATACCCCACGAAAAGGCACTTTGTGGATTTGGGCACTAATTTATCAGAGGCTTGTTGCTTAACATACACCTCACATCCCCAGATCTTGAGAAAAGATAAACTTGGTTTCTTTCCAGTCTATATCTCATATGGTGTTTTTTCAATTGCCTTAGATGGAACATGATTTAGTGTGAACGCAGCTGTCTCTAGGGCATGTCCCCAAAAGGACGGTAGAAGATCTGTTTGACTCATCATAGATTGAACCATATCTAATAGTGTTCGATTACTCCGATCAGAAACGCCATTGCATTGTGGTGTTCCTGGAGGAGTCAATTGTGAGATTATCCTACAACTCCTAAGATGGTCAATGAATTCTTGGCTCAAATATTCACTACCTTGATCAGATCGAAGTGCTTAATTGTTTTACCAAGTTGGTTTTATACTTTATTTTGGAATATTTTGAACATTTCAAAAGATTCAGATTTATGTTTCATAGATAGATATAGCCATATCTACTAAAGTTATCTATAAATGTAATGAAGTAGAAATAACCTCCTATGGCAGCTATATTTAATAGTCCACATACATCTGTATGTGTGAGGGCCAATAATTCAGTGGCCCTCTCACTGTGCCCAATAAAAGGTGCCTTAGTCATCTTTCCTAATAAGCAAGATTTGCATGTATCATATGATTCAAAATCAAATGAGTTTAGAAATCCATCTTGATAGAATTTAGAAATGTGTTTCTCATTTATGTGGCCTCGACGACAATGCTATAGGTAGGTCGGATTCAAATCGTTTGATTTTATCCTCTTAGTAGTTACGTTATAGATATTCCCATTATTAAGATGTTCCAAATTTAATATATAGTGACCAACATGCAAATCACCATCAGCATAGAAAATGTCATTATGATAAATAGATCATTTACCATTCCTGGTAATGGAAGTATAACCTTCCTTATCCAAATAAGAAAGAGAAACAATGTTACTACTTAAAGCAGGAACATAATAGAAATTGTTCAAAACTAACAAAAGCCCACTGGGCAAAACTAATTCATAAGTGCCTATGGCTAAAGCAGCAACTCTTGCTTAGTTTCCAACTCGTAGGTCCACCTCACCCTTCTTCAGCTTTCTACTGTCCTTTAGACCCTACACATTTGTACAAATGTGAGAACCACATGCAGTATCTAATACCCATGTAGAGGAAATAGAAAAATGAATGTCTATAACATAAATACCTGAAGCGATAGCCTCGCTATCCTTCTTATTCTTTTTTAGATCTTCTAGGTAGAGTTTGCAATTCCTCTTCCAATGACCGGGTTCATTGCAGAAGTAGCAGACTCCTTCCTTGGAGGCTTTGCCTTCTTGGGTGCAGGCTTAGTTTCGGGCTTGTTTGACTCTTTGGTCTTACCACCTGAGCCATTACCCTTCCATTTGCCCTTCCCTTTCTTTTTTATACCCTTTCCTTTCTGAACCATCAAAACTATGCTAGGCTTTTTCTTAATGTTTTGCTCAGCAGTTTTGAGCATGCCATGCAGCTCAGAAATTGATTTCTCCATGTTGTTCATGTTGTAGTTCATAACAAACTAGTCATAACTCTCCAGGAGTGAGTTGAGGATCAAATCCGTAGCTAACTCCTCGCTCATGGGAAATCCAAGCCTCTCAAGGTGATCAATATAGCCTTTCATCTTTAACACATGAGTACTAACTGATGCACCTTCAACCATTTTGCAGCAATGTAAGGCCTTTGTGGTCTCATACCTTTCTTGCCTTGCCTGTTGCTAGAACATTTCCTTGAGATGTACAATCATCTCATGAGCCTCCATGAGTTCCAGATCTCTTTGGAGCTCTGGAACCATAGTGGCAAGCATCATGCAACCTAAATCCACAGAGTCATCCTTATGCTTTATGTAAGCATCTCTCTGAGCTCTTGGAGCATTGGCTGCAGGCTCCTCAGGAATGGGTTGATCTAGGACATAAGCCTTTCTTTCCTGCTTGAGAACAATTCTCAAGTTCCTAAACAGTCAAGAGAGTTTGTCCCATTGAGTTTGTCCTTCTCAAGGACTGATGGCAATGATAGTGTAGCAGTATTACTAATCGACATGATTCTACAATTAAAATATGCAAAGTTAGTTAGTAATCTCCCCCTAAATTAACAACCCTCAATATAATAATTAGTGGGCTAAGATCCATATTTGGCTTAAACTTAAGTCCGCTATGGCAAGACGCTTAAATTCAAGTTATTTAGGTAGGTAACCTATTTACCAATTACATCACATGTAACTCTTAGATCTTTATGGGCTTTAATCATCATATGATCCGGCATGTTTAACCCCATCTAATGCCTTGAGATTCAAAATCATTTTGTTAATCTCAATTAAGTCAAAACAATAATGAATATTATGAGCAACACCATTACTCAAGCTTGTCTCATCAAGATAACTCAAGTGCATCCACTTTGGTGGTTTCCACAATTGAGCGATATAGGTTTTGATAAGTATTCATTAATTGACGGCATTATGACTTAAGATTTGATTCAGAGGGCTTAATTAATTAGTTTTGTTTATATGGATTCAGACGGCATTATGACTTAAGATTTCAAAAAATTCGTTTAGTTCAATTTTTAAGGAATTTCGGCCCAATTTCAAAAACAACGGCCCAGAACACTTCTGATCCGGATTGTCCACCCCAAAGTTTCGAATCCCTAAATCTGATTAGAGATCCTAGCGTGTCTGTATACCATGTTCTTCACCTATTCGAAACCTAAACGATGAATTCTACTTCGGATCAAATCCAGAATAGAAATCGCGATGCCAGTGGCGAAATTGAAACTTAAACATATCGCATATAATGGAAATAATTTCTCCAAATCGCATAAACATATAGAACTATCTGAAAAATGCACATTAATGTTGAACATATTCCTTTTTGATTTAACATATTCGGACGTTTTCTTATGAACACACACACATATCCCATATATATCACATGTATAAGAACATAAACTCAGTTTAAACGCACAATTGATCTGGCTCTGATGCCACTGTTAGAATTGACAGGCACAATGGAAGAATTTTAAAATTTTACCAAACCTAATCGAGGATCTATCAACGGCGTTTAAACCAAGTTGGAAGGATTCATACCTTTTATGATTCAGGCTTTTCACGATCTCTAGGAGCCAACACGTCAAGTCCACTCCCTCTACCGGTATCCACATGAATGCTCTCCAACCGAGACTGTGTGCTAGTGCCTCTAATGTCTCCTAGGGTTTTCTTGCGGCTCTCAATTCTCATATGTATATCAATATATCTGCTCTATCAAGTTTATAACCTATGAGGGCTATTTTCAAATTTCAAAATCAATCATCACTAATTTCAAAATTAATTAACTATTAATTATCTTGATGAGCTAATTAAATAAATTTAGTTTAAATTAAATCTGTCCAACAGTTTTAATTTAACCTATTTATTTAATCTAAATAAAGAGCAATTAGATTTAATTTATCTTTATAAATTAAATCTGAGATACTATATCTCTATCGTGTTAGTTATTAAATTTAATATATCTTAATAAATTAAATTTAAAACTAACACAATATAATAATATCATATAATATATATACATATATATATATTTAAGATATATATTTCGAAAATATAAATATATCTATATAATATTATTAATGAATTTTATATTATATATATAAAAATATAAAATTCGTCCACCCTAAATTAAACATTATCTCGTGTTGGGCCATTCTTGTGTGTGACCCTGTAGGCCCATATGAAGTTAGCAGTGGGTCAATAACTATACTAACCCAAAAGTCACAAGCGGCCTCTAGCAAGACATTACGACTACCCAATTCTTATGAGGATTGTTATCACGATGCAACCTGTTATACAACCATGTCACGTCCCTTATGTCACACGATATATCGATCAAGGATAATGTATGGATAATGTCATCCACTTGTTCCAGACCATTACTTTCTCGATTCCTGAGTAGCCTGATAATAGAGACAGAACTCCTTTCCATCATAGTATGGCCATACATTTCTCATACTCACTCATCGAGGGGCCCAGTAATATCTCTCTATTAATGTAAGGGACAAATTCCATCTTGATCATTCATATTCCTCTGCATGAAAAACCACCAAGCCTGATCGTAGCCTTTATCATCACCCGGTCAAAAGTGACTTTTGACTAGTTCAAAGCTTAGCAACTCTCATGTAGGAATCCATGATGACCTCAGGTCTAAGGGCATTATGACATGGTTATACATGAGAAAAGCTTATGACTTGATCCATGTAGCTTTCTCATAATGGGTCAGTCCAGCACCTTGTACTCTTACAAGTGTCTAAGACTTTGATTCGTATCTCCATATCTTATCAAAGTCATAGTAATCTTGTTTGATCTCTGCTCCCGCATAGATGACCGACCATAGACATTTTAGGACAATCTTTATGAATTATCCAAGGATACAATTATCACAGTTAACATGCAAATAATATGATAATAGAATGGAGAAATTTCATTAAAATAATAATGTTCAAAGTATAATGATTGGCTCTTATGGTACAATTTCCAACAAGTCCCTCATGCTATCTTCTTCGAATAAGAAATGTATGCCTTGTACATCTTTCCAAGAGGGAGCTTTTTACCAAAAAGCTAATTGCCTTAATTCCAAAGAAGGGTTGTAATTAATACATCATTTTGGTCCTATAAGAGGCATATTAGAAAAGTCCTTGCAGTGAAGGATAATCTTTTCATCCTTCTACCATACTATTTTCCATAAGTGGGAATCTTCTGTTAACCATAAGAACTCCTTCCTCCAATCATTTTTGTTTAATTGATGATGATTGAAAGCCATGAGTGGATTAGTAAACTTGTCATGCCTTTGTCGAAAGTATTTCTCCTTTCTATATACATGACTCTACATCCATTCCCTCAAGTAATGCAAGGCAACATATTATTCGACCTTCCCCCTTTAGGTGGCATTGAGATAACGACATGTAGGTCTCTACTAAGATTGGGGATGATAAGTTGATTTGATAATATTCAACTGATTGGAAGATAGAAATAGCTCCAAAGTCGATTATTCCTACTGATGAAGGAAAGAGGATCATGCCATAAATAGCAAAGGCAAAGACCCTACAAAAACTCTCCCAATCTCTACTCTATACTAATCTTGCTAAGCAAGCTTACACTATGGTCCTTTTAATCCCTTTGACCTATCTGGTGCCTACGATTTTTACTTCTTCCATGTGAATCCCCAACATCTTCACTATTCTTCCTAGGGAAGGTAGCCGACTTGGATAATGGTAGATTTTATAATTCCTCTTAATTGGCATCCTAAGGATTTCCTTATGTTTCTAAAGGGTTAAGGCTTGTTGAAAATCAGAGACAATGAAGCATCTTAAAGAGGCATCCCAATACTGGTCTAACTCTACGATAGCATCAGTATGTACAGGCTTATGTAATAAATCAATCATGTTTCCATACTTCTTCATGAAGCCCTATTTCACTGAACCTTTAATGTTCGACTTAATCAAATTACACCTTCAAGTGGTTATACTCCTGTAGTCAATCTGATGCCCTTCCCTCTATGCACCTTTCCTATAAAAACTTGATTTAGACATGGTTTTTGTGCCATTTAAACTTTATGCCAAATTTTCAGTTGTTGGATAACTTGCTTGCCCTTCATTAAAGAAAAGTGAAGGAAGAGTCAGAAAGTATTTCCAAATGCATGCTATGCAGATGATTACATGTGCTTTCTAGCCTTCGTATAGGTGATGGACATTAAGAAAGAGAAATTCACCTCTTTAAGAGATACATTACCTCATAGGAAGGATGAAGTGCCTATTAACCTGTAAACGACCTAAGCTATTACACGGCTAAAGGTTTTGTAAAATGATTATTATGTCAAAGGCCCATATCAAAATGAAGCTAAAATGCCTATAAATGATGTAATTATATCTCATGAGTCCTAAAGGATTATCTCTTATTAAGATATTTTCTAACATGATTCATGTGATGAGATCATAGTCTTTTTGGGTTATAGACCCTTAAACTAAGGTTGCCTATCTAGTGCATACACCATCCTTGTGATGTATCTTTATGTAGAGTGATGCTAGGTACATACTTAGGTGAAGCGATAGTTAGTCACTTGATCCAAAGGGTTTCATTAATTATGCATGGATAACAATATAGATTATCAACAATAAATAGATATATGCCCTCCAGTGTCCTATTTTAGGAATAACCCTAGGTTGGGGGTATCTGTCCTAAGAAAGGCAGGTACTAATTAATTAGTTAGGTCAACAATTTCCACTAAATGGTTCAATGTTTTCAAGGTGGTTCTATTCTCACAGATAAAGGTCTCCTAACTACTCCATCATAAAGATGAAGACCCCATTATATGAAATTGACCTTAAGGGGGTTCTAAAAACCCCACAGGGATGAACCTGGCTAAATGAGTAACAGCTAGGATAAAGTCTTCATAGTAACCTCAGGGGGTTCTGAAAACCCTAGAACCACATAAGAAGACTGTTAAAACTTTCACACACCTAAGGAACTCACAAACCTGAGTATAGGGCCCAAAATTTATGTGAGGAGAATAGTATATGTGTTCAGTATGTGTGGAGAGCATATCTGTAACACTCGTCCTAGTCCCCTTTATATTACATTACGAAAGCATTACCTGCTTAGGGGAAACATTACTCACGCCTCCAAACCCATACTTAATCTTTAATTCATAGGGTCACCATTCATTAATTACCATATTACTTAATTCTATTTATGAGATTACTAAAATCTTTCCATTCCTTTTTATCAAAGTTACCTTTATTTATTTCTCTGCTCATTCTTAGCCTATTCACTTACATATATATAGACAGTATAGCCATATAGGGATATCAAAGTGTCTACAACTTGTGCATAAACTGTACATATGAACACAATAGACACATCCTTATTTTCATTCCCCATCTACATTTTTCTTGTACAGTCCTTTTCTCTATTCTCAACATACCTCCTATGTCTACCTATCTAAATGGTTGGTTAGGGATGGGTGAGATTTGGAGGAATCTTAGTAGCAAACAATGCTAATTTATGCGTGCAATATAATACATAGTGTATGACATGCTTGTTCATCTAAATTCATGCCAACATAATGAAATATGCATGCTCAATGCTTTACAATACACTCATGGCCATAGCATAAGTACAAACAGAGCTTCAATCATTCACATATGTTTCATGCAATTCATCTAAGGAATAACACATATATCACACAAGCATGCACACAACAAATACATGCAAGTCAGAAGAGTTTAACTACGTTTTAGACTTGTGTCCTCTTCTTGTCCCTTTTTCTTCCAACCATTGTAGCTTCTTATAAATTCTTTCATTCTTTTTTTCTTTCTTGACTTCTCAAAGCCCTAGATATATAATCATATAGTAGATCTACTTTACTTAGTCAAATAAAGAACTATTAAGGTCAAACTAACCTAGATTGGTTATTTCTAGCCTTAAAGTTATAGACAATTACATTGTGCTATTACTTCTTTTATTTTTACGGATTCAATAAAAGTTGGCAAATTTTTCAATCAACTTTGAAAATTCATATATTTATGTATGCATGTCCAATTATAGTGGTAACCCTTAATAATTATAGTTTTAGGGAAACATATTTCCCTTAGCCAATTGGACACACATTATTCCAGAATTAACATTTATTTGACATTGCCCTATAAATGTGCCAGTTTAACATGACCAACTTTAAAAATACATAACTATGTATGTACAAATCCAATTGACCTATATGACCTATCAAATTAAAGCTTGATAATTGTACTTTTATTCTTGAAAATATCATGGCCATTGGACAACGATATATTATCCAAAAATAAAACACATTCAGACTACTATTGAGGAACCCTAATTGGGCAGCATAATTCTAATTTTTGGATTTTAAATCCATTCTTTATAAAATCATACCAACAACCTATTTCTACACAATTTTTCTTAAGGAATCCGTTAAAGACCACAAAATTGGAAAAATCATGCTCCTTCTTTATGCCCTGCTTTGACTAAAAACTAGGTCATAAGGCAACAATTCACCAATTCACAATTTATTCATTAAACTAGGTTCATATGCTTCCCAAACCTCATATAACCATATGTATATAAGCAAACCATCATGAAACCCTAAATATACTAGTTGGAAAAAATTATGGTAGCACAAACAAGGCCCAAAAATTCCACCAAACAACAAAATACTCTGGTCAAAATGCAACTTATACTCACCTCTTTCATTTTTTAGGGCTTCTTCTTGAGTTCTCCAACTTTGGTATTTTGTAGACAGTACAAAACACCTCCTTACAAGAAATACAACCATAGAAATGAAGCTCTTAGTGAGAGGAACAACATTCATGAAGACCTCAAGAGCTAAAGAGGTAATTTAGAAGGTGAAAATAAAGCTAGATCACCTTACCTCCTTCTTTGTTCTTCATCTTCCTCTTTTCTCTTTCCTTTTTCTTTTTTCTCCTATTTTTTTTTCTTTTTGTCCATATGACTTGAGTGTAATGAAAGGGTGGTATTGTTGATTCATTTATTCCTCTTCCATTTAGATACTTGGCTAAAAATTCACACTCAAAAAGCCAAGAAGATAATGTGTCAAGTTGTGGTGGTTTCTTGCAAAAAGTGGATTGGTTAAATGGAGATTCATTTCCTCTCTCTTTCTCTTGTTTTGGATGAAAATCATCATCCAAAAAGGAAGAGGAATTGTTGACTCAAGTCTCTCCCTCCTTTCTTTTTATGCCTAGCCATAATTATTGACTTAAGGTGAAAACATGTTGATTTAATTCTCTTTCCTTCTTTCTCTTATTTCATTTCTTTCTTTTTGACATGGTCAATTGGAAATTTTCTCTTTCCTCTTTTCCCTTAGCTTGGCCGAAATTTCCTAACAAAGTAGAAGGAAAATGTTGGCAAATTTTCTAACAAATTGTTGACTCATCCCCTTTTTCTTTTGGTATGCCTTTTTGGACGTTTCTCATGAATTAAGGGGAGGGAATTAATTGCTTTTCTTCTTTCATCATTACTCATGCCTTTCAGGAGAAAATCTTGATGCTTCATTTTAGTTTACAACTTTAATCTCAAGATCAAGTGGCAATTGTCTCTTTTGCCATTGACTATGGAAATATTATTTCTTGTGCCATTAATTCTTCTAATTCTCTTTATTACTTCCTTCTAGATGATACGGTTGCAGATGATCAATTAAATAGTACAAGTATACACTATCGTAATCAAGTAATATAGAAGTAAGTAGAGTATCATTCCCACGAGAATTGATCACTAAGTACCAAAATGAGTAATTTTAACTCTATTCAGTCGATCGATTAGTTGGTGATTGAGAGTACAAAATAAAAAGATGATTAAATAGGAATGCAAATGATATGAAAAAATTATGAGAAAACGTTATAGGGGTTAGATTTCACTTAACAATTTTTGGATTGAATCACTTATCTATTCTACCCCTATTTATTCCATATGATTGACAGTTGAGTTTCCCTACTTTAATTACTAGCCTCTTCCAAGGTCATGCAATTCTATTATTAATTGTTAATCCAATACATTCCTATATAAATTTAAGCAATTAAATATGCATTAAGATTTATGGAACTCAGTAAGACTACACAACTTATACGAATATATTCCTATTTCATATGCAAGTCATGGTTTTAATTATAGGATCGATACACATGCATCTCCTTCCAGTCTCAACATGCTTATTGAAATCATTTAAAAGATGGCTAGTCAATTAAAAGAATTAAGAATAATAATTAAAACTCAATCATGAAGGAGAAATTCAAACTAGATTTAAATAGTTAATATTTAATCCATCATTAGTAAGCTATGTTATCACTCTAGGAAAATGGAAATTTAGCTCATGATAACATTAAAAACAACACAGAAATAAATTAACATTGCATAAACTTGAATATTAAATTCTCAAAAATAAATATACAACCAAAAGATACATGAAAAATGAAGAAATCTAGCCGTCCATTTAAGAGGTAAAACCTTCTATGTAGGCAGCATGCAAAATAAAATACAATCCTAAGCCTTCCAAGATAGAGGCATGCAAAATATAATACAATATATGAAATTAACTCTAAAGAAATAATACAATGAACTCAGAAATGTCAAAGAAATATCTCTCCTGGTTAGAGAAGGACCTCTCCCTGTCAGAGAAGGAAACCTCTACTTCTTTTCCTTTCCTCTCCCTTTGAGCTTGGCCTTGATCTCTATTTATAGGGAAAAAAACCACATGCTACAGTGCTACTACAGTGATCTAGTGGCGACTATAGTGAATATCGACAATAGTTACAGTATCTGGCGGCTGCTACAGTATCTGTCAGCTCTACAGTGCTTCCGTCACTACAGTTACTTCTATCTGCTATAGTGTAACTTCTGTCTACTACAGTGTAACATCTGTTACAGTAATCCTGTTACTACAATACTTTCATTTTTTAAAAATACTATTTATTCCAAAAATATTATTTATTTATCAATCACACCCAAATTTATTATATTAAACTCAAATATTGTCCAAAAAATTATCATATAAGGGAAAATAAATATGCAAATATTTTACTTATCACAGACACCCTTTCCCTTTTCCTTTGAATCCAGGTTAGGTTTCATGTCATTTTGACACATCCAAAAAGAATCAGGTATTTTCTTTCGACTAATTCGCACCGAAATTCATATTATATTATGAGTGCAATTTCTAATAGTCATTCTGCTTCTCATTCATTCCTGGGACTCTTACTAAACTAGACCTAGTTGTCTACTTTATTCGGTCTTATTCCCAAGCCTTTAGTCCTAAAATTCAGAATATTGCAATACTAACCTGTAGCCTAAGTTCTACCCAACCCTCATTTGCTAAGCACATCCCAAGATAGATAGAGAAAATGAATAAACAAATAAATGCATAAAGAATTTGATAAATAAAAACAAATAATCACACAAAGAAAATAAAAAAGTAAACTAAATAAAAAAATGGTAATTAAAATAAAATTCAGACTACATGATTTTTAAATATTTAACTTAAGTGGGCTTTATAAGGCTTTAATCTTATTTCTACCTTTTACAGAGTGCTTGTGCGCAATTTGGTGGGCACACAGGGATAATCATAAAAATATTGATAATAAGTACTTATTTACAGAAATAGCCCACAAGGATTGTATATAATAATTATAAATAATATAGCCGCACAGGGCTATTAGGGTGTCTAAATCTGTTATAGTAAAATGTAGACATCTTTCTGTCTTCATTCCACACTGCATTTCTCTTATGCAGTACTCTTCTTTGTTGTCAGCACACCTCCTATTTTCACCTGTCTAAATAGTTGGTTGGGGAGGGTAAGATTCGGGAGAATCTCAGTAGCAAACAATTACTAACAATGCTTTTAAGATGGATGCTAGTGCAAGATATGCTTGCCTTACATAGGCTTATGTTCACATAATGACATTTCTACATGCTCAATGTTTTATGCAACATATCTATAGCCAGAGTATAAACAGAAATAGAGCTTTATTCATTCATCATGCTTAACATAATCAAGCAAAGTAATACTGCAAATCAATACATAGCAAGCACATCAAATACATGCAAGTTAAGTAAGTTCACTACCTCTTGTCTTAAGTCCTCCTCTTGTACCTTTATTCCAACCATTGAAGATGCTTCTTCTTTGTCACCCCATGACCTTAGATATTTAATCATAGCATTAGAGCCATGATAAATAAGTGTCCAATGGGGCTACATGTGCCTTTAGGACATGTCTCTTATATTTATCCTATTACTTATAACAATTCAACACAATCTTCCGGTTTTGTTGACGAACTTAGGAAATTCATAATTAATTATAAAAAAATCCAAATTTGTTGATTATAGGTTCTATAAAAAGCTCTTTAAGTCCTCTTTCAATTAAAAATATCATAGAGCTCCAATTACAGCCACACATTTCCCAAAAATTCGTCAAACTAATAATGTTATGGATTTCATTCTAGAATCAAGGTCAAAATTTGAAAACTCATAACTTTTAATCCACTAGTCCAAGTGGCTTATATTATCTATCAAATTAAAGCTCAGGATGTTTACTTTACTCTTGTAAAATTTCATAGCATTTGAACTACGTTTGACTAATCAAAAACACATTACAAGTTCTTTACCTCTAGAAAATGAATTCAGGCAGATTTAAACAGAAAATTCTAAAATTTCATACATCATCGTAAAACCTCTTTCAACATCATAATCACCATCTTAATCATGATTAATCAAAATTTTGGTAGCACCTCTTATTAGGTTTGGCATTTCCAAAATTAAAAAATCAACCATAACTACAACAAACAACCTTGAATCAACAAGATAGCAAGGTTTAGTGTGATTACCTTTACTTCTCTTGTTTTTCTCTCTAAAACGCCACCATCTTCTCCTTCCTTCTCTCAATTTTCTTCTTGCTACAAGTGTTTCCAGGGAGGATATAAAGATTATAAGAGATTTCCATGAATTTGAATGCAAGAACAAGTCAAAATTATCACCAACTTGCCTTAATTTGGCTTCTTGAACACTTGAGCTTCTCCTTTGTTCTTGTATTCTTCAAGCCACCCTCTCTCTCTTGTCTCTTCTTTTTAGATGAAAATGAACTCTAAGAAAAGGATAAGAGCTCTTAAAAATATCCCATTTCAAATCCTCATATAATAGTATTTTAATGCTAATTAACCACATGTTAGCATTTTAAAATTTCAACTTATTTTACTTGGCCCATATTGCTTAATTTGGACCAAGTGTTTAATTCCTTGATCCCTTCCTTGTTTGGATGTTCTACACATAAGAAGAATGGAAAAATATGGGTTGTGGATTTAATTTGTGCCTTTTCTTTGTGTTTGGTCACAATTTACATGTTTCTTGGGCCCAAAAATCATATTCTTCTATTCTTCATTGCTGGGCTTCAAGAATGGACTTTTATGAAGACAAAATTGAATTATTCTTTCTTATGTTGGCCCAATTTCTTGTGGTCACTATTTGGCCATTCAAAGTGCTTCGTAATTCACCATTTATTCCTTTTAGTGCCATAAGGTGCAAAGCAATTTTGGTGACTAAAATTTGGCATGTTAAAGGGTTGACTCTCAAACCATCCCTAGTAGAGTTGCCAAAGTGTAGCGCCTGAAATTTAGAAAACATGAAGTCGCCACAAAACTTTCAAAAGAGGATAATTTTGGAAACCTTTTTAAAAATGGAAACTAGTCTATAAAATCCAGTTAGGGTTTGGGAGTCGATTGTATATGGAGAAGATGTTAGGCACCCTACAACACCCATTAATAAGAAAGGTTACCCTAAGTTAATTATCTAAAAATAAATATGGCCTTTTAAAATTTCATCATAATTGCCCAAAAATAAAATATTTTAAGAGATGAAAAAACAAGATTAATTATTTACATTGTTGGACTGAACCTAGGATGAAAACCTAGGGCCTATGAACAATTTAGAGGGATCAAAGCCTACGTAATTCATTGGGGTAGAAAGGCGTGGCGCTTAGTTGGTGTGTTTTAGGAAAAAGATTTACTTAATTTATTTTGAGAAAAATAATTTTTGTTTGGTTTGTGTTTTTTATTTTTTTTAAAAAGCATTTTTTTATTTCCTTATATGAAACCAAATTCATTTATTTTAAGAAAGAAACCTCTTTTTATTTTATTTTAAAACTTTTTATTTTCAAATGAAATTAAAGCAAGAGTTCATCAAGCTAACAAGGAATTGCATTCTCCACATAGCATTCATTATAGAAAGTCAAAGATGCAAGAAACGTAATAAAGACATGGTGAGAGCATGCTCCTCTGGTTCTTTGAGCCTTGCTATGAAAGAGACAAAGTGAAGGGATCATATAATAAAATTATGGCGCTTACAAAAACACCACAAGTTCACAATATTCATGCATGGTAGTTCACTACTTTTTTGCTTAGAAATGAAATAGTTAGTAGCAAACCAATAGGTAAGTTAATACATAATTTGTGACATTGTATAAAGTCAAGTTCATATATATGTCTACTTTAATCAAGCGCACAAGAAACAATAGAAGAGGATTGTAAGACTCCATCTTACATTACATTACCATTGATATTAATTTGAGTATTGGAGCACAGTTCGGTGGGTAACACAGGAATAGCGAAAATATATTGAGTCCCTAAGTCGCTAACAACGGTTCGGGTAAAGACTGTGTGTCTTCCCAACGGAAAAAGGGGATGAGGGTGGAGTGTGATTTGTGTATCTTGTGACAATTGTGAATAAGTTGGGATTGGGGTGTGTTTGTGTAGTGGTTGTGTAGCAGAGCAGAGCTGGTTTGGTTGATGGCTAATTCGACTACATGATCGAGGGTTCGTTAGGAGGGCACTATCTCGACATGGCCAGCATGGCTAGCCACCACGCTGGTTATACTGGTGTTGACCCTAGGCCAAAAGGCGGTGCGTAAAGTTAGAATCTGTGATGTGTGTTCGACGTGGAAGTTGTGTGAATGCCAAAAGGGCAATGTGTATTTGTGAAACAGTGGGAAGCTGTCGTATTTTTGCAAACGGTGAAAGCTGATGTATTCTTGCGATGTGATATGTGTGCAGGTGGCAAAAGCTACTCATCATTGTGTGTACAGCTAGGAGAGTTATCGTCTTATGACTTGCGAGTCACACATCAATATGAAATCTATTATGGATATTGTGATTGAGACCCAAAAGTCCCGGATGGGTGAGGGTAACGCCGTTAAACATGATATGGCAATGTGATATTGTTGTGAATACCTAAAAGTCCCAGTTACCACTAGTGGAGTTACTGGTGGGTGTACGGGTGATGGTAAGGTTGTGGATGTCAATACAGTGGAAGAGTTTGTGTATACAGCTGAAGCTGTCGTTTGATGTAATGAGGTTGTGGTGTTTTGGGGTTACTCCCGGAAGGGTTAACTAAATTGGGTTGAGCAGAGTAGTGGCCTATGCTGCCTAACTACCGAGATCTTATGATATGGCACATGAATTTGACCTCCGTATATAGTGATATGTGATAACAGTATGTTGCGGAAATCGTGAAATGGGCCGATTGCAGTTTGTGGCAACTGGGTTGCATTTATTGTGTGGGATTCTTTCGAGAATCTGAATTGTGATGCACCAATTATGGGGGTGGTCTAGCAAAGACTTTCCCAAGATAGACTAATTTGTGAAACGAAAGCCGTCATGAAGAGGTATCCGAGTTTATGGTTTATGTGGTGCGACAAATTTCGAGGACGAAATTTATTGAATGGGGGGAGAAATGTAATACACCAAATTTTGAGACTTGAGGCTAGTGAATAAGCCTGAGATAAGTGGACTGCTAAGCCCCAGTTTAGCAAGATCCCAAATTGTGATTAAGAGATAATGACTTCAAAAGTGGATGTGGTTAGTGATGAATAAACCCTTTTGGAGATTATGGTGTGATTTGGCACCCGATGTGATTCGTATGTGTTATGAGCAGTGCCAAAACCATGTATTTGAGTTCAATTATCGATTAACATTTAAATTGACTTAAAATAAAGGGGAAGGCGCATTATGGAAGAAAAGGAATGATATGGTGTTTGTGGTGGTGATTCAAGAGGAATTGCCATAATTAGGGGGAAAACGGTAAAGTTACCACCAATTGGTGAGTTACCAAAGAGGGAACTCATTGGTAACTTCAAGATCAATGGTTGAGATTGATTTTTGTAGAGATTAAGTGGGTGGAATCCCATGTGTGTGGGTTCATGTGAACTCATAGAGATGGAATAAGGGTGTGACAAGTGTCACAATTTGAGCCCTTGGATTTGGTCAAAGATTTCAACTCATTTTCTCTCTTTTCTCTACGCTTTTACTTCGGCCAATTTCTTCTTTTCTCCAAAAACTGCTGCCTTCATCTTCATCTCCACTCTCTCTCTCTATTTCTCCATGGACGTTCAAGAGGGGGAGGAAAGAGAAAGGTAAAAGTTGAGATTTAGCTTGTTAAATGGTCTCTAATGCCTAAATTCTCTTCTTTAATGTTGTTCATAGTGATGAGAGCTTCATCTCTATGGTTTTAGATTCTTGATTGGAGGTGTTTGATGGCTTGAGGAAATTTGGAAAGATGAAGAATCAAAGAATTGGTTTGGGAAAGAGGAAGAGGTGAGTATTTGAAGCCTTTTGATCTAAGTTTTGTGATTTATGGATGAGTTTTGTGAATTGTGAATTTTGCCCTGATTTTGGTAAAATTATGAAGTGCATGAATTGTCATGTGTTTTGTGTTGAAAATGGTGAATTGTGGTTAAATTGATGCCATAGTGTGTTTTGGTGTCATTGGAATTGGTTTGAGAACTTGGAATGAAAAGAATGGCAATGTGGTGTTTGTGTTGTGATTTGTGATGACATGTTGTGAGTGTTGGTAAAACATGTCAATATAATGTGAATTTGGTTGTTTTGGTGTTTCCAATGGATTCCTTGTGAAAATTTGTGTGGGAATGATGTTTGGTATGAAAATGGAACCATTGGAAGCCAAATTGCAAAAATTGGAATTCTATCTTTTGAAACTCTGTTCTGGACAGTCAGCTTGTGTTACCATTTTGAATGGGCAAATGATGTTAGAAAATTCGGACACTTTCCAGTCTTGAAGTTCACATCCCAAGATCTAAAAGAGACATATAATTTGTGCCATTTCGTTTTGTGAACTGGGATTTATGTTTGCCCAAATTTTGAGGTCGAAACTGGGTTTGATTCTGGAGCAGTTGTGGATTTTGGAGAATTCTGTTTTTTTGTGGTGATTTCCAATAATGGCTCCTATTTTTCATATGAAGAGGACTTAAATAGCTTTCATTTGGCTTTAGAATCACCTCATTTTGAATTTTTTGGAATTAGTTATGAATTTCCTAAGTTGCCTTGGCTGCAGCAGAAAATCTTGGCTGCAGGGCAAAAGTTTTTGTGCACGTTTTGGCCACAGCCAGAAACCTTCTGTGCACGTTTTGGCTGCAGCCAGAGGATTCTTGGCTGCAGCCAACCCCTATTTTCAATAGCTTGTGATTTTGAAAGGTGATTTCCAATCTAGTACGTCCCAATCTATTAGGCTTTCGTTGAGCTTATTATAGTACGTCCCAACCCCGAATTCTGAGACTTGAGGCTAGAGAATAAGCCTTAAATTAGTGGACTGCTAAGCCCTGGTTTAGCAGGATCCTAAATTGTGATTAAGAGATAATGACTCCAAAAGTGGAAGTGGTTTGTGATAAATGAACTTTTTTGGAGAATCCAATGTGATTTGAGTTTCAAATGTGATTTGTATGAGTTGTGAGCAGCACCGAAACCTTGTGTTTAAGTTCAATTATGGATTAACTCTAAATTGACTTAAAATAGAGGGGAGGGCGTATTGTGAAAGAAAATGAATGAGGAAATGATTTTGATGGTGATTCCAAGTGGATTGCCATAATCAGGGGCAAAACGGTAAAGTTACCTACCAATTGGTCAATTACCGAAGAGGAAACTCATTGGTAACTTCAAGATCAATGGTTGAGATTGATTGTGTAATAGATCAAAGGGTGGAATCCCATGTGGTATACTCATGTGAGCTCATGGGAGGTGTGTTGAGATGTTGACACTCGGCAAGTTTTGGACCTTTGGATTGGGTCAAGATGTCAAACTCTTCCCTCTCTCCTCTCCTCTCTATTTGGACGTTTTTGGGGGTCAAAATCTGCATTCACTTCATCATCTTCATCTCATTCTCTCTCTCTCCAAAACCTCCATGTTCGTCCAAATAGAGAAGGAAAGAGAAAGAAACAAGGTGAGCTTTGGCTTGTGTAATGGCCTCTTATGCTTAAATCCTCTTCACTAATCTTGATCATGTTGATGAGAGCTTCATCTCAATGGTTTTATATTTTTTAAAGGAGGTGTTTTAGAGCTTGTGGAAATTGGGAAAGATGAAGAATCAAGGAATTTGTTTGGGAAAGAGGAAGAGGTGAGTGTTTGCTTCCTTTTGATCTATTGATTGTGGTTTTTGGTGGAGTTTTGAGAATTGTGATATTTGCCCTGATTTTATTTGATTTTCGAATTGGATGATTTGAATGGTGAATTGTGGTTAAATTGGTTCCATGTTGTGGTATTTGGTCATTGGAATTGATTTGGGAACTTGAATTGGAAGAGTTGTAATGTTGTGGTTTGAATTGTGATTTGTGTGACACGTTGTGGTAACATGTCAATATGATTTGAATTTGATTGATTTGGTGTTTCCAATGGATTCCTTGTGCAAATTTATGTGGAAATGGTATTTGGTGTGAATTTGGGAACCATTGGAATCATTGGTGCAAAACTAAGAAATCTGTCCCTTGAAGTTTTGCTCTAGGCAGTCTGGTGTTGTGGACGTTTTGACTGGGCAAATGATGTTTAAAAATTATGAAACTTTCCAGTCTTAAATTTCACCTCCCAAGCTTCAAAATGGACAAATAATTTGTGCCATTTCGTTTTGGGAACTGGGAGTTATAGCTGTCCAAAGTTTGAGGTCGAAAATGGATTCTATTTTGGGACAGTCTTGAATTTTTTGGAATTCTGTATTTATGTGGTGATTTCCAGTATTGGCCAATATTTTTCCTGTGTAGAGGACTTGAATAGCGTTCATTTGGCTTTGGGATCACCTCATTTCAATATTTGTGGAATTAGTTATGATTTTTGGAAGTTCAACCAAGAAACTGGATTTTCTTGGCTGCGGCCAGCGGATTCTGGGCCGCGGCCCAAATGTTTCTGGGCAGTTTTTGGCCGCGGCCAGTGGATTTGTGGGCCACGGCCAACCCCCAAAAATCAGCATTTTGGACTTTTAAAAGGTGATCTTTGGCCAAGTGTTTCCCAAGCCTTTAGGCATATGTTTAGGCTTTGATTAGCCACCTAAAGGTGTTAAATGATAACCAACATTAAGTGTTTGTATGTTGAGGAATTGAGAAATGGATTAACCCTATGTCGTTGCTTTGGTTATAGGGTTGATATTCGCCCTGATCGTGGTTCGGTATTCGTTTTGATCACGAGTAAGCGAAGCTGGAGCATACGTGGAAAGAGTGTAGGGAACTTACCTCTTTTGCCTATATATTTTATTGTGTTAATGTGTTGATGCATGTTATTGCTTTGCTTGATTATGTGGAACATATATGATGTTTGAAGCTCTGTTTCTATTTATGCTATAGCCATGAGTGTGTTGTTGAAACATTGAGCATGTAGATGTGTCATGGTATGGACATGTGATATGTATTGCAAGCATGTCATGCATTATACACTTATCATACATGCATTTTGGTATTTGTTTCCTACTGAGATTCTCTCGAATCTCACCCTCCCCTATCAACATTGTAGACAGGGAAGGAAGAGCGAGGATGGTGCAAGCATTCAAGAATGGTGAAGACTCCTTAAAGTATTTGAGTTTGGTAGTTGGTTATCATAGATGTTGGGATAATTATATATGATATGTATGTATATTTGAGTATGTATTCGGTTATGTATTTGAGATGTGTATTTGAGAAGTCTTTGTGTAATCCCCATATGAGGGCTTGTAGGGGCGAATATGCCCTGTAAGGCTTTGAGTTAATAAATGGAACCCGGGAGTTGCCAGGATGATATTGTTGTATACTCTGATATTTGTATAAATGTGATATTCCGCATAATGTAATTGTATTCGAAATGGAATATGAGACCAGGTAAATTATATTTCGAAAGTTATTTGTGAAAACCCTATCGTGAAGATGGGATAAATAAGTTTTATTTCTTATTGGTCTCTATTTCATCTTAATTGCGTATTTCAGATATAATTACGGTAGGGGGGTTACAATGATAACCAACCTTAAGTAATCTGGAAGTAAGGATTTGGAATTTAGATTGACCCTATGTTCTTGATTTGGTTATAGGGTTAGATATTCGCCCTGATCGTGAGCAGCCGGAGCTGGAGCTTACATGGAAAGAGTGTAGGGAACATATCTCTCCTGCATGTATTTGATATCTGTTTTAGTGAGTGTTGCTGCATGTCTTTGCTTTGCATAATTATGTGTGATTTGAAGCTATGTTTCAATTTATGCTATGGCCATGGTATATTGTTTGTAGCATTGAACTTGCAAATTTTCATTGTGTTATCATGAGTTGTGTGATGCAAGCATGTCATACATTAAACATTTATCGTACGTGCATATTGATATTGTTATCCTACTGAGATTCTCTAGAATCTAACCCTTCCCTACTAACATTTCAGATAGGGTAGTGGATCGAGGATGGAGCAAGCAGCCAAGGGCGATAAGGACTCATTCGGGTTGTCATTTTGATAGTTGGTTATCATAGTTGGGAGTATTGTGTATTGGATATTTGTATATGTGGATGACGATTTAATTATGTGTATTTGAGGTGAGATTTGTGTAATCCCCGTATGAGAACTTGTATATGGGTGTATTGCCCTTTGTAAACCCTTTTGTAAGGATGTGAACCCGGGATTGCCAGGATTGTTATATTGTGCACTCTGATTTATATATTGAATGTGATTATCTGCGTGAAGTGATTGTATTCGAAATGTGAATATGAGACCAGGTTAACTAGATTTCGAAAGTTATTTGTGAAAATCCCGTCATGTAGATGGGTTTGAAATTGTTATTTTATCATTAGTGGTCTCTATTTCATTTTAATCCCGTATTTCGGATATAATTACGGAAAGGGGTTACATTTTTGGTATCAGAGCTGCAGTTCCTGGCAAACATGGGAATTTGCTAGGACAGTGGTAGTAGTTCCTGAAATTTTAACCAATACTATTGTTACATATTTTTGCCGAAGGAACCCATTTTCAGCCTCAGAGTTACCAAATTCACTGCCAAAAGTCAAAAGTGCCTTTGGAAGCCCCTAACTCTGGGTTTTGGGGGTGTTTTTGCTATTTCGCTTTTTAGGGCTTTTCTGGAAAAGTGATCAACTGTAACCCCATTGAATTTTCCCACCTAAACACAATTGAACCATCAGATTATCAAAAATTCAACTTTAACCCCTCTATCGACACCTAGCCGAAATTTGGGAATACATCGGGAAAAATTGGGGTTTTTGAATTTTAATCTCAAATCCTTGCTTCTTTATACTCCTAATTACTTGATTATCAACTTATTTATATTCCAAACATAATTTAGATTAGATTTGGCCAGCATACCACCTAGGGTTTAACATTACCCAAATTTACAATAAACAGCAAATCGATAACAAAACCACCAATTAATCCAACAGCAGTAGCAACCAAAAATTGAAGTTTATGTTGTTACCTTTGATTTCTTCTTCTTCTTCTTTCCTCTTGGCTGAAACCCTAACCTCCATAAACTCTAAAGGTTTGCTTCCTAAACACTTTCAATAATGTAAAAGAGAGGCTTGAAGGAAGGATTAGACAAGTTTGGAATCAAATCACCAATGAATTCAACTTACCTTTGCAATTTGCTCCTCCTTCTCTCTAAAATCACCCAAGCACTCTATCTCTCCTCTCTTGCTTGCTTTCTGATGGAAAAAATGAAGGAAGATGATGGGAATTGTGTTTTAAAATATCCTCCATTTTCCTTTAATTTTCTAATAACCATAAATCCAAAAATGTTCACTTTTGTGTACTAGAATTTATCTACAGGTAATTGTTTCCTAATGTGCTATTGAACTTGAACTAATTTTTCCCTTTCTTGGTTCTTGAAAAATGACATCCCAAGCCTATTAGAGAAGCAAAATAGGCTACTGGATTTTATTCCAAAATTACAACATTTGCTATCACTATTTTATTCCATTTTCGGATGTAATGGCAATTCTTGTAGATTTTCTACCCAAACTTTGAAAAATAACATCTTTATTTGTAGACATTAGATTGGTGTGATTCCAAAAGCTATAGAACCCCTATTGAGTCTAGTTTCAAGAAAAAATATAGCTTTTAGTTAGCTAAAAGCTGGAAATTCCCAGATTTTAAGTTTTTGGATGCTGCCATGAATGTTGGGCAGTTTCACTAGGCTAACTTCAAAACTTTATAACTCCTTGTATACAGCCCCAAATAATTCCCATGACCTATGAAATTAAAGCTCAGGATCTCTACTCAAATCCTTTAAAATTTCACCATTTTCGGATTTGATAATCTAAAACCATATAACAATGTTGCTGCCTCATAGGAAATTTTCACTGGCAGCAAATCCTCATTCCTAGGACTTTTACTAAAGTGGGGTTTAATAGTCCCCTTGTTTCAGGCTTATTCCCAAGCGTCTAATTCCAAAATTTGGGATATTACAAGGATCAAATGAACATATGAGAATAGCCAAGAGGAGAGACAATATAAAAAGCAACCAAAAGGCACCACTTACAATGAACCTGCGACAAGAAGATATGTTTAGCAATTAGCTCTTTGCCTTGCCTACTTACTCTACCAAAATTCTTGTGTCATTCTTCTAACCCTTGCTCCCCTATTTATAGTCTCAAGGTAGAGTTTTCTTCATAAATGGTCTTCCTAACCTGACCCAATCACTGTCCATGAGAGATTTTTTTTATTTTTTTTTATTTTTTCTAAAAGTAATTTCCTAATTTAAAATTATCAACATAAATGAGAGATATTTTTTATTTTTTATTTTTTTTATTTTCTTATAGTTTCCCTATAAGCAAGTTCCTAATTTAAACCTATGAATGAGATACTTTTTGTAATTTTTTTATTCTTGTTCTTTTTATTTTCTTTTAATGAATAACAATGCCAATTTGGACACCTATCATCATCAATAAGAGAACTTTTTTTCTCCTTTAATGATGATTGTTGATTTAGATGCCAATCATCATCAATAAGATGAAATTTTGTATTTTTGTTTTTTATTTTATTTTTTAATTTTCCCTTTAATGATGATTGCCAATTTAGACACCAATCTTCATCAATGAGAGGATTTTCTTATTTTCTATTTTTTATTTTTTCCTTTAATGATGATTGCCAATTTAGACACCAATCATCACCAATGAGATTTTTTTTTATTTTTGTTTTTAAGTGGGGCTGAGACCAAAATAGGGTGTTCACAAGCTTTTTCCCATTTCGCTTTAAATTATTACTAAGAACCTGGTGTAATTGTTTTCTTTTTCATTTTAAATTATGTTTAAACAATATATTTTATTATTTCTTTTTTAAAAAATAGTATATTATTTTATATTGTAAATATTAATATAATACAAAAATATTTCACTTGGTCAAATAAACTCTACAAAAGAGCAATTTAATCTATAGATATAAATATATAAATATATATAATTTCATATGTTGTTAATTATTTCATTTCATTTTATTATTTTAGCTAAATATTTTTTAAATAATATATGCATTCTCTATACAAAACATTGAAAAAGTTAACATTTAAGAATTTAATCTGAAAAAAATTTCAAAAGCTCGACAAACTCCTTCTCCTATTAGTCCTCTAGCTCTTCCTCTACAAGCTCTTTCTCCACCATCACCACCTCCACCATAAGTCTTAATCTATCAATTTTATAGGGTCAAATATTTTCAAAATAATTTTATAATTGATTTTTTTGCTTTTGTAACAAAATTTTAAAAAAAATGTTATACTCTTCATCACTTTTAAATGATATAATTTATTATAAATTGTATTACAATGTCTTGTATTCTTTGCTTAGGATCAGGATTATGAGCTGATATAAATATTACATTTATCATTTTACTTATAGCTCTTAACAACAAGAATGTGTAATGAGTCAAGCTGCCAAGATAGCAACCTACCTCTTTCTTTATAGTTAGAATAATATCATAAGGAGAGGAACTGAGTGTACCAGTTCGGGTCATCAAATTAGGAAAGTGGATCTCACACAAAGGATTAGACTACTAGAGCTTAACCTGGTTTGCAAAGTGGTGCACCTAAACAAAATAAAAAGAATGGAATATGGGAAGAGAAAGCGGAAGAGGATTGAATTGTTCTACGGTGAGGAATAATGCTTGTGGAGGCCTCTATTTATGGAGACTCGGATAGGCTTCTCCTTCTTGCCTACCAAGCAGCTTTAATTCCTTGATTGATTTCCTCAATCATGAGGATCCTCTAATCAATCAAGAGGCTCCTCAAGCAAATCAACATTAATATTGATTGCTTTGCCTAATCACACTTAAGTGTAACTTCATAAGCAATAAATGCTTATTTAATATCTTTTTATTTGATTTAAGTTTTTCCTGAATAAATAGTCTAGCTCATTAAAGTTCAACATCTCCTACTCATACTTTATGAGCCTCTAATAGCACGATTCCTAATCTTACTTATTTCACACTTGGTGTTTGCCATGGTTGTGTGGACACAACATATTCATGAGATTTTGGTGCTTGTGAAACTAGAAATCCTTTACATATAATCAGAATCTAAGGACTCCTATTATGTATCTAAAAATTGTTGTCTTGTATGTCCTAGACTTGTCCATACACCTAACTCATGCCATATATAATCCCTATTAAGTCTATCTTGACTCAGATTGCCTATCTATATTCATGGTATATACATCTATTGTTCTTTCTTATGTCCTACAAGGGACATGTCACATATGGTAGCACAATAGTGTATTTCAGGATACACCTTTCCTTTTTGACTGAACATTAGTTTGTCTTGTGCCAGACCCTTAATATTTTGACCTTTATTAGAGTGTTTACATGCAGTTTAGTGGGCAAACAAAAATAGCATGAACATACTGATATAAATTACTTGATTACATAACTGGAATTCCCACACGGTTTGTATATATTACTTACAAATCCCAAAAATAATAATAAAATCTACAAATAACCAACATCCCTGATTGAGTTGAACCGGAACCTTCAGTTGCCAGTATTTATGTTTTTGCCCTTAGAGCCGCTTCCTTCAGGTAGATAAATTTCACATTAATGGAAAGGGTGTGATTCAAATGAATCCTAGTAGTAACATACTCTAAATCATTTAAAATGTGATGAATAAAAATGTAATGCACCACAAAGTGTAATAGAAATTCATACTGTAACAATTTTGTGCACATTATTCAGGGCCAAATGACTGTTTGATCCCCTACTTGTTTGTTACCACAACTAGGTCCCAGACCATAGTAGATTGCTTCCTGCTGCTTGCTCTCTCTCTCTCTCTCTCGACTTGTGTTTGGCCGAAATTAATGGCCTTTGGGAAGGGATAATAAGCTTAAAAATATCCTCTTCTACTTCCTTAACATATTATTTTTTAATGCTAATTATCATATGTTAATTTTGACTTTTCTTCTTCCTTTTTACCTCGCTCAAAATGCTTCATCTTTGCTTAATTTTGGACTAAGAGTTTATTTTGGTTCTCTCCCTCTATCTTTGACCAAAACTAGCCTCTTTACTTTAGAGAAATTAAGGGCTTCTTGCTTTATTAGTAAAACAACCATTTTACCATATGATTTGTGTATTAAATTGGACCTTCTTCCTTTTGCTTTTGTTTGACTGAAATTGGGCATAATAATTAGGCCGAAAAATTGTGCTATTCTATTCTCTATTTTTAGGCTTCAAGAATAAGCCTTTATGAAGACAAAAATTGAATTTTTATGTCTTAAGTTAACCCAAATTTCATGTGGCGCTTAGCAATATTTTGCCATTCTTCCAAATGTGCCAAAATTCACCATGTATTCCTTTTAACGTCACCAAGGTAAAAGAAATTTTGGTAAATAAAATTTGGGATGTTACATTTCTTCCCCCATTAATAAACTTTTGTCCCTAAAATTTCAGATAACATATAAAATTGATTATCCTCAGGGAATCCCTTTCAAATATGCAATTTATCCACATTTTGTCCATACTCATATGCATCACAAATTATCTGACAAGTGTTAATATGATGCCTATCAGTACTCACACATTCAGCTTATTTTGTACTCAGAGAACATACAACCCATTGTTGTACTGATTTTCATAAGTTCTTACTGCCTAATATTCATGTTGCAAACATATCTATCTATTGGCATTCATGATTAACTGTTTACTTATCCCTATTGGCCATACTGTGCACATTGTTCCATACATCACAAAGTGCTTATCAGGTCTTACTGCCCAGGGATACTACTCCATGCAAACATGCACATCATGTTTTACTGCCTCTATGTTGCTCAACATAAGTACCTCAGACGCATTTTTGACACAATGTCTCTCAACCTATGGGCTACTTGTGCTTTTTACTGGTGTAACTAGGATTATCATACGTGACTTCCTGGCCATGTCAAAAACTCCCAATCATGGTGTTGCTTAACATGCTCTGATTGTATAATAATTTGTTGGCCTGAGGACATACTGGTCTAATAGGTTATATGATCTTTGGACACACAGTCCAACATCTATACTGAATGCCTGTCAGGACTTATAGCCTTAGGACACTTAGTTCACTAGTACTGAATATTCTGGTCTTATTACCCTATGCAAACATGTATACTGGGACTTACTACTAATATGTCTGTCTGTAAACATGACTTTTTGTAACTATGTTTGTCTATTCGGTGTTCAGAATCAAATGATTGTTTGACCTTTACTGACCATATTGTGTGCTCTATTCAGGATCAAATGACTGCTTGATCCTTACTTGTTTTACTGTTCTAGAGTAGATGATTGTCTGCCGCTACTTGTCTCATGTTCTTTTTTGCTCCTCATGTCGATCAGAATATTGACACTAAATCTATCATAATGTTTTATCCCTTACACATCATACAATTTAGCAAATATTCTCAGGGCCATTTTCTTACCAATAGGTGTGATCACAATCAGATTATAAAACAATCTATGTATGTTCAGCCCAAAGTGATTCATATAGTCAAATACAATAGATGTATGGCTAGCACCAATACCTATTAAAGTTTGCACAACATAATCCACCTTAGGTCATCTCAGGTGACTCCTATGCCATCTCATAAGTCATAGTAAATACTCTGCCCTTACTCTTGTATCTAGGCTTTATCTGTTATCATGTGATTGCCTATAGGACCAATATGTTCTATTATTAGGAAATCTTTGTGTGCCGTGGCCATCAGCTTGATATAGCTTATGTCATTTTGTAAGGCTGTAACTATTGAGAGGCATTCACCACTATTATGCCCTATTACACTAGCGATCATCCTAGCCTCTATCTATATATTACACTACTGATCACATAGGTTGCACCATATAGGTTGTCTTACTAAAGACTACATAGGTTGTGTCACTATATACCACACAGGTTGTATCACTTTTGACCATACAGGTCGTGTTACTGTACACCACACAAATTGTGTCACTATTTACCATAAAAGGTCGTGTTTTTATACACCACACAGGTTGTATCAAAATCTGGGATGATCAACACTGGTGTGAATGTTAACCTCTCTCGTAGTTCATAAAAGTTAGATATAGATCAACCATCTCACTCAAATGATTTTTTGTCTCATAAGAACTTCACAAGATCAAGATGGTTCGATAGGAGTTCTATAAAAACCTCTTATAACACCATATTAAACCCCAAATGATGTATATCTCTATGACAATTCTTAGCCTTTTTAAGCTCAATACTGATTCCTCTTCACTAGGATTTGTTGGATCCCATTGTAAGGAATTACCACTTAGTAAGTTAATCTCAGGAACCAACAACTTACCTTTGACTCCAGCACCGCACATAGCTGCTTCTCATATTTTTCTCTAGTCTTTCATATCTTTGCTGCATTTCTCACAGCTCATCTTAATATTATCCATCATTATCTGTTGTTGTGTTAGCATGCCCAATATTTATTGCATTGGATCAAGTATAGCTTCTTGTTCCTGATCAGTGCTTGAACCTATTGTTCTCACCATGTTTGTGTTTCATTATATGAAAATAAGAGAGAGGTAAATCCTATATGAACAAAAGGGCATACTTGTCATTTCATAAAGTTTTGGGTATATAGGCACTCCAAAGTAACATATAACAAACGTTATACAGTAGTTGGGGAAAGCCTTTAACAGCATACAGCCTCTGAACTACTATATTGAACTACTATACAACATGTTTTTATCCCTTTACGTGGCATAACATGACATGTATATGTGACTTCCTAGGGGGTCACCCATCCTAACATTTCCCTAGGTCAAGCACACTTAACCTTAGTATCCCGTGCAAAAATACTGATACCAACTCTAACTACTTCCAAGCACCAATACCCAGTGACTGTCTTTATTCCAAGGAGTCATGTCAACTGTCTTTGGCTAACTACATATTGTGTATAGAATGTATATTAGTGCCGGTACATGTACTCAAACACCTACCTTGTGATATGTTCCATAAAGCCCATAAAGTTGTCATTTGGACCCTGATATATAATCTCATTATTCTTCTAGACCCTAAATCCATATGTCATCTAGGTACTATAAATCTAGTAGACCTTGATCATATTATATTGGGATCAGATCATCTGAGAACAATGCCTACTAGTCTGTAGGGGTGTAATGCTCTCAGAAAACTCGTAGGTATATTCCTTGAATGTACTCTTATAGCTCTAAATCCGACTGTAAATCATATCGCACGTATATCGTTCAAGCTCTGGAACCAGTAATAGAATTTGGATCTAACTCTATCTTATCAATCCATGGTTGATCAGTGTCTCCAATTGATGAGTTAACTGATGGTTCTGTTCTTGGATGAGGTCAATGCTAGTGCTTGAGCCTTACTAAAACACATTTCTATGGGTTTTACAACATCCTTAAACCTCCCTCAGTTCAATATTGTAATACTTGCTACCCTTCGGGTATTCTCTGATCCTCTAAGGGCTAATTCACAAAAACGGTAATTTAGTTCTCTGGTGCCCTTTTCTATGCATATTTCCTACCACTTTATAATCAAGACCATATCAGTATACTATTTTGTTATTGCCAGAATGGTTACTCTGATACCAAAATGTTAGACCCTTAATATTTTGACCTTTATCAGAGTGCTTGCATGTAGTTTAGTGGACATATAGAAATAACATGAATATGCTGATATAAAGTACTTGATTACATCACAGAAATTCCCACAGGGTTTATAGATATTACTTACAAATCCAAGAAATAACAATAAAATCTACAAATAACCAACATCCTTGCTTGAGATGAACCGAAACCTTCAGTTGCTGGTATTTACATTTTTGCCCTTAAAGCCACTGCCTTCAGCTGGATAAATTTTACATTTATGGAAATAGTAAGATTCAAACGAATCTCAATAGTAACATGCTATTAATTATAAAAAATGTGATGAATAAATATGAAATGCACCACAAAGTGTAATAGAAAATTCATACTGTAACATGTTTGTGCACACATTTCAGGGCTAAATGACTATTTGGTTCCCTACTTGTTTGTCACCTCAGTTAGGTCCCAGACCAAAGGTAGGTTGTAAGATCACATTTTCAGTCATTAATATTCCTTGTGTTTAATTAATACATTTAATAGAATAAAATGGTGAATTGTGTTATGCATGAAATGATTACACATAACTTGGCTAAGCTAGGACACAAAAGAGCAACTATTGTCTACTGAAAGACCTAATATTGTAAGCTAAATTGGAGTGTGAAAGGACACAAATAATGGCCAAATAATAGTGTTAAAATTTGGCCAAAAACAAGGAAGAAGAGAAAGAAATGATTTGTTATGATAAATCACAAAACGTAATGGCAAAATGGTAATTTTCCAACAAAACAAAAAGCAATTATTTATCCCTTTTTCTCATATAATTTTGCCCAAATGAGGAGAAATAAGAGGTAAAATGATTATTTGATAATAAATATATGGATTAAAGCATTTGTGGCCAAGTATTAAGTTGGGAGAAAAGTCAAAAAGCAATATGACACAAATTAATTTCTTGGAAGATTGACTTATTGAAAATGCAAGAAGCAATATTTTAATTCCCTTTTCTCTTGGATTTTCAATTGAAAAGGGAAATTTGAAGGGAAATAATATATGTGGCCATATTTAATTCAAGAAGGAAAAAAAGGAGAGCCAAGTAAATTTACGCATGTTAATTACATTAAATTATATTATTGCATAAATAGAGTCGCTGAGTAAGCCAGGGTTGCAAACAGTTGTTTGGCTATAGACAGTGTACACACAACATTTTATCATTTTATATAACATGGTGCATGATGTATTTATTTTCATATTTTGTATGTCTAAAATGCATGTTGCTACTAAGATTCACTTGAACCTCACCCTTTTCAATAATACAAACCTTACAGTTGAAGCTAGTGGCTCGAGGGGCATGACAGTGGTAATTGGTGAATAAAGTCTCGATGTAGGCGGAAGCTGCTTACTTTTGTTTCTTTTGAATACTTGTACACTTGTATATATTTTTTAAACCCTATAGGGAATTCTTGTATTGTAAACAAGTACTTAATATTAGTATGTTTCCGCTATTTCTTTAAGCCTCTCGAAACTATGCACTTAACACTCTACAAATATCAAAATGTTAAGCGATTTGACATTTTTTGTATCAGATCCAGAAGTGGTTCTGACATTATCAGAATAGTATACTGATAAGGTAATGTTTACATGTTAGCAAGAACGATGCATGGAAGGCGACAATAGTGAGATCGATCACCACTGCCAGTGAACCAAGTTGCCCCAGATCAGCGAATTCCTGAGTGACAACATTATGTGGAGTATCAGTCACCAGGTGGTGCTAGGATGTTGATGACAACCAAAAAGTGCATTCAAGATAGGCTAGAGCCTCGACCAGTACCAGTACCTTCTACTAGCTCATCAATGGGAGATATTGCACAACTACTGTCACACGGTATAGAGTAAGACTTGAGTATCACTGACCTTTCCAACACTGAGCCTTTGCATGACCTGCTGCAGGATAAGGGCTTTTAGGAGTATATCCAGGGAAAATATCGACAAGCTGTATGAGCACATGCCTCTCCGATTGATCAGTACCTCACATATCTATATGTTGTGAAGTCCCTAACTGGAAGCGGGTGCTGTTAGAGATATATCTGCCAGATGAGTTATGGATCTTTACTACCATGGACTTCTTTCTGGACATGGCCCTTTCAAACCATAAGAAGAATAACATAGTCTTGTGAGGGCTAAAAGACCACTTTGGGGAGTTCATGGAGTATACGACCTACTACGTATAGAGATATATGTACCTAGAGTGATCTGTTGTCCTCATGTAGTATTTTGGCTTATTGGAGGTACTGGCATGCTTTTTAAGACAAGGACGGGCGCAGGGAACCGGTGGATAGAAGTAGATAATGCCAATATTTGTGTTTTGTACTGGTATATACAAAGTTAAGCGTGCTTAACTCAAGGCAATCACGGGATTTGTGACCTCCTGGGAAGCTATATGTATAGTTAAGATGGTGTATTAAAGGAACAAACACTTATTGTACAGTAGTTTTAGGACATATGATGTATAGTATGATTCCTAACTGATGTATGATATATATCACATACCTGTGTATCTGACATTTTGAGAAATGTCAAAACTTCCCTTGTGTTCATATAAATTTACCTCTTTTCTATTTTCATTTACTGAGATACCTAGATGGAACGACCATGAGGGGGTATAACAATGCGATACCAAACCCTCGACCTTACCCAATGAATCAGATTTTAGTTATGCTCACACAGCAACAGGAACAATGAATGAAATCAGGGGGAACTATGATAAGTGCTGCAAAGACATGATCACTTGGAAGAGCTAGTAGGAGGAGATGGTGAGTCAAATCTACCTGAGGGACTTCAACTAGAAGATCATTTGCCTGATTCTAAGGCTGATATTTTATAGATGTGGGTAGGAAGATTTAGTAAACAACAACCTCTTTTATTAAGAGGGAAGTTTGATCCTTAACTGGCCGAAGACTGGTTATCATGGCTAGAGGAAATTTTCACAATCTTGGCCTGTCCTAATGCAGTTAAAGTCCAGTTTGCAATTTATAAGCTGGAAGGTGATACTGACAAATGGTGAAAAAACACTGAACTGATTCTTCAAGGAAGGAATATTCACTACTACAGAACATACCTACAACTACCCTAAAGGACGTCCCTTTTTAAAAAAGGGACGCCTAAAATATAGTCAGGTAGAAATTATAAAGGTTGGCGTAGTCTAAAATAATTAAATTTCGCGCCAAGAGCTATTAGGTAGTGTTTTAGATGACCCCAGTAAAAATGGGGACGTCTAAAGACCTTTAAATGTCATCAAAAAAAGAAAGAAGAAGAAATACTTTAAACATCCCCAGAACAGATGAAGACGCTTAAAGATTTACCTTTAGACTTCCCCAGCCATTCTAGGGATGTTTAAAATAAGATTTAGACATCCCCAGCAGAGATGGGGATGTCTAAAGGCAGTCTTTACACGTCCCCAGAACTACTGGGGACATCTATAGGTTAGTTTTAGAGGTCCCGAGCTGTTCTGGGGACGTCTAAAGTAAGTCTTTACACGTCCCTAGAATTGCTGGGGACGTCTAAAGGTTTAGACGTCCCCAGCTATTCTAGGGACATCTAAAGTAAGTTTAGACATCCCCAGCAACGGCTGGGGACATCTAAATTGACTCACATGCACCAGAATTAACATGATCGGTGCATGTGATCATGTCAGACTCCCACTCCCCTACTGAATCTCTCCTTCCACTTTACTCCCTTGCTGTATCTAGAGCTCCCCATTCGGTCTCCTCTCCCCTTGTTTTTTTCCTTCTTTCTCTAAACTATCACTTCCATTCCCAACTTCACTCCCCTGCTGCATCTCTCCTCCTAACTTCATCACAACGTCCCCATTCGGTCTCCTCTCCCCTTCTTGTTTTTTTCTTTCTCTAAAGCTTCACTTCCTTCACTGGCTAACTTCTTTGCTCTGGGTTTGTAGCTTTTTCTTCCCCATTCGGTCTCCTCTCCATCGTTGGCCTCTATCTAAAGTTTCAGCTACAGGTTAGAAGCTAAAGTTTTGTTTCATTTAAATTAAGCTAAAGTTTTCATCCCCATTTTTATACCCTTCGAGTTGTGACTGTTATTTGCTTTGTTTTGGTTCCTCTACTAAACAAGTTTTTAGGTGGAAAAATGTTTTCATGTTTATTCCATATTATGGAAAGGAAAGTCTTTTATTGAAGTATTATTTAGGTTACACTTACAATTATTCTTGTAGTTTCTATCTTTGTTAAATACAAATATGGTTATTATAAGATTTAAAATTAGTTTTACACATGAAAGATGATGGTTATATATTTTATATTGTTTACTCTGTAGAATCAATCATGCTTTCATACATATTTATTTCAAGCATTTTATGGATTTGAGTTATTGAGGCGTGATTCCTTCATCTTGAGAAACTAACCATGTTTCAATAATATCCTTGTGCTCTTGAATTGTTCTAGTAATAAGTTGTATAGTAAGACTATAATAGTTTAGTTATTATGGTAAATGTAAATTTATGTGAAAGTTAATTTATTCATTCATTGTAGAGAAAAATTGCTCAACAAAACTAATGGACGTCTGGCTACTTCCTTATTTGTATATGTATATATGTATAGCTTGAGTCAAATATCTTATATTTTAATTTGTGGAAGGAGGATTGATTGCTTTAAATATGATTGGAAGTTCATAATTTAAAGATATTTGTGGTGGTTGTTTGATAAAGGTTCATAAACCAAGACAACATAAAGTCATTCTATATTATATTAATGAAGTAGATTTTTTGGTTCTAATAAGGAAATATTAAATTAGAAAGGGCTTACGAAATGAAGTCAAAGTACACTTCATCTTGGTCACGTTTTACTACTTTGGGGTGTGATAGAATCATATCAGAACTCAGGTTTCTTAAGACTTTTATAGCAAAATTACTGGTGTCCATTGGAATTTTTGATAATTTTGCATTCAAACCAAATTAGCTTGCTGGATCTAATATATTTTGGTTGTTTTTTATCCTACTTTGTCTTCTACATAATTTTAGTCGGTAAACTATTATTGCTTCCTATCAAGATTTTCACCTTAAGCAAAATTGTTTGTCTGCTAGAAATTTTCTAAATTTGAACCTCTTATCTTTTTCTTCAGATTTATTGGTATAACTACATTCACCTTCAGATTTTTCGTCTGATTATTGAATATTGTGAAATCTGAAATTGCTATTAACATCACTGTCAATGTTTGTGCTTGGTGGTAGAAGCTAAAGTTTTGTTTCATTTAAATTAAGCTGAGATGGTTTGTTACTTTGATTTTGGGATGTCTCACTTTTAAGGGGAAATGCTGCCAAAATTTTGAAAAATAAAATAGTAAATGGCATTCCTAGTGTTGACAATTATTCTTAACTTGAGTGTAAATGGGAATGACGCAGGTGGTAATAAAATAGATCATAGTTGGATGAATGCTTTGAGAACAAGTGAAGAATATGAGAATGGGGTTAAAGAGTTTATTGAATATGCTAGAAGGAATGCTCCAGCCAGAAATGGGATGTATTTTTATACTTGTGTCAATGTTTAAATGAGAGAAGACGGGATGTTGAAGTTATAAGGGATCACCTACTTTGTGATGGAATAAATCTTCGATACACAAGGTGGATATGGCATGGTGAGGAAGTAACTGATTGTCTATCGCACAAGAAGGAAGCTGTGGACGTCAAAGATGAAGATAGAATGGAGAGAATGATTCACAATGTTGAGGTACAATCCTTTACGCAGTCGTATGAATATGACAGCCTGCGGAGTGATGTAGAGACACCATTGTACCCAGGGAGTAAATACACAGGGCTAACAGGAACATTACATTTGGTGAACTTAAAAGTAACTTGTGGGTGGACCGATAGTAGTTTCACATTGCTGCTTGAACTATTGTGTGATATGTTTCCAAACGATAATGTACTTCCAAATCGTATGTATGAGGCCAAGAAAATCCTATTTATGATGGGTATGGAGTATAAAAAGATACATGCTTGCCCTAATGACTGCGTACTATACATAAAGGAGTATGAAGGTCTGAGTGAGTGCCCTAAGTGTTAAACTACACGATACAAAGTGAGGAAAGATGGTGGTTGTGGCGATGGGACAACTAAAACACATCCTGTAAAGGTTCTATGGTATCTTCCAATAATACCGCGCTTTAAGCGTTTCTTTGGCACTGCAAAAAAAGTGAAGAAGTTGAGATGGCATTCGGATGATAGAATATCCGACAGAAAATATCTTCGGCACCCAGCTGACTCTCCACAGTGGAAGAAAATAGATGAAATGTTCCCTGAATTTGGCAGCAAGCTGAGAAACCTTTGGCTTGGGCTTTGTACAGATGGCATCAATCCGTATGGAACTCTTAATAGCACATACAGTGCATGGCCAGTACTCCTTGTAATATACAACTTGCCTCCCTAGCTTTGTATGAAACGCAAGTATGTGATGCTTTCTATGATGATTTCTGGACCAAAACAGCCAAGAAACAATATCAATGTCTACCTGGCGCCTTTGATTGAGGACTTGAAGAAGTTGTGGGAGGAAGGCATAGATGTGTGTCATGCATATAAGAATGAGTCTTTCAAGTTACGTGTAATGATTTTCACCACGATAAATGACTTCCCTGCATACAGAAACCTCTCAGGGTATAGTGTGACGGGGCATAAAGCATGTCTGATCTGTGAAGCAGACACTCACTTCCACTAACTTAAACATGGAAGAAAAATGATCTACCTTGGTCACAGGAGGTTCCTTCCTAGGTTATACCCATATCGTAGGTTAAGAAAGCGTTTTAACGGCTTGCCAGAGCATGGAATAGCTCCAAAGGCATTAACCGGAGAGGAAGTTTACAGTCGGGTTTAACATATTAATGTCTTACTCGGTAAGAATCAGAAGATTGTGGGTAAGAAGAACATATGGAAGAAGAGACCAATTTTATTTGATGTTCCATATTGGTGTGGTCTTGACGTGAGACACAGTATTGATGTAATGCACATGGAGAAAATTGTTTGTGATAGCCTTGTCAGTACACTTTTGCACATTCTAGGGAAGACCAGGGATGGGATTAGTGTGAGACTAGACCTTGTTGATATGGAAATAAGAGAATGGTTACATCCACAGCTAAGATATGATGGTAGAAGGGTATACATAGAGCCAGCAGCGCATACACTATCAAAACCGGAGAAACGAAGTTTGTGTGGGTGTTTGCGTGAAATTAAGGTACCACAAGGATATTCCTCGAATATGAGAAGGTGTGTGTCAATGGACGATTTGAAGTTAGTGGGAATGAAGTCCCATGATTATCATGTGTTGATGCAACAACTGTTACCAATAGCTATTAGAGGCATTATGAAAGATGAAGTTCGAAGTATTGTGACAAGATTGTGTGTTTTCTTTAATGCTATCTGTAACAAAGTCATTAACACTGAAAAGCTGGATGAACTGGAAGCTGAGGGTTATATCATATTGTCCTAATTAGAGATGCACTTTCCTCCTTCATTTTTTTGATATAATGGTGCATTTGATAGTTCATTTGGTAAAGGAGGTAAGGCTCTGCGGTCTAGTTTACCTGAGGTGGATGTACCGTTTCGAGCAATACATGAAGATCTTAAAAGGGTACTCTAAAAATCCTTATCAACAAGAAGCCTCAATAATTGAAACGTATGTTGTTGAAGAGGCTATAGACTTCTACAGTGATTATCTATCAGGGAAGAAGGAACAATCTCAGCATGAAGAGGGGAAGAGCAAGGGAATAGGAGGACTAAAAGTGAAGACTATGCCTCGTGAAGAGGTGTTGCAAGCACTCCTTTATATCCTGAATAACATGGCAGAAGTTCAACCATACATAGATGAACACATAAAGAGATTGAAGAACATGAATCTGAGGAAGAATGACATGCATATTACTATTGAGCAAAACAAGACATTCATTCAATAGTTTGAGAAAAAGGTTTTGTATGAGACTGGTGTGTCTGAGACAATAGAGTGGCTAACCTGGGGGCCTTCATTTCAGATCATTACTTGGAGCGGTTATGATATAAATGGGTATTCTTTCTACACAAAAGACCAAGATGACAGAAGTACCATGCAAAATAGTGGGGTGATGGTAGAAGCTGAAGCCATGCACTTTTCCAATTCTAAAGACAAAAACCCCATATTAGCATCCATGGCCTATTATGGAGTGATAGAAGAAATATGGGAAATCACTTACAACAAGTTCAAAGTTGCTTTATTCAAATGTAAGTGGGTTAGCAATAATGCTGTGGTAATAGATCAACAATTTGGATTTGTCTCAGTTGATCTTGAAAGAGTAGGTTATAGGGATGAGCCCTTCATTCTTGCAATCGAGGCGAAACAAGTGTTTTATGTCACAGATCCCGCAAATAAAAAAATTTCCATTATACTTCAAAGTAAAAAAGAGAAGCATGGTGATCCGACCTTCAACCTTGACGACGCACCACCTTTCACAATTAATCTACCTACAACAAGTGAAGTAGAATTGGTAGATGTTAAAGAATATGCTGTAAGAAATGATCATAGTGAAGGAATATGGGAAACAATGTAATATCGCAAAAAGTGATTAAGGGCTAATGACTTTAAAAGTGGATATAATTATTGTTGAATAAACACTTTTGGAGAATCTGTGATGGGAATTTGGATATTTTAATGATTTCAATGGCTTCCTTGTGAAAATTCGTGTGGGGAGAGTTTTTATTGTGAAATTGGAACCATTGGGAACAATTGTGCAAAAGTTGAAAACTCTGTCCATTGAAACTCTGTACAGGGCAGCCAATTTGTATGGACGTTTTAAATAGGCAAATGGTGTCTAAAAATTCTGAAATTTTCCAGTATTAAATTTCACATGTCAAGCTTCAAAATGAACATATAATTTGTATCATTTTGATTTGTGACCTAAGAGTTTTGGATTTTTGAAGTTTGCCCAGCGAAATTAATTATTTTCTGGAACAGTATGCAAAGATTGAAATTCTGGGAATTTTGTGGTGATTTTCAGTAATGGCCAATATTTTTCCTATGAATAGGACTTAAATATCTTTCATTTTGCTTTGGAATCACCTCATTTCGATTTTTCTAAAATTAGTTATGATTTTTCAAAGTTGGGCAGAAAATCTGCCAGAAAATCCGAAAATGTGAAATTAGAAATTATGACATCATCATGTGGTAAGGTGACATCAACATGGAATTAAAAGCAATTCCATCATCTTGATCAGCCATTCCCGACCCATTTCACAGAAAAAAAAAGACGTGAAGAGAGCTTGGAGAAAAGAGAGAAAAAGAGGAAGAAATCTCGCAAGGTAAGTCGATTTCTCCGACGATCTAGCTCCTAACGCGTATAACCTTGTTCCTAAGCTTCTCTTCTATGTTATTTAAGGTGTTGAGAAGCAAATTTGGTGCTCAAGAGGCTAGGGTTTTCAGCCAAGTCAAGGAGAAGCTATTAGGAGCTTGAGGTAACTTCCAAACTTTCGTATATTGCTTATTCTGGCTGCTGTGGGCAATTTAATCGGTGAAATTTCACCGGATTGCCATTGGTTTTAAAGTTTGGAAATGATATGGCCTAGGGGTTATGCTGCCCAAATTGGGTCTTAATGTTAGTTTTAACCTAATGTAATGGTTAATAAAGTGGTTAGGAGTAGAAAGGAACGCATTTACGGAGCCGAAATCGTCAAACCCCGATTTTCCCCGGAGAACTCATAAATTTCGGCCAGCTCTAGAAATGGGTCTTAGAGTTGGATTTTCAATGATTTGATGGTTCCATTGAGTTCAGGGGCGAAAATTAGGTGGGGTTACAGTTGGTCACTTTTTCGGAAAAGGCCGAAAAAGCATAATTACGAAAACGCCCCTAAAACCCTTAAAGTGGGGCTGCCAAGGGAAAATTTGTAATTTAACATTGAATTTGATAATTCTGAGTACGGAAATGGATTCCTTGGGCGGAAATATGTTAGGATAGCCCAGATTAGAATTTCGGGAAAAGTGCAACCGGACCGGGTACGGTGGGCCCGGGGCGGGTCCCCGGGGGTAGTTTTGTAAATTTTCATTATAAACTCATATAACCCCAAGTAACACTATGGAAGTGTCTAAATGGTGCATTTGGAATTGTAGGATTCGATATTTGCCGCCCTCGGGAGCCAACTGCGCCGAAGGACATCAGGAAAGGACAAGGTAGTGACTCTCTCTCTTATACTTTGTGTAATGCACTGCATGTGTGTTGTATCACTGTTTTATGATGATTTCTGATGCTGCTGCGGTTACAGCTGGTGCAAGCTATCGTTTACAGTGCAAGCTGTCGTTTACAGCGCAAGCTGTCGTTATTGTGATTACAGCGTAAGCTGTCGTGATGTTGATTACTGATTATAGCGTAAGCTGTCGTGATGTTGATTACAGCAAAAGCTGTCGTATTGTGTATACAGCCGTGAGTGCTGTCGTTTGTGGTGAAAACCATGTATCTGTGAATTGCTGCTGCTATTGCTGTTTGTGATTTATGTACATGCTTTGTGTTTATGCATTGTGTGAGTGGTTTGTTACTACTGAGATTCTCTCGAATCTCATTCTTTCCTATGACTAACATTTCAGACAGGGCGTGTGGCTCAAAGGAGAAGCGGCCAACCTGGAGCAATTAGGACCCTTGGGGGTATATAGTTGAATTGGAAACTATGGTTATGTATTTTGAACTCGGGATTACTGTATATTCTGAATCAGGAATACTACATTCGATTTTGGTTGTGTAATCCCCTAGTGTATACTTATAAACCTTCAGGTTTTTATGCATAGAACCCGGGAGTTGCCGGGGATACGGTTATACACTCTGATATGATTGAATGTATATTAACTGCATAGGTAATTATATTTGAATATTGAAATTGAGACCTGGATGGGAAAAAGAGTTTTGAAAGTTTTGTAAAAATTTTACTGTGAGACAGAAAGTTTAAAACAAGGTTAAAGCATCCAATGATCTCTAATCCGATTTAAATATGTGTTATCGAATTATAATTACATGTTTAAAGTTAGGGGGTTACAAACAATCTAGAGTAAGAGCTTAACTTAGAAAATAGTAATGTGTGCTGTTTGTTTTATAACTGGTTAGTTTATTCATTTACTTACAATTTATTCACCTATTTGACAATGATTTTTATGCTTACAGGAATAAGGACAATTCTGGTGACTCACAAAGTGATAGGGATATGAAATGAATAAGCCTGAACCTGATGTGAGACCTGAACCGGTTGCGAGAAGAAGGGTTAGAGGTAGTACAAAAATGCATGCATTGGTAGCACGTCATCACCATTAACAGGAGAGGTTGCATATTGACTTTGATGAAAATATGAAACCAATTGGTCCGGAGGAAGACCATTTCATTAGCTACTTAGGTTTTTTGGCTTGAAGCAAAGTTCGCATTATCTATGATAATTGGAAGTTGGTTCCACCAAAAACCAAAGACTTGATTTGGCAACAACTTTTGGTATATAAGTTTCAATACATCTGCATATATATCTTTATTCCTATTGCTTCAAATATAATTAACTTATATTTTTACCTTGTAGCAAACCTATGATGTCCCTGACACTACGGAGATGTACAAGGAGTAGATGACGGAGGTTCATCTACGATGGAAAGATTTCAAGAACACGATTACACGAGATTACATTCGAGGGGACCTAAGGGGTCAAGATCCATGTCAGGAGTATACGTTTTTGTCTCCAGAGGACTGGAGGTTGTTTATGGCATCACGAGAAGACCCAAACTTTTTGGTAAGATTTCTATCATCATAGTGTTTTACTTAAATATAGTTGACATTATTGATTTGGTGTTCGTTGTTTTCCTTTCATAGGCATTAAGTGCAGCAAATGTAGAGAGGCAAGCAGCTAATAACTATCAACATTGCATGTCTCATGGTGGTTATCGGAAGCTTGAGCGAAAGATGATGGCAGAAGAGTTGGAGAAATTGAAGGAAGCAGCCATATCAAATCCTACCGTTCTGGTCCAGGCCCGGCCACCTCCTCCACATCACAAAAACTGGAAAGTAGGGAGGCTTAAGGGTGGGAAGTACGTAAATCCGACTGTTGCTGAGGTTGCTGCAAGAATTGTAAGTAGTTAGAGCATAAGTACAAAGTTTTTTTCATATTGGGAGTGCTTAACTTTCATTTACGATAACTTTTATGCTGCAGGATGAACTGGAAGATCATAGTAGCCAAGGTTCATTCACTCCAAGTGGACGGATGGACATCTTGTCAACGGCGATTGGGAAGGCCGATCACCCCAATTATGTTTGAGGGGAAGCAGGGGGAGTTCGTGTCGTGAAGTATTTTGGTTGAGCCTCACATCCTTATTTGTCACAAGCTGAACCCAGTAGGAAGCTTGTGGCCAAGATTCACCTGGAAGTTTCACAAGAGCTCGAGGCGAACCTTCGTGACAAGCTCCGACAAGAGCTGTTGCCAGAGCTACGTCTTGAGCTGATGCTTGAGCTACGAGCTGAAATGATGAAGATGTTTAAATCGCATATGGCAACTATATAGCATAGAACCCATTCATCCTCAGCCTTCCACAGCACCAAAGGAAGTTACAAACCGGTGGAGGAACCACTTGGTGATCCTTCTCCAACTCTAGATCCGGGAGAACCTGCCATCCTCTCTTTGGATGTCCCAGTGCTGCGTGTAGTTGCATATGCTCTCGTTCACACAGAAGCTACCACCCACCATCATCAGCAAATTCTACAGCATTTCGTAAGGTGTCTATGACATGTGTTCAAGTGGGGGAAGAAGGTACAGCCATCCCTATTCCTGATGACGAGGTTGCCACGATAGCTCAGGCGAGAGGATCTTTCATCCTTTGGCCTGTACATCTTATTGGCTTATTACCAGCAACACCTCAAATGGTATGGAACTATCTCACTTTTACTTGAGATGTGTTGACATCCTACTAACAATATATTTTTTTATGTTCTAAAAGAACGAGCAGGAAGCAGGAAAATGGCCCTTCTTAGCATGACTGTAGCAGATCTATAAGGGCATTCCCCATATTGATTTGCATATGCCTCCAGGGATTATGGGCCTGGAATTAGAGTATCCCTTCACAATTGATAAATAAGATCTTAAACATTTCATTAAGTTGGAGGAGCTAGATATTGGATGGGGCAAATTTGCAATCCTGTAAGTTTTTTATTTCCCATTTTTCATTCATTTAGTTAAGTTGATTTTAACTAACTAATACATTCATCATTTTAATTCTATTATAGCTCATTCCGTCGTATATGCATTGACTTGCAAAGAGTTTATTTATATGGATTCTTGTCTCCTGCACATACGACAAGGAATAGGAATACACTGAAAAAAAAAGGATGCACTATGTGGGCTTCACAATAGGAGAGAACGACTATCGTTGTTATCTAGCACTGATTGTTCAAGGGTACGTATTTTAATTTTGTGTATTTTAGATTTTTAAAAAATAATTGCTTGCCATCTAACTTCTTTTTAATATGTATATGTTGTTATAGTTACCATTGGAATTTGTGTATTGTCTGTCCTCGGTCTCACGTGGTTTACTGGTTTAATTCCTTGAGTAGAAGACCAGACAAAGACACTAAAAGTGTCTTCAACATGTAAGTTATTTTTTTGTATTTGAATGCTTCTTGATTCTTGACTTAAATGAATTATTCTAATTTATGTTGATTTTCATTTTAATGATAGGGCAAACACGACGTATCAAGCGCTTGGCGGGCCACGCGATCGTAAAGGTGGCAAAGACCTGAGATGGTTGTTTCCAAAGGTATGTAGTTTCAAATCAAGTTCTTTTGATTGATGGTCATTTTATATATGCCTTTATTGATTTTAACCATTTGCTTTTGATTTATAGTGCCCTCAATAGCCTGGCGGATGGGAATGTGGATACTATATCTTACTTTATATGTTTAACATCATTCAAAGTGGCATTACGATAGATTTTGAACAAGTAATCGCTTCTTCATTCTCAGAGGATATTATTCTTGGTGTTGTAATTCAATGGGAATTCATTCACTTGATTCATTATTTCATGTAAGCTTATTTTCTAATTTACAGATTTTTGACAATGAAGATGTCTACTCATATAAAGACATAAATATGATCAGAGACTTTTTGGCTAGACATCTTCTTCAACGTATACCAGAGTAAAGTCTTTAGTTGTTTATGTAGGACATACTTTTGTGGTAGTTCTATATATTGTACATATAATTAGCGTTGTTGTTGTTGTTGGGTATAGATTGGATTTAGTCTTGGTTATTGTACAAACTGGGGACTTGGATATAGTCTTTTTAGTGCAATAACAGACTTGGCTATATATTGTTGTGTAGTTTGTGTGGTTTGTTAGTTAATTAGTTTGCTACTCCTTAAAGTTATTGCATGTAGTAGAGCCTTCGGTTGATCACTGTGCTTCAAGTTGTTGTTTCCATTTTGCTTAACTGCTGTTGTTTTATTCTGTTGTTTCCATCCTATTTCTGCAGTTTACATTTTCCAGACAGTGAAATATATATAAAAAGGATATTTAAAAAAAAACTTTCAACGTCCTTAAAACAAAAAGGGACGTGGTAAAGGGGGCGCGACACTTTAAACGTCCATAGTTCAAACTGGGGACATCTAAAGGCCACTTTAGATGTCCCCAGTTCAAACTGGGGACGCCTAAAGTGGCCTTTAAACGTCCCCTATTTTACGGACGTTATTGACATTTTTTTCCATGACCCTTAGATAGACGTCCCTCTATTTTCAGACGTTAAAAGGCAAAAAAAAAGGGACGTTAAAACCATTTTTTCTAGTAGTGATTCTAGTAACGTGGGAATTATTCCAAAAGAAATTCAAACAGATATATATATTGTCCCAATTTAGTCAAGCTAGAAAATAAGAAGAGTTTATCAACATACAATAGAATGACAAAGAAACATTTGGCAAGTACCTAGCTCACTATATCCGGTTGTCTCAATATTCAACATACCTTAAATATTGGGATTTTGAGAAGTAGAGCTCAGATATGATGATACAAGGGCTAAAGCCAGAGCCAAAAGAGAAACTTGTTTCCAAACATTTCATTGAGTTCAATAAGGAAGTTGAAGAGTGTCAAATCTTAGAGCACAATCTGCTGGATCTATACTCCCATAGAAAAGCTAGCAGCAAGAACACAATTGGTAGTAGGAATTCTTCTCAGAAGTGCAGTTATCAAGGCGGTCCTTCTAGTGGAAGTAGTAATAAAAACCCATACATGTCTGATAGCCGTGGTAATCAAAGACCCCTAGGATAGAACCATATTTACTATGGAAATCTTTACCATTATGGTCAGATATGTGGGCAAGCGAGGTAGGCATCAGCACCCGTAAGGCAGGTGCCAAGGTTAATGAGACAGATAGTTTGTTACAACTGCCACAAACTGGGACATTTTGAAAAAAGATTGTGGGCAACAGTAAGAACCCAAAGAGCCTTGACAACAAGTTCAGGGTAGAGTTTTTGCTTTAACGTAGGAAGAAGCTTGAAAATCAACTAAGCTGATTTGAGTTATGATTTCTCTCAATAGTAATCTAGTACAAGTTTTTTTTTGATTCAGGAGCTAGTCATTTATTCGTTGTATACGACTGCACAAGATGGCTAGGCCTAAGTATGTATCAATTACCATATGATATGACAGATTTTATCCCTATGGGTAATGAGTTCATCACAATTGAGGTTTGCATAAATTGGATCATGAATGCTGAGGGACACGAGTCTATAGTAGATTTGATTTGCTAGTGATTGAGTAGACTATAAGTGATTATCGGGATCGATTGGATGACCACAAATAATGTATTACTGTACTGTAGAAGCAAAAGAGTCATTTACCCTAATCCACCATCAAATGCTAATGCAGAAATCAACCTAAACTTTCTTTCCTCATATAAGGCTGAGAGATGCTTGCATAAAGGTTGTTAGGGATACATTGTGTTTTTTTCATGCAATCTGAGGCTAGAACAACATTTGAGAGTATCCCTATAGTAAATGAATTTTCTGACGTGTTCATGGAGGATATCAACAGATTACCCCTAGAGAAGGAAGTAGAGTTCACAATTGAGACGAGGCCTGGAGTAGGATCAATATCCAAAGCTGCATATAGAATAGCGCCAAATGAGATAATAGAGTTAAAAAAGCAGATTGAGGAGCTGCTAAAGAAAGGGTTTATTGAACCCAACGTCTTGCCAAGGGGAGCTCCAATGCTCTTCATTAAAAAGAAAGATGAAAGCCTATGACTCTATATTGATTATGGGGAGTAAAACAAGGTGACTGTAAAAAACAAGTACCCACTTCCTAGAATAAAAGATTTGCTCGATCAATTATTAGGGCCTTGTGTGTTCTCAAATATTGATTTGAGATCTAGGTATCACCAACTCAGGGTGAAGGCAGCTGATGTGCCGAATGTTAGATATGATTAGTTTTGATGATGTCAAATATAGATGTTAAATATTAGAGAAAAAAGTTTATATAATGTATTTATTTCCTATATTGACTAACTACTGTGTTTAATGCAAAATATCTTGTAGATTAGTCAAGCAAAGAAAGAAGATATCAAGTTGGGTTGAAAAGATTAATGTGATTTAATATTGTGGATTATTCGAATAGTCAAATTGTTATTCGAACAGTAAAATTTGTTTTTTGGTTAAGATCTATTCAATTAACTCTCAATATATCAGAATAAATAAAGTATTGATCGAATAATGAATATGCTATTCGAATAGAGAAGAACTGTTAATAGTTGAAAGTATACGGATAAGCACATTAGTATTTGAATAGGAGACTAACAGATTTATCTTAAAATAATTCAAATGAAAAACTATTTGAATAATCAAGGCACTATCTGATAGTCATTATGATTTCAAATTCTATTTCTAAATATGTTATCTGGATAGTAGGATATCTATTTGAATAGTAAGGGCACTATTCGAATAGTTTGATTATTATCCGAATAAGTTTTTGGTGAATTTTAGCATCATACACTACAAGACAATCAGGATAGTAAGGTTACTATCAGAATAGTAAGATTACAATCAGGATAGTAAGGAGACTATTAGAATAGTATTTGACATATTTCAAAGAGGACTATCTGAATAGTATGGAACTATCAGAATAGTCTCAGTGCAAAATTATCAAATACAATTCGAATACTACAAGACTATCTGAATAGTATTTGACATATTTCAAAAAGGACTATCCGAATATTAATGGAACTATCAGAATAGTCTCAGTGCAAAATTATCAAATACTATTTGAATAGTGAAATGACTATTCGAATGCTACAATACTATCAGGATAGTAATTGAACTATCAAAATAGTCTCAGTGCAAAATGATCAAATACTATTTGAATAGTGAAGTGACTATTCGAATAGTCCATAACTAAAAAAAGGTGATTCTATTCGAATAGAACCAAGGTTATTCGAATAACGCAACAGACTTTGTTTCCTTCAGCATGGGCGACTTTTAGTATTTTGGTCATATCTCCCAAACCACAACTCGAATAGAGGAGGAACCAGTGGCATATGAAACTAGACTTCCAATGTGTCATTTTGACACCAAGATCTAGTTAAAAGGAGCTCATATGATAGAGATATGATCTGTTGAAGTTGACACATGAATCAGCGTCTTATTCCAGAACAGCTTTAGTATTTTGGATATAACTCTCAAATTACAGATCAGATTGAGGTGAAACTAGTGCCATATGAAACTAGACTTAAAGATATTTCCATGGATAGGTCATGGGTTATATTTAGAGTTATATTCAAAGAAATAAGCCTTTTGGAAGTTGGTGCTCAAAATAAAGCTCTATTCTATTCCAGACCAATCGATCCATATTGAATCATAACTTTTGAAATACAAAGTATTTGTGATTGATTCCAATTGATGTGCAGAGATAATTTAAAGAGCTTAATAGGGATAATTCATTTGCCATAGATTTGTGTCCAAAGAATTACACCCCCAGAATTTTATTCAAATATAGAGGTTGCAGTATTTGTTTGTGAAGATTCATGATCAAAGGTGCAGTATTCGAATAGAGCAAGTATTATTTGAAATAATATCATATATTTTGTGTGAGAAACTATTCAAATAAGGAAATCACTATTTGGATACACTTCAAATTCTAAAAGTTTATTCGAATAAAGGATAAATTATTCGAAAAAGGATTACTTGTTATCAAAGAACACTATTCGAATACAAGTTGGTCGATTCAAATAAAAATCAATATTTTATAAAGGAAGTTATTCAAATATAGAAAAGATTATTTGAATAAAGGGCAAGCTATTCGAATACAAAGGAAAGTGTATTCGAACATACATCGACAGAATCTAAGTTCTTCTATTCGAATACAACAGATGTTATCCAAATAACTGATTTTCTAGAAAATAGAGTATCACCTTGAAACTTCTGAAATCATTAAAATTTTTTGTGACTTGTTCTTATTGATTCTAATCACTCTAACACTTCATTAATATAGTGATTAAGCATTTTCCAAGTGATCAAACAAGAATTAACACACAAGACGGAGAAAGCACTTTTGTGTCAGAAACTTCCAACGGCTAGTTCATCAAGAATATTTTAAGCCTCAACGGGAAGAAGAAAAGCTCAAAAGGTCAAATTCTATTCATCAACTATAAAAGATGAGTCATTCAAAATGAATGAAGATGAGAGCCCATGCCTGCAATGCTAATATGTTGTTACTCTAAATCTTACCCGACTAAAGCTATAAATCATACTCCCACTATGTACCCCAGTGTTAATCATTTTCTACTTCATATAGAGAGAAGTAATCCCTTATTGTAACCATTCTATATTTGTGAGAATTACTTAAGATTAGGGAATCTTGAGTGGGAAATAGATTTTATCCTTCCAGTGTGTAAGCGGGAGTCCTTATCTCATTACGAGAATTGTAAGGCTTCACAAGTGCTCAGATTAAACTTGTGGGATTGTAGTGGTTCTTAAGTACCTTGTTAAACTTGAGGTAGATAGTAGATTGAAATCTCAGGAGGAGCCTGGGGACTAGCATAGGCCATCGTTGTAACCCCCTCACCGTAATTATATCCAGATTTCAAAATTTAAGGAAATAGTGACCAATAAGATGAAAATAACAATTTATAATCCCACATCCAAGAGATGGGGTATTTCGAAAATCAATTCAAAACGTAATAAATACTGGTCTCACGTTCACGTGCGGATATAACTACTTGAGCATTCAAATCACATAAGAAATATCAGAGTGCGAAACTAAAATCCCAACAAAACCCCGGGTTCATCTACATATATATTAGGGGTTTACAGGTTCCCAAAAAGGTGATTACATATCCAAAATATTCATTTACAACTCATATACATTTGGAAACCCCAAATCCAAAACGAAGATAACCTACTACCACTAAGTCTCAGAGTAGTCCTAACTACTCCTGGTTGTCCGCTTCCCTTTCGAACCACTCGCCCTGTCTGAAAAGGTTAGTCATTTAGAAAGAGTGAGATTCTAAAGAATCCCAGTAGTACCAACTTTTTCATACCACATGCAATCACATAATATGTAAACAAATCATCTCATATCAGCAACACAAATCACACTCCACCCTCATCCCCTTTTACCGCTGGGAAGGCATACCGTCCTAACCCGAACCGTTGTTAGCGACTCAGGGACTATTGGCGTGGCAGTGCATACGAATAGCCTTACGGCTCACATATAGCCTTTCGGCTTTCACAAATGGCCCGTCGGCCTTCACAAATAGCCTTTCAGCCCACAATTAGCCTTTCGGCCCACATAATCACATATACACACCCTAACCTCATCCCCTTTTACCGCCGAGAAGGCACACAGCCCTAACCCGAACGTTGTTAGCGACTCAGGGACTATTGGTATAGCGGTGCTTCACACAAATTTTCACAAAACTTGCAGCATACGAAACCCATTTCATCACAATGATATAGCACACATACAATGTATCACATAAGATATAAAGAGTCACTACCTGTATCTTTCCTGGCTGGCTCTGGCACCTTAGTCTCACGAGGACGACAAATATCAAATCCTATATTCAAATTAGGGACAACCAATCAATCTCTTTTCCATATGTATATTTCAATAATACTCTAAGTTGGTTATCATTTAGGACTCTTTAGGTGACTATTAGAGGCTTAAACATATGCCTAAAGGGTTGGAAGAAGCTACCCAAAAGACCCCTTACTCGAAGGCAAAATACTGATTTCCAGCCGGATCACTCGAGTGAAGATGACCTCACTCGACTGATGAGTGACTTTGTGCTTAAGTGAGAAACTCTCACTCACGAGTGCTTGGCAGAGAGCAACCTTCACAGCCAGGAAGTGCTCACATCACCCGAGCACCAAGCCCTGTGCTCGGGTGATGACTTAAATCATGCTCGAGCACCCGAAAGCACAACACCACGAGTTACAACCCGAGAGCACCACCCACACCTGAGGCACAAGCTCACTAGAGCATGACCCCCAGTGCTCGGGTGAGACGGCTATGCTCGCGAGTGTTAGAGCACACTCTTGCAATTAGCCAGCGAGTGAAGACCCGAAAGAAACCCTTCACTCTGGACTCGCACCATCACTCGAGCATGTTCTTCCCTCACTCGAGCACAAGGCAATGCACTCGAGCATTATTCATAAAACTCAGATGTACTCGAAGTAAAGAAGGGAAATCTCACGCATCACTCGAGCATGATCTTCCTCTGCTCGAGTGATGTGCATCAGAGACCCAAAAACGCAGCAAAAACCAGAAACACCAGATGGTCAAATCCTCACCCAATGGTTCCCAAACTCCTTCTAAAGCTCATACATTCTAAGCACTAACAAGGGAACACAATGGCAACACCAAAAACACTCCAAAACCATTTTGACCACAATCAAATACTAAGGTCTCTATTATACACATTATCCAAATTTCATTCAACTTATTTCCAATATTCCAGATTATATCCAACAATCAATTAACTCCACATTAACTCATTTCCCACAGCAAACACAATGAAACTCCTATTTTCTTTGCCCAATCCAGAATCTTGATTCTCCAACTTACAAATTCGTCCAACTCACAAATCAACACTATTCAAGTTTCTAAAATCAAAGCTTTCAATTCACGCCCTTTTTTGGTGTCAGCCAGTTCTAACATTTGGTATCAGAGCTAGTCTCTTGTTTAAGGACTTAACGTCTCAAGAGTTATTAGTGGCTGATTTTGGGTATTACTCGCTTTCAGAAGGTTTTGATTATACAATCCCATCTTATTTAAAAGATATCGATTTTTGGTTTTGGAAGGCTAGAATGACATCATTTATAAAAGCCTTTGATTTTGATATATGGAATGTCTTTACAAATGATTTTGATTTCAAACCAAGAAAGGACTGGACTAAAAAAGAAAAGAAAATGTTTTCATTGAACATTAGAGCAATGAAAATTCTACATAGTGCTTTGACCGAGAATGATTCTGAGAAAATCAGATTTTTCTCTAATGCCAAAGATATTTAGGACACTCTTCATTCTGTTTATGCTTTTAACAACTATGATGAAGTTAAAAGTATTGACAGTTCATCAAAAACTATAAGTTGTATATCTATGATTGAAGAACAATTGGAAGACAAGAATGAAGAAGGAGAAATCATAGAACATTTCCATGATCTAGTCAACATAGAAGAACATAAGGGAGATGATTCCTAATAGGAGCTCCTTACGGACAAATTTGATGGGGCATCCTCTGGAGCTCAAAATACATATTTGGTAAAAAATTCCAATTCTTCTAGAGTTATTTTGAAAATTGATTTTCAAAGTTTGCATAAAATTGCTTTTCAACCAATTATTGATTATATTGAGAAAAGAAAAAATGTTTTCAATCATGCTGGAAATTCATGTAGGAAGAAAGAACTTAGGCAAACTGATTATTTGAGATCTTCTTTTCTTGATCAATACAATACTTGCATAGAATCTCATAATGCATATCATTATATTATTTGCAATTATTGTGGTAAATCAGGTCATATTTCTCACACATACTATAATAGGAGAAATTCTAATGTGAGAAATAAATTTATTTGGGTTCCTAAAATGCAAGTGAGTTCAAATTTTAACGTTCAAGGATCTAAAGCAAAGTGGGTACCAAAATGTCCATCTTGTGTTTCATGTATGCAGATTGATTCTAGAAAAAATGGACATAAGGGTATAGAGAAAATGAGGAAGATTCCAAGAGTTCCTAATCCACTTGAAAAGATATTCACATCAATTAAAAGAACTCTCAGATCACCTATTGCTGGAACTATAAAGCCTACACTAGTGGAAAAATCAATTTTAAAACTGGTTAAAAATGACATTTTAGACCAGTTTTGGATCCGGTATTGATACAGCCGGTCTTAGAAGTCTGCTATTTTTTAGATCGGTTAGTGAAACCGGTCTTAAAAATTACTTTTTTAGACTAGTTGCTCAAAGACCAAGTCTAAAAAGTCCAAACTTTTTAGACCGGTTGTTTAAAAACCGGTCTAAAAACTTGTTTTCAAAACTTTTAAGACCGGTTATTAAAATAACCGGTCTTAAAAGTCATACTTTTTCTAAAAAAATAAATAGGGCCTTTTTTTTGTAGTCAAACGTACAGATAAGTAGAAGGGGTTATAGTGAAAAATCGATTGCGGATACTTCCAAGCCAATTACCACCATCAGATTTCACAAAAACAGCTTCCCTATAAATCCCGGTGCTAAAATTTCTGAAAACTTGAATTCCTGTATCGTTCACTAAGAACATCAAACAACGTAGAAAGATAATGAACAACTCTTGTAACAAAATTCAGGCACACCTATAAGTTTAACTTTGTATTCATATTCAGTTTCTTTGTTGAAACTATGAAACTATTTTGGCACAACCATAAGGAAGAAGAAAACCAGAGACAAAATTAAAAAAGAAAATAGAGCAATTTCACATATAGGACCCCGAGACCGACCAGACACTCAACTCGGTATATATCAGTATGTATACCATTTACACCTACAATAAAACCCTAAAAAACAAAAGTCCAAATAGGGTTTCTCTTCTCTTTGTGATCCTTGTTCCTCTAGAAAAGAAAGCAAACGAGGAACCATTTTAAGCAAGGCGCTTTGCTCTGCACCTTCTTCTTCCTCTTTCATCTATTGCCACCTTGCAGTAGATAATAAAAAATTAGTTTACAAATTAATTAAGTGTCTAAAAGGAAAGTTTATTCAAACCTCATAACATCAGTTGCATTTTCTTCACGTATCTCTGGGTCAAAGCAAAGGAGCAATAGCTCATGGCAGCAAAGAAGTGAGGCGCCAAGGTAGGTTACGATGAAGGATAAATGTCACGGGGAAAGAGAAAAGTCATGATGAAGGAGATCAGAGCAATCAAGGTTGTGGCAGCGACAGACTCATTCAGTGTAAGGGTGAGAGCACCACAGCAACAGACAAGATAATGAGATCGAGTGAATATGACCGAGCTCATAGAGTAATTGCACCAAGAAGAGAGGTTTCACATTTAGATAGCAAAATTTAGGTGTGACAAAGAGGAGATTCAAAAATTGAGGGTCGATTTTTTAGACTAGGTATATATAAAACCGGTATTAAAAGGGTAGAAAAAAATAATTTTTAAATTTTTCATATTTAAGACCGATTTTTATTAAAACTAGTCTTGAATGTTTGATATTTAAGATCAGTTAAAAGTTTAAAATTTTTAATTTTTTAAATATTTTGATATTTTTAGACCGGTTTTATTTATAACTGATCTAAATATTTTTTTAAGACCAGTTTTTTTGAGAATCGGTCTTAGAAGTTCTATATAATTACAAAACTGCCACTGGTTAAATTTTTTAGACCTTATCTGTTATAACCGGTCTAAATATAGTAGCCTAAAAAGGAAATTTTGTACTTGTGCTAATAACAAAGAAAGGCAATAGAGAATAGGAGGACGTTCTACCTCAAGAATGAACTACCATAGAGTACCATTAAACTACCTTAAAGAGAACAAGAGATGGAGGACAACTCAAGATTCAAGGAAAAGACTTTTAGAGTTTGCATCATATGAGAGAGTATTGCATGCACCCAAAGCTAGGAATTCAAAAGTCGAACATGATAGAAAAATACAATAGGAAAGAAAATGCAATCCTCCAAGTACCTAAAGCAAGGTATACAACGGTAAAATATCCTGCACTATTACCTTTAGTATTTATTGAGGTTTGTATCTTGTTACCTTAGGAATGAATATTGCAAAATTCTTCGAAATAGGATTTTCACATCCCCTAGAAAGCTTATTTTGTAAATTTATTTACAAAGGGATTGCAATGTTTAGAAGTTTAGCTCTTTATGCATACATGCATATTTCAAAAATATCCCTTGTTGTGCATAAAGTCATTGATTGATTCATTGTGCTCAAATTGGTTTGATTTAATTATCCTTAGAGCATATGAACTTTATCTTGATTCCTACAAACTAACGAGAAATAGATCTAAGCAAGGTTGGATACCAAGAAGAAAAAGAAATTTATACAGTTCTGTAGGATAAGAAAAAGTTTCTCAAGGAAATGGCCACATGAAGACAAATTCATATCTTGATGATGCTGAATTTTGGAGTTTGGATTTTGGTGTTGAGTGTGCAAAGGAGGAAAATCAATATTACTCCACCAAAATCAAGCAAGCTATTGAAAGGGCAAGAAGAATTACGATGATATCTAATCCTTAACCTATACTATGCTTATATGAATGATTTAATTTGGGTAATGAATATTTGTCCATTATTGCATTCCTTCAACAATCAATTTTTGATCATCAATAAATTATTTATAGATTGCTAAATGAACCAAAAGTGAAACTGTGCATAGTTTTCTATCAATTCATGTTTTAAAATACACAATCCAAAATTGTATTTTGGTTTCAATTCATCCTGTTTATAAAAGTGCATACATATGGTTTGAAAATTTTTCATATTTTGTTTGCATTCAAACTGTTTTCAAAATTAGAAGTTAATATTTTTGTGTAAACAATGCTTCAAATATAACCACTAGGTTTTTCCCAACATTGATCATAAATGTGCTATCTAGTGCTTGCACTCCTTAGTCTTTATTCTTTAATGAGTTAGACCTCATGTCTAACAAGTTGATCATCTATATGAGTGTCAAGCCTATCTCTAAGAAAAGAATTCAATTCATGAAAAGCCTTGTTCCTAATATATATATTCTTATTGGTGGAGTTATTCCAATCATTATGACTATTTATTAGCACATTAACCATTGATATGATCTATCTTTGAATAACCAGTGTCATATATTTGAATCTTTGAGTTGAATGTTCTATTCTTCAAGACACAACTCTAAGAGTCAACCTTATCTCTTAGTCAACAGCAAAGTCATTGTGCTTATATATGTCTATCAAGCTAAGCCTTTTTGGCTAATTCTTTTTCTATATGACTTTTGCTCTTGGGAAATCTCTCAAATACGTTAACTTTAATGTTTAACATGTTATCCAAGTTGTTCTCCAATTGAAGCATTCTGATATATTTTTAAACTTGTTGATTTCCATCATTTTTAACATGAGCATTGATTTTAATCATGCTTTGAACATAAGTTTTGCATATATTCAAAATCTCAATTTATAATGCATTGTCATACAAATTGGTCATTATGGATGGATTCTCTACTCTCTTTGATCCAATTTACATGAATTGCATAAAAATATTTTCAATGACATATTTTCCATTTAAGAGCAAGAGAGCTGTTATATCTAATATTGAGTGGACCCAAGAAAAGTTGGGTACCAAAGAATATATTTACACTTTTTTAGGATTGTCCATAAGAAAGATGCTCTGAGAAAAGAAGTGTTATTCGAATACTAACCATTATATTTGAATACCCAAAGAAGTTTCTAAAAGGACTTTATTCAAATACAAACTGTTTATTTGAATATAAATATTACTATCTCAACCTATTTATTGACAACTATTTGAATAGTAGAGTAACTTTTGAATACAAAAGAAAGGTTTTGCAACAGCTTTATTCGAATAAATAACAAACTATTTGAATAGTATAAAGTTTTAAGAAAACTATTTGAATAATTGATTCTCTATTCAAATACTAAAACATATTTTACAAAGAGACTATTTGAATAATGAACAGAGTATTCGAATAGTAGGATGATTTTTACAAAGAATAGAAAACCAATTCGAATAATTGAGTTACTATCTGAATACAAAAACAAGTTTTACGGTGAAGGTATTCAAATAGTGTACTTATTATTCGAATAACAGAAGACTATCTTCAAATGATTACTTCAGGGATCTATTCGAATACCACTGAAGCTATCTGAATAGAGACAGTTTATATTTTGATAAACTAATCAAATACTCTGAGAACTATTCAAATAATGTTGTTTCTTAAAAATGTATTCGATCAATGGACTACAGAGAACTATAACTCGAGTGATTACGACATTGCTTAAGTGAGGTATTGTATTCTTTAAATTCTCCAAGTTGCATCACTCATGGTGAACACTTCAGTAATGACTCGAGTGATATTGGAGTATTGTTGTTAAAACCTCTATATTGTCATTTTCAAAACTTGATTTCTCACTAAATCTTCCGTCATTTATACTTAATTTCTCAACAAAGGTTTTCCAATGGTTTTTCAAATCCATGAGAGTTTTTAACTCTATTCCTTATATTAGTTTTTTAAAAGCAATGCACTCATTAAGGGGGAGCTTCACATTCACATGTGTTTTATATCTTAAAAGCTTATCTCCTTTATTTGAAGAAAATAATTATACTCATCTGCATTCACTCTTAATTGATTAGTTTTGATGATGAGTTACTCATATATTTTCTATCTATGATCTTAATTTGCGTATATTTTATAGAAAATAAACTTTGATACTTAATTGCACTAACCATTCTCCTTTCAAGAATGCTTTTACTTATAGTAGGAGAATTTGCTCTATGCAAAATCATTCCTCAACACACTAAAAGGAGGATATTTTAACTTTGAGGACATATGCTTCAATGATCAATCAAGGGAAATGTATTGGCTGCAACATTCAAAGCAACAATACATATGCATGTACAAAGGAGCATTATATGGAACAGAAGCTCAACTAAAAAAGAACATCCTGGAGACAACATGAATATACATTAGGGTTGTATAGCAAAAGCATGGTGAACTGAAACTTGTCGAATCCAAATGAGCATTTCTAAACCCTTCCTCTTTATATTTTGAGAATATCTTGCATATACTTTGATTATAAAAATTTTCATGAAAACCTCTTCAAATTGTTTCAAATTTATTTTCATCACTTTTATTTCTATCAAAATGAAAATACTTTCAAATAGGGGAAGAGAAAATTGTTTTTCTTGACACATTTCTTTTGATTAAAAGAAAGAGGTTTGTTTTCCTGAACAGCTTTCACATGCATTTCTTCTTTGTTCTCATATTTTCCTGCCCTCAAACATTTCCTCTATATCGTTCAAACTTTTTGCTGATGTCAAATAGAGGGAGAAAAACTGCACACAAAAATATGTTGCATCTAACATGTTTCCATACTCATACATATTTTTTGTGTAAAGGATTTTCCATCATCAAAAAGGGGGAGAATGTTATATATGATTAGTTTTGATGATGTCAAATATAGATGTTAAATATTGAGAGCAAAAAGTTTATATAATGTATTTATCTCCTACATTGACAAACTACTGTATTTAATGTAAAATATCCTGTAGATTAGTCAAGCAAAGAAAGAAGATATCAAGTTGGATTGAAAAGATTCATGTGCTTTAATATTGCGGATTATTCGAATAGTCAAATTGTTATTTGAATAGTAAAACTTGTTTTTGGTGAAGATCTATTCGAAGAACTCTCAGTTTATCCTAATAAACAAAGTATTATTCGAATAATGAATATGCTATTCGAATAGAGGATAACTATTAATGGTTGAAAGTATTCGAATAAGCATATTAGTATTCGAATAGCATGCTTAACAAATTTATCTGAAAATAATTCAAGTGAAAAAGTATTCGAATAATCATGGCACTATCCGAATAGTCATTGTGATTTCGAACTCTTTTTCTAAATATGTTATCTAAATAGTAGGATAACAATTCAAATAATAAGGGCACTATTTGAATAGTGTGATGATTATCCAAATAAGTTTTTGATGAATTTCAGCATCCTATACTACAAGACTATCAGGATAGTAAGGTTACTATCAGAATAGTAACATTACAATCAGGATAGTAAGGAGACTATCAAAATAGTATTTGACATATTTCAAAGAGTACTATCCGAATAGAAATGGAACTATCAAAATAGTCTCAGTGTAAAATTATGAAATACTATTTGAATAGTGAAATGACTATTCGAATACTACAAGACTATCAGGATAGTAAGGAGACTATCAGAATAGTATTTGACATATTTCAAAAAGGACTATCCGAATAGTAATGGAACTATCAAGATAGTCTCAGTGCAAAATTATCATATACTATTTGAATAGTGAAATGACTATTTGAAAACTACAATACTATCAGGATAGTAATGGAACTATCATAATAGTCTCAATGCAAAATGATCAAATACTATTAAAATAGTGAAGTAACTATTCGAATAGTCCATAACTGAAAAAGGGTGATTCTATTCAAATAGAACCAAGGCTATTCGAATAATGCAACAAACTCTGTTTCTTTCAGCATGGGTGACGGTTAGTATTTTACTCATATCTCCCAAACCATAACTCAGATTGAGGAGGAACAATGGCATATGAAACTAGACTTCCAATGTGTCATTTTGACACCAAGATCTAGTTAAAAGAAGCTCAGATGAGAGAGATATGATTTGTTGAATTTGACATTTGAATCAGCTTCTTATTCCAGAACAGCTTTAGTATTTTGGACATAACTCTAAACTACACATCAGATTGAGATGACACTAGTGCCATATAAAACTAGACTTAATGATCTTTCCATGCATAGGTGATGGGTTATATTTAGAGTTATATTCAAAGAGATAAGCCTTCTGGAAGTTGGTGCTCGAAATAAAGCTCTGTTCTGTTCCAGACCAATTGATACACATTGAATCATAACTTTTAAAATACAAAGTATTTGTGATAGATTCCAATTGCTGTACAAAGAAAACTTAAAGAGCTTAATAGAGATAATTCATTTTCCATGGATTTGTATCCAAAGAGTTACACCCCCAGAAGTTTATTCAAATATAGAGGTTGTCGTATTCATTTGTAAAGATTCATGATCAAAGGTGTAGTATTCGAATAGAGAAAGTACTATTTGAATAATATCATATATTTTGTGTGAGAAACTAATCGAATAAGGAATTCACTATTTAGATACACTTCAAATTCTAAAATTTTATTTGAATAAAGGATAAAGTATTCAAATAAGGATTACTCGTTATGCCTCAACGGGAAGAAGCAAAGCTCAAATAGTCAAATGCTCTTTATCAACTATAAAAGAACAGTCATTACAAATGAATGAAGATGAGAGCCCATGACTGTAATGCTAATATGCTGTTACTCTGAATCTTACCTGACTAAAGCTATAAATCATACTCCCACTATGTATCTCAGTGTTAATCATTATTTACTTCATGTAGAGAGAAGTAATCACTCATTGTAATCATTCTATACTTGTGACAATTACTCAAGATTGGGGAATCTTGAGTGGGCAATAGAATGTATCCTTCCAGTATGCAAGGGGGAGTCCTTGTCTAAATACGAGAATTGTAAAGGCTTCATAAGTGTCCAGATTAAACTTATAGGATTGTAGTGGTTCTCAAGTACCCTGTTAAACTTGAGGGAGATAGTGGATTGAAATCTCAGCAGGAGCCTGGGGACTGGACGTAAGGCATCGTGGATTTGAATGAACTAGGATAAATCACAGTTTGCATGTTCTCTTCCCAAAACTCGTATATTTCCAGCATATATGATTTCAATAACTGATTATGGTTTTATATTTCATTACTTACATACTTATTGATTTCATAAGATGCGAAAAGAATTTGAAATTTGTTAATTTTTTATAATACACCCAATTCACCCCCCTCTTTGGTGTCAGCCAGTTCTAACACCAAATACTATTTTCAGAAAAAGATATGGCCATTATGAGTTTTTAGTAATATGATTTGGGCTGACCAATGAACTTGCAGTGTTCTTGGACTACATGAATAGAATTTTCTATCTGTAGTTGGACTAATTCATGGTAGTCTTTATCGATGTTATTCTAGTGTACTTTCAGAGTAGAGCGAAGCATGAACACTATCTAAGGATTGTACTACACATTGTGGGATAAGCAACTCTATGCCAAGCTAAGCAAATATGAGTTTTGGCTTTCAAAAGTTAAATTTCTATGCCATATGGTCTCACAGTAAGAGGAAATAAGATGGAAGCAGTACTGAACTAGAAGAGGCCATAAACTATTTTTGAGGTACACATTTTTTTAGGTCTTGTCGGGTATTATAGGCAATTTATACAATATTTCACCAGAATTGCTTTGCCATTGACAAAGTTAACATGGAAAACTCAACATTTTGTATGGGACAACAGTTGTGAGAAGAGCTTCACAGAGTTGAAATAGAAATTAACAGTAGTACTATTTTTACAATCCTAGATCCATAGTTAACCTTCGTAATTTACACTAATGCAAATAGGCATAGATTAGGGTGTCTTTTGATACAGCAAGACCGAGTAGTGGGCTATGCATCTCGTCTGTTCAAGCCTTATAATAGAAATATCCTACTCATGATATTGAGTTAGCAGCTATTGTGTTCACACTAAAAATCTTTATGGGGTGACCGTATGGCTGTACTGGACCATAAGAGTTTGAAGTATATGTACAAGCAAAAAAAGCTCAATATACGATTGCACAGGTGGATGAAGTTGCTTAGAGATTATAACCTGGTGATCAAATATCATCCAAACAAGGCTGATGTAGTGGTAGATGCATTGAGCCATAAATTAGTGAAGGTGGCAACCTTCATGATTCATGTGTAAAGGCTGCTTGAGAACTTCAGAGATCTCAACTTATTGAATCAGATTATGATCAACAGAAGCAACATCAGTCAGGCAGAGAATGGCCTGAGAGCAAATATAGGAGAAGATCAGATACAGGATGACGTACCTAGTCTTTTAGAGATATAATCGTAAGGGGAAGGACTCAAGAATGACTTGTCACAAGTAGGCTAGTTAGGTACCAAAAGCGGATATATGTTCCACAATGAATGGAGTTGAAGTGACAAATCCCAGAAAAGGTGCACAAGAGTAAATATACTCTGAACCCAGGAGCAACCAAGATGGACCACAATTTGAAGTCTACATATTGGTGGCTAGGCATGAAGAGAGATATGACAAGGTTTGTTGCCCGTTGCCTTACTTGCTAGAAAGTAAAAGCCGAGCATCAACAACTATCAAGGCTTCTACAAAACCCTACAATTCCTGAGTGAAAATAAGAGAGCATCACCATGGATTATGTGAATGTAACACCCCAAATTTTATTCACCGATATGCCTTGTAATTATTTATGGCATTTAATGAAATAAAGGGTGAATATTAATGTGCTTGGAATTTAAGAAGCTAGTAAATTTCCATTTTCATGAGAATTGGGCTAGAACAAGTCATGAAATTAATTTTTGGGTATTCCAAAAGGCCCATTATTAAAGCCTAAATTGGAAGAATAAATTAGCACAATATCTGGCCCAATATAAAGGATAATTTCGCGAAATAGAAGAAGAAAAGGAAAAAATTATTTTCCCATTTCTTGAGATTAATTTCGGTTAAATAGAGAAAATAAAGGGAAAATATATATTAGAAAATAAATATTCAATTTTTGAGCATTTTTGGTCAAGTAAATCAAAGTTTGACAAGTCGAAAGTGGATATGTACATAAATTATATATTTGAGGGAAAATGCTAGAGCAATTATTATTTCTTTTTTCTTTTCATAATTTCTCCTATCAAGGGAAAATTGTGTAGGGTTTATGTTTAGGAGAGTGTGAAAAGCCCTTGAAAGTGAAATTATGAAAATACCCCAAAAACCCTAAGTAGGAACTGTCAAGGGTAAAACTGTCATTTGGCAGTGATTTTGTGAAAACCGAGGTCAAAATGGATTATACATGTTAAGCTGAGTAGGAATAGGCTACGTCAGAATTTCTAGAAAAGTACAATCGGATGAGTAAAAAGGGACTTAGTCCTGGTTCGTCTGGGCATTTTGGTGATTTTGCAATTTTAGACTAATATGATCAATAAAAGTAATTTGGAAGAGTCTTAAGTGATACAGGAATGGGTATTAATGTAATTCCTATAAACTTAGACTTTTGAGCCTGAGCTGGATTAAATTAAGGACTTATTTGTGAACAAAAAGAGACTTAAGGTAGTAACTCTATCTTTTATACATTATGTCAATGTTTATATGCTTTGTGTGTGACATCTTCCGTAATATGTATGATACACAGTGCCTACAGGTACACTGAACCTAGTGCCTATAGGTACATTGAACATAGTGTCTACGGGTACACTGATATGCCCAGTTGGTAGTCTCGAGCCCAATTGATGCACGGAACGAGTAGGGGTTGCAATAGTGGTTCATTCTGAACATTTCCGACTGAATTGAATTATTCCGGCCAAAATAAATTATGTGTTATTATAATCTTACTATATGTGGCACTTGGCATATTTATTATTGCATTTTCTATTATCGCTTGTCTGTTCCTACTAAGATTTATTTAGATCTCACCCTTTTTATGTATAAAAATATTCCAGTAAAAGCTAGTGCCTCCAAGGGCAACACAGTAAATACAGGCAGCTGAAGTGTACAGGCCAAGAGAAATGGAGTTGTTAGTTATATTTAGTTTATTTTTGTATATTTTTTACAATTGTATATTCTTCAAACCCTACGGGGAGACTCCTATATGTAAACAAGTACTTAATGTAAGTATGTTTCCCCTATTTTTGTATGCCATACGGAACTTTGCACTTAATATTCTGCGTATATCAAAATGTTAAGGGGTTTGATAGTTTTGGTATTAGAGCAAGTGGTTCTGGCAACAGGATAGTATACTGATAAGTTTTTGATTCTATGGTAAAAGGAAATATGCATAGAATGGGGCACTAAAGAAGTGAACTACCCCTCTTTTGTGAATCAACCCTCAAAAGATTTGGGAATACCCGAAGGCAGTAAAAAGTGTAATACTGAACAAAGGATGATCTAAGGATATTGTGAACCTGAAAAAGTGGGTAAGGCCAAGGCTAGGGTACAGATATATTATTTAGTCAGTCGAAGGTAGTTGGCACAATATTTAAGATAAGGGTAGTCTCAAGGTATCGATGGTCAGGAGCATATAGAGCCGGTATCTACGTGTTGGCACAGGCACCAAAAGTTAAGTGTGCTTAACATAAGGAAATCTTAGGATTGGTGATCCCCTGGGAAGTTAAGTTGGAAAGGTCATGGAGACTTGAGGAATAGTTATTGTCTTAAGGTTTCTCCATGACTAATGATCATCTTAATTAGATGATTTAAATGATATTTAGAAGCATGGAGATGATAATGATGTATGTATTAATCTTAATTTGATCCATTTCCGTTGCAGTAATTACTGTGCAGAAAAGTTCATTTGATAAGGTGATTGGAAACTTAAGGTGTAGTAAATGTTTGAGGTTCCTCCATACTATGTGATGATCCTTAATAACACCATGATGTTAAAGGAATGTAGACATGATATATGGTGCTATATGATGAATGGTGATTATACTGTATATTGATCCTAAAGGATATGATCTGACGATACTGAAGGTTGAGGATAAGCTTGAATTTGATCTAAGATAAAATAATGCTTAGATCATAATATGAATTTGTTGAACTATTATTCTATTCCATGATGGAAGTTTGAACCTTCAATAATGGTTTGAGGATAATATCCAAATACTATGGAGGTTAGAATAGAAACTATTGATCCTCATTCTTAGAGAACCTATTAGGTATACTTGAGGAAAATGATTTCCAATATGTCTAATGTTGAGGTACTATATTTCTTGATGAACTAAAAATTTAGGTTAGAGACCCTAGGCTATAAACTTTTACATGCCAGATATGTTAAAATGGACCAGTGTGTCCAGAAGCCCTAAGACCTAGTAGACTAGTGTGTCCTTAGGCTAGCATATGTATTTAGAATTGCTTCAGGCTAGTGATGCTTCATGGAATTGGGGAAGGATATGAATCCTTACAGAAAGGGATTTTGAAAACTAGCTATCTGCCAGGTCTAGCATAGGGAAAGATTATGATCATAAAAATATTTCCTTAAAGGATTGATTGAGGTGATGGCTCTCTGATGAAATAAGAGATAGAATTGATTTGCCTATTATTCCACTAACTTGAGGCTATACTAAGAGTCTATTGGTGAATGGCAAGTGATGTGATGAAAGGTATGAGTAGAAGGACTACCAAGTAAATATTAACCTAGGAATCAACTGTTAAGTTTTGATTCCATAAAATTTTGAAATGGCCTAGAATGATTTAAATTGAAACGGGCTAGGAACTGGCACAAAGGAATGGATATTACTAGTATAGTCAAGTGTTATATGAGGTTTCTGTGAGACTCCTACCAAATCATCCTAACATTATTAAAGCTTATGTGAGGAGATAAACATTAGAGTACACAGCGGAAGTCTAAGACTTTATATTAATTACAGGAAGTTGAATAAGGTGACCATTGAGATCAAGTACCCACCTCTTGGAATAGATGATTTGCTTTATCAATTGTATAGTTCTTATGTGTTTTCCAAGAAAAAAATTGAGTTGAGATCTGGGTATCACCAGCTTGAGGTAAAAGCAGAAGATGTACCAAAAACTACTTTCAGGACCAGATATGGCCATTGCGAATTTCTTGTAATACCATTTGGGCTAACCAATGCACCTGTCATGTTCATGGACTACCTAAGTCGAATTCTCCATCCGTATTTAGACCAATTAGTGGTAGTATTCATTGATGATATTTTAGTATACTCACAGAATGGAGTAGAACACGAACAACATTTGAAAATCATATTGAACATACTGAAATCTAAGTAACTCTATGCCAAGCTGAGCAAATGTGATATTTGGCTTTCAAAAATTAGACTTTTAGACCATATAATCTCACAGCAAGGAGTCCTGGTCGATTCTTGCAAGGTGGAAGCAGTACTAAACTGAAAGAGGCTAGAGACTGCGTCTGAAATAAATAGTTTTTTGGGTCTTGCCGAAGATTCATACCAAATTCCTCCATAATAGCTTTGCCTTTGACAAAGTTAAACTCAAAAAGAAAACTCAATATTGTCTATGGGACCATAATTGTGAAGGGAGCTTTACTGAGCTAAAAAGTAAATTAACATCAGCACTGATATTGATAATCCCATATCCACTGTGGACTTTCGTTGTCCTTACTGATGCAGGTAGGAATGAATTAAGAAGTGTTTTAATGAAATATGGCCATGTATTGGCTTGTGCAACTATAGAAGGGAAGCCTCACCGAAATTTAATTATTATCCCACACATGATTTTGAGTTAGTAGCAATTATGCTGGTACTGAATATCTAGAGGCATTACTTCTATTGTGTGAGCGTAGAGTTATGGATGGAGCTGCTTAAAATATTTGTATGATCAGAAAGAGTTGAAAATGAGATAGGGTAAATGGATGGAGCTGCTTAAAGATTACAACCTGGAGGTAAAATATCACCCAGGAAATGCTAATGTCATTACTGACGCATTAAGCCATAAAATAATGCAAGTGGTAGCCATGATGTTTCGTGAGCAAAACCTAATGGAGGATTTCATGGATCTTAGTCCGTTTAAGCATATTTTGGTCAGCGGTAATAATGTCAGTGAAACATATACAGAAGCATTTACTGAAATTTATGGTTGAGTATGTGTAGCAAATTTCAGGGATGAAATTTATTTAAGAGGGGGAGAATTGTAACACCCCAAATTTTATTCACCAATATGCCTTATAATTATTTGTGGCATTTAATGAAATGAAGGTTGAATATTAATGTGCTTGGAATTTAAAAAGCTTGTAAATTTCCATTTTCATGAGAATTGGGCTAGAACAAATCATGAAATTAATTTTTGGGTGTTCCAGAAAGCCCATTATTAAAGTTCAAGATAGAAAAATAAACTAGCACAATATATGGCCCAATATTAAGAATAATTTTGGCCAAATGGAAGAAGAAAATGAATAAATTATTTTCCCATTTCTTGAGATTAATTTTGGTTAAATAGAGAAAATAAAGGGAAAATATATATTTGGAAATAAATATGCAATTTTGGAGCATTCTTGGGTAAGTAAATCAAAGTTTGAAAATTTAAAAGTGGATATGTACGTAAATTAATTAATTGTGGAGAGAGGATTACGGAAAATGCTAGAGCAATTATTATTTCTCTTTTCTTTTGATAATTTTGCCTATTAAGGGAAATTAGGAGGAAAAAATATTGCTTGCACTAATATGGTGCCAAGTGTCATTATCTTGAGCCAAGGAAATTAATAAGAATTTATTAAGATAAGAGCACATGTTGGAATTAGGTATAAAATATAATATTTGTGCAATGGGATGAAGTAATCAAAGAAAACCCATTTGGTTCATTTAGGACACCTAAATGGCGTCATTTTGGGCCAAGGGCAAAGGAAGGAGATTAGTCCAACATTTATGGGAAAGTTTATGACAAGTTAGCAAGAGATAAGCTTAATTACAAGCACATGTCTCAAAACCAATAAAATACTATGTCCTAAAGAAGAGTGCAAGAGATATTTTTAAACCATCATCATCTCTTTTCTCCACCTCATTTCATGCCATACACCACAAAAATAGAGAGAAAGGAGAGCTTGAATACTTAGAGAAAAGAGAGCTTATGGAGAGCAAAAATCCAAGGTATGTCTTGTGATTCCAAGAGTTTATGCCTTCTAGCTTGTGTAAGTCTTCTCCTAAGCTCTTTTCTCATCATGAATATCATGTATAGCAAGAAAAAATCTAAAGGGAGAAGAGATAGAAAGTGACGTCCTAGAGAGAGAAAGCTTGAGAAATCAAAGGTAACTTCAAGAACCTCAATCCTTTTGGTGTTAGGGTGGTGTTGTTGTGGTTCTTGACTTGATTTGTGGTTTGGTTGGTGGTTTTGTAAACTTTGGATGATGAAACCCTAAGGGGTTATGCTACACAAATTTCCTCAAATCATGTCAAATAGGTGTTTAAGAGGTACAATAAGGGATTAGGAATAAAGAGGAATGACCTTTAAGAGTTATATCACAAAGTCACATTTTCCCTTTTTTTAACCAAAGTTTTGGCCAGTGTTATAAATAGGGGTTAGGACTGGAATTTTATTAATCTGATGGTTCTATTGTGTTTAGGAGGGGAAATTGTGTAGGGTTAATGTTCAAGAGAAAGTGTGAAAAGCCCTAGAAAGTAAAATTACGAAAATATCCCTAAAACCCTAAGTAGGGGTTGTCAAGGGCAAAACTTTCATTTGGCAGTGATTTTATGAAAACTGAGGTCAAAATAGATTCTACACACAAAGCTGTATAGGAATTGCTCGAGTTAAAAATTTATGGAAAAGTACAGTTGGACTTGGTATAGAGGGACTTAAACCAGGTCCGTGGGGGCATTTTGTTGATTTTGCAGTTTTAGACTAATATAGTCAACAAAAGTAATTTGGAAGAGTCTAGAGTGATACATGAATGGGTATTAACCTAATTCTTATAAACTTAGATTTTTGGGACCAAATTGTTGAGCTTGGGCAGGATCAAATTAACAATTTATTTGTGAACAAAAACAGACTTAAGATAGTAACTCTATCTTTTATACATTATGTCATTGTTTATATGCTTTGTGTATGCCATCTTCTGTAATATGTATGATACACAATGCCTATGGGTACGCTGAATATAGTGCCTATGGGTACACTGAACATAGTGCCTAAGGGTACACTAATATGCCCAGTTGGTAGTCTCAAGCCCAGCTGAGGTACAGAACGAGTAAGGGTTACAACAGTGGTTGGCTCTGAACGTTTCTAACTAAACTGAATTATACCAACCGAACTGAATTATGTGTTATTATAATATTGCTATATGTGGTACTTGGCATATTTGTTATTGCATTTTCTATGATCGATTGTCTATTACTACTGAGATTCATTTGAATCTCACCCTTTTTCAAATATAAAAATATTCCAGCAAAAGCTAGTGGCTCTAAGGCAAAACGATAAATACGGGAAACTGAAGTGTACAGGCCAAGAGAAATGGAGTTGTTGGTTATATTTAGTTTATTTTTGGATATTTTGGACAATTGTGTATATTCTTCAAACCCTACTAGGAGACTCTTGTATATAAACAAGTACTTAATGTCAATATGTTTCTACTATTTCTATATGGCCTATAGAACTTTGCCTTTAATACTCTATGTATAGCCAAATGCTAAGGGGTTTGACATCTTTATTTATCATAAGTTTACCACCTTAAATACTATATTTCACCTACAATTTTTGACTTTTTAAACTTTAGCTTTTTCCTTGATTTAGTTCCTTCAACTTGACACTTGGGATTTTATCATTTGTTTCTGTTTGTTTCTTGCCCATACATGATGAAATGAAGGCCTCCAATTGACCAAGCTGGCTTCTTGAACTATCACAAATTTATCTCTTCAATTGCCCACCATTTTGTGATTTTCATAAAAGCTGACAGAAGTTTCACCAAACTTTGAAAATTCATATATAATTGTACAAATGTTCAATTGGTATGGTTCTAAAAGCTATGTGACCCTTATTAAGTATATTTTTAAAGAAAAATATAGCCTTTAGCCATCTAGAAGCTTATAATTCCTAGAATTTCTATTTTCCGATGCTACCATAAAAATTTACAAGTTTCATTGGGCTAACTTCAAAAATTCATAACTCTTTGTGTACATCTCCAAATGACATATATAACCTATCAAATTAAAGGTTGATAATCTTACTTTTTTTCTGAAAAATTTCACATCAATGGATATCATTTGGTTATCCAAAACTATCACATGACTAGACTGGTATGTAGGAAAAATACAGTGACAGTAAAGTTTACATTCTTGGGACTCTTGCTAAACCGGGGCATAGCAGTCTACTTGATTCAGGCTTATCCTCAAGCCTCTAATCCCAAAAGTCAATATATTACATAGAGGTTCTAGATTAGTACAGGCAGGACTGTTGGTTATCTGAAGGCCGTTTTATTATTCTAAGGTCTGTAATTATTATGAACACACCCTGTGGGGGATACCTGTAATATAATCAAGCACTTTGTATCAATATATCAATATACTTATACTATTCATGTGTGCCCGTTGAACTACGCATTGTTATTCCACACAGTGTCAAAATAAAAAAGAGGTTTGACAACTGTTTTTATAGCGATTGATATTTGTTGCGGTTTAGGTGACAATATTTGTAGCGGTTTCACATATGTAATGGTTTTGTTTTATTTTGTAGTAGTTTTAAAACTACTACAAAATATATAGCTCATCACTTTTAGGGAAGAAGTTTGTAGTGGTATTATTTGTACAAAAATTAAATTCAAATGAAGTCATAATAAAGCTTAACTTCTAAAAACTCACTGAATTATAGGTAAATTTTCATCACTTTTAGAGAAGAAGTTTTTGAAATTGGTAGTTTGGAATAACTCAGTCTCATAGGCGAAGTTATGACCATCACTCATGTCATAAAGGTCTCAAGGTTTTAAGTGAACCACCATATTCCAATCCCTATGCCTATCATCCTCGACATATTAAACTTGGCATGACTCTGAGGAGAGAATATATAGCTCATCATCTTTAGATTGATAAGTGTGAATTGCCCAGGAGAAATTTACTAATGCGATGCGTAAGTAATTAGTTGTGAGTCACAACAATTTACCTTATTTAACCACAAACACTTGAACATCATCATGGTAAAATGGCCTTATTAATTTAGTTTGATGACACCAAGAAGCTTTCCATTATAAGGGATACCTCTGAACTGCATGTTGCTGTCACTATTGTTGTCACTGCTGCTTATATTACTACTTGCCCCAAAGGTGCCATAAACATGAGTTTTGAGTTATAAATCATTGATATTGTGAAATTGTGCAAAAATTGAAACCATTTTTGCATGCTCAAGAGGGCTGATTGCGAGAGCTCTAAAATTTGGTAAGTGTGGGTTGCGGTCATTTAGTATTCTGAGTACAATCCAGCTTGGAAGTTCTTTGTGGACCTTTTTGTCAACTTTAGATGATGTTTGTGTGTAGATCTTGAGTTGGCAATTCACATGACTTTTGAATTCCCTACAATCAATCATGAGAAGGTGGTCATGAAATATAAGTAAACAATTGTAAGGAAATATATAGAATAACATATGAGTGTACAATTTTTATTGAAGGAAGGGTTTAACTTGAATGCAATTAATCAAGACATGTCTATATGCTTACGACTTCTCAATTACTATTAGTTTGAAGTTCTCACTTCCTCCAACTGGTTTACTAACATGAGGGATTAATAACTCTCTTGAAATGGATCAGGTTTAGGACAATTGTCTACATGAGGCAACCGGTTAAAAGATGCCTCAATGTCATCAAACTACCTTGAATAGAAATATAGTAGCCACTACTACAAAAAATGCTTTTAATGTAATTTTTTAGGCATTTTAACATCTGAAAACAATGGGACGTCTATGTGAGTAAAGTAGTAAAAAATGGCAATAGAATTCGTAAATAAAAGGATGCCTAAAGTCTAGACTTTAGACATCCCTATTTTGAAAAGGGACGTCTAAAGTACTACAATGACACTTTAGACATCCCTATTTTGAAATGGAGACGTCTAAAGTCCCACTTTAGACATCCTCATTTTAAAATGGGCACATCTAAAGTGTTTTTTTAAATCATTTATATTACATATCTTGACTAAATAGTATTTAAAACCAAAAATTACATATCATCGTCAATAAAATTACAAATCTAGTATCTGAACTCCAAATCCAAAATCTACACAATAATAACTCTAAAGCTGAAATCTCACAGGCAGAAGATGATAACAATAAGAGCAATTAGTTACGAAAAATTATCTCCTTCTATTATTGAAATTCATTTTCTCGAATAATAAATAGAGAAGAGCGATAGGGGAGATGAACCTCATTTTGTCGGTGGGAATGTAGCCATGAAGCATGTTTCAAAGTATCCCTGCTAGCATCATCTCCCCAATACAGTATACAACCGTTGGGGCCAGCATTAATTTTTTTCACAGTTCAAGCCCAATCTATTAATAATCTTCTTGTCCTTGTAAAATGTTGTGGGAATCTCCGTGTCAAGGAACACATCTTGTAATAATTCCAACAACATCGACATTCCTTATCAGTTATTCCACACAAGCACTTGATATGATATAATTTGTTGAAGAAAGATAATTTTGAGTATTTTCAATAACCTTGATATAAAGGATGATCTGCTTCATCCATTATGCTGAAAAAATCCTGAGCTACTTTATTCCTCAAAAACACATGGTCTAGATGTAATGACCCAAATTGGGATTAAGGGCTAATGACTCTGATATTGATTGTAATTAGTGTAATTAAACACTTTTGAAAAAATGTGATGTAAATTTGATATAAATGTATTTGGAGATTAAAGATCAATGGTTAAGATTTATTGACCATGGGTCAAAAACCTATGCTTTGCACTTGTGTGAGCTCATGGAGTGAGTGAATAAGATGTGGATATGTGGCATAAAGTGGACCAATTGATATGGCACAAAGGACAAAAGTCCCTGTTTTCTCTCTCTTCTCTCTCATGTTCGGCTAGATGCTTGGGCAAGGGAAAGTTGTACATCATCATCATCATTTTCATCATCTCACCATCTCTCTCTCTAGCCTCCATTTCCGGTGGACACAAGCAAGGGAAGAGAAAAGAGAAAGCTTGAATCTTTGGTGAGTAATGATCCTCCTATGCTCAAATCCTCTTCCTTAAACTTGCTCATAAAGTTGAGAGCTCCATTTTGGTGTGTTTAGAATTTGGAAAGGTGGTGATTTGGGAGTTAGAGTAATTTGAAAGTTTGAGAATCAAGATTCTAACTTTGGCAAAGTAAAGAGGTAAGCATTTGATGCTTTTTGATATATTTATTATGATTTTTGGATGAGTTGGGGAATTCTGGAAATTTTCCTTGGTTTTATGCCCATTTTGGAATGTATGAATTTCATAGTGGAAGATCTTGGGATTAGTTCATTGTGAAGTTCTTTGAGTATTTGATATGGTTTTGAAGTTTGGGAGGAGTGTTCATTGGAATTGGGTATTGTGTGTAAATTAGAGACCCAAGAGTTATATTGTGTTTAAAATGGTATTTGAGTGTTTTGGAGGCTACCAATGGGTTCCCTATGTCATTTTAAGTGTGTATGAGCTTTGTGTGGAGTTTGGGAACCATTGGGTGTGATTTTGACCAATCTGGGAAATTCTGTCAGTTGCTGTGATCTAGCAATCTGATAGCCTCACTCGAGTGAGGGAGGAACTCAATCGAGTGTTGTTGTGTATTTTCCCTTTTCTTTTTGTGTTTTGCCTGGGTTCTCATGAGGGGGCTTGAGTGTACTTCCTTCACCGCGGGTGATGTTGGTGATCACTTGAGTGAGCAGGGGTTCACTCGAGTGAAGGTGTAAGTTCTTGGTTAGGTTTGCTTTCAGGTTGTCACTTGTTGGTCAGTGTTCAAGAGCGTGTTCTAACACTCACAAGTGAAGCCCTCTCACCCTAGTGCCAAGGGTGGTGCTCGAGTGAGCTATTCCCTCTGTTGTTGTATGTGCTCTCGGGTTCTCACTCTTTGTTTTGCACTTTCGGGGACTCGAGTGGACTTAGAGTCATCACCCGAGTGCAAAACCTTATGCTCGAGTATGGTGAGCCTTTTCTAGCCGCGATGGTTGCTCACTGTCAAATACTCACGAGTGAGAGCTAGTCTCACTTGAGTACGAGTCTTTCATCACTCAAGTGAGGTCATCTTCATTCGAGTCAGCCAGCCAAAAATCAATGTTTTGCCTTTCGAAAGAGGGGTCTTCAGTATAGTTTATCCTAACCCTTTTGGCTTATGTTTAGGCCTCTAAAGGTTACAAAAAGAGTCCTAAATGATAACCAACTTAAAGTATTATGAAAATAAGTATTTAGGAAAGAGATTAATCAATTATCCCTAAATTGGTATAGTATTTGATATCTATCAGACGCGTGAGCCCACATGCCGAAGAACGTTAGGAAAGATACAAGTAGTGACTTCTCTCTTTTACTTTGTGTAAATGTATTGTAAGTTTTCGTATCATGCATTGTGTGTTGTTGCTACTGCTTTGAGATGCATTGAGATACCTTGTGGAGCTTTGTGCCTTGTGATACATTGTGCCTTGAGATGCTTTGTGGAGCTTTGTGATGCTTTGTGCCTTGTGATGCTGCTATATAGTGTTTATCGTGTAAGCAGGCATAGTGATTATAGTGAAAACTGGCATAGTGATTACCACGAAAGCGGGCATAGTGCATTGTGATTACAGCCTTGAGTGCTGTCAATTGTGGCGCGAGCCATGACTTATAGTGTTATTGCTGAACATGATGAACATACATGCCTTATGTTTATATATTGTATGAATGATTTGTTACTACTGGGATTCTTTAGAATCTCACTCTTTCCAAATGACTAACATTTCAGACAGGGCAAGTGGCTCGAAAAGGAAGCGGCCAACCAAGAGTGGTTAAGACTAGTAAGGACATATTAGATTTTGGATTGTTGGTTATCTGTTTTAGATTTTGGATTTTGGGATTACTGTATGTATATAATTATAAATATGGATCTTTTGGATATGTAATCGCTATGTTTGGGAAACTTGAAACCCATTGTATATATACAAGTAACCCGAGGTTGCCGAGATTTTGGTTACGCACTATGATATTTATTATGTGATATAACTGCATAGGTAATTGTATTCAAAAGTGAATGTGAGACCAGATAAATTCTGTTTTCAAAATGTTTTGTTTGGACACCCCATCTCTTGGAGATGAGTGATTATAAATGTGATTTTTGACTTATTGGTCTCTATTTCACTTAAATTTCATAATCCGGATATAATTACCGTGAGGGGGTTACACTAGACCATGCACTTCTTCATTAAAGTTGTTGTCTTGAAAACTAAACGCATCATGAACAACATCATTAACAGGATCATCTTGATCTACTTGAACTCCTAGTTGTGAACTTCGATGAAGAGCATCATCATCTCTCATACCGGGCTTCTCACCATGAACTCCCCATAATGTATAATCTTCTAGGAAAGGCTCTACAAGAAAATGTTCCTTAACAACTTCTCGTGTATGCTACTTCTTAAATTTGCATCTACAACATAGACAAATGATCTTACCATTACAACTGGCCTAAGAGTATGCGAAATCCAAGAAATTGTTTAATCTGTACAAATATTTTGGAGAATTGCGTGGCAACTTGATCCATAACTTATCCAAAGCCAGTGAAAAAAGTTAGCAAAGACAATGAGTGAATAGAGAATTTTGAGTTTTAGGAATGACACATACCTGGAAGCTTAAATTCAAATTCTCTAATGTTCAACAATTTTTAGCAGTTTTTAAACCGCTACCATGACTGCTAATAAGTGCAACCTTTATAGCGGTAACCTTTACAACCTTTCATGTTTGTTAGCGGGGTGTGACATATTCGCATTTCAAAATGACACACTTTGTAGTGGTTATGGGGAAAACACTGCTACAAATTTCATTACCATTTGTGGAATCTGAAATATTCAAATTTCAGAATGACATACTTTATAGTTGTTAAGGGCAAAAACTCCTACAAAATTTCAAGATCATTGGTAGGATTTGATAGATTCAAATTTCAGAATAACACACTTTGTAGTGGCTCAACATTTCATAACCGTTGACGGGATTTGACATAATCAAATTTCAAAATGACACACTTTGTAGCAGTTAAGGGGCAAAATCCACTGCAATATTATTATTTATTATTTCAAAAATAATTAAAAGTTTGTAGGGGTTTTGTAACCGCTACAAATATAAACTTATTTTTTCAAAAAAAATACTTTACATTTTGTAACGGTTTGTAGAAAAAAAGCCACTACAAACTTTAGTTCTTTTTTTATTTTTTAAATTTTTTGGATGAGTTTTAATTGAAACAAGAGATTACTTAAATTAAAATAAAAATGTTCCCAATTTGTTACAGCTGTTCCAAATCAAAATAGAATTGTCCTAAATCAGCATCCTAGGTGCTCAACTAGGCCCATACCAACTTTTAATGGTGTAGTGGGTTCCATAGACCCTGTGACTCCTAGGTTTAGGTCTCCCACAACTCATCCTATGACAACTAAATTTGCTCCTGCCATTTTATGAAATAATAAATTATTACTGTAAACAATAAATGACTATTACAAACAATAAAACAATAAATTATTATTATAAACGAATAAATTATCTTACAATGGCACCTTCTTCTTGCTGAGAGGTCGTAGTCCTGTCCTGGTGTCTGTGGGTGGCGATGAATAACTCCCCGTAGTCTGTCTGGCAGTTCTCCTGTTGAGCCTTACTCTCCTTAAAGAATTAAAATAATAAATTAAAATTAAAAACAATAAAATAATAAATGTTTAAACAATAAAACAATAATATAAAACTAAAATTAATTGACATTGTTAAAAATTACCAATTCATTATAAAAAACATTAAATGTCTTTGATCCTACTGTATGATGGATCTTCTGCTACCCTCAACTCCTGGTGTTTCCCAGTGAAATAGTATGCATAAACAACAACAAAATAAAATTATTTAAATAAATATTAAAAATAATAATTATTAAAAAATTGCTCGTCCTTCTAGGCTCCTCCTATGCTGGAAAAACTCACCCAGTCATTAGGTGGGACATTGTCAGGCACATTCTCGATCAGCTACTCCAGAGGTATTGTCCTATCCTTATTCATGCTGTGAAAGAGACGATACCTCGTGTTCTTCCAGCCATCCCCTATATTGATCATCGTGTACCTCTTTCGGTTGTAACATAATTGAATAAATAATAATTAAATATATTATTATTAATTAATTACATATGACATAAAATATAACTATTTATATTTATAATATAATTAAATACAATTAATTACCTTCACAACCTCATCCCATGCTATATTCTTCAGCGTCCAGGGAATATTCTTCACCATCTTGAAGTGGATACGGAACGACATCTAATTCGAGCTCAGCTTGTCCAGATAATGGTTGAATAGGTGACGACTATTCTCAACTCACTGGTCTGTGGCCTCATTTCATGGAACTATCAAATGTAGTCCCTGGTTCAGGCTATTGAGACAGACTATGTCTAGCCTCCTAGTGGATATGTTCCCCTGTTTATTTATACAATTTACCATATATATTAATTAAATTTAAATCCAAATGTAAACCTATAGAATTTAAATATTAAATTTTTTAAAACAATAATTAAATTTACCTTTAAACTACACCTCAAACCCCATCGATCACAAAGACAGTCGTCATGCGTTATTCTGGTCCTATGCCTCTTACTCATCTAGAAAAAGCTCCATGTCACTAATAATGGGAATATTAAAGTCAAATCCTCATTCTTGTAGTCATCGTTCTGACTGATGTCAGCTCCCTCTGGCTAAACAAGCAACTCAGGTAGGGTCGCCTCTTATATAGTCGCCTGTTGTGGCTACTGTGGCAAGATCACCTCTTACAATGGCACAGGGACATGTCTACCTCCACACTACCCTCTACTACCCCTACCACTATCCCCTCTACGAGGAGCCTACTCTTGCTCCTCGTAGAATAGATCTAGGGGGAAGCTAAACCTCCTTCCCCTCCCCTTATCTTACTCAGAAGTCATAATAACCAGAATTATTATTAAATAATTCAAAAAAAAGTATCAATATTTATAACAAAATTAAAGTAATAGGGTAAAAATTTAAATAACAGAGTTAACTTTACAAACCTTAAGTGCATAAATCTATAAATGCTTGAGCAGAACCTCAAATATGAAGCAAAACCCTTTCAGAGGGCACATGAGAAAGAAAGATGGCAAAAGGTTTAAAATAGGGGTGACGATGTTTTATGGTGTTGAAATTTATAGTGGTTTTACAAAAAAATCACTACCTAAACCACTACAAATAATAAAACCCTACCTTGTCTAATATGAAATTTTGTCGTGGTTTTGCAAAATCGCACAAATGTGTGGATCATTTGCATTCTATAGTAGTTATACATAGAAAATGCTACAATTATGTTGTGAAAGTTTGTATCAGTTTTATAAAATCGCTATAAATGTGTAGATGCTATGCATTTTTTGTGGTTATTCATCCAAACTGCTACAAATATGCAGCCCTTTTTATTCTATAGCAGTTCTTGTCATACAAAATGCTATAAAGAAACTACCATAAATGTCTGGCAAACTTTGAGCCTTATGGCACCAAACTGGCACCACATTTGTGGTGGTTCAGGTAATGGAACCACAACAAATATGGCGCCAACTTTGTACCACATTTTGTAGTAGTTTAGTTGTGTAAATCACTACAAATGTGGCTTGATAACCAGGGTGCCGCTTGGTGTAAGTCATACTGTTGCAAATTTATAGCGGTTTCATTGCAAATTGCTATAAATCCTGATATTGATAGTAGTTTCTTTCAATCGCTACAAATTAACTACTACCAATCAGTAGTTTTTTGGTAGTGTTTGAGCTATTCACTTCTTCCTAAAGTTGAGTTTAGTTCAGTTTGTCCTACAAGTGGTTTTTGAGTTTGTTTTTTTGATATTGATTTAAGTAGTGAGTATGTAAGGATTGTTTTTGAGTGATTTTGTATATGCATAGGGTTTTGCCACTGATTTTAAGTGTTTACTGTTATAAAGTTATTATTTGTTAGTATTGATTTGAGTGGAATATGCAAAGATTGTTTTTTGAGTGATTTTGTATGTGCATAGGTTTTTGCTACTGATTTTAAAAGTTTGTTGTCACTAAAGTTGTTATTTGTTAGTATTGATTTGAATAAAGTTTTTAGTGATTTGGGATGGGTTGGAAAATTTTCTAAGATTTGAGGTTTGTAATAGTGCTAACAATTGTGGTATGATTATTTGCCCTTGCTCAAATGTGCCATTGTGAAGCATGCTGATCAAAACAATTGAGTCAGACTAGTGATGTATGAAATTGTTCAGAGTTATGTTGGACAAAACATGGCGATGCGGATATGGGCAGTAGTACTAGTTGGCCAAAATTGGAATGGTGTGAACCATACTATAGATAATGGTTGTGTTTAAAAAAAACCCTGATATATATGGCTGTAGTGCTCGAAATTTGGAAAAAATGGAGCCATTACCAAAATTTTGCAAAAGAATAATTTTGGAAGCCTTTTTTTTGAAAAAGGAAAACCAGACAGGGTTTGGGAGTAGATTGTGCATGGGGAAGGTGTTAGACACCTAACAACACCTGTTTATAAGAATGGCTACCCTAAGTCTTTAAAAATGAATATGGCCTTTAAGTATATGATAATTACCTAAAGAAGAAAATAAATTAAGAATGTATGTACCAAACAATAAGAAATTAATAAAGGAAAAATTGTTTATTTACAATGTTGGGCTTAATCTAGGAAGAGAGCCTAGAGCCTACTTACCCTTTAGAGGAATCAAAACTCACGTGGTTCGGGGGCTAAAAAGGCGTGTCACTTTATTGGTATTTTTTTAGAAAAAAATTTTATTTAATTTATTAGAGAAATTTTTTTTTATTTGGTTTGTGGTTTTATTTTTTTTAAAAAAAGCATTTTGTTTATTTTCTCATGTGAAACCAAATTCGTTTAGTATAAAAACGAACCTCATTTTTTTATTTTGAAACTTTTTTATTGGAAAAAAAGGAGTTCATCAAGCTAACAAGGAATTGCATTCTCCGCATATTATTCATTGTAGAAAGTCTAAGATGGCTAGAAAATCAATAAAGACATAGTGAGAGCATGTACTGTTGGAAATTGTGCCCTAAGGGCCAATCATTGTACTTTGAATATTATTATTTTAATGAAATTTCTCCATTCTGTTTTGATATTATTTGTATGATAATTGTGATAATTGTATGACTTTGATAAGATATGAAGATACGAATCAAAGTCTTAGGCACTTGTAAGAGTACAAGGTGCTGGACCGACCTACTATAAGAAAGCTATATGGATCAAGTCATAAGCTTTTCTCATGTATAACCACATCACAATGCCCTTAGACCTGAGGTCATCTGGATTCCTACATGAGAGTTGCTAAGCTTTGAACTAGTCAAAAGTCACTTTTAACAGAGTGATAATAAAGGCTACGATCGAGCTTGGTGGTTTTTCATTCAGAAGAATATGAATGATCAAGATGGAATTTGTCCTTCACATTTGTAGAGAGATATTACTAGGCCCCTCAATGAGTGAGTCTGAGAAATTTATGGCCATACTATGATAGAAAGGATTTTCCATTTATATTGTCAGACTACTCAGGAATCGAGAAAGTAATGGTCAAGAACAAGAGAATGACATTATCCATGCCTCATCCATGACCGATATATCGTGTGACAAAAGGGACGTGACATGGTTGTATGACAGGTTGCGTCGTATTAACGATCCTCATATGAATTGGGTAGTCATGATTTCTTGCTAGACACCGCTTACGACTTGTGGGTTAGTACAGTTATTGTCCCACTGCCAACTTCATATGGGCCTACAGGGTCGCACACAAGAATGGCCCAACACGAGATAATGTTTAATTTAGAGTGCATGAATTTTATATTTATATATATATATGTATAATATATATAAAATTCATTAATAATATTATGTAGATATGTATTTTCGAAATACATATCTTGTATATATATGTGCATATATATATATATATTATATTATTATATTGTGTTAGTTTTAAATTTAATTTATTAAGATATATTAAATTTAACGACTAACATGATAGAGATATAGTATCTCAGATTTAATTTATAAAGATAACTAAATCTAATGGCTCTTTATTTGGATTAAATAAATAGGTTAAACTAAAACTGTTGGACATATTTAATTTAAACTGAATTTATTTAATTAGCTCATCAAGATAATTAATTGTTGATTAATTTTGAAATTAATATTGATTAATTTTGAAATTTGAATATAGCCCTCATAGGTTATAAACTTGATAGAGCAGAGATAAAAGAGTGATGACATATATTTCAATTTTTGATATAGGTGATGGACATTGAGGAAAAAAACTCCACCGCCTTAAGAGATCCATTACCTCATCGGGAGAATGAAGTGCCTATTAACTTGTGAGCGGCCTAGGCCATTATAGCACTAAGGGTTTTAAAAATGATGTTTATGTCCAAGGCCAATATCAAATGAAGCTAAAATGCCTATGAATAATGTAATAATGCCTCACAAGGCCTGAAAGGGTTATCTCTCATTGAGATATTTTCTATCATGATAGATGTAATGAGCTCATGGTGTTTTAGGGTCATAAACCCTTAGACTAAGGTTGGCTATCTAGTGTCCTATTTTAGGAATTACTCTAGGTTGAGGGATATCTACCCTAAGAATGGTGATAAATCCATGTCATGTGAGTTCTCAAAAATAACTTGCTTCGAAAATGTAGTATAGTAGTTCAACCTAGGTCATTCTTGTGAAGAGATTAATTTCCAAGTTTCTAAAGAGTGAAGTGATAAAAAGCTTAAAGTTGCAAGAAATCATTTTGAGAAATTGTTTCTAAGACAAATAAAGTAATCGAATCTAATTCAATATTTTGTTACTTTTCAGTTTTCAAGATAAAGATGTAAATGGAATCTAAATTAACAACAATAACAAGGCAAATTCAATAAACTAGTATAAAGATGAAATGGGATATTATTGAGTTGAGATTTTAGTTTTCCTTGCTTGCTAATGATAAGGATTGAATAATATGAGTTAAAAGGATGAACCTCAGCTACTACTAGATCCATACTTGCAATACTCATTTAATTCATTATACTAAAGCAATGAAATGAAAACCACCAAATAAATCTAACTCAAGGAGATGAATAATTAACTTCCAATTCTAAATTGTAATTACCATTACAAAAATTCAAAGTATGTAGTTTAGTCATTAAAATCCATCAAACCGAGTCGGGATAAACAACTCAACCTACTCCTAATATGATTCATACAAAGCTTAATTAATCAACTCCTAGCTCAACCACCAAGTTTATTCACTTGGCACAGAACAATCTAGCTCAAAACTGCATACTTAACCAACCCATGTAATTATGAACTAAAAAGAGAGCTTAAAGGAATTCCATTGAAGTTTAGAAGCTCAGACCAATATCAAACTCAAGGAAATCAAAAGAACATAGCCACTCATAGAAGAGGAAGATAAAGCTAGACACATATGAGAAAGTCAACCATGGATAGACAAAGGCAAGCTTGATTCTACCTTCTTTTCTTCTCCAAATTTGTGACAGCCCCTTCTTCCTTTCTTTCAATAATTGATACAAATCTAGCTGCTTGCTTCTTTAGGTGTCCGTCCTCTGAATCTCCAAATCCAGTAGCTGGGCTTTTCCATGATCCAGCAGTTTGCTTGCTTCTTCAATTATCTACCAAATAGCTCATATTGGTTCACCCTATACTTGCGTCTTCATTCCACCCAACTTCAATAAATCAATCGATCCTTGTTTCTCTAGTCCATACACCTCTCTTTCTCTTCCTTTAATTCAATCATTGGTGCCCCTTTTTCCTTCAAGCATCCCTCTTCTTTTCAATTTAGCAGCCTCTTTTTTCTTTAATTGATCTTTTCTTTTCTTTGTTCAGCCTCCATCTCCATTCCAAATTGGTCACCACTTGCCTTTTCAAATTTCAGTTTTCCCTAGGTTAAAAAGTGACTTGTGCCATGTTTAGATGGGGGTGAAAATATGTTTTAGGATTAAGCACAAAATTGCAACTATCGAACAAGGCCCTTACTTATTTAATCTCTTCTTAGAAAAAATGTGAAAATAAATTTTGCACTTGTGATGTTCCACTCTTGCCCTTCATTAAGCTCTAAAATGATGTCTTTGACCTTGACCACCTGACAAAAGTTTAGCCACTTCTTCACCTACAAAATTATATTCATAAAGGTAATATCTTTTGCTCACAATTAAGGAATAATGGGAATAACAAATATTAATTAAATATATAACAATTTGACCACTATAATCCCAAATTACACTTTCACTTAAATCTCACATTAACACTTAATCATGCTCAAAATATTCAATTAAGTCCCACAAAAGCCAAAGATTAATTAATAAAAATATTTAAATATTTAGCTTTATCAATTCCCCCACATTTAAGTTTTCACAATCCTAAGCAAAACATTAAACTCGATACTAGGCAAAGAAGGATGAAAGCTAAAAGAATAGGCAATATCAAGCTTCAAGAATCACACTTAGTCAAATAATAAGGTATCCACCTATCCAAATTCAACAAACATACCAAGAATTGAAGTAGCTGTTAGATTTCATGTTTTGATGATAACAAAAGAATGGTATGAAAAAGAAGTGATTAATAAATAAGTTTGAGCAAAGGAATAACAGGGATAAGCATCAATTGAGGTAAGCATTGGAGTAATGAAGAAAGGCTAAGAGAAAAAGCTAAGAAACTTGATCAGAAGCAAGTTTTCTAAGGCATTACTCGAGTAGGTACTCGAGTAATGAGACAAAACTTGAAGTAACCAGAAGCACCTTCCAGTAACTTGCCAACGTTACTCGAGTAGGTACTCGAGTAATAGTGTAAGTAGTTTCAAGTTGCTCTCGGCCTGCCAATGTTACTCGAGTAGCTACTCGAGTAACCAAGTAAATACTTGGAGTTGCTCTCAGCCTGCCAATGTTACTCGAGGAGCTACTCGAGTAACCATGTAAACGTTTTCCAGTTGCTCTCGGCCTGCCAATGATACTCGAGTAAGTACTCGAGTAACTCTGTTTCTGAAAATGTGTTGCTCTCGGCACTTTGTACCACTGCCAATGTTACTCGAGTAGGTACTCGAGTAACACACTGAGGTAAGTGAAAACTTGAAGGTAGTACCCGAATAACTTGTTTTAATTTTATCTCACTTTCCTCGAGTCTTTACTCTAGTTTGCAAGTATTTAATATTTTTTTTAAGTGGATTACTCGAGTATGTACTCGAGTATGCAGTGTTATGTTTGAAGGAAAACCTCAAGTCATTACCCAAGTAAGTTATGGACAAAAAGTAAGTTTACTCGAGTAGCTACTCGAGTAACAAGGTAATCAGACTTGAAGTGCTCATGGCCTTGAAATCCTACCAACATTGCTGGAGTAGAGCATCGAGTAATCAAATTTATTTGAAGGTTTACTCAAGTTGGTACCCGAGTAACCTATGAAGTTGTGAATGCATTACTCGAGTAGGTACCCGAGTAAACATGAATTTCCAAAGGTTTGAAATTTAGTTATTCCATGCACTACCCGAGTAATCTTATATTTGTTTATTGACTTGAAGTTAATCAAAGCTTTCCCGATGATACTCAAGTAAGTACTCGAGTAAACTTCAAAGGATACTCGAGTAGCTACTCGAGTATGCAAACCCAGAAAGTTTGAAATCATTCCAACGGTTATTATTTTATTTCCTATTTGATTAATTTTTCATTATATTAGTATTGTTAGCATTTCAACAGATAAACAATGAAGAGATCTTACCAAATAAGGAAAGTCAAAAGCAACGCTCAAATGTCACCGACCGTCACCTACCGCAAACGTATGTTTTTCAAAAACTGGAAAAGTCAATAGTGGTTGCGCACGGTCCAACGGACATGAAGAAATATGTTCCAGCAATCATTACCAATGTATCTATATATATGGGAACATCTAAACAGAGAAGAGAAGAAGAACACACTCACAAACGTATCATCAAGTACATTACTCTGTTTTACATTATACTTGTAATTATATGCTTCAATGATTCTTATTCACTCTGTGAGAGAGATATTTCATTCAAACTTAATATTTGTTATTGAGGTAACTTAAGGTTGTGGAACCTTGAGTTGGGATTGGATTACAACTTGTAAGGGGGAGCGAGTGTCCAGGCATAGGAACTTGCTTGTACTGAGGTGCCGAGAACCCACTGAATCTTGGAAGTTATAGTGAAACTCTCAGAGATGTTCTGAGGACAGGACGTAGGTCAAAGTGGTTGTGGCCGAACCAGTATAACTCTCGGTGTACACTTCGGTGATATTTCTCCTTACTCTTTCCTGTTTTAATTTCAACGTCAAATTTTATATTTGCAACTAAATTTTTAAGATCACCCAATTCACCCCCCTCATGGGTGAAACGCTTGCTCTAATAGTAGCTAAAGTGATGCATGGTCTAATTACAATGAGCTCAATTGGAAACCTTAACTAGGAAAAGTGTGTGCACTCTTCTCTCATATAAGGTAGTTTTTCACTCACATCCACTTTGACCGCACCATACCTACCATAAGCTTGTAATATCTCTAGACTCTCCACTACTTGGAACAATGGCATTAAATCCAAAGGACTTTGTGTTAGCGCAAGTGTTTCACCCAAGAGGGGGGTGGATTGGGTGATCCCAGAAATTTCATTGCGTATAAGGAAATTGACGGAATATTAAAAGCAGTTAAGAGCAAGGAGAGATATCACCGAAGTGTATACCAGGAGTTATACTGGTTTGACCACAACCACTTTGACCTACGTCTAGTCCTCATAGCGTATTTGAGAGTTTCACTAAATTCTCCAATATTCAGTGGGTTCTTGGCACCTCAGTACACAACAAGTTCCTTTACCTGGACACTCACCCCCCCTTACACGTTGTAATCAAAACCACAACTCAAGTTTCCACTACCTTAAGCTGTCTCAACAAATATTTAGTTTGTAATGAAAAACTCTCTCATAGAGCAAAAATGTAATCACTGAAGTACAATGAATGAGTATAAGAAAAAAAACACTAAATGTATTGATTGATGTGTGTTCTCAGTTCTTGTGTCTTGTCTGTTAGATCTCATGTTTTGATGATAACAAAGAATGGTATGAAAAAGACTTGAGTAATAAATAAGATTGAACAAAGTAATAACAGGAAAATGTATTACTTGAAGTAAGCATTGGAGTAATGAAGAATGGCCAAGAGAAAAAGCTGAGAAACTTGATGAGAAGCAAGTTTTCTAAGGCATTACTCGAGTATGTACTTGAGTAATGAGACAAAACTTGAAGTTACCAGAGATACCTTCCAGTAACCTGCCAACATTACTCGAGTAAGTACTCGAGTAACCATGTGAAAATCTTCCAGTTGCTCTCGGCCTGCCAATGATACTCGAGTATGTACTCGAGTTACTCTGTTTCAGAAAATGTGTTGCTCTCGGCACTTTGTACCACTGCCAATGTTACTCAAGTAGCTACTAGAGTAACGCACTGAGGTAAGTAAAAACTTGAAGGTAGTACTCGATAAACGTGATTTAATTTTATCTCACTTTCCTCGAGTCATTACTCTAGTATGCAAGGATTTAATGATTCTTTTTAAGTGGATTACTCGAGTATGTACTCGAGTATGCAGTGTTATGTTTGAAGGAAAACCTCAAGTCATTACCCGAGTAAGTTATGCACAAAAAGTAAGTTTACTCGAGTATGTACTCGAGTAACAAGGTAATCAAACTTGAAGTGCTCTCGGCTTTGAAATCCTGCCAACATTACTGGAGTAAAGCATCGAGTAACATAAGTTTATTTGAAGGTTACTCGAGTCGGTACCCGAGTAACCTATGAAGAAAAGAGTGCACTACTCGAGTAGGTACCCGAGTAAACAAGCATTTCCAAAGGTTTGATATTTTGCTTATTCCATGCACTGCCTGAGTAATCTTATATTTATATGTTAACTGGGAGTCCATCAAAGATTTCACGATGATACTCGAGTATGTACTCGAGTAAACTTTAATGAATACTCAAGTAGCTACTCGAGTATAGAAACCCATAAAGTTTGAAATTATTCCAACGGTCATTGTTTTGTTTCCTATTTGATTAACTTTTCATTATATTAGTATTCTTAGCATTTCAACAGATAAACAATGAAGAGATCTTACCAAATAATGAAAGTCAAAAGCAACACTCAAATGTCACCGACCGTCACCTACCGCAAATGTATGTTTTTCAAAAACTAGAAAACTCAATAGTGGCTGCGCACGCTCCAACGGACATGAAGAAATATGTTCCAGCAATCATTATGAATGTATCTATATATATGGGAACATCTATACAGAGAAGAAGAACAAGAACACACTCACGAACTTATCATCAAGTTCATTACTCTGTTTTACATTATACTTGTAATTCTATGCTTCAGTGATTCTTATTTACTCTGTGAGAGAGATATTTCATTCAAACTCAATATTTGTTATTGAGGTAACTTAAGGTTGTGAAATGTTGAGTTGGGATTGGATTACAACTTGTAAGGGGGAGCGAGTGTCCAGGCGTAGGTACTTGCTTGTACTGAGGTGCCAAGAACCCACTGAATCTTGGAAGTTATAGTGAAACTCTCAGAGAAGCTCTGAGGACTGGACGTAGGTCAAAGTGGTTGTGCCCGAACCAGTATAACTCTCGGTGTACACTTTGGTGATATTTCTCCTTACTCTTTCCTATTTTAATTTCAACGTGAAATTTTATATATGCAATGAAATTTTTAAGATCACCCAATTCACCCCCCCTCTTGGGTGAAACGCTTGCTCTAACATTTGGTATCAGAGCTTAGGTCTTCTTGTGAAGGTATAACAACCTAAGAAGGATCCAATGGCAAGCATGGGTGATGGAATTCTTCCCGACGGTGCATCCATCACTAGACCTCCAGGTTTCAGTGGAGAACACTTTTCTTTCTGGAAAGCAAAGTTTAGAGTATTCATAATGGCTACTGAATATGGGCTTTGGGATGTGATTGAGAGTGGAAACTATCAACCTACAAAGACTGTAGATTCTCAGAAAATTCCCAAGACGCCAGCGGAATATGATGAGAATGACAAGAAACTTATCACTCTCAACAGCAAGGCAATTTTGATGGTACAAAGTTCCTTGAGTCAAAGTGAGTATTTCAGAATTTGCATACTTCCAATAGCAAAGGAAATGTGGGAAGCTCTAGAAATAGCTCATGAAGGAACTTTGGGAATAAAGGAGAATCGGATCAACACGTTGGTCACTGAATTCGATTTACTTCGAATGAAATCAGGTGAATCAATATCTGAATTTGAACTTAGATATACTTATCTTGTTAATCAACTTGTAGCTCTTGGGAAAGTCTATGATCAGCATACCCAAGTACGAAAGATTCTAAATATTCTTTCTAAAGAATGGGAGGCCAAAGTCACTGCGATAGAAGAAGCAAAAGGAGAATCAATGAGATCAGTTGCTTCTCTATTTGGAAGTCTTTCTGAATATGAAAGCAAATTAAAGTTCAAACGAGAACTAGATGGCATTAGTGACAAGAAAAAGAAAGGTCTTGCACTAAAAGTAAAAGAAGAGAATCAAGATGAGGATGAGGAGTTTGACGATGATGAAATGGGCCTAATCATAAAATGATTTAGAAAGTTCTACAAGAAAGGACAAGGATTCAAACACTTTCAAAAAGGTGGAACTAGCAGCAAATATCATATCATTTGCTACGAATGTGGAAAACCAGGACATCAAATCAGAATGTCCAGAACTGAATCAAAAGAGCAAAGAAAAGAGAAAAGGTAAATTCTTCAACAAAAAGAAGGCCTTTGTATCTACTATATGGGGTGATAGCTCCTCTGACGAAGAAAGTGATGAGGAAAAAGTAGCTAATATATGTCTCGTCGCTCAAACAGAAGAGGAGGTATGTCTCAAAGCATCCAAAAATAGTAAGTGGTACATAGATAATGGATGCTCTAGACATATTACTGGAGATTTTGAAAGTTTTACCACATTGCAACCTAAGGAAGGTGGAAAGGTAAAATTTGGAGGAAATCAATCCGGAAAGATAGCAGGAATTGGTGAAATCAAAAATGACAAAGGAATACAAGTCAAAGATGTATATTATGTTGAAGGCTTGTGTCATAATTTGCTGAGCGTAAGTCAAAGTGCAGATAAAGATAACTGGGTAATATTTGACTCAGAAGAATGCTTAATTATCAACAAGAATGACTTACAGCTTGATAAGAAGAATATCAAGGCTAAGCTCAGAGCAAAAAGGAAAGGTAACTGCTATACTCTAGATATTAGTAGAAATGAGTCTGAAAATTGTTTTCTGAGTAATACTGATGAAAGTTGGTTATAGCATAAGAGATTGGCTCTTGTCAATATGCATCAATTAGGCAAACTACTCAAAAAGGATTTAGTTCTTGGATTAACCAAAGTAACTTTCAAAAATGACTTGATTTGTGAAGCATGTCAAAAGGGTAAACAAACTAAATCATCTTTCAAATTGAAAAATGAGATTTCAACAAATAGACCACTACAATTATTCCATATGGATTTAGTTGGCCCAGCAAGAATAAAGAGTCTTGGTGGAAACTTATATTCATTGGTTATTGTTGATGATTTTTCTAGATTTACATGGGTTATTTTTCTATCTTCAAAAGATGAAACCTTTGAAGAATTTATTATGTTTGCCAAGAAAGTGCAAAATGAGAAAGGTATGTCTATTGCAGGTATTAGGACTGATCATGGTGGAGAATTTAAAAATCAAGCCTTTGAAGAATATTGTGATACTAATGGCATTGATCACAATTTTTCTGCTCCAAGAACACCTCAACAAAACAGGGTTGTGGAACGCAAGAATAGAGTGCTCACTGAAATGGCTAGAGCAATATTGAATGAAAAGAATGTGTCTCAAGTGTTCTGGGCTGATGCTATGAGTACAGCATGCTATATTTCAAACAGGTCCTATATCAGAACAAAACTTGGAAAGACACCTTATGAGTTATACAAAGGAAGGAAGCCAAACATTGCTCATCTACACATCTTCGGTTGTAAGTGTTTCATTCATAATAATGGTAAAGATAACTTAGGAAAATTTGATTCTAAAACAGATGATGGAATTTTCCTAGGATATTCTAACCGAAGTAAAGCATATAGAGTTTACAATAAAAGAACATGTATTATTGAAGAATCAATTCATATTGTATTTGATGAATTTGAATCCTCTGACAAAACCATTGATGAAGAACAGGAAGTTGTTTTAAATCAAGAGAATGGTCATTCTTTTTCTAAATCTCTTATTCCAGAGGTTGATGAAACTAAGGAAGAAGAGCAATCTCTAGGTCAACCTAGAGCTTGGAAATACAATAAAAGTCATCCCTTAGATCAAGTCATAGGAGATGTGAATGAAGGGATCAAAACTAGAAATAGAATTTTCAATGAAGTAAGTTTTTCTGCATTCATTTCTGAGATTGAACCTTCTAACATTGATGAAGCCCTGTCAGACAATGATTGGGTTATAGCAATGCAAGAAGAACTAAATCAATTTGAAAGAAATCAAGTTTGGGATTTGGTGCCCCGACCCAAAGATCATCCGATCATTGGTACTAAATGGGTATTCAAGAACAAACTCGATGAATCTACTATTATTGTCAGAAACAAGGCAAGATTGGTGGCCAAAGGCTATAATCGGGATGAAGGGATAGATTATGAGGAAACGTATGCTCCAGTGGCTAGATTGGAAGCTATACGTGTACTCTTAGCCTTTGCATGCATCAAAAGATTCAAACTCTATCAAATGGATGTAAAGAGTGCTTTTCTAAATGGTTACATCATGGAAAAAGTATATGTAGAATAACCTCCAGGTTTTGAGGATGTTACCAAACCTGACCATGTTTTAAAACTTAAAAAGGCTTTATATGGTTTAAAACAAGCTCCTAGAGCATGGTATAAAAGGCTCAGTAAGTTTCTTATTGATCAAGGTTTTGTACAGGGAAAAGTTGATACAACACTCTTTATAAAACAAAAACACAATGATATTTTAATTGTTCAAATATATGTTGATGACATTGTTTTCGGTGCTACTAATGAATCTCTGTGTAAGGAATTTTCTGAGATAATGCAGGGAGAATTTGAGATGTCAATGATGGGAGAATTGAATTTCTTTCTTGGTTTGCAAATCAAACAAAGAAAGAATGGAATCTTCATATCTCAAACAAAGTATTTAAAAGAGCTATTGAAGAAGTATGGAATGGATGAAGCAAATGGCACGGACACGCCTATGAGCTCAACTACGTTGCTTGATGCTGATGTCAAAGGGAAAGACTACAACATAACAGAGTATAGAGGAATGATTGGATCATTACTCTATCTCACGGAAAGTAGACCAGACATCCAATTTAGTGTTGGCATATGTGCAAGATATCAATCGGCACCAAAGGAATCACATGCTGAAACGGTCAAACGAATCTTTAGATACCTTGCTGACACACCCGAATTGGGTCTGTGGTATCCCAAAGGAAGAAGTGAATATCTTGTTGCATATTCAGATTCAGATCATGGAGGATACAAAACAGACAGAAAGAGCACCAGTGGACAAGGACAACTTCTTGGAGGATCTCTTGTATCATGGTTCAGCAAGAAACAAAATACAGTGTCTCTTTTATCAACGGAAGCCGAATATGTTGCAGTCTCAAGTTGTTGTGCACAAGTAATATGGTTAAAACAACAACTACAAGATCTTGGTATTTATCTCAAAGAAATACCAATCTATTATGATAATACTAGTACGATAAGCTTGGCAAAGAATCCAGTTCAACACTCTAGAACCAAGCATATCGATGTTAGACATCACTTCATCAGAGATCATGTTCAAAAGAAAGATGTGAAAGTGATATTCATTCCTGCTCATCTTCAATTAGCTGATATTTTCACAAAACCCCTTGCAAAAGATCAATTTCTATACATTAGAAGAGAATTGGGAATGGTAAATCGCAATGAGTTGTAAGTTATTTCAGTCTCTCATAATATTAGATGAAGTCATTTGTTAAAGTTTTGATGATTACTAACTTAAGCATCGGAGTATATAGAAATTTATTTTGTAGGAAGGTTGAAACTCTGTTTTGAGAAACAAAAATAGAGGTGATCAGAGGACACCTTTACTGGAGTACCAACTTGAAGTAATATATGACAGAGAAGCATTACCCGAGGAACAACTTGAAGTAAAGAAGAACTTTACTCGAGTAACTACTCGAGTAATGGTCTTCAAAACTGGAAGTAATGGATCAAGTTACTTAGAATTTAAATCTAACGATTCATTTACAAAGAAATGAAGAGTCAAAAGTTGAAAAGACAGGTTACCCGAGGCGAGCCTCGAGTAAAGTTGAAGCTTACTCGAGTAAGGCTTCAAGTAACTGCAAGTCCAGATTTTCAAAATTGATGAAGAATGACTCAAATCTGCTCATAATGGGTTATAAATGATCAAGGGAACATCCATGGATAATTACTATATTATTCATGCCAGGTACGCAATTTAAATAAATTATTTTTGAGTTTTTCTGTATGAACACTCGAGGAAGGCCTCAAGTAAACTTGAAGGTTACTCGAGTAAGGCTTCGAGTAACGTCGGGTTCTAGGTCTTTATCTGTCACAAACTCGGTCATTTCCATAAAATCTCCTCGAGTAAATCACTATTCTCTCTCACAAAAACTTTTCACACGTGATTCCTTGCTTCATTTCCGTCAAAACCCAAGAGATTTCAATCCCAAAAATCTTCTATTTTGTTCAGATTCTCTGTGCCCTAATTCGCGTCAGTGTCTCTGTTTCTCTGGGATTTTCAATTTTCTTCTTTAAAGATGGTTAGAACCAAGAATCTCAACTTCACAGATTCCTCTGACTCACAACAAAACCCTGATCCTCTTTCTTCTCCTCCCAAAAAGAGAAGAAAACTTACCCCGAGATCAAAAGCCAAAATCCAACCTCAACCTCAATCTCAACCTAAACCAAAAGGGGTTGTGATTATAGAGCCTATAGCTACATGGGCTCGATCGAAAAAGAGTACATCCACTGGGAGAGGCAAGAGTGCCAAATCTCCCTCACCTCCTCACTCTGATTCCTCTACCCCCTCTTTTACTCCAAAATCATCTAAAAAGCCAAAGTATGATAGGAATGTGGCTATAGCTATGGCCAACATCTTGGATCAAATGGAGAAGGGGCAATCTTCCAAGAAATCGAAATTGCCAGAAGAGGAGATCACCGACCCTCCAAAAGGGTTCAATGTCAATAAGTTGGTGGAGTCTCTGAAGTACCTGTCTCAGTTCTCCAGGAGGAAAGTGTGTAAGACACACTATGTTGATCTTAAGTTACTTCAGGAGGTATTGAAGCATGACCTCATTCCTTATTTAGATCCCTTTATACCTTGGCTTTCGATTAGATTACCATTTTGTACTAAAGTGATCACACACTTTTACTATAATCTAGAGATTATAGATGAGCCAAACAGAACCTCAACCGAGGAAGAAATGACCACCACAGTAAGAGGCCAAAAGATTCTCATATCACCCTCTAGGATTAACTTGTGGTTAGGGATAGAGAATCCTCCGGATGATATTTACTCCCAACTTGAACCAAACCAAATCTTTTCTATCCTTAAACCTGGTGAGTTAGTTGGCCCTCTAAATTTCAAACCCAGTGATATGTGTGATCATCACAGGGTCCTATGGTACATCTACTCTAGGTCCCTAGTGAACAAAGCCAACAATTATACCCACTTCTCTAATAGGGACTTTAGGTGGTTTGCTTTACTTCTCTTGAAGGAATAGAAGGATTTAGGGGAGTATATCTTCTCCGAAATGAAGAGGTACAGAGTGGATGGAAAGGCTACAACACCAATGCCATATCCTCAAATTGTATCACTTATTCTGAAAGAGAATAAGATATGGTATTTGGATAGCAAGGAGCCTATTGAGAGGATGACTCCATTTGGGAGAAATCAAATTGGAAAGCTAAACATAGACGTCCCTCTCAAAGGTCTTCTGGAGTCTGGGTCAAAGAAGAAGAAGAAGACTATTGAGATAGAGGCCAGTAAGATGGATGACACACAGTCATCGGCTCCAGCTGCCACCACTTCATCACCATCCTTTCTCAATGCCACTCTCCAGCACTTCATGGAAAACATGCTCAGAGGATTCCATGTGGATATCGCCAACACGAATGCTGAATTGATTACCAACACGAACTTCAAGATGGCGGAGTTGGTTGAGAAAATAGACAAGAGGCATATGGAGTTGGTTGAGAAAATAGACAAGAGGAATGAGGAATTGCTACCAGAGCAACGTGCCCAGGGTGAGACCTTGAGATTGATTCTGGCACGGCTAGACTCTTTAGGTCCCGGACCTTCTGCCGGACCATCTTCTTCTGCACCTCCACCACCTCCAGTGAACCCTCCTTCTGATACTCCTTTCACTAAGGATGAACCATCTACTCCTCTGGTATCTAGTCCACCTGAGACACAAGCCAAAGACATTCTATATACAGTGGACAACCCAGATACCAATGAGACCATACATATCATCATTGATGATTCACCTCCTAAACCTCAGCCTGAACTCGCTCCTAAACCTATTCCCTCTCCTGCCCACACTGAGGAAATATCTCCCTCATCCTCCTCTGAACATCATACTCCAGAGGTTGAGACCACTCCTGAGGTTCAGACCACTCCAGAAGGTGAAACCTCTACTATGGTTGTCTTCCAACCTTCTCCTATTCCTCCTAGCGATGACATCCATATCCCTCCAGTCCATCTGCCTGACCCAGTCCCCTCTAGCTCCTTTGATACTTCGGGCTCAGATGATTCTATGGTTCTTCTAGTGACACCCATTTCCATGTTCAAGCCTCCTAGCCCTCCACTTGATTGATGAAGACAAAAAGGGGGAGAAGAGCTTGAGTGTGATTTTGTGGAAATGTCTGTGTTTATTTTGGGTATTTGGGTGTATATGGGTTCTAGGGAGCATTTTGGATCTTGTTAGTTCTTTTTAATTTGTTAAGTTTCATCTTTTTATCTTGTAATACAATTTTTAAGATTAATGCAAGTTTATTTAAGTTATGATTTCATTTCAAGTCCATTTAAGCTTTAAATTATGATACATTGTTGGACTAATGAAGTTTGTTGTGTATGCAAGTTGTACATCATCATTTCATTTGTTAAGACATTTTGAATCTAAACTTAATAAGTTTTACAAAATAATTTTTGAATACAAGAAGCATTTATTGAGAACTCAAATTGAAAAATTGTGTTCAAAATCATCAAGTTTTGTCATCATCAAAAAGGGGGAGAATGTTAGATCTCATGTTTTGATGATAACAAAAGAATGGTATGAAAAAGAAGTGATTAATAAATAAGTTTGAGCAAAGGAATAATAGGGATAAGCATCACCTGGGGTAAGCATTGGAGTAATGAAGAAAGGCCAAGAGAAAAAGCTGAGAAACTTGATCAGAAGCAAGTTTTCTAAGGCATTACTCGAGTAGGTACTCGAGTAATGAGACAAAACTTGAAGTAACCAGAAGCACCTTCCAGTAACCTGCCAACGTTACTCGAGTAGGTACTCAAGTAATAGTGTAAGTAGTTTCAAGTTGCTCTCGGCCTGCCAATGTTACTCAAGTAGCTATTCGAGTAACCAGGTAAATACTTGGAGTTGCTCTCGGCCTGCCAATGTTACTCGAGGAACTACTCGAGTAACAATGTAAAAGTTTTCCAGTTGCTCTCGGCCTGCCAATGATACTCGAGTAAGTACTCGAGTAACTCTGTTTCTGAAAAAATGTTGCTCTCGGCACTTTGTACCACTGCCAATGTTACTCGAGTAGGTACTCGAGTAACACACTGAGGTAAGTGAAAACTTGAAGGTAGTACCCGAATAAATTGTTTTAATTTTATCTCACTTTCCTCGAGTCTTTACTCTAGTATGCAAGTATTTAATATTTTTTTTAAGTGGATTACTCGAGTATGTACTCGAGTATGCAATGTTATGTTTGAAGGAAAACCTCAAGTCATTACCCGAGTAAGTTATGTACAAAAAGTAAGTTTACTCGAGTAGCTACTCGAGTAACAAGGTAATCAGACTTGAAGTGCTCTTGGCCTTGAAATCCTACCAACATTGCTAGAGTAGAGCATCGAGTAATCAAATTTATTTGAAGGTTTACTCGAGTTGGTACCCGAGTAACCTATGAAGTTGTGAATGCATTACTCGAGTAGGTACCCGAGTAAACATGAATTTCCAAAGGTTTGAAATTTAGTTATTCCATGCACTACCCGAGTAATCTTATATTTGTTTATTGACTTGAAGTTAATCAAAGCTTTCCCGATGATACTCAAGTAAGTACTCGAGTAAACTTCAAAGGATACTCGAGTAGCTACTCGAGTAAGCAAACCCAGAAAGTTTGAAATCATTCCAACGGTTATTATTTTATTTCCTATTTGATTAATTTTTCATTATATTAGTATTGTTAGCATTTCAACAGATAAACAATGAAGAGATCTTACCAAATAAGGAAAGTCAAAAGCAACGCTCAAATGTCACCGACCGTCACCTACCGCAAACGTATGTTTTTCAAAAACTGGAAAAGTCAATAGTGGTTGCGCACGGTCCAACGGACATGAAGAAATATGTTCCAGCAATCATTACCAACGTATCTATATATATGGGAACATCTAAACAGAGAAGAGAAGAAGAACACACTCACAAACGTATCATCAAGTACATTACTTTGTTTTACATTATACTTGTAATTATATGCTTCAATGATTCTTATTTACTCTGTGAGAGAGATATTTCATTCAAACTCAATATTTGTTATTGAGGTAACTTAAGGTTGTGGAACCTTGAGTTGGGATTGGATTACAACTTGTAAGGGGGAGCGAGTGTCCAGGCGTAGGAACTTGCTTGTACTGAGGTATCGAGAACCCACTAAATCTTGGAAGTTATAGTGAAACTCTCAGAGATGCTCTGAGGACTGGACGTAGGTCAAAGTGGTTGTGGCCGAACCAGTATAACTCTCGGTGTACACTTCGGTGATATTTCTCCTTACTCTTTCCTGTTTTAATTTCAACGTCAAATTTTATATTTGTAACTAAATTTTTAAGATCACCCAATTCACCCCCCCTCTTGGGTGAAACGCTTGCTCTAATAGTAGCTAAAGTGATGCAAGGTCTAATTACAATGAGCTCAATTGGAAACCTTAACTAGGAAAAGTGTGTGCACTCTTCTCTCATATAAGGTAGTTTTTCACTCACATCCACTTTGACCGCACCATACCTACCATAAGCTTGTAATATCTCTAGGCTCTCCACTACTTGGAACAATGGCATTAAATCCAAAGGACTTTGTGTTAGCGCAAGTGTTTCACCCAAGAGAGGGGTAGATTGGGTGATCCCAGAAATTTCGTTGGGGATAAGGAAATTGACGAAATATTAAAAGCAGTTAAGAGCAAGGAGAGATATCACTGAAGTGTACACCAGGAGTTATACTGGTTTGACCACAACCACTTTGACCTACGTCTAGTCCTCAGAGCGTATTTGAGAGTTTCACTAAATTCTCCAATATTCAGTAGGTTCTTGGCACCTCAGTACACAACAAGTTCCTTTACCTAGACACTCACCCCCCTTACACGTTGTAATCAAAACCACAACTCAAGTTTCCACTACCTTAAGCTGTCTCAACAAATATTTAGTTTGTAATGAAAAACTCTCTCATAGAGCAAAAATGTAATCACTGAAGTACAATGAATGAGTATAAGAAAAAAAAAACACTAAATGTATTGATTGATGTGTGTTCTCAGTTCTTGTGTCTTGTCTGTTAGATCTCATGTTTTGATGATAACAAAGAATGGTATGAAAAAGACTTGAGTAATAAATAAGATTGAACAAAGTAATAACAGGAAAAAGTATTACTTGAAGTAAGCATTGGAGTAATGAAGAATGGCCAAGAGAAAAAGCTGAGAAACTTGATGAGAAGCAAGTTTTCTAAGGCATTACTCGAGTATGTACTTGAGTAGTGAGACAAAACTTGAAGTTACCAGAGATACCTTCCAGTAACCTGCCAACATTACTCGAGTAAGTACTACTCAAGAAAGGTCAAGGATTCAAACACTTTCAGAAAGGAGGAAATAACAGCAGAGATCATATAATTTGCTATGAATGTGGAAAACCAGGACATATCAAATCAGAATGTCCAAAAGTAAACCAAAAGAGCAAAGAAAAGAGAAAAGGCAAATTCTTTAACAAAAAGAAGGCCTTCGTATCTGCTATATGGGGTGACAGTTCCTCTGATGAAGAAAGTGATGAGGAAGAAGTAGCTAATATATGTCTCGTCGCTTAAGAAGAAACAAAAGAAGAGGTAAATAATTCTAATCCTACCTATGATGAATTACTCTCTGAATATAATGCTTTACATTCTGAATTCATTAAAGTAGTTAAAGAATTAATTGTTTCAAAAAGAAAAACAAAGCTCTTGAAATTGAACTTAAAGAAAGTTCAAAAAAGGATTGTGAAAATTGTTCTTCTTTGAAAAAGAAAAACACTGATCTTATAAAAACTCTTGAAAAATTTACTCAAGGAAGTGAGATGCTAAATTTTATTTTAAAAGCTCAACGATTTGTAAATGACAGATCTGGGATTGGATATGATCCAAAATCAGACAAAAGGAAAGGAAGAAAGAAAGCAGGAGGTAAGTCATATCTGAATTATTTCCAGCATTTTCTGCATACATCGAATACGTTTGCATTTTGTAATTACTGTAATAGAAAAGGTCAATATACATCTTCATGCATTCATAAGAAGAAAGGAACAATAGGAACCTACAAATGGGTACCTAAAGGCTCATATGTTCAGAAAATTATTTGTACTAACCCAACAAGACCCAAAAAGATGTGGGTACCTAAGACCTAGTCATTTGATTGTAGGTATGTCTCAAAGCATCCAAAAATAGCAAGTGGTACATAGATAGTGGATGCTCTGACATATTACCGGAGATTTTGAAATTTTTACCACATTGCAACCTAAGGAAGGTGGAAAGGTAAAATTTGGAGGAACTCAATCCGGAAAGATAGCAGGAATTGGTGAAATCAAAAATGACAAAGGAATACAAGTCAAAGATGTATATTATGTTGAAGGCTCGTGTCACAATTTGCTGAGTGTAAGTCAAAGTGCAGATAAAAACAACTGGGTAATATTTGACTCAGAAGAATGCTTAATTATCAACAAGAATGACTTACAACTTGATAAGAAGAATATCAAGGCTAAGCTCAGAGCAAAAAGGGAAGGTAACTGCTATACTCTAGATATTAGTAGAAATGAGTCTGAAAACTCTTTTTTGAGTAATACTGATGAAAGTTGGCTATGGCATAAGAGATTGGTTCATGTCAATATGCATCAATTAGGCAAACTACTCAAAAAGGATTTAGTTCTTGGATTAACCAAAGTAACTTTCAAAAATGACTTGATTTGTGACGCATGTCAAAAGCGTAAACAAACTAAATCATCTTTCAAATTGAAAAATGAGATTTCAACAAATAGACCACTACAATTATTGCATATGGATTTAGTGGCCCAGCAAGAATAAAGAGTCTTGGTGGAAACTTATATTCATTGGTCATTGTTGATGATTTCTCAAGATTTACATGGGTTCTTTTTCTATCAACAAAAGATGAAACATTTGAAGAGTTTATTGTTTTTGCCAAGAAAGTGCAAAATGAGAAAGGTATGTCCATTGCAGGTATTAGAACTGATCATGGTGGAGAATTTGAAAATCAAGCCTTTGAAGAATATTGTGATACTAATGGCATTGATCACAATTTCTCTGCTCCAAGGACGCCTCAACAAAACGGAGTTGTGGAACGCAAGAATAGAGTGCTCACTGAAATGGCTAGAGCAATGTTGAATGAAAAAATGTGTCTCAAGTGTTCTGGGCTGATGCTAGGAGTACAACATGCTATATTTCAAATAGGGTCTATATCAGAACAAAACTTGGAAAGACACCTTATGAGTTATACAAAGGAAGGAAGCCAAACATTGCTTATCTACACATCTTTGGTTGTAAGTGTTTCATTCATAATAATGGTAAAGATAACTTAGGAAAATTTGATTCTAAAACAGATGAAGGAATTTTCCTAGGATATTCTATCTGAAGTAAAGCATATAGAGTTTACAATAAAAGAATATGTATTATTGAAGAATCAATTCATATTGTATTTGATGAATTTGAATCCTCTGACAAAACCATTGATGAAGAACAGGAAGTTGTTTTAAATCAAGACAATGGTCAATCTATTTTTAAAACTCTTATTCAAGAGGTTGATGAAACCAAGGAAGAAGAGCAATCTCTAGGTCAACCTAAAGCCTGGAAATACAATAAAAGTCATCCCTTAGATCAAGTCATAGGAGATGTGAATGAAGGGATCAAAACTAGAAATAGAATTTTCAATAAAGTAAGTTTTTTTGCATTCATTTCTGAAATTGAACCTTCTAACATTGATGAAGCCCTATCAGACAATGATTGGGTTATAGCAATGCAAGAAGAACTAAATCAATTTGAGAGAAATCAAGTTTCGGATTTGGTGCCCCGACCCAAGGATCATCTGATCATTGGAACCAAATGGGTATTCAAGAACAAATTTGATGAATCCGCAATTATTGTTAGACACAAGCAAGATTGGTGGCCAAAGGCTATAATCAGGAAGAAGGGATTGATTATGAGGAAACGTATGCTCCAGTGGCTAGATTAGAAGCTATACGAGTACTCTTAGCCTTTGCATGCATCAAAGGATTCAAACTCTATCAAATGGATGTAAAGAGTGCATTTCTAAATGGTTAGATCATGGAAGAATTATATGTAGAACAAACCTCTAGGTTTTGAAGATATAACTAAACCTGACCATGTTTTCAAACTCAAAAAGGCTTTATATAGTTTAAAACAAGCTCCTAGAGTATGGTATGAAAGGCTCAGTAAATTTCTCATTGATCAAGGTTTTGTACGGGGAAAAGTTGATACAACACTTTTTATAAAATGAAAACGTGATGATATTTTAATTGTTCAAATATATGTTGATGACATTGTTTTTGGTGCTACTAATGAATCTCTGTGTAAGGAATTTTCTGAGATAATTCTCCCATCATTGAGATGTCAATGATGGGAGAATTGAATTTCTTTCTTGGTTTGCAAATCAAACAAAGAAAGAATGGAATCTTCATATCTCAAACAAAGTATTTGAAAGAATTGTTGAAGGAGTATGGAATGGATGAAGCAAATGGCAAAGACACTCCTATGAGCTCAACTACATTGCTTGATGCTGATGTCAAAGGAAAAGACTACAACATCACAAAGTATAGAGGAATGATTAGATCATTACTCTATCTCACGGCAAGTAGACCAGACATCCAATTTAGTGTTGACATATGTGCAAGATATCAATCGGCACCAAAAGAATCACATACTGAAATGGTCAAATGAATCTTTAGATACCTTGCTGACACACCAGAATTGGGTCTGTGGTATCCCAAAGGAAGAAGTGAATATCTTGTTGCATATTCAGATTCAGATCATGGAGGATACAAAACAGACAGAAAGAGCACCAGTGGACAAGGACAATTTCTTGGAGGATCTCTTGTATCATGGTTCAGCAAGAAACAAAATACAGTGTCTCTTTCATCAACAAAAGCCGAATATGTTGCAGTCTCAAGTTGTTGTGCACAAGTAATATGGTTAAAACAACAACTACAAGATCTTGGTATTTATCTCAAAGAAATACCAATCTATTGTGACAATACCAATACGATAAGCTTGGCAAAGAATCCAGTTCAACACTCTAGAACCAAGCATATCGATGTCAGACATCACTTCATCAGAGATCATGTTCAAAAGAAAGATATGAAAGTGATATTCATTCCTACTCATCTTCAATTAGCTGATATTTTCACAAAACCCCTTGCAAAAGATCAATTTCTATACATTAGAAGAGAATTGGGAATGGTAAACCCCAATGAGTTGTAAGTTATTTCAGTCTCTCATAATATTAGATGAAGTCATTTGTTAAAGTTTTGATGATTACTAACTTAAGCATCGGAGTATATAGAAACTTGTTTTGCAGGAAGATTGAAACTCTGTTTTGAGAAACAAAAACAGAGGTGATCAGAGGACACCTTTACTGGAGTACCAACTTGAAGTTATGACTAACAGAGAAGCATTACCCGAGGAAAAACTTGAAGTAAAGAAGCACCTTACTCGAGTAACTACTCGAGTAATGGCCTTCAATACTGGAAGTAATGGATCAAGTTACTTGCAATTTGAATAAAACGGTTGACTTGCTAAGAAATGAATAGTCAGAAGTGGAAAGACAGGTTACCCGAGGCGAGCCTCGAGTAAACTTGAAGCTTACTCGAGTAAGGACTCGAGTAACTGCAAGTCCAGATTTCTAATTTGATGAAAAAGGATCCAAATCTGCTTCAAATTGGTTATAAATGATTGAGGGAACAATCATGGATAATTACAATATTATTCATGCCAGGTACGCAATTTAAATGAATGATTTTAAAGATTTTCTGTATGATCACTCGAGTAAGGCCTCGAGTAAACTTGAAGATTACTCGAGTAAGGCCTCGAGTAACGTCGGGTTTTAGGTCTTTATCTATCGCAAACTCAATTATTTCCACAAAATCTCCTCAAGTAAATCACTATACACTCTCACAAAAACTTTTCACAATCGATTTCTTGCCTCATTTCCGTCAAAACCCAACAGATTTCAACCCCAAAAACTTCCTATTCTTCTAAGATTCTCAGTGCCCTAACTCGTGACTGTGTCTCTTTTTTCTCTGAGATTTCTAGATTTTCTATGGTTTAAGATGGTTAGAACCAAGAATCTCAATTTCACAGATTCCTCTAAATCACAACAACATCCTGATCCTCTTTCTTCTCCTCCCAAAAAGAGAAGAAAACTTACCCCAGGATCAAAAGCCAAAATCCAACCTCAACCTCAACCTCAATCGAAACCAAAAGGGGTTGTGATCAAAGAGCCTATAGCTACGAGGGCTTAATCCAAAAAGAGTACCTCCACCGGGAAAGGCAAGAGTGCCAAATCTCCCTCACCTCCTCCCTCTGATTCCTCTACCCCCTCTTTTACACCAAAGCCTTCTAAAAAGCCTAAGTATGATAAGAATGTGGCTAAGGCTATGGCAAATATCATAGATCAAATAGAGAAGGGACAATCTTCCAAGAAATCCAAATTGCCAGAAGAGGAGATCACCGACCCTCCAAAGGGGTTCAATGTCAACAAGCTTGTGGAGTCTCCAAAGTATTTATCTCAGTTCTCCAGGAGGAAAGTGTGCAAGACACACTATGTGGATCTTAAGCTACTACAGGAGGTATTAAAGCATGACCTCAGTTCTTATTTAGAAACTTTTATGCCTTGGCTTTCGATTAGATTACCTTTCTGCACAAAAGTGATCACACACTTTTACTGTAATCTTGAGATCCTGGATGAGCCAAACAGAACCTCAGTTGAGGAAGAGATGACCACCATTGTGAGTGGGCAAAAGATTCTTATATCACCCTCTAGGATAAACATGTGGTTAGGGATAAAGAACCCCCCAAATGATATTTACTCCCGACTTGAACCAAACCAAATATTTTCTGTCCTTAAACCCGGTGAGTTAGTTGGCCCTTTAACTTTCAAACCAAGTGATATGTGTGATCATCACAAGGTTCTATGGTACATCTACTCTAGATCCCTCGTGAACAAGGCCAACAACTATACCCAATTCTCTGATAGGGACTTTAGGTGGTTTGCTTCACTTCTCCTAAAGGAATAGAAGGACTTGGGGGAGTATATCTTTTCTGCGATGAAAAGATACAGAGTGGATGGGAAGGCTACCACACCAATGCCATATCCTTAAATAGTATCACTTATTCTGAAAGAGAATAAGATATGGTATTTGGATAGCAAGGAACCTATTGAGAGGATGACTCCGGTTGGGAGAAACCAGATTGGAAAGCTGAATATTGACATTCCTCTCAAAAGGCCTCTGGAGTCTAAGTCAATGAAGAAGAAGAAGACTACTGAGAAAGAGACCAGCAAAATGGATGACACTCAGTCATCGACTCCAGCTGCCACCACATCATCACCCTCCTTCCTCAATGCCACACTTCAGCATTTCATGGAGAATATGCTCCAGGGATTCCATGTTGATATCACCAACACGAATGCTGAATTGATAACCAACATGAACTACAAGATGACAAAGTTGGTTAAGAAAATGGAAAGGAAGCATGAGGAGTTGCTTGCTGAGCAACGTGCCCAGGGTGAGACACTGAGATTGATCCTGGCACGTTTGGATTCATTGGGTCCCGGACCTTCTACCGGTCCATCTTCTTCTACACGACCACCACCTCCAGAGAACCCCCCTTCTGACACTCCTTTCACTGAGGCTGAACCTTCTATCCCCTCCGGTCTCTAGTCCACCTAAGCCACAAGCCAAAGACATGTTATATTCAGTGGACAACCCCGACACCCATGAGACCATACATATCGTCATTGATGATTCACCTTCCAAACCTCAGCCTAAGCTTGCTCCAAAACCTATTCCATCTCCTACCCACACTGAGGAAATATCTCCCTCCTCCTCCTGTGAACATCATACTCCAGAGGTTGAGACCACTCCAGAGGTTCAGACCACTCCAGAGGTTGAGACCTCTACTATGGTTGTCTACTAGTCTCCTCCTATTCCTCCCAAAGATGACATCCACATTCCTCCACTTCATCTTCCTGAATCTGTCTCTTCTAGCTCTTTTGACTCTTCTGGTTCAGATGATGGCTTAGTTCTTCCAGTGAAGCCTATTTCTGTAGTCAAGCCTTCCGATCCTCCTCTTGAATGATGAAGACAAAAAGGGGGAGAAGAACTTGAGAGTGATTTTGTGGAAGTCTCTGAGTCTTTTTGGGTATTTGGGTGTATATGGGTTTTAGGGAGTCTTTTGAACTTGTTAAGCTTTTATCTTGTTTTTAAGTTTAATGCAAGTTTATTTCAACTCTATTCAAGTTTTAAATTATGATTACATTGTTGGACTAATGATTTTGTTGTATATGCAAGATGCATATTATGATTTCATTCACTTTACACTTTGAATCTAAACTTAATAATCTTTGAATACAAGAAGTATTTAATTGAGAATTCACTTTCAAAAAATCTTGTTCAAAATCACCAAGTTTGTCATCATTAAAAAGGGGGAGAATGTTAGATCTCATGTTTTGATGATAACAAAGAATGGTATGAAAAAGACTTGAGTAATAAATGTTAGAACCGGCTGACACCCAAGAGGGGGGTGAATTGGGTGTAAGATAAAAAAACTTAAGAACTTTGAAAATATTTTCGCATCTTAGAGGAACAATAAATATGAAAGTAATGAATCATAAATCACAGTTAGATATTTAAATGATATATGCTAGAAGTATAAGAGCTTAGGGAAGAGAATATGCAAACTGTGATTTATCCTGGTTCGGTCCAATCCACAATGACCTACGTCCAGTCCCCAGGCTCTTCCTGAGATTTTCAATCCACTATCTTCCTCAAGTTTAACCGGGTACTTGAGAACCACTACAATCTCACAAGTTTGATCCGGGCACTTGTGAAGCCTTTACAATTCTCGTACTGAGATTACTCCCCCTTACGCACCGTAAGATTACAACCAAGTTGCTCCCCCTTACACACCGTAAGGATACAACTTTGATGATGAAAGATTACAATCAATCTTCTCTCTCAGAAGTGAATAAGATGAACACTGAAGTACAATACAAATAATATCTCTCTCAAAGGTAAATCATATAGAAGCTAGAGAAACAGAGAGTATGTGCGATGAGTATTGATGTCAGGATGTTGGCATTTGGACGATGTATACTCTGAGTCTTACTTCTATTTTGGATGATCTTCTATTTATAGCTGATGAGGATTGATGACCGTTTGAGCATTTCAACATGTCCGTTAGAGTGACGCAGCTTTGTTTGACCGTTCTTCGATTTTGAAAACTAGCCGTTGAAACGTTGGCCGCTCCGCTCCGTAAACTCAACTTTTATCTCTTCTCATCATCTCTTCATTGTTTTACTGGAAAAATGCATTAAACACTAATACAATGAAGTGTTAGAGTGATTAGAAGAAATAAGAATGAGTTATATGATCATTCCATTGATTTCCAGAATTTTCGGGACGCTGTTCTGTTTTCCTGGGAAGCATTACTCGAGTGCTTACTCGAGTAAACATCAAGTTTCTTCACATGTTACTCGAGTGACTACTCGAGTGGCCTTCCATTTTCTGCATAGCTTACTCGGGTAGTAACTTGAAGTTCTCTTCTAAATAACTCTGCATACACAGTGCTTTACTCCAGTAATGACTTGAAGTTCTCGTCTAGACAGTGCTTTACTCCAGTAGTGACTTGAAGTTCTCGTCTAAACAGTGCTTTACTCCAGTAGTGACTTGAAGTTTTCGTGCTTTACTCCAGTAGTGACTTGAAGTTTTTGTGCTTTACTCCAGTAGTGACTTGAAGTTTTCATCTAAATAATTCTTCAAGTTTTGCTAGCACAGTGCTTTACTCGAGTAGCTACTCGAGTATTCATTAAAGTTTACTCGAGTACTTACTCGAGTATCATCGGGAAAACTTTGATCAACTTCAAGTTTTTGCTTACCATAGCGAGTTACTCGAGTAGCTACTCGAGTAATGTTGCAGTGGTAAAAAATGCCGAGAGCAATTGCAAATGATCCACATGGTTACTCGAGTACGTACTCGAGTAAAGTCTTTTGTTATCAACTAGTTACTCGAGTGGTGCCTTCAAGTAAATTCTTGATTTTGACTCGAAACATGGCAAATTATATATCATCGGAAAGCCCTCATTATCTACATTCCAATGCAACAAAAATCAGCTCCAAACTCGTTGTGTACAGAAAGTTATGATCCAAAAAGTATCTACTGTTCTTAGACAATCCTGAAATCACGAGCAGCAACTTCCAGAAGTCATAGCTCTTAGGATATAGCTTGAAATGTGACAAATTATATATCCATGGAAAGCTCTGTGAGTCTTCTTTCATATGGCACCGGTTTCGTCTCAATTCGATATGTATTTTGAGAGTTATGTCCAAAATACCGAAGCTGTCCTGGAATATGACGGTGATTCATGCGTCAACTTCAACAGATCATATCGCCCTCATCTGAACTCCTCTGAATGTGATCTTGGTGTCAAACATTCGTGTTGGAAGTATAGTTTCATATGCCACCGGTTTCAGTTCGATCCGACATGTGGTTGGAGAGATATCATTAAAATACCGAACCTATGTTCTGACGCGCGAAAACAGAGTATCCATTACTTCAAGTGCCGCCTCGAGTGATTCATCAAATAACCCGGCAGATTACTCGAGTAAGGCCTCGAGTAAACACCTCCAAAATCAGACAATGCCATATTACTCGAGTGATTACTCGGGTAATCATCCCCAAAGGTACCATAGCTTCCGTATACATCATTTTAGCTTCGTATTGACCCATTCCAACTACCGTATGATCATAGAAACCTCCGGTATCACTTCTAGGAGCTTGAATCTTGATATTCTCATGTGATCTTGCAAGTTTTTCTTTCTTTTAATCTCTTTCTTCTTGTTTTTCCTCTTGATGATCATTCTTCATAATCCAACTTCAATCTTCTTGATGAATATCCTCAATCTTCATCTTTCTTTCTTCTTTCTTCAATTCCTTGCCTCTTGATTTTCTTCTTGATGATTATTCTCCATTTATGAGGCATTATAATATCAACCCACAATGATGTCTATGACTGATCTACAAGATATACAACATTAAATATGGTAGTTAGTCAATGTGGAAGATAAGTATATTATAAAAACTTTTTGCTCATATTTAACATTTATATTTGACATCATCAAAACTATTCATATCTAACATTCTCCCCCTTTTTGATGATGACAAATCCTTCAACAAAAATATGTATGAGTTATAAAAAAAACTAAGTAAGAACAATATAACACAATATAACAATATATTTTTCTTGCCTTTCTCTCCCCCTATTTGACATCAGCAAAAAGTTTGAAGTATAAAGAAGAAAGACTTGTAGAGAAGTAAATATGAAATCAAATGAGAAATGTCATTCTCCTTATTAATCAAAATAAATGCATCAGGCAAACAAGTTTCTCTCCCCCATTTTGAAAGTAGTTTCATTTATAATTTGATGTAAATGAAAAATGGTTTTCATGAAAAACACATTTGAAACAATTTGGAAAGGTTTTCAAGAAAAAAACTTTCATAATCAATGATAGGCAAAGTAAGCTCAAAATATAAAGAGAGGGTTTAGAAATGCTCATTTGGATTTGGCAAGCTGAAGATTGATCCATGAAACCCATCGCCTTCCTTTCTTGTTGTGTTAGATCCAAGATATTTATGTTCACCATACTTTCACTATGCAACTGTGATGGATCTTGTTCATAGGAGTTAACTGTGGCTGGCTCAATGGTAGGCTCTGAAGTGTGCTCAATAGAAAGCTTAGGAATAGCCTCTGAGATGTGGAAGGGAACTGAAGTACTTTCTTCTCAAGTGGTGTCTAAACTCTTGTTGCTTGAAATGTTGTTGTCCCTTGATTGAGCGCTAAAGCATATGTCCTCAAAGTTGATACATTCTCCTTTTAGTGTGTTGAGGAATGATATTGCATAGAGCTAATTCTCCTACTATAAAAGCATTCTTGCAAAGAGAATGGTTAGTGCAATCAAGTATCAAATTTATTGCATAAACCAAAGCCATCCTTTCTATATGATATGTTAAAAATTAAGATCATGAAAGGAAAATATAAGATTAACTCATCATCAAAACTAATTAAAACATAGTGAATTCAGATGAGTATGTTAAAAGGATTTTCTTTCAATAAATGAGATGAGCTTTTAAGATATAAAACACATGTGAATGTGAAGCTCCCTCTTAATGAATGCATGGCTTTTTTTTAAAAAAAAAATTATGAGCAATACAATTAATAATTCTCTTGAATTTTGTAAAATCATTGGAAATTTTGTAGAGAGAATGATTATGAAAATATGAAGATTAAAGATAAATCAAGTTTTGAAAAATGATGATGCCACTCAGGGTTTTAAGCTTGTAACCCTATATCCCTTGAGTAGTTATTTGAGTAATTCCACTCAACCATCACTCGAGTGCTCACCCGAGTGATGCAACTCAGAGAATTTTAATTAAGTAAGAATACAATACCTCACTCGAGTAATATCGTAATCACTCGAGCTATAATCCTCAAGATGAGCTCGGAATAAGGCATTCAAGTTCCGGTTGATCAAATCACAGAGTCTTCTAATCTTGCCATTCACAGAAGCGATGAACTCAACATTGTTTGTAGCAAGCTTTGTGTGATTGTTGAGCTCCTTTCTCAGATAGCCTTGGATAGATGGACCAAAGAATGAAGGACCAGGGAGACCAGCTCTAGCAAAGTGTTGTCTCTCATTTATTCTTGAAGTCTCAGCTCTCATCCTCTATGCCTCTTGTGAGTAAGATTCATACTTACTTGGAGTAATTGTGAATTACTTGAAGGTCTACTTGAAGTAATTGCCGATTACTTGAAGGTATACTTGAAGTAATTGCAGATTACTTGAAGTAACTTCTGATTACTTGGAGTAAGTCCTGTAGAAGTATATATATACCTCTTGTTCTCTGACAGACATGATCTTTCCAGTATTCTTCCCCTCCTTGCTTATAATCTAGGCCATTATGTGGTAATTCTTCTCAATAAAGCGATTGAATTGGCCTTGCTCACCATAGCTCTAGTATAAACATATCATATAATTTTGTGAAAACATAGAGCTAGGATTGTAGTTGAGAATCCTTATAGGCACACCAAACTTGATGATTCTGTGCATCTCATCATCTTCCTCTAAACATCTTTTGATCACCTTGGAACGATAAGAAAGGTGGGTAGGCAACAAAGCTATACATGTTCATGGCTTTGAGCTGCTTTTGGATCGATCTCTTCTAGGTTTACTTGAGATATTTTCCTCCTCTTTCTCTTTCTCTGGCTGCATCACTAGCTAGTTACTTGCTAGTGATGTGGTGTCACTTGAATGATACCACAAATTTTGTTTCTGCTCACATTGCAATACTGCCAGTCATGCCTTCTCTGTTAGTCTTTGATCTTTGTATCCAAAAGTAGAGCATTTTGATTAATTCCTGCAAAAGTATAAATAAATGCTCTTTGGTAGCCAACTTTCTCTTGGGTCCATACAGTATCAAATATTATAACTCTTATGCTCTTATACAACTGAATCATATGATATTTGAGCAAAGAGTATAATAATCAACAAAGACCAGAATATAATTTTACCCAATTAAATAAATTCAAGCAATTGAATCATAAAGGGTAACGCACAAATAATACCAAGAATGATGATTTCAAATATCAATGACAATTTGTAAATACATTCTAAAAGATATGTCATTGATAAGATTTTTATGCAAGGCATGTAGGTCAGATTAAAGAGAGTTGAAAATCTATTTATAATGACCAAGAAATGATAAATCATGAATGAAATCAAATTGTCCAAGAATGATCATGAGATATGCACATTGTTTCAAATCTCGGATGTAATTTCAAATCATAACAATGCATTGTAAAATTGAGATTTTGAATATATGCAAAACTCATCTTTGAAATATGTTTATAATCAATGTTCATGTTGAAAATGGTGAAAGTCAACAGTTTAAATATACATATTCCAGAAAGCTTCCTTTTTAGAAAACAACTAAGATAACATGTTAGACATTGGAGTTTAACATGTTTGAGAATTTTCCCAAGAGCAAAAGTCATATTAAAAATGAATTAACCAAACAGGCTTAGCTTCAAGGATGTATATAAACACAATGACTTTGCTATTGACCAAGAGATAAACTTGACTCTTAGAGATGTGTCTTGAAGAATAGGGATATTCAACTCAAGAATTTGAATAGAAGGATCTAGTTGCTCGAAGAATGGATGAAGACAAATGGTAATGCATTTGAGCAACAAGATGAGTATAAGAATTTATGGATGATGAGACACATACTCATTGATCCAAATGACTAGAATTCTAGAATATTATCCTGGTAAGCTATTCCACAATAATGGTTAATGCATTAAGATTCAATGCACTAATAAACATTCATAATGCTTGGAATAACATAGCCAACCAAAGATTTATGCATCAGGCATAAGGCTTTCACATATTGAATTCTTTTCTGGTAAATACACTTGAAACTCATAGATAGATAACTTGTTAGACATAAAGTCTAATTTGTTAGAAAATAATGGTTGAGGAGTTCAAGCAATAACAAGTTTAAAATCAAGAAATAATATGTGAATGATGGGGAAAACTCTAGTGGATGGATTTGAAGCATTTCTGACTTTTAGTATACATAAATATTAACTTCCAATTTTGAAACCAATTTAAATGCAAACAATATATAAGTAATTTTCAAATAATGTGTATGCATTTTTATAAACAAGATGAATTGGAATCTAAGTATACTTTTGAAATGTACATTTCAAAACTCAAATACACAATTTCATTTTAAGTCCATTTAGCAATCTAAAAACAATTTAAAAACCATAAATGATTGATTGCTAATGGTATGTGATTTTATAACACATGATGGAATGGAACTAAAACACATTTTTGAATTGTGCACTTCAAAACATAAATTGATAGATAAACTATGCACAATTTCACTTATCGTTCATTTAGCAATCTATAAACAAATTAATAATCATGAAGGATTGATTGCTAAATGAATGCAATAATGGACAAATACTCATTACTCAAAATAAATAATTCATATAATCACAGTATAGAGTAAGGATTAGATATCACCGTAATTCCTCTTGTCCTTGTGACATCTTGCTTGATTTTGGTGAAATGATATTGGTTTCTCTCCTTTGCACAATCAGCACCAAAATCCAAACTCCGAATTTTAGCATCATCAAGATATGAATTTGTTTTCATGTGGTCATAGTCTTGAGAAGCTTTTTCTTATTCTACAGAACTATAAATTTCTTTTCTTCATGGTATCCAACATTGATTGGATCCATTTCTTGTTAGCTTGTAGGAATCAAGATAAAATTCACATGCTCTAAGAATATAATCAATTCGAGGCAATTTGGCATAATGAATTAAACATGTCTTTATGCATAAAAGAAATATATATATATATATATATATATTTTTTAAATCATTATATATGCATAAAGAATTATCCTGTTGAGCATTGCAATCCCTTTATAAATAAATCTGTTAAGTGGCTTTTTAAAGGATGTGAAAACATAATTTCAAAATAGTTTACAATGCTCATTCCTAAGGTTCCAAAAATATAAAATCTCAATAGACAATAGTATAGGAGGTTTTATCATTGTGTACCTTTGTCTTAGATACTTGGAGGATTGCTTTTGCTTACCCACTGCATCTTTCTAGGATGTTGATACATTGAATATCTTGCTTTGGGTGCTGGCAATCGTCTCTCAAAATACATAGACTCTAGGAGTCTTTTACTTGATGCTTGAGAGATCCTCCTTTTCTTGTTCTCCTCAAGATAGTTGAGCGGTACTCTATGGTAGTCCATTATTGAGGTAGAACGTACTCTTTTTCTCCATTGCATTTCTTTGTGATTAAACTTTGCATTTCCAGCAATGAGTGCTCCGAGAGTTCTTCTTTTCGATATAGATGGTATGAACCTCTTTCTTGGTGCATGAGAAACTCTTGGTTTCTTCTTCATCATCTCCGTACCCTTATGTGCATTCTTCTTATATTCAATCTGCATACATAAAGTACTAGAAGAACATTTTGGTACCCACATATACTTGGGTCCTTGATTGTTAGGATTAGACATTACTTGTCTTTTCGGAACCCAAACATATTTATTTCTCAAATTAGAATTTCTTCTAATATAGCATGTGTGAGAAATATGACCTGATTTACTACAATAATTGCAAATAATATGATGATATGTATTATTAGATTCTGTGCAAGTATTGTGTTGATCAAGAAAAGATGATTTCGAATGATCAGTTTGCCTAAGTTCTTTCTTCCCGCATGAATTTCCAGCATGATTGAAAATCTTTTTACTTTTCTCAATGGAATCAATAACTAGTTGAAAAACAATTTTATGCAAGCTTTGAAAATTAGTTTTACGAAAATCACAAGAAGAATTGGAACTTTTTACCTTAAGTTCATGTTGAGCTCCAGAGAGTGAATTTTCTTGTCCATCCATAACGAGCTCTTTTTGGGAATCATTTTCCTCCTGTTCTTTTATGTTGACAAGATCATGAAAGTGTTCTATGATTTCTCCATCTTCATTGTCAACTTCCACTTGTTCATGAATCGTAGATATGCAGCTTGTAGTTTCACATGAACTATCAACACTTTCAACTTCAATACACTTGTTAGAAGTATACATTGAATCAAGAGTATCCCAAATATCTCTTGCAGTAGAACAAAATCTAATTTTCTCAAAATCATTTTCAGTTAAAGCACTATACAAAATTTTCATTGCTTTAATGTTTAACGAAAATATTTTCTTTTCTCTTTCTGTCCAATCCTTTCTTGGTTTGAAATCAAAGGTATTTGTAAAAACATTCCACATATCATAATCAAAGCATTTTATAAAAGATGTCATTCTAGCTTTCCAAAACCAAAAATAAATATCTTTCAAAATAGGTGGAACAGTGTAGTCAAAACCTTCGGAAAACATATAACACCCAAAATCAGCCATTATAAACTCTTGAGACAGTTAAGTCCTTTAAACAAGAACCTGGCTCTGATACCAAATGTTAGAACCGGCTGACACCCAAGAAGGGGGGTGAATTGGGTGTAAGATAAAAAAACTTAAGAACTTTGAAAATCTTTTCGCATCTTAGAGGAACAATAAATATGAAAGTAATGAATCATAAATCACAGTTAGATATTTAAATGATATATGCTAGAAGTATAAGAGCTTAGGGAAGAGAATATGCAAACTGTGATTTATCCTGGTTCGGTCCAATCCACGATGACCTACGTCCAGTCCCCAGGCTCCTCCTGAGATTTTCAATCCACTATCTTCCTCAAGTTTAACCGGGTACTTGAGAACCACTACAATCTCACAAGTTTGATCCGGGCACTTGTGAAGCCTTTACAATTCTCGTACTGAGATTACTCCCCCTTACGCACCGTAAGATTACAACCAAGTTGCTCCCCCTTACACACCGTAAGGATACAACTTTGATGATGAAAGATTACAATCAATCTTCTCTCTCAGAAGTGAATAAGATGAACACTGAAGTACAATACAAATAATATCTCTCTCAAAGGTAAATCATATAGAAGCTAGAGAAACAGAGAGTATGTGCGATGAGTATTGATGTCAGGATGTTGGCATTTGGACGATGTATACTCTGAGTCTTACTTCTATTTTGGATGATCTTCTATTTATAGCTGATGAGGATTGATGACCGTTTGAGCATTTCAACATGTCCGTTAGAGTGACGTAGCTTTGTTTGACCGTTCTTCGATTTTGAAAACTAGCCGTTGAAACGTTGGCCGCTCCGCTCCGTAAACTCAACTTTTATCTCTTCTCATCATCTCTTCATTGTTTTACTGGAAAAATGCATTAAACACTAATACAATGAAGTGTTAGAGTGATTAGAAGAAATAAGAATGAGTTATATGATCATTCCATTGATTTCCAGAATTTTCGGGACGCTGTTCTGTTTTCCTGGGAAGCATTACTCGAGTGCTTACTCGAGTAAACATCAAGTTTCTTCACATGTTACTCGAGTGACTACTCGAGTGGCCTTCCATTTTCTGCATAGCTTACTCGGGTAGTAACTTGAAGTTCTCTTCTAAATAACTCTGCATACACAGTGCTTTACTCCAGTAATGACTTGAAGTTCTCGTCTAAACAGTGCTTTACTCCAGTAGTGACTTGAAGTTCTCGTCTAAACAGTGCTTTACTCCAGTAGTGACTTGAAGTTTTCGTGCTTTACTCCAGTAGTGACTTGAAGTTTTTGTGCTTTACTCCAGTAGTGACTTGAAGTTTTCATCTAAATAATTCTTCAAGTTTTGCTAGCACAGTGCTTTACTCGAGTAGCTACTCGAGTATTCATTAAAGTTTACTCGAGTACTTACTCGAGTATCATCGGGAAAACTTTGATCAACTTCAAGTTTTTGCTTACCATAGCGAGTTACTCGAGTAGCTACTCGAGTAATGTTGCAGTGGTAAAAAATGCCGAGAGCAACTACAAATGATCCACATGGTTACTCGAGTACGTACTCGAGTAAAGTCTTTTGTTATCAACTAGTTACTCGAGTGGTGCCTTCAAGTAAATTCTTGATTTTGACTCGAAACATGGCAAATTATATATCATCGGAAAGCCCTCACTATCTACATTTCAATGCAACAAAAATCAGCTCCAAACTCATTGTGTACAGAAAGTTATGATCCAAAAAGTATCTACTGTTCTTAGACAATCCTGAAATCACGAGCAGCAACTTCCAGAAGTCATAGCTCTTAGGATATAGCTTGAAATGTGACAAATTATATATCCATGGAAAGCTCTGTGAGTCTTCTTTCATATGGAACCGGTTTCGTCTCAATTAGATATGTATTTTGAGAGTTATGTCCAAAATACCGAAGCTGTCCTGGAATATGACGGTGATTCATGCGTCAACTGCAACAGATCATATCGCCCTCATCTGAACTCCTCTGAATGTGATCTTGGTGTCAAAAGTTCGTGTTCGAAGTCTAGTTTCATATGCCATCGGTTTCAGTTCGATCCGACATGTGGTTGGAGAGATATCATTAAAATACCGAACCTATGTTCTGACGCGCGAAAACAGAGTATCCATTACTTCAAGTGCCGCCTCGAGTGATTCATCAAATAACCCGGCAGATTACTCGAGTAAGGCCTCGAGTAAACACCTCCAAAATCAGACAATGCCATATTACTCGAGTGATTACTCGGGTAATCATCCCCAAAGGTACCATAGCTTCCGTATACATCATTTTAGCTTCGTATTGACCCATTCCAACTACCGTATGATCATAGAAACCTCCGGTATCACTTCTAGGAGCTTGAATCTTGATATTCTCATGTGATCTTGCAAGTTTTTCTTTCTTTTAATCTCTTTCTTCTTGTTTTTCCTCTTGATGATCATTCTTCATAATCCAACTTCAATCTTCTTGATGAATATCCTCAATCTTCATCTTTCTTTCTTCTTTCTTCAATTCCTTGCCTCTTGATTTTCTTCTTGATGATTATTCTCCATTTATGAGGCATTATAATATCAACCCACAATAATGTCTATGACTGATCTACAAGATATACAACATTAAATATGGTAGTTAGTCAATGTGGAAGATAAGTATATTATACAAACTTTTTGCTCATATTTAACATTTATATTTGACATCATCAAAACTATTCATATCTAACAATAAATAAGATTGAACAAAGTAATAACAGGGAAAAGTATTACTTGAAGTAAGCATTGGAGTAATGAAGAAAGGCCAAGAGAAAAAGCTGAGAAACTTGATGAGAAGCAAGTTTTCTAAGGGATTACTCGAGTATGTACTCGAGTAATGAGACAAAACTTGAAGTTACCAGAGATACCTTCCAGTAACCTGCCAACGTTACTCGAGTAAGTACTCGAGAAATAGTGTAAAAGTTTTCAAGTTGCTCTCGGCCTGCCAATGTTACTCGAGTAGTTACTCGAGTAACCAGGTAAATACTTGGAGTTGCTCTCGGCCTGCCAATGTTACTCGAGTAGCTACTCGAGTAACCATGTGAAAATCTTCCAGTTGCTCTCGGCCTACCAATGATACTCGAGTATGTACTCGAGTTACTCTATTTCAGAAAATGTGTTGCTCTCGGCACTTTGTACCACTGCCAATGTTACTCGAGTAGCTACTAGAGTAATGCACTGAGGTAAGTAAAAACTTGAAGGTAGTACTCGATAAACTTGATTTAATTTTATCTCACTTTCCTCGAGTCATTACTCTAGTATGCAAGGATTTAATGATTCTTTTTAAGTGGATTACTTGAGTATGTACTCGAGTATGCAGTGTTATGTTTGAAGGAAAACCTCAAGTCATTACCCGAGTAAGTTATGCACAAAAAGTAAGTTTACTTGAGTATGTACTCGAGTAACAAGGTAATCACACTTGAAGTGTTCTCGGCCTTGAAATACTGCCAACATTACTGGAGTAAAGCATCGAGTAACATAAGTTTATTTGAAGGTTACTCAAGCTGGTACCCGAGTAACCTATGAAGAAAAGAGTGCATTACTCGAGTAGGTACCCGAGTAAACAAGCATTTCCAAAGGTTTGATATTTTGCTTATTCCATGCACTACCCGAGTAATCTTATGTTTATATGTTAACTGGGAGTCCATCAAAGATTTCATGATGATACTCGAGTAAGCACTCGAGTAAAGTTTAATGAATACTCGAGTATAGAAACCCATAAAGTTTGAAATCATTCCTACGGTCATTGTTTTGTTTCCTATTTGATTAACTTTTCATTATATTAGTATTCTTAGCATTTCAACAGATAAACAATGAAGAGATCTTACCAAATAAAGAAATTCAAAAGCAACGCTCAAATGTCACCAACCGTCACCTAACGCAAACGTATGTTTTTCAAAAACTAGAAAAGTCAATAGTGGCTGCGCACGCTCCAACGGACATGAAGAAATATGTTCCAGCAATCATTACGAATGTATCTATATATATGGGAACATCGAAACAGAGAAGAAGAACAAGAACACACTCACGAACTTATCATCAAGTTCATTACTCTGTTTTACATTATACTTGTAATTCTATGCTTCAGTGATTCTTATTTACTCTGTGAGAGAGATATTTCATTCAAACTCAATATTTGTTATTGAGGTAACTTAAGGTTGTGGAACGTTGAGTTGGGATTGGATTACAACTTGTAAGGGGGAGCGAGTGTCCAGGCGTAGGAACTTGCTTGTACTGAGGTGCCAAGAACCCACTGAATCTTGGAAGTTATAGTGAAACTCTCAGAGAAGCTCTGAGGACTGGACGTAGGTCAAAGTGGTTGTGGCCATACCAGTATAACTCCCGGTGTACACTTCGGTGATATTTCTCTTTACTCTTTCCTGTTTTAATTTCAACGTCAAATTTTATATTTGCAAAGAAATTTTTAAGATCACCCAATTTACGCCCCCCTCTTGGGTGAAACGCTTGATCTAACATTGTCTTCTTTTCTTTGAATGCTCCATATATATAGATGATTGGTAATGTTAGTTAGAAGCAATTCAAACATTTCCATTAGAGTTACACAACAACGGTTGATTGTTCTTTGAATTTGAAAAACTATCTGTTTATGGTAGGTAGCGGTAGGTGAACGTTCATACACTTTATTTGACTTTGCTCTTCTTGGTTAAATTCTTCATCGTTTCTCTACAAATGTACTTAGGATACTAATACAATGAAGAGTTAATCATATAGATAAAAATTTAATAAACATTTGATCAAAAACATAATTTCTGGACTCCCTTACTCAAGTGGCTACTCGAGTAATCAAGATTGTTACTCAAGTTGTCCCTCCAGTAAACTTGTAAAAAATATGGCAGTGAGCAAATCAACATTTTACATCAAATATTACTCATGTAAGACATGGAGTGATATATTGCGAACCTTGAAAATACCTGATTACTCAAGTGGCTACTCGAGTGGCCATATCTTTACCTTCACAGTTTACTTGGGTGCTGACTGTGGTAATCTGGTTACTCAAGTGGATACTTGAGTGGCCTTCATATTTCTTCATACCTTACTCGAGTGGTCCCTTGGGTGGGTTTTAAATAACCCAGCAGATTACTCGTTTACTCCCTCGACTAATTGAATCAATTTCTTTAGCCGAGACTTTGCTTTCTGGTTACTCTAGTGGCTGCTCAAGTAATGCTTCAAATAATTATGCAGATTACTCAAGTGGTTCCTCAAGTAATGGCTTTTTCTCACTGATTACTCGAGTGGCAACTCGAGTAATATGTTGCATTTCTTGGCTGAGAGTCACTGGAAGATTTTTTACCTGGTTACTCGAGTGGCTACTCGAGTGATGCCTTTGAAAATCATGTTACTCGAGTGGCTACTCGAGTAATGGTCTATATAACTTTGCAGGTTACTCGAGTACTCCCTTGAGTAACTTTGTTTAAAATTTGATAGTGCTTCACTAGATGAAATTTTCTTTGGTTATTCGATGGCTACTAGAGTAATTGCTTCCCTTACTCGAGTTACTACTCGAGTAAGCCTTCACAGAATTGGTTCAACACTCCAGTGCTTACTCTAAGTAATGCTTTGCTACATTGTTCAAAATTCATTTGTTTGTTATCAAATTCTTTTATATTATTGATCCAATCTTTGTTATCATCAAAACATATGGGATCTAACATTCTCCCTGTTTTTGATGATGACAAAACTGGATGATTTTGAACAAGGTTTTTGAATTTGAATTTTGAAATATATGCTTCTTAAATTCTTTTCATATGAAATCATTTGTTGAATTTAAACTTCAAAGCTCTTTTGAAATAACTTATTAGAGATCTTTTCAAAATTTTTGTTCTATACTTGTTGACCTTACATACACAATTGAAAACACATTAGTTCCATAATGTAATAAAATTTCACAATAAAGTTTAACTTTAATGGCATAGCAAATTGCATATATAAGAGTTCAATACATAACATAGAATGCAAAGCTAAAAAAATTGAGAAACACCCAAAAGCCCCACACATCCAAATCCCAATCAAAAGCTCCATACATCCAAATCCCAATCAACTCAGTCATTTATCACACAAAATCACTAAAGCTCTTCTCCCCCTTTTTGTCTTCATCATAAAGGTGGAATAAATCATGAGGAGGAGTAGGTGGCTTGGTTGCTGAGATAGGAGAGACAAGAAACGTCAATGATTCATATGAACCATCTGAACTGGAAGGATCTGAAGATGATGGTTCAGGATTAGGAAGGTTCACTGGCGGTGACTGAAGATCCTCTGGAGGATTCACCAGAGATGAAGGATAAGGAACTAGAGAAGTAATCTCTACTTCTTCTGTAGCAATCAGTGAAGACTAAAGCACCTCCTCAGTGCATGCAGGTGAAGCAATGGGAGTAAATATGGGCTCGAGCTGAAAAGGCTGAGATGGATCATCAGTGGTGGTGTGAATAGGCTCGGATGTGTCAGGGTCAGGCATAGAGAACAACACATTGCTAGGCCCACTCTCAGAGGGTCTATGCTCAGTGGGTATAGAGGGTATTGGTTCAGGGATAGGTATAGGCTCAGGAATACCAGAAGGACCATGAGTAGAGGATCTAGATACCATAGCATCAAGTCTAGCAACAATGGATCTCAGAAGCTCACTCTGGGCACGTTGTTCAGCAAGCAACTCTTCGTGCCTCTTATCCATCTTTTCCATAAGTTGTCCCATCTTCTCATTCATATGAGTTACTAATTTCACATTGGTATTTGCAATATCATTATGGAAACTCCTCAGTATGTTCTCCATGAACATTTGCATTGTGGCACCAAAGAAGGATGGAGAAGATGTGTTGGCTAGAGCAGAAGACTGTGTGTCATCCATTCGGCTTGTTGCTGTGTCAGTCCTCCTCTTTTTCTTGGGACTTGCTTCTAGAGTTGTCTTCAAAGGAATCTTAATATTTAGCTTTCCAATTTGATTCCCTCCTACTAGTGCTAACCTCTCAATCTGTTCCTTACTCTCCAAATACCAAATCTTGCTTTTCTTGAGAAACAAGGAAATAAGTTGAGGATAGGGCATTGGGGTAGTTGGTTTTCCCTCATATCTATACCTCTTGATCTTATTAAAGATATACTCTCCCAAGTCCTTTTGCTCCTTGAGGATCACTGAGGTGAATTTTTTGAAGTCCCTCTCAATGAAATGAATGAAGTTGTTGGATTTATTTACCATGGCTCTAGAGTATATATACCAAAGGACTTTATAGAAGTCACTTATATCACTTGGATTAAAGTTGAGAGGTCCCACACTCTCACCAGGTCTAAGGATAGAAATTATTTGGTTTGAAGAAAGGTTAGGGTAATCATCATCAGGAGGATTTTCTATTCCTAACCAGGTATTAATTCTGGAGGGTGAGATTAGAATTCTTTGACCTCTAACCTCAGAAGTCATTTCTTCTTCCACAGACTTCCTAATGGTATCATTAATGGGTTCAAGGTTACAATAGTAATGTCTCACTATTTTGGTGCAAAAAGGAAGCTTGACAGATAACCAAGGCATATAGGAATCAAGGTAGGGACTTAGATCAAATTTCAATACCTCTTGAAGTACCTTGAAGTCAATGTAGTGCATCTTGCACACATTTCTTCTTGCAAAATGACTCAGGTACTTCTGTAATTCCTCAAGCTTTCTTACGTTGAATCCCTTTGGAGGGAATTTTATTTCTTCATCCCTTTCTTCTGTTTGTTTTTAAGATTTCCCTTTCTTTGCTTCCTTAGATAGGAAAGCTTCATCAAGCATGACTATCATGACTTTGGTAAGCTTCTCACTAACCTTAGGCTTTTTCATAGGCTTAGGAGTAATGTAGGTGTGTCACATAAATCAGAGGAAGAAGGAGATGGCTCTTTTATAGTTTTCCCTTTTCCAGGAGGTGAACTCTTCTTGGATTGAGCTCTTGTGGTAATGGTTTCCTTAATCACAACCCCTTTCACTTTAGGTTTGTTTTGCGGCTTGGTCATGGGGTTTGGTTTGGGAGAAATTTTCCTCTTCTTTATAGGAGGAGAGGAATGTGAATCAGAGGGTTGATATGGTTCAGAAGACTCAGAAGGAGTGCTAGGATTGGGAGATTTTGTCCTCACCATTATGATTTCTGAGAATCAAATATTTCTGAAAAACAGAGACAAGCATCGTGACTGTAGGGCAAGAATTTCAGAACAATCTGGAAGGTTTTTGAAGGTGTAAATCACTGGGTTTTGACGGTTATAGGAAGAGAAAAGGATTTTGAAAAGTTTTTGTGAGAGCACTAGGAGAATCACGCGAGGAGATTTTGTGAAAAATAACCGAGTATCAAGTTGAAATAACCTAGAACCTGACATTACTCGAGGGCCTGCTCAAGTGATCATCAGCTCCATTTAGATAGCTACCCGAATGATCATACTAAAAATTTTCAAATACAGCAAATTTGAAGGCGCACCTGGCATGAATAATATTGTAATTATCCATGTATATTCCCTTGATCATTTGATGACTCTTCAAAACAGATTTGAAATCTATACCCAGGTTTACTCGAGGTCTTACTCGAGTAATGATGAAATTCACTCGAGGCCTCCCTCAAGTAACCTATCTCTCCTCCTTCTAACTATTCATTTTCAACCGTTGTGCCATTTCATTTGAAATTAATGCTTCACTGGCATATTTCCAAGTTCATTACTCGATGGGTTACTTGAGTAATGTATCCATTACTTCAAGTTGTCAATCCAGTGATACTCATTACTTGAAGTTGTCACTCTAGTGATGCTCATTACTTGAAGTTGTCACTCCAGTAATGTTGTCCTCTGTTAACCTCTGCTATTCATACTCCAAAATAGAATATTTTGATCCTGTAAAAAAATTGCTAGAAACTCCGATGCTTAAGTTACTAATCATCAAAACATCAATAAATAATATCATCTAACATTTTGTAATCACTAAATAACTTACAATTCATTGGGATTTACCATTCCCAATTCTCGTCTAATATATAAAAATTGATCTTTTGCAAGAGGTTTTGTGAAGATATCAGCTAATTGAAGATGAGTTGGAATGAATATCACTTTGACATCTTTCTTTTGGACATGTTCTCTAATGAAGTGATGTCTAACATCAATATGCTTGGTTCTGGAATGTTGAATAGGATTCTTTGCCAAGCTTATCGTGCTAGTGTTGTCACAGTATATTGGTATTTCTTTTAAATAAATACTGAGATCCTGGAGTTGTTGTTTCAGCCATATTACTTGTGCACAACAACTTGATACTGCAACATACTTAGCTTCTGTTGATGAAAGAGACACTGTAGTTTGCTTCTTGCTAAACCATGTTACAAGTGAGCCTCTAAGAAATTGGCCTTGTCCACTCGTACTGTTTCTGTCCATTTTGTATCCTCCATAATCAGAGTCTGGGTATGCAACTAGGTATTCACTTCTTCCTCTGGGATACCAGAGACCCAATTATGGCATGTCAGCAAGATACCAGAAGATTCGTTTAACGGTTTAGCATGTGACTCTTTTGGTGCTGATCGATATCTTGCACACATACCCATACTGAATTGAATGTCAGGCCTACTGTAATCCCCTGCCGTAATTAATATTCGAAATACGCGATTAAAGTGAAATAGAGACCAATAAGAAATAACACTTATTTAAAATCCCATCTTCATGATCGGTTTTTCACAAATAACTTTCGAAATATAATATACCTGGTCTCACATTCACGTTTCGAATACAATTACTACACAAAGATAAATCACATTTAAATATATCAGAGTATGCAATATAATAATCCCGGCAATCCCGGTTTCCATATATTAACTCAAGCTTTATAGGGCACATTCGCCCATACAAGCCCTCATATGGGGATTACACAAATCTTTCTCATACACATAATCAAATCCTCATCCACATACATATATACGTATCCAAGTACAAATACAAATCATCCCATACATGATAACCAACTACCAACTCAAATATCCTGAAGGAGTCTTCATCGCCCTTAGCTGCTCGCTATATGCTTCATCTACTACCCTATTTGAAAGGTTAGTAGGGGAGGGTGAGATTCTAGAGAATCTCAGTAGGATAACAATATCAATATGCATGTACGATAAATGTTTAATGCATGACATGCTTGCATCACATAACTATCATGATGACAAATCTGTAAGCTCAATGCTTCTCAGAATATACTAATGGCCATAGCATAAATTGAAACATAGCTTCAATAACACATAACCATGCAAAGCTAAGACATGCATCAACACATTAACACATATGTCAAATACAAGCAGAAGAGATATGTTCCCTACCCTCTTTCCACGTAAGCTCCAGCACCGCCTACTCACGACCAGGCGAATATCGAACCACGTTCAGGGCGAACATCAAACCCTATAACCAAACAAGGACATAGGGTTATTCCCTTTTCCAATTCCTCAACATTCAAACACTTTATGTTGGTTATCATTTATGACCTTTAGGTGGCTAATCAAAGCCTAAACATATGCCTAAAGGCTTGGGAAACACTTGACCAAAGATCATCTTTTAAGAGTCCAAATGCTGATTTTTGGGGGTGGGCCGCGGCCCAAGAATCCACGGGCTGCGGCCCAAAACTGCCCAGAAATGTTCAGAAACTTTGGGATGTGGCCCAAAATCCACGGGCTGCGGCCCAAAACTGCTCAGAAGCGCTCAGAAACATTTGGGCTACGGCCCAGGATCCACGAGCTACGGCCCAGAAAATCCAGTTTCTTGGCTGAACTTCCAAAAAGTATAACTAATTCCACAAAAATCGAAATGAGGTGATCCCAAAGCCAAATGAAAGCTATTCAAGTCCTCTACACAGGAAAAATACTGGCCAATACTGGAAATCACCACATAAATACAGAATTCCAAAAATTTCAAGACTGTCCCAAAACAGAATCCATTTTCAACCTCCAAATTTGGACAGCCATAACTCACAGAAGACAAAACGAAATGGCACAAATTATGTGTCCATTTTGAAGCTTGGGATGTGAACTTTAAGACTGAAAAGTTTCATAATTTTTCAACATCATTTGCCCAGTCAAAACGTCCACACCATCTGACTGTCCAGAACAGACTTACAAAAGACAGAATTCCAGATTTGCACAATTGGCTTCCAATGGTCCAATTTTCATATCAAACATCATTCTCACACAAAAATTTCACAAGGAAACCATTGGAAATACCAAATCAACCAAATTCACATTATATTGACATGTTTCACAATGAATTACAACATGTCACACAATTCACAATACCAACTCTACATTACAATCTCTTTCCATTTCAAATTCAAACCAATTTCAATGATCAAATACCACAACATGGCACCATTTCCAACATAAAACACAATCCAATTCTCCAATCAAAAATCACATGAAAATCAGGGCAAAATTCGAAATTTACAAGGCTTAACCAATAATCACAAAACTTAGGTCAAAATGCTTCAAATACTCACCTCTTCCTCTTTCCCAAACCAATTTCTTGATTCTCCATCTTTCCAAATTTCCTCAAGCCATCAAACAACTCCAATCAAGAATCTAAAACCATAGAGATGAAGCTCTCATCACTATGAACAACTTTATAGAAAGGTGTTTAAGCATTAGAGGACATTACATAAGCCAAAACTTACCTTGTTTCTTTCTCTTTCTTCCTTGAGCTAGGCGAAATGAAGAACAAGAGAGAGAGGTATGAAGATGAAAATGATGAAGATGATGTTCAGTTTTTGGAGCCACAAACCGACCTAAAATAAAGGAGAGGGAAGAGAAAAACACTTTGAACATTTGACCAAGATCTAAGGCTCACAAGTTGCCACTTGTCCACATCTTGACACAACTCACTTGAGCTCACATAAGCTCACACACATGTGATTCCACCCCTTGATCTCTTGCACAAATCAATCCTAACCATTGATCTTGAAGTTACCAATGAGTTTCCTCTTCGGTAACTGACCAATTGGTCGGTAACTTTACCGTTTTGCCCCTAATTATGGTAATTCTCATTGAATCACCACCAACACTTCACATCTTTTCATTTAGCCACAATATGCGCCTTTCCTCTGTTTTAAGTCAATTTAGAGGTTAATCCATAATTGAACTTAAATATAGGGTTTCAGCATTGCTCACAGCACTTACGAATCACATTCGAGTGCCAAATCACATCATAGTCTCCAAAAGGGTTATTTATCACTAACCATATCCACTTTTGGAGTCATTAACCCTTAATCACAATTTGGGATCTTGCTAAATCGGGGCTTAGCAATCCTCTAATCTCAAGCTTATTCTCTAAGCTCAAGTCTCAAAATTCGGGGTATTACACCTACTTGCAGTAAGAAAGAGTAATGATCCAATCATTCCTCTATATTTTGTGATGTTGTAATCTTTTCCCTTGACATCCGCATCAAGCAGTGTGGTTGAGCTTATGGGTGTGGCCGTTCCATTTGCTTCATACAATCCAAACTTCTTCAATAGCTCTTTTAAATATTTCGTTTAAGAGATGAAAATTCCATTCTTTCTTTGTTTGATTTATAAACCGAGAAAGAAATTCAATTATCCCATCATTGACATCTCAAACTCGCCCTACATTATCTCAGAAAATTCTTTGCACATAGTTTCATTAGTAGCACCGAAAACTATATCATCAACATATATTTGCACAATTAATATATCATCACATTTTCATTTTGTAAAAAGTATTTATCAACTTTTCCTCGTATAAAACCTTGATCAATAAGAAATTTACTGAGCCTTTCATACCATGCTCTAGGAGCTTGTTTTAAACCATATAAGCCTTTTTAAGTTTGAAAACATGGTCAGGTTGGGTTACATCTTCAAAACCTGGAGGTTGTTCTACATTTACTTCCTCCATGATGTGGCCATTTAGAAATGCACTCTTTATATCCATTTGATAGAGTTTAAATCCTTTGATGCATGCAAAGGCTAAGAGTACTCCTATAGCTTCCAATCTAGCCACTGGAGCATGTGTTTCCTCATAATCAATCCTTTCTTCCTAATTATAGCCTTTGGCCACTAATCTTGCCTTATTTCTGACAATTATAATGGATTCATCAAGTTTGTTCTTGAATACCCATTTAGTTCCAATTATCAAATGATCCTTAGGTCAGGGTACCAAATCCCACACTTGATTTCTTTCAAATTGGTTTAGTTCTTCTTGCATTGCTATAATGTCTAATAGGGCTTTGTCAATGTTAGAATGTTCAATCTCATAAATGAATGCAGAAAAACATACTTCATTGAAAATTCTATTTCTAGTTTTGACTCCTTCATTCACATCTCATATGACTTGATCTAGGGTGACTCCTATTGTATTTCCAGGCTTTAGGTTGACCTAGTGACTTATCTTCTTCCTTGGTTTGATCAACTTCTGGAATAAGAGATTTAGAAATAGATTGACCATTTTCTTGATTTAAAACAACTTCCTACTTATCATCAATGGTTTTTTCAGAGGATTCAAATTCATCAAATACAATGTGAATTGACTCTTCAACAATACATGTTCTTTTATTGAAAATTCTGTATGCTTTACTTCGGTTAGAATAGCCTAGGAAAATTCCTTCATCTGTTCTAGAATCAAATTTTCCTAAGTTATCTTTACCATTATTATGAATGAAGCACTTATAATCGAAGACGTGTAAATGAGCAAGATTTGGCTTCCTTCCTTTATATAGCTCATTTGGTGTCTTTCCAAGTTTTGTTCTAATATAGGCTCTATTTGAAATATAGCATGCTGTGCTTATTGCATCAGCCCAGAAAACTTGAGAAACGTTCTTTTTATTCAGCATTAGTCTAGCTATCTCAGTGAGTACTCTATTCTTATGTTCCACGACTCTGTTTTGTTGTGGTGTCCTGGAGCAAAAAAAAATTGTGATCAATGCTATTAGTATCACAATATTCTTCAAAGGCTTGATTTTCAAATTCTCCACCGTGATCTGTCCTGATACCTGCAATGGTCATACCTTTCTCATTTTGCACTTTCTTGGCAAAAATAATGAATTTTGCAAAGGTTTCATCCTTTGATGACAGAAAAATAGTCGATGTAAATCTAGAGGAATCATTAATAATGACCAATGAATATAAGTTGCCACCGAGGCTTTTAACTCTTGCTGGACCAACTAAATCCATATGTATCAATTAAAGTGGTCGGTTTGTTGTAATCTCATTTTTTTGATTTGAAAGATGATTTAGTTTGTTTACCCTTTTGACATGCGCTACAAATCAAACACTACTGGAAAAATCACTTTTAAGACCGGTTAAAAAAGACATTTTAGACTGATTCTCGATCCGGTCTTGATACAGCCGATCTAAAAAGTCTTCTACTTTTTAGACCGGTTATGGAACCGGTCTAAAAAAACTTTTTAAGACCGGTTATTATAAAACCGGTCTAAAAATAAATATTTTTAGACCGCTTCTTATGAAGAACTGGTCTGAAAATTTGACTTTTTAGACCGCTTTTATAAAGAACCGGTCTAAAAAGTATCACATTTTAGACCGGTTCTTTATAAACCAGTCTTAAATTTACTTTTCAAACCGGTTTTAGATAGAATCGGTCTTACAAGTTGAATTTTTTTTAAAAAAATTTCCTTTTAAAAGTTATACCCAGCAAGTCATTTCCCCTGTTAAAACATTTCACTCAGCAAGCAGCAGCCAGTTCAATGACATTGAAATAAATAAATCTTCTCTTACAGATTATATAACTAACATCTTAATGACATGTGAGAGACTTAAAACTCATTGGAACATATTAAAACTCATTAGAACATCTTAATATATAACTCATTGGAACATGTTAAAACTCAACTCCCTTATGCTTAAACAGTGATGGCTGAAACAGAAGCAAAGGAAAACAACCATAATAATAAACTCACAACCATAGACAGAATCATAATGCAAGGAAATCGTACAACCATGACAATGCTGTTTTGACCAAGTTCCTTATCTTTTCACTTACATACATACATCAAAGATTAAATTACATTAATGACAATTCTGTTATTCATTAGGCCCAAAATACTTTATACATACACACTCTTCTCAGGCTGATGATCACTAGCTGGCCTTGCTTCGGAGAATCTACACTAAGACGTACACCTCATATCCTTCATTTTCCTGTGACGACAACAAAAAAAGTAGTTATATATATACACCAATAACAATAGACATAATTCAAATATAGTTCATGATAATTATTTTATCTAGCTAACTAACCTTCAATGTAGTTTTATAAAGGGATATCCTCCCATATCCCTTCATGATGATTGTTTCTTGTGCCGTGTTCATTGTCAGCTTCATCTTCTTCGTTCAATTCTGGTAAACCTCTAGAAAAAGAAGGAGTCTCAAGCAGATCATTCATTGAATGATTTTCTTGATTAATATCAATGACCCTTTTTCCTTGGAGAGCTACAGACCACATTTTGTTTGCCTGATCAGTAACATAGAACACTTGTTTCGCTTGATATGCTATAATAAAAGGTTCATCTCTAAAACTTCTACTATTCAAATCAACTAATGTAAATCCCAACTGATCAATCATCATACCATTGTTGACATCAATCCAGTTGCATTTGAAAATGGGAAGTTTAACTTTAACATAATCAACCACCTAAATCTCTTAAATCACCCCATAATAAGGTATTGCTGCCAATCTAGGATTCTTATCTTTTGAATTAGAGAAGTGTGTAGATTCAGCCACAAACATAACCTCACTATTCTGGACGGTGCTCCTATCATCAAGGGAATTTATGTAAAATGTATAACCATTGATCACAAATGAAGTCCAACTTATGACATTAGCCTCAGGACCACGTGCTAACCATTTAATTGTATCAGAAACACATGCTTCACCGTCAACCTTTTGTTTAAACCAATGTGCAAAAGTTTTGTTATGCTCCCTAATTAACCTTTGTTCAGTCATTCGACTATTTCCTTTCCGTACAATTTCTTTATGAGCATTAATGTAATCTTGAACTTCATCAACATTATTCAAGATATACAAGTGGACTTGTTGCAATTCATCAAGATCCATGCTCTTTACTGAAGCCTCGCGTCTACCGCCTTCTTCGTCATGACGTTTAGGAAGTTCAATGTGTCCTACATTTGACAAGTAATCTTGACAAAACTCCATGGCTTCTTCAAAAACATATTTCTAAACAATAGATGCTTCAGGCCGGTTAGGTTTCTTCACAAACCTATTTAGGATTTTCATAGTTCTTTCAATTGGGTACATCCATCATAAATAGATAGGGCCACACAACTTGATCTCCCTGACTAGATGAACAATTAGATGTACCATGATGTCAAAAAAAGAAGGAAGAAAAAGCTTCTCAAGCTGGCATAAGATCATATATCCTTCATTTTCCAATTCATCCAATTTTTTTGTCTCAATGACTTTACTACAAATAGCATTGAAGAAGAAACAAAGTCTAGTCAAAATATGTTGAAGATCATATTCGGCAATGCCTCGAATAGCTACTGGGAGCAGTTGTTGTATTAAGACATGACAATCATGAGACTTTAGCCCCACTAACTTCAAGTCTTTCATCGACACAAGCTTCCTAACATTTGAAGAATACCCTGAAGGAACTTTGATGCCATGTAAACACTGACAAAAGCTTCTTTTCTTATCCTTAGATAAAGTATGAGCAGCTGGAGGACAAAAAGTTCTCTTACCATATGGCTTTGGATGCAAGTCTTCTTGTATCTCCATTTCTTGCAAATCTAATCTTGCATTCACACCATCCTTAGAACTACCTTATATGTTAAGTAGTGTCCCAACAATATTATCAAAAATGTTTTTCTCCACATGTATGAAATCAATACAGTGTCTTACATCAAGCTTCAGCCAATATGGAAGAATGAAGAAGACAGAACTCTTTTTCCATTTACTTTTCTCATTACTTTTCTTTGTAGTCTTACCAAAGATAACATTCATATAGCCTGACACTATAGCCTAAATGAATCGAACATGCTTTGATGGTAGCATGTTCCTTCTTCACAAATCGAACATGCTTTATGGCCTTTAACACTATAGCCTGACAAGTTTCCATATGCAGGGAAGTCATTTATAGTACAAAAGATCATGGCTCTCATTTTAAAAACCTCTTTCTTGTTCGTGTAAAAAACATCAACACCTTCGTCCCACAATTCTTTCAAGTCTTCGATCAAGGGCTCCAGGTAAACATCTATATCATTTCTGGGTTGTTTTGGTCCCGAAATCAAAATAGATAACATGATGTACTTTCGTTTCATGCATAACAGAGGAGATAAGTTGTAAATTACCAACAGAATATCTGATGGAAAGCTTCGACATATTGGACACTGTTGTTCAATATCCTCTCATCCACATATGTCGAAGTTTGATTGGAAGGTACCGTAATACTTTTCCAGGAGCATTATTTGATTTGTACCTCGTGGTTTCACATATTGGACACTATTGTTCTTCTTCATGCTCTTTTCTATACAATATACAATCATTAGGGCATGCATGGATCTTTTTATGTTTCATCCCTAGTGGACACAATATTTTCTTAGCATCATAGTATCGAGAAGGCAACACATTATTATCTGGAAGCATGTCCTTCAAAGCCTCAAGCGTTTCTGAAAAACTCTTGTCGCTCCATCCATGTCGTGCTTTCAAGCTTACCAATTTCAATACTGCTTTCAACAATTGGTACTTTCTACACCTCGGGTACAACGGCGTCTCATAATCACTACACATATTACCATATGCATGTAATTGCTCAAAACTTTCTTTTCCTACATCACGAATAATATCTTCTATTCGATCATCTGTATCCGTGTCATTATCATCAAAGTTCACTCCCCCCTATTGAGATGAACTTGACATTTCTAATTCTTCACCATGCCATACCCACACTGTATAATTGTTCAGAATCCTTCACAAATAAAATGTGTATATATCTACAATACTTAGTCGCTTCTCATTCAAACATACTACACAAGGGCAATAAAACTTTCCACTACCATCATCGGCATGTCTAATAGCGAAGTCTAAAAAACCCCTCACTCCATTATCATATTCAATACTCGTTCGTTTAGTGTTTATCCAACTATGATCCATATATATCTCAACACTTCTAGCACCCTATATCCAACAACAAAAGGATAGACAAAAAAATAACAACAATAGAGTTTTAGATATTTCAACGAAATTAACAGGCACCGTTTGAAACTAGTATTGTTTTAACAAACCAATAACACTGACAATAATCAAACAGCCGTACTAAACTAAAACAGAACATAAAGTGGTATTAATTCTAGCCAAGTATCATATGGATATAATTAAAAGTCAGAGATATTAGTTATAAAACAATGAGAAAACAACAAGAACTTTAATTTTTTCCAGATTATGTTTTAGTGCTCAAATTAAAGCAACAACAAGAACTTTTCATTGAACATTATTAATTATAAAACAATGTACAACTAAATAACAGATCGATCAAACATTAACCTGAATGAAGACTAAGGAGTGAGCTTCAACCCAAAGTCACGGTGGCGTCGACTGAGATTAAAATGAAGTTCTCAAATTCGCAGCACTGACAAAGGGAAGTCAAATAAGAGGAGAATGGTCACTGCTATGGAGATTAGAGGTCGTGGCGGAGAAGACTGACGATAATCAAAGAACAGCGATGACGAACACAGCAACGGAAGCGGTAATAACAGAGGAGACTTGAGCAAATGAGGGACGGGACGCCATGGACAAGTTCAGAACAAGCACGGAGAGAGGTCACAAAGAAATGGCAAAGAGAGAAGAAAGGGTTCACAGAGCGCACGATCTGGGCGCGGGAGGAAAAACAAGTGTGAAAAATCTTACCTTTAAGACCGGTTTTTATTAAAAACCTGTCTTAAAAGAGGGAAAATTCATATTTAAGACCGGTTTGTAACACATTTAAGACTGGTTTTTCCCACAACCGGCCTTAAAATGTTAACGTATTTTGAATTTAAAATTTTTAACATTTAAGACCGGTTTATATTTTTAACATTTAAGATCGGTTTACATATAAACCGGTCTTAAATGTTAAAAATTTTAGACCTGTTTTAATACAAAACCGGTCTTAAATATTTAATATTTAAGACAGGTTTATTTTTAAACCGGTCTTAAATGTTAAAAAATTTTAAATGCGTAAAATTTTAAGACTTTAAGACCGGTTTTTTAATAACCGGTCTAAATAAATTTTTTAAGACCGGTTTTTTAAAGAACCGGTCTAAGAAGTTCAATATAATTACAAAACTGCCACCGCGCAAATTTTTAAGACCTTATCCGCCAAACCGGTCTAAATGTGGCGGTCTAAAAAGGGTTTTTTCCAGTAGTGAAATCGTTTTTAAAATTTACTTTGGGTAATCCAAGAACTAAATCCTTTTTGAGTAGTTTGCCTAGTTGGTGTATGTTGACATGAGCTAGTCTCTTATGCCATAACCAACTTTCATCGACATTACTCAGAAAACAATTTTCAGAATTATTTCTATTAATACCAAGTGTATAGCAGTTACCTTCCCTTTTTGGTTTGAGCTTTGCCTTGATATTTTTCTTATCAAGTTGTAAGTCTTTCTTGTTGACAATCAGACATTCCTCTGAATCAAATATTATCCAGTTGTCTTTATCTGCACTTTGACTTACGCTTAGCAAATTGTGACACAAGCCTTCAACGTAATATACATCTTTGACATGTATTCATTTGTCATTTTTTATTTCACCAATTCCTGCTATTTTTTCGGATTGATTTCCTCAAAATATTACCTTTCCACCTTCCTTAGGTTGTAATGTGGAAAAACTTTTGAAATCACCGGTCATATGTCTAGAGCATCCACTGTCTATGTACCACTTGTTGTTTTTGGATGCTTTAAGACATATCTGCAATCAAATACGATTAAGTCTTAGGTACCCACATCTTTTTGAGTCCTTTTGGGTTAGTACAAATTTTTTTTGGAACATATGAATCTTTAGGTACCCCATTTGTAGGTTCCTATATTTCCTTTCTTCCTATGAATGCATGATGAAGTATAATGACCCTTTCTATTACAATAATTACAATGTGCAAAAGGATTGATGTATGCACAGAATGCTGAAAATAATTCAAGTATGATTTACCTCCAGCTTTCTTTCTTCCTTTCCTTCTGTCTAATTTTGGATCATATCCAATTCCAGATCGATCATTCACAAATCTCTGAGCTTTTAAAATTACATTTAGCATTTCACTTCTTTTAGTGGATTTTTCAAGAGATTTAGTAAGATCAGTGTTTTTCTTTTTCAAAGAAGTACAACTTTCACAATCCTTTTCAAAATTCTCTTTAAGTTATACTTCAAGAGCTTTGTTTTTCTTTTTGAAAACAACTAGTTCTTTAACTACTTTGATGAATTTAGAATGTAAAGCATTATCTTTGGAAAGTAGTTCATCATAGGTAGGATCAGAATCAGTTACCTCTTCTTTTGTTTCCTCTTGAGCAACTAGACAGATATTGGCTACTTCCTCTTCATCGGTTTCTTCGTTAGAAGAACTATCTCCCCATATGGCAGATACAAAGGCTTTCTTCTTGTTGTAGAATTTTCCTTTTCTCTTTTCTTTATTCTTTTGAATTAGTTCTTGACATTCTGATTTGAAATGTCCAGGCTTTCCACATTCATAGCAGATGATGTGCTCTTTATTGCTTGTTCCTCCTTTCTGAAAGTTTTTGAATCCTTGTCCTTTCTTGTAAATCTTTCTAAATCGTTTTATGATTAGGTCCATTTCGTCATCGTCAAGCTCTTCATCTTTATCTTGTTCTTCCTCTTTTGCTTTCAGTGCTAGACCTCTTTTCTTCTTGTCACCAATATCATCTAGTTCTGGTTTGAATTTTAATTTACTTTCATATTTAGAAAGGCTTCCGAATAAAGAAGCAACCGATCACATTGATTCACCTTATGCTTCCTCAATTGCAGTGACTTTTGCTTCCTAGTCTTTAGAAAGAATATTTAAAATCTTTCATACTTGGGTATGTTGATCATAGACTTTTACAAGTACTGCAAGTTGATTAACAAGGTGAGTATATCTAAGTTTAAATTCAACTATCGACTCACCTGATTTCATACGAAGTAGATCAAACTCAGTAACTAGAGTATTGATCCTATTTTCTTTTATTCCTGAAGTTCCTTTGTGAGCTATTTCCATGGCTTCCCACATTTCTTTAGCTGTTGGAAGTGTGCAGATTTTGAAGTACTCATTTTGACTCAAGGCACTTTGAATCATTAAAATTGCTTTGCTATTGAGTGTAATGAGTTTCTTGTCATTCTCATCATATTCTGCTGGTGTCTTGGGAACTCTCTATGAATCTACAATCTTTTCAGGTTTGTAGTTTCCACTCTCAATCACATCCTATAGCCCATATTCAGTAGCCATTACGAAGACTCTGAACTTTTTTTCCAGAATGAGAAGTGTTCGCCATTGAATCCCGGAGGTCTTGTGATAGAAGCTCTATCGGGAAGAATGCCTTCACCCATGCTTGCCATTAGATCCTTCTTAGGCTGTTAAACATTAACAAGAAGACCTACACTCTGATACCAAATGTTAGTGTAAGCATTTCACCCAAGAAGGGGGTGAATTGGGTGATCCCAGAAATTTCGTTGCGTATAAGGAAATTGACAAAATATTAAAAGCAGTTAAGAGCAAGGAGAAATATCACTAAAGTGTACACCGGGAGTTTGATGAACCCATGTCGTGTGAATTCACAAAATAGAACTAGGTTTGAAAATGTAGCGTAGTACCTCAACCTAGGTCGTTCTTGTAAGGAGATTAATTTCCAAGTTTCTAAGTAGTAAAGTGATAAAAAGCCTTAAAGTTGTGAGAAATCATTTTGAGAATTTGAGTTTAAAACTATGAAGTAATATAAGCTAAAACAATATTTTTTTTTATTTTTCAGTTTTCAAAACAAACAAGCAAATGGAATTGAATTTAACACTAATAACAAAGTAAATTTAATAAACTAGAATAATGATGAAATGAGATTCCCTTGAGTTGGGGTTTTAGTCTTCCTTGCTTGCTAATGATTTGAAGTCCATAATGAGCCAAGAGGATGGAACTAAGCTACCACTAGCTCCATACTTGCAATAATCATTTAATTTATTCAACCGAAGCAATTAAATGAATACCATCAATTAATAGTGACTCAAGAAGATGAATAATCAACTTCCAATTCTAAATTTTAATCACCATTCCAACAATTCAAAATATTCAGTTTAATCATTTAAATCCACTTAACCAAGTTGAAATAAACAATTCAACCTACTCCTAATATGAATCATACAAAGCTTAATTAATCAACTCTTAGCTCAACCACCAAGTTTATTCACTTGGCATAGAACAATCTAGATCACAATTACATACTTAACCAAGCTACATAATCATGAACTAAAAAGAGAGCTTAAAGGAATTCCATTGAAGTTTAGAAGCTCAAACCATTACCTAACTCAAGAAAATCACCAAAGCTTAGCTACACATGGAGGAAGAGGATGAAGATTGATGATTGAAGAAGGAATTAGCCATGGAGATCAAAGGACCAAAACAGCTCCCTTCAAGTTCAGCTCCTCCTCTTTTCCTTCACAGTTCAGTTGCTCGTTCTTGCTCTTCATGGCCACAATAGTCTCCTGCTGATCTTCATGCTTTTTCTCTCATTCACACACACCTTCCCCTTCTTCATACTCTTACAGTGCAAACATACTCCTCTCACCCAGCCACCACACTTGACTTTCTTTTTATTTCATCCGATGCTCCCCCCTTTTCTATTCGATGCTCTCTCCTCCCTTTTTATTAGTCCAGCCACTAAAACCCTCCTCTCTTTCATTAGGTGCTACTTCCTTTCTTCACTTCGCTGCTGCCCTTTTCCCATTGCAATTCGGTCCACATATTCCCTTCATTAACTCAGACCATCATCCTCTTCTCTTTAATTGGTCCAGCCCATCACTTTTAATCCATTTCGGTCATGCATGCTTTATCGTGGTCCCCTCCTTTCCTTTGATTCCATTTCTTCTATTCCCTCTAGCCTTTCTTTCAATAATCAGTCCAGCACCTCCTTTCACGTGGTCAGCCCTTCTTTTTCATTCCCCTCCTTCTCTTTTCGGTCCAGCTATTTTCTTTTGGGTCAACCATGCTTTTTCTTCAATTAATTCAATCCCAGTTGCTCCCTTCATTTCCTTTTCGGTCAAGCTTAGTTTAGCTCCTCTTTCCCTTTTATTCCCAATCAATTTTGGTCCACTTGCCTTTTAATTCATTCAGCCGCCACCTCTTCACAAAGACAATGGTCCCACTTTTCTTTTGCTTCTTCAATTCTCTGGGTTAAAAGTGAGTTGTGCCATGTAATCACCTACAAAATTATATTCACTATGGTAATATCTTTTGCTCACAAATAAAGAATAATGGGAATAACAAATATTGACTAAAAATATAACAATTTAACCAATATAATTCCCAAATTATTCTTTCACTAAAATCTCACATTATCACTTGATTATGCCCAAAATATTTAATTAAGTTCCACAAAAGCCTAAAATTAATTAATAAAAATATATAAATATTGAGCTCCATTAATTCCCCCACACTTAAGCTTTTACACTCCTGAGCAAAACATTAAACTCACAATAGGAAGAGAGGGATGAAAGTTGAAAGAATAAGCAAGATCAAGCTTCAAGAATCACACTTAGTCAAATAACAAGGTATCCTCTTATCCAAATGCAATGAACATACCAAAAACTGAAGTAGTTAAAGCAATGCAATGTTTAATTATAATAAGCTTAATTGGAAACCTTAACTGGGATAAGTGTTTACACTCTTCTCTCATATAAGGTAGTATTTCACTCACATCCACTTTAAGCACACTCTACCCTATGCTTGTAGTATTTCTAGGCTCTCCACTACTTGCAACAATGGCATAAATAAATCCAAACGACTTTGTAGGGTTGTAATGTTGAATAGGCCAAATGATAGAAAATGTAACTGTTAGAATCGGTAGGCACAGCGGAAGAATTTTAATGTTTTCACCGATCCTAATCGAGGATCTATCAACGACGTTTAAACCAAGTTGGAAGGATTCATACCTTTTTGATGATTCAGAGTTTTCATGATCTCTAGGAGCAAACACGTCAGGTCCGCTCCCTCTACCGGTATCCACACGAATGCTCTTCAACCGAGACTACGTGCTAGCGCCTCTAATGTCTCCTAGGGTTTAACTTGCGGCTCTCAATTCTCAAGTGCATATGAATATATCTGCTCTATCAAGTTTATAACCCATGAGGGTTATTTTCAAATTTCAAAATTAATCATCATTAATTTCAAAATTAATTAACAATTAATTATCTTGATGAGCTAATTAAATAAATTCAGTTTAAATTAAATCTGTCCAACAATTTTAATTTAACCTATTTATTTAATCCAAATAAAGAGCCATTAGATTTAATTTATCTTCATAAATTAAATCTGAGATACTATATCTCTATCATGTTAGTTATTAAATTTAATATATCTTAATAAATTAAATTTAAAACTAATACAATATAATAATATCATAATATATATATACATATATATATAAGATATATATTTCAAAAATATATATATCTATATAATATTATTAATGAATTTTATACTATATATATACATATAAAAGTCGTCCACCCTAAATTAAACATTATCTCGTGTTGGACCATTCTTATGTGCGACCCTGTGGGCCCATATGAAGTTGGCAGTGGGCCAGTAACTATACTAACCCAAAACTTGCAAGCGGCTTCTAGCAAGACATTAGGACTACCCAATTCATATGAGGATCGTTATCACAATGCAACCTGTCATACAACCTATGACGTCCCTTTTGTCACACGATATATCGATCAAGGATAAGGCATGGATAATGTCATCCTCTTGTTCCTGACTATTACTTTCTCGATTCCTGAGTAGCCTGATAACAGAGACAGAAACTCCTTTCATTATAGTATGGCCATACATTTCTCAGACTCACTCATCGAGGGGCCTAGTAATATCTCTCTACTAATATGAGGGATAAATTCCATCTTGATCATTCATATTCCTCTGCATGAAAAACCACCAAGCCCGATCATAGCCTTTATCATCACCCGGTCAAAAGTGACTTTTGACTAGTTCAAAGCTTAGCAACTCTCATGTAGGAATCCATGATGACCTCAGGTCTAAGGGCATTGTGACGTGGTTATACATGAGAAAAGCTTATGACTTGGTCCATGTAGCTTTCTCATAATGGGTCGGTCCAGCACCTTGTACTCTTACAAGTGCGTAAGACTTTGATTCGTATCTCCATATCTTATCAAAGTCATACTGATCTTGTTTCATCTCTGCTCCCGTATAGATGACCAACCAAGGACATTTTAGGACAATCTTTATGAATTATCCAAGGATACAATTATCACAGTTAACAAACACTAATTCACTTATCACAGTTAGCAAATAATATGATATCAGAATGGAGAAATTTCATTAAAATAATAATGTTCAAAGTACAATGATTGGCCCTTAGGGCACAATTTCCAACAGTAACAAACACTATGCTTGCACCAAATAATTTGCACGATCACTTAGCACTATAGAACTAACTTAATTCACTTATTTTTTTTTGTTGTATTCACACTTTTTCTCTTTTTTTCTTCTTTTCTATTTTCTTTCTTTTGACTATTCACATTCTATTTTTTTCTTTTCTTTTTTTTAATATATAATAGTACTCTTTCTTTTCTTTTTCTTTTTTTTTTCAATAGTGTTAGGAAGAACTTGATAAAGGATGCAAACATAGCATTTGTATAATGAAATAGAAATGAAAGTGAAGGGCTCAAGGGGCTAAACAAAAGTAAATGGTTAATGGTTTGTGTTTGGGTAAATGGGTGATGAAATGAATGCCAATGTCATCTCTATCTATACCATTGCAAAATGTAGCCTCAAGCAAGAAACAAAATAAGTTCTAGAGAGCAATAATCTAGGTGGATGAATCACACAATGAAATAAACAATTAGGCCCAAAATACCTTCCAACTAGGCTTTTTCTTTCCTAACAAATTCATCAAAATTAAACCATGCATCATTAAAACACTTGAATTTTATGGCAATTCACTAATTCAAAGAAAGTTTCAACCATTAATCCAACTAAGAGTAATCAAGATACTTGATCATGACTAAAGCCTTCAAAAATCTCAGTGAATTAGACTAGAAACAACAGAAGACACAAGCAGGAGACAGAGGCATATGATATCACAGAGAATTCTCATGAGAATAGCACACACTCCCCCAAACTCAATCCTTACATTGCTTTCAATGTAATGCACAAAAATAAAGAACCTAGACGCACTTATCTCTTGGGCGAAGTGAATATTGTGAAGTCCAATTCAAGATTGAAGCACAACACATCATCGTCACAAGGAGAAAGAGAAGACAAGACATAAGTGGAAATAGTTCTTGGAAATTAGGCATAAGGTTATGGAGAAAAAGGGTAGTGGTGGATAAGGTTAAGCACAAGGGTATGATTCACAATGGATTTTATTCAATTGAAAAATGCAAACAAACAAACTGCCTTTTACTACGGGTAAGTCCTTCCTTACACTTGTTCAATAGCATATATCATCAAATAAAACAAGAAACAAGGTAAGGAAAGAGACTACCGTGTGCATTATGGTGGTTGATGACTAGCATGGTAGTACTTCAACAAGTGACCATTCACTTGAAACTTTGCACCACTTGCAAGATCTTCGAGCTCTATTAACCCAAAGCTATGCACCTTGACCACTTTGTAGGGACCTTGCCATTTGGTTTTAAGCTTCCCATTTTTGAGCTTGAATCTTGCCTTGAATATAAGCACATGCTCTCCTTCATGAAACTGCTTTCGTAAGATGCCTTGACCATGAATCAATTTGGATTTTTCCTTATAGATACAAGAACTTTCATATGCATCCAAACTCAATTCTTCTAGCTCTTGTATCTCAAGCATCCTTTCCTCAGCAGAACCTTGAAGATCCATATTACAATTCTTCACAGCCCAGTAAGCTCTATGCTCTAGCACAATAGGTAGATGGCAACCCTTACCAAAGACTAACCAGAAAGGAGACATGCCAATGGGAGTTTTAAAAGTTGTACGATATGCCCAAAGAGCATCATCCAACCGGAGACTCCAATCTTTCCTACTTGGCTTGACAATTCGCTCTAAGATATACTTGATTTCCCTATTAGACACCTCAGCTTGCCCATTTGTCTGTGGATGGTATGGGGTAGAAGTCTTGTGGAGAACACCATATTTGAATAGCAAGTTGTCCATCAATTTGTTGCACAAATGTGAGCCACGATCACTCACAATTGCTCTTGGCATACTAAACCTACAAAAGATATGAGTACGTAGGAATTTTATAACAGTAGAGGCATCATCCTTCCTTATAGGAATGGCCTCAATCTGTAACACCCTAAATTTTATATTCACCAAATATATTGTAATTATTTGAGGAAACTCAATAAAATGGTGAATATTCATGAATTTGAAATTTATGAATTTTATAAATGTTCAATTTCACGGGAAATTGGGCAAAAATGAATATGGAATTAATTTGGGTGATTTAAAAAGCCTAATATTAAGGTCCTAAAATGAAGAAATATTAGAGAAAAAATTTGGTCCAAAAATAGATAGAAATTGGCCAAAGAAAAATAAGAGAAGAAATTGGATTAAAAAGGTAATGGCAAAATCGTAATTTTGCCAAATTATCACAAAATTAATTATTTTTCCGATTAATTGAAGATAATTTCAAATAATTAAGGAAAATAAAAGGAAAAATATATTTAGAATATTTTGGTCAATTTAATATGAATTTATGGAAAATTTGAGCAAAAATGCAATTTTGACCAAAATTGAGACTTTACGTGAATACGTAACCGAAACAAGTTGTGAAGCCAATTGAGACCATAAGGAGGGACCCCTAGGTGTCTCCTACATGTTGCAAGAGGAAGAAAATATTGGTTGGGATTAATGAGCTTGGTTACATATACATAGGGTTTATTTACATAAAAGTGATTTTTGAAAGTTTTGGAAATTGTTAAATAATTAAAGTATAATGTTATATATATTATAAAACACATGTGCATCTTCCTCCTCAGCTCATTTCTGTTGCACACAGCAGCTGAATGAGGAGTGAGAACGTTGAGGTTTGTAGAGAGAGAAAGGAGAAGAAAAATCACAAGGTAAGCCGATTTCTCCGACGATTTAGCTCCTAACGCGTGCAACTCCGATCCTAAGCTACTCCTCTTTGTTCTTTAAGGTTTGGAAGCTCAAAATCTGTTGTTGAGCACTTAGGGTTTTCAGCAATATTTGGGAAAAACTTGTGGGAGCTTAAGGTAACTTCCAAACCTTCGTATATTGTCTATTCTGGCTGCTGTGGGCAATTTAATCAGTGAAATTTCGCCGGATTGCCATTGATTTTAAATTTTTGGAAAAGTGTGTTCCTAAGGGTTATGCTGCCCAATTTTAGTTCAAATGGTTGTTATAACTCAATTAGATGGTTAATAAAGTGGTTAGGAGTAGAAAGGAACGCGTTTACGGAGCCGAAATCGTAAAACCCCGATTTTTCCCGGAGAACTCATAAATTTCGGCCAGCTCTAGAAATACGTCTTAGAGTTGGATTTTCAATGATTTTATGGTTCCATTGAGTTCAGGAGCGAAAATTAGGTGGGGTTACAGTTGGCCACTTTTTTGGAAAAGGCCGAAAAAGCATAATTACGAAAACGCCCCTGAAACCTTTAAATAGTGGTTGCCGAGGGCAATTTCGTCCTTTGGCAATGAATTTGATAATTCTGAGTCCGAAAATAGATTTATTGGGTGGAAATATGTTAGGATAGCCTAGATTAGAATTTCAGGAAAAGTGCAACCGGATCGGGTACGATGGGCCCGGGCCGGGTCCCCGGGGGTATTTTTGTAAATTTTCATTAAAGACTCATATAACCCCAAGTAACACTATGGAAGTGTCTAAATGGTGCATTTGGAATTGTAGGATTGGATATTTGCCGCCCTCGGGAGCCAAGTACGCCGAAGGACGTCAGGAAAGGACAAGTAGTGACTCTCTCTCTTATACTTTGTGTAATGCACTGTATGTGTGTTGTATCACTGTTTTATGATTATTTTTGATGCTGCTGCGGTTACAGCTGGTGATAGCTGTCATTTACAGCACAAGCTGTCGTTTACAGTGCAAGCTTTCGTTTACAGCGTAAGCTGTCGTTATTGTGATTACAGCGTAAGCTGTCGTGATGTTGATTACAGCAAGAGCTGTCGTATTTGTATACAGCCGTGAGTGCTGTCGTTTGTGGTGAAAACCATGTATCTGTGAATTGTTGCTGCTGTTGCTGTTTGTGATTTATGTACATGCTTTGTGTTTATGCATTGTGTGAGTGGTTTGTTACTACTGAGATTCTCTCGAATCTCATTCTTTCCTATGACTAACATTTCAGACAGGGCGTGTGGCTCAAAGGAGAAGCAGCCAACCCGGAGCAATTAGGACCCTTGGGGGTATATAGTTGAATTGGAAACGTTAGTTATGTATTTTGAACTCAGGATTACTGTATATTTTGAATCAGGAACACTACATACGATTTTGGTTGTGTAATCCCCTAGTGTATACTTATAAACCTTCAGGTTTTTATGTATAGAAACCGGGAGTTGCCGGGGATGCAGTTATACACTCTGATATGATTGAATGTATATTAACTGCACAGGTAATTATATTCGAATATTGAAATTGAGACCAGGAGGGGAAAAAGAGTTTTGAAAGTTTGTGAAAATTTTACTGTGAGACAGAAACTTTAAAACAAGTTTAAAGCATCCAATGGTCTCTAATCTGATTTAAATATGTGTTATCGAATTATAATTACATGTTTAAAGTCAGGGGGTTACACAATCCACCTTGTAAGGTAATCAACAGCCAACAAAATGTACAAATATCCATGAGATACAGGAAATGGACCCATAAAATCAATGCCCCAAACATATAAATCTTGACAAAACAACATGGGTTGTTGCGGCATTTCATGCTTTCTAGATAAACCCCCAAAACACTGGCATGCATCACAAGTTTTACAAATAGGCATAACAATCCTTAAAGAGGCTAGGCCAATATAAACCACAGTCTAAGATTTTCCTAGCAGTTCTCTTTGCCCCAAAGTGACCACCACACAACAAAGAATGACAAGATGTTATAACAGAAGAAATTTCATCATCTGGCACACATCTCCTAATGACTTGGTCACTACAATGCCGCCACAAGTGAGGAGGATCCCTCAAATAGTATTGAGATTCATGTTTCAGCTTCTGTTTCTGAAAATGTGACAAAGAATTAGGTAACACCCCAGTAGCAAGATAATTCACAATATGAGCAAACCATGGGTCATGAAGTGTAATAGCAAGGAGGTGGGCATCAGGAAAACCATCACAAGTAACTTCAGCATCAACTACTCCCTGTGTAGCAAGGGGAAAGCGGCTTAGATTGTTAGCAACAAGATTTTCTGCACCTGCCTTGTCCCTAAACTCTGTGTTAAATTCTTGAGGTAGTAGCATCCACCTTAGTAGCCGAGGCTTAGTATGAGTCTTCCTAGATAAGAACTTGATAGCAGAATGATCAAAATAGATAATCACTTTAGAATTCACTAGATAAGACCTAAACTTCTCAAGTGCAAAAACAATGGAAAAGAGCTCTTCCTCAGTGGGTGTGTAATTGATTTGAGCCTTATCCAATGTTTTAGAAGCATAAGCAATAACACAAGAAGTCTTACCAATTTTCTGACCTAGAACTGCACCAACAGCACTATTGGAAGCATCACAACAAAGCTCAAAATCAAGATCCCAATTAGGAGCAATGAGTATAGGTGGAGAAATAAGTCTAGACTTAATTTCATTAAAAGCCAATTTGCATGCATCATCAAATATGAAATCCACATCCTTTTGGAGAAGCTTAGATAGGGGACAAGCTATTTTACTAAAATCCTTAATGAATCTTCTATAAAACCCAGCATGCCCCAAGAAAGATCTAAGTTCTCTTAAGTTAGAGGGATAAGGAAGAGATGAAATTACTTCAATTTTAGATTTGTCAACTTCTATAGCCCTCTTACTTATCAAGTGACCTAAGACTATCCCTTGATCTACCATCAAGTGGCATTTCTCAAAATTTAGCACAAGGTTCTTTTGCACACATTTTTCTAATGCTCTCTCCAAATTCAGCAAACATTCTTCAAAAGAATTCCCATATATAGAAAAATCATCCATGAATACCTCAATACCTTGTTCAAGTAAGTCACTAAAAATGGAGAGCATGCATCTTTGAAATGTCCCAGGAGCATTGCATAACCCAAAAGGCATCCTTCGGTATGCAAACGTCCCAAATGGACAAGTAAATGTTGTCTTTTCCTGATCTTTCAGTGCAATAGGAACCTAAAAATAACCATAAAAACCATCAAGGAAACAATAATGAGATTTGCATGCCAATCTTTCTAGCATCTGATCTATAAAGGGGAGGGGAAAGTGGTCCTTTCTAGTTGCTTCATTCAACTTTCTAAAGTCTATACAAACTCTTCAAGAGTTTTGGACTCTTGTTGGAATGAGTTCATTCTTCTCATTTTGCACAACAGTTATTCCACTCTTTTTTGGAACAACTTGGACTGGACTGACACACTCACTATATGAAATAGGATATATGATCCTTGCACTCAAGAGTTTGGTGACCTCCTTCTTTACTACATCTAAGATGAGAGGGTTGAGTCTATGTTAGGGATATCTCACAGGTTTAGAACCCTCATTCAAAAGTATTTTGTGGGTGCATACAGTTAGGTTAATACCTGGAATGTCACCTAAAGTCCACCCTATTTCCCTCTTGTGTTTCTTCAACACATGGAGTAAACTCAATTCCTCAGATGTGCTTAAGGAACTAGAGATAATGACAGGTAATTGATCATGTTCAGCAAGAAAAGCATACTTCAAGTTAGGGGGAAGGGGTTTCAAATCAAGTTTATGGGGTTGCACAATTGAAGGTAAAAGTTCTTTCAACTCAAGTGCACCAAGAAACTTCCCTTTCTTATGAGAATCCCCAATAATTGTTAGATTGAAGGTATGTCCCTTTTGTTCAGATGTTGATTGAGATTATGGCTCATTCACACAGCAACCTTGACTACCACCTACATTAGTCAAAGAGTGAAATATGTGAGAAGTAGCATCATGAAATGGTATGCAACAGTGCAGTAATTGATTAGAACTGAGTGTCTCCCCTATTGCAGTCTTGACATGTGGTTGTCCATTATTTCCAAAATTTTTAGCAAAGAAATTTATGACTTTTGACCTGCTAAGTTCATCACCAAAAGGAGAATATAAGTATTTCAATAATTGGAAAGAAGTGAGGTTACTCACACAATCATCCTTGAGGTTAGGAGAAGTCTAAAACTTGTAAGATGGAGGAATGTGAAGCTTAAACCCATGAATTGCAGTCGTGCCATCAGTAGCACATTGATTTCTTTCCTCATCTTCAACAATGACTCCACTTGTGTCCATAGGAGCAGATTCAGTGCTAATGGATGTTGCTTCACTTCCAAAAGTGGAATCCACTTCACTAACATTCTCAAATTCTGCAAAGCTACACAATAATTCTTTCCCAACACGATGATAACTATCAAATGAAGATATAATACTACCAAGGTTAGAAAAATCAAAAATAAAAGGATTGGAAGTGGAAAGTGAGCTATCAATTGACATGCAATCAATACTACACACATCATCATCACAATCAATAGAGGGAGAAGAATTTGAACCAATGGTAGCACATACATCATCATGACAATCATTTTTCACACATAATGAAAAAGTAGACTCATCAATTACCTCTTCCAAGGCCAAATCAATCTCATTCAAGCCAAGAAGGGAGTAGTCCTCAAATCGGTGATTCATAGCTTCATAAACATTGAACCGAATGACATCATCACCTACTTCCATAGTTATGTACCCATCCTTCATGCTAATGATAGTATTAGCTGTGCGCATGAAAGGCCTACCCAAAATCAATGGTTCCTCAACTGAGACCTCAATGGACATGTCTAGGACATAAAAATCAGCAGGAAACACTAAGTCTTTGACCTTGACTAAGATGTCTTCCAATAAGCCATGGGGTTTCCTAGTGGTGCGATCAGCTAGTTGTAGGATGACACTAGTGGATTTGATGTTTGTGAGGCTAAGAGAGGTGTAAACAGAGTAGGGCATGACATTTATAGTGGCTCCTAGATCAAGACGAGCATTACTAAAAGGCATGGTACCTATAGTGCATGGAACAGTGAATGAGCCAGGGTCTTTACACTTAATTGGGAGATGGGGTTTAAACATAGCAGACACACTAGGACTCAACTGAACACACTCATTGGGTTTACACCTACGCTTTTGGGTACACAAATCTTTCAAGAATTTAGCACAAGCAGGCATTCCTTTCAACATATCAAGCAAAGGCAAATTAACTTCAATCTTACTGAAAATATCCATCATATGAAGAAATTTCTTTTCATTTGAAAACTTTTTGCTAAGCACATATGAATTAGGAAATGGAATTTCAGAGAGATTTACCTTTTTACCTTCCCCTTTGCTTGAAGAAGAAGAAGTTGAAGGGTCAAGTACCTTAGCATTTGTTGAAGTTGACACTCCTTGCTTGCTATCTATATTTGAATTTGGAGAAGAATGCCTTTGTAGAAGCTCTGTTCAACCATACTCTCAGATTTTCCAATAGCAAGGTGAGCGCTTTGATCAGAATCATCACTACCATCAATATCTTTAACTTGTAGTTGTAATAGAACATCAACCTCTTCATTATGCCTATCACTAGAATGCATTCCAGATTGGAAACTCTCAACAGTTTCCTTAAATCGGACTTGTTTACCACTTGTTTACCACTCCTCAAAAAGATAGCATGTACATCCTTAAGATTGATCACAGTGTTGAAAGGCAACCCTTGTCTACTTTTAGCTTGTTGCTCATTGAGGCTATAAGACATTTGAGTGACAAATGAAGTAAGGTTAGAATTCTTAGAATCCAATAACTCCAACTTGTTAAAGATTGTATCAACTTAGTCCCAATGTCAGAAAATTTAGAATTGGTTTAAGCTCTCTCTTCATCAAATCTCGAGGCTAAGTTACCTATTGAAGATGACACATTGTTCATACACTTGAGAAGTTGAGAGATGTCATCTTTAGTAGCATGGGATTCAGGTGTAGCAACCACTGTTTGTTGGGGATTAGATTGGTTTGAAGGTCTTTGAGTTGGAGCTTGATTTGAAGAACTCCCTTGAAACTGATTCTGGTTCCTCCAACCAAAGTTGGGATGGGACCTCAAACCCTCATTGTATGTATTAGAGTAGGGATTCCAAGGCCTTTGATTCTGTCCTTGTCTCCCTTGAAAAATAGCTGAGACCTCCCCAAGTTGGTGTGGGCAATTAGGAGCAATATGCATGTAAGAGCTACATATGTACAGCTAGGAGCCACTAGAGCTTGAGAATGTGACCCATGAATGTTCACATTGTTTAGATGGGCCCTGAGTTATTGAGGTCAGTTCCCATATCCGTCATGGACTTGTCTAGCATCCAACCCTTCAAATTGTTGATCATTACTAGCTATCTTCTCAATTAAAGCCCAAGCTTCTTCAGGTGTAAGCAATTGAATAGTGCCTCCAGAAGATGAATCCAAACTCTTCCTATCTTAAGGAAGCAACCCATTATGAAAATATTGCACCAATAGAGCTTCTGGGATTTGGTGATGTGGACACTTGGCTAGAAGTTCTTGAAAACGACACCAATACTCATAAAAATATTCATGGAGGCCTTGTTTAGCACTGAAGATTTCCTTAGTGAGAGATGTTATCTTTGAAGAAGGGAAGTATTTTTCCAAAAAGGCACTCTTCAAGTTGTCCCAGGATGTTAAAGCATTAGGATTGTGGTGAGGTAGCATCAAGAACCACTCCTTAGCTTTGTTTTCCAATGTAAAATGAAAGACTTTCCTGCACATCTCATCTAGATCAACTCCCATTGGTTTCATGGAAGTGCACACAATGTACATATTCCTCAAGTGCCTGTTAGGGTCCTATATAGGTAAACCATGAAATTTTGGTAAGTGACTCAACAAAGGACCTTTCAACTCAAAATTAATATTAAATTTTGGACAAGAGAGGAAAGGATCAATAATATCAGTAGAAGAGGTAAGATCTTTGATAGTTCTACGCTCCACAATGGGTAAAGGTACGTCTTCTGGAGGAGGAACTAGATCCATGGTAAGATAGGGATCTACAATGAACGAAAAGCCAATATGAGAAGGATTATCACAAATATGTGCAACAACTTCAGTGTCAATGACTTGTCCAAGCTCTACACTAGATGATTCAGCTTTCTTACCTTTCTTAAGTAACCTAATTGTCTTGTCAATATCTTTATCTAAAGGCACAAGTTCAGTTTTCTGAGATCTAGTCATGCACAGTAAAAAAACTCATATAGACACATAAATCACAGCAAAGTAATTGGTCAAATGTTCAAATGAAAAATGGTTGTATACAGCAAAAATTAGCAACTTGTAGGAAACCAAGATACCTAATCTTTGACAACCAAGAGAGTTAACCACAACCAACAAAATTCAAGTGTTTAAAGAGTAAGACCAGTTTCAACAATAACAAGACAAGTGCAACACAATGTGACAAGAGGCAAATAGGAGTTTCAAGGTAAGAATTCACCTTTTAGGAGAACAAATTGGTATATCAGTAAAGTAGTACCTCAAACCGCAAGTATGTAAGTAGAGTCACTGGAAGCACAACTTACTGAATGTGATAGCTACCTGGAATTTCAAATTTCAACCAACAAATTTCCAAAGATGAAGAATGCAAATTTGCTCACCAAAAAATAATAATGAACCACATAATGGCCACTAAGAACATTATAGCAAAGCAAGAAAATGCAAATCTCTTTATTTTTTTTTCCTAATTGCAAATGGAATGCAAAACAACTATGAATATGAAAAATGACTAAACCACTATCAAACACTCCAACAATGAATAACTACCTAAAACAAACTTAGAAACACACTAACAACCAAGAAAAATCAAAGAAAACCCTAAGAACAAACTAAATCAAAAACTTAGAAAAATACCAAAAAAGAAAAAATTCAAAAAAGTATAGCAAACCTTTGACTTTGGCTAAAATCTAGTAGACCTAATAGCAAATGCTATTAGTCTTGCTTAGAATGCTGGAAAACTTTAACCAGTCAAATTTTAGAATTTTCTAGGCACAAATATTTCAGTTCCAGCAAGACAGTGCTAATCAAAAATCAGAATTTTGCTAAAATTCAAATGAGTGCTACACACTTCCTACCAAACAAAGACACACTATGACAACAGAAAAGAAAACTTAACTACTTAAAACCTTGGCAATCATCCTCCCCGGCAACAGCGCCAATTTGATGAACCCATGTCGACTGAATTCACAAAATAAAATTAGGTTTGAAAATGTAGCGTAGTAGCTCAACCTAGGTCGTTCTTGTGAGGAGATTAATTTCCAAGTTTCTAAGTAGTAAAGTGATAAAAAGCCTTAAAGTTGTGAGAAATCATTTTGAGAATTTGAGTTTAAAACTATGAAGTAATATAAGCTAAAACAATATTTTTTTTATTTTTTCAGTTTTTAAAACAAAGAAGCAAATTGAATTGAATTTAACACTAATATCAAAGTAAATTTAATAAACTAGAATAATGATGAAATGGTATTCCCTTGAGTTAGGGTTTTAGTCTTCCTTGCTTGCTAATGATTTGAATTCCATAATGAGCCAAGAGGATAGAACTAAGCTACCACTAGCTCCATACTTAAAATAATCATTTAATTCATTCAACCGAAGCAATTAAATGAATACCACCAATTAATAGTGACTCAAGAAGATGAATAATCAACTTCCAATTCTAAATTGTAATTACTATTACAACATTCAAAATATTCAGTTTAATCATTTAAATCCACTTAACCAAGTTGAGATAAACAATTCAACCTACTCCTAATATAAATCATACAAATCTTAATTAATCAACTCTTGGCTCAACCACCAAGTTTATTCACTTGGCATAGAACAATCTAGATCACAATTACATACTTAACCAAGCTATATAATCATGAACTAAAAAGAGAGCTTAAAGGAATTCCATTGAAGTTTAGAAGCTCAAACTATTACCTAACTCAAGGAAATCACCAAAGCTTAGTTACACATGGAGGAAGAGGATGAAGATTGATGATTAAAGAAGGAATTAGCCATGGAGATGAAAGGACCAAAACAGCTCCCTTCAAGTGCAGCGCCTTATCTTTCCTTCACGATTCGTTGCTCGTTCTTGCTCTTCATAGCTGCAATTGTCTCCTGCTACTCTTCATGCTTTTTCTCTCATTCACACACACCTTCCCCTTCTTCATACTCTCATAGCGCAAACATACTCCTCTCACCCAGCCGCCACACTTGACTTTCTTTTTATTTCATCCGATGCTCCCCCTTTTTCTATTCGATGCTCTCTCCTCCCTTTTTATTAGTCCAGCCACCAAAACCCTCCTCTCTTTCATTAGGTGTTACTTCTTTTCTTCACTTCGCTACTGCCCTTTTCCCATTGCAATTCAGTTCACAAATTCCCTTCATTAACTCAGCCCATCATCCTCTTATCTTTAATTGGTCCAGCCCATCACTTTTAATCCATTTCGGTCATGCATGCTTTCTCGTGGTCCCCTCCTTTCCTTTAATTCCATTTCTTCTATTCCCTCTAGCCTTACTTTCAATAATCAGTCCAACACCTCCTTTCACGTGGTCAGCCCTTCTTTTTAATTCCCCTCCTTCTGTTTTCAGTCCAGCTGTTTTCTTTTGGGTTAACCATGCTTTTTCTTCAATTAATTCAATCCCAGCTGCTCCCTTCCTTTCCTTTTCAGTCAAGCTTGGTTCAGCTCCTCTTTCCCTTTTATTCCCAATCAATTTTGGTCCACTGGCCTTTTAATTAATTCAACCGCCACTTCTTCACAAAGACAATGGTCCCAGTTTTCTTTTGCTTCTTCAATTCTCTAGGTTAAAAGTGAGTTGTGCCATGTAATCACCTACAAAATTATATTCACCATAGTAATATCTTTTGCTCACAAATAAAGAATAATGGAAATAAAAAATATTATCTAAAAATATAACAATTTAACCAATATAATTCCCAAATTATTCTTTCACTAAAATCTCACATTTTCACTTGGTTATGCCCAAAATATTTAATTAAGTTCCACAAAAGCCTAAGATTAATTAATAAAAATATATAAATATTGAGCTCTATCAGGGTTATACTGGTTCGGCCACAAACCACTTTGACCTTTATCCAATCCTCAAAGTGTCTCTGAGAGTTTCACTATATTCTCCAAGATTCAGTGGGTTCTTGGCACCTCAGTACACAGCAAGTTCCTTCACCTGGACACTCGTTCCCCCTTACACGTTGTAATCAAAACCTTAACTCAAGGTTCCACTACCTTAAGCTGTCTCAATAATAAATATTAAGTAAGTAATGAAAAACTCGCTAACAGAGAAAATATGTAATCACTGAAGTACAATGAATAAGTATAAGAAAACAAAGCACTAAATGTATTGATCGAGTGTGTTCTCAGTTCTTGTGTCTTGTCTTCTTTTCTTTGAATGCTCCATATATATAAATGATTGGTAATGTCTGATAGAAGCAATTCAAACATATCCGTTAGAGTTGCGAAGCAACAGTTGACTATTCTTTGAATTTGAAAATCATCTATTTGCGGTAGGTAGCGGTAGGTGAACATTCGGACACTTTATTTGACTTTGCTCTTCTTGCATGAATTCTTCATCGTTTCTCTGCAAATGTACTTAGGATACTAATACAATGAAGAGTTAATCATATAGATTATAATTTAATAAACATTTGATCAAAAACATAATTTCTGGACTCCCATACTCGAGTGGCTACTCGAGTGATCAAGATTGTGACTCTAGTGGTCCCTCGAGTAAACTTGTCAAAAATATGGCAGTGAGCAAATCAACATTTTACATCAAATATTACTCGGGTAAGACATAGAGTGATATATTGCAAACCTTGAAAATACCTGATTACTCGGTGGCTACTCGAGTGGCCATGTCTTTACCTTCACAGTTTACTCGGGTGCTGACTGTGGTAATCTGGTTACTCGAGTAGCCTTTATATTTCTTCATACCTTACTCGAGTGGTCCCTTGAGTGGCTTTCAAATAACCCGACAGATTACTCAATTACTCCCTCGAGTAATTGCATCAATTTCTTTGGCCGAGACTTTGCTTTTTGGTAACTCGAGTGGCTACTCGAGTAATGCTTCAAATAATTCTGTAGATTACTCGGGTGGTCCCTCGAGTGATGACTTTTTCTCACTGATTACTCACGTGGCTACTCGAGTGATATGTTGCATTTCTTGGCCGAGAGTCACTGGAAGATTTTTTACCTGGTTACTTGAGTGGCTACTCGAGTGATGCCTTTGAAAATCATGTTACTCAAGTGGCTACTCGAGTAATGGTCTATATAACTTTGTAGATTACTTGAGTACTTCCTCGAGTAACTTTGTTCAAAATTTGGCAGTGCTTTACTAGATGAAATTTTCTTTGGTTACTCAAGTGGCTACTCGAGTAATTGCTTCCCTTACTCGAGTTGTTACTCGAGTAAACCTTCACAGAATTGGTTCATTACTCCAGTGCTTACTCCAAGTAATGCTTTGCTACATAGTTCAAAATTAATTTCTTTGTTATCAAATTCTTTTATATTATTAATCCAATCTTTGTTATCATCAAAACATATAGGATCGAACACTTTGTAGGGTTGTAAAGTTGAATAGGCAAAATGATGGAAAATTAGAACAAGCTACCATGCAACATAAAATATGATTAAAAGAACAAATAGCTCTAATCAAAATAGTGTAATTTTCATTTGCCAAAAATTTCCAGTTTAATTTCATTTATACATTTTTTATGAAGTAGCTTATATATTTTTTCTTTTGATCCTTTCTTTTTTTCCTTTTTTCTTTCTTTTTTCATTTTCTTCTTTTCTATTTTGCTCTTTTTTTTTGTTATTTTTTCTTTTTTCTTTTTGGCAATTCATATGGCACTTATCATCCTATTTACAAGAGCAACATTTCTATTTTCATATCATAGTACTAACAGAACTTGATGAAAAATGTAAACATGGCATTTGTATAATGAAAATGGAAATGGAAATGATGGGCTCAAAGGGGCAAACAAAAGTAAACAATGATTGGTTTGTGTTTAGATTATAAGGTTTAAAAATGAATGTCAATGTCATCTCTATCCATACCATTGCAAAATGTAGCCTCAAGCAAGAAACAAAACAAGTTCTAGAGAGCAATAATCTAAGTGGATAAATCACACAATGAAATGAACAATTAGGTCCAAAATACATTCCAACTAGGCTTTTTGTTCACTAACAAACTCATCAAAATTGAGTCATGCATCATTAAAAGACTTGAATTTTATGGCAATTCACTCATCTAAAACAAGTTTCAACCACGAATCTAACTAAGAATAATTGAGATACTTGATTATGATTAGAGACCTCAAAAATCAAGGTGAATTGGACCAAAAATAATAGAGGACAAAAGCAGTAGACAGAAGCATGTGATGTCATAGTGAAATCCATCATGAGAGTAAACATACTCCTCTATACTCAATCCTTACATTGCCCTCAACATAATTAATAAAAACAAAGGACCTAGACGCACTTATCACTTGAGTGAACTGAAAGTTGAGAAGTCCAATTCAAGATTAAAGCACAACACATTATCATCATAAAGAGAGAAAAGGACAAGACATAAATGAAAATAGTTCTTAAAAATTAAGTATAAGCATATGGAGAGAAGGGTAGATGTGGATAAGGCCAACCATAAGAATGCAATTAGAATGGAGTTTATTCAATTAGAAAATGCAATTTATAGCTGTTAGAAAAAAACTACCTTTTACTACTGATAAGTCCCTCCCCTATACTTATTTAATAGCATATATCATCAAATAAAACAATGAATAAGGTAAGGAAAGAGACTACCATATGCATTATGGTGGTTGATGGCTAGCATGGTAATACTTTAACAAATGACCATTCACTTGAAACTTTTCACCACTTGCAGGATCTTCAAGCTCTAGTAAACCAAAGCTATGCACTTTGACCACTTTGTGGGGACCTTGCTATTTGGTTTTAAGCTTCCCAGTTTTGAGCTTGAATCTTGCTTTGAACATGAGTACTTGCTCTCCTTCATCAAAATTGCTTTCGTAAGATGCCTTAATCATAAATCAATTTTGATTATTCCTTATAGATACGGCAACTTTCATTTGCATCCAACCGCAACTCTTGTAGCTCTTGAATCTCAAGCATCCTTTCCCCACTAGAACCTTGAAGATCTATATTACCGGTCTTCACAGCCTAGTTGGATCTATGTTATAGCTCAACAGGTAGATGGCAGGCCTTACCAAAGACTAATGGGAAAGGAGACATGCCAATAGAGTTTTAAAAGTAGTACGATATGCCTAGAGAGCATTATCCAACCGGAGACTCCAATCTTTTTTACTTGGCTTAACAATCCTTTATAAGATATACTTCATTTCCCTATTAGATACCTTAGCTTTCCCATTTTTCTGTGGATAGTATGGGATAGACGTCTTGTGTAAGACACCATATTTAGATAGCAAGTTGTCCATGAATTTGTCACAAAAATGTGAGCTACGATCACTTATAATTGCTCCGGCACACCAAACCTATAAAAGATATGAGTACGTGAGAATTTAATAACAGCAAAGGCATCATCCTTCCTTGTAGGAATGGCCTTAGTCTACCATAAAAGGTAATCAACAGCCAACAAAATGTACAAATATCTACAAAATATAGGAAATGAACCCATTAAATCAATCCCCAAAATATCAAAAAGTTGACAAAAAAATATCGGTTGTTGTGCCATTTCAAGCTTTCTAGATAAGCCCCTAAAGCACTGGTATGCGTCACAAGTTTTACAAAAATCATAACAATCCTTAATGAAGCTTGGCAAAATATAAACCACAATTTAAGATTTTTCTAGTAGTCATATTTGCCCCAAAGTGACCACCACACAACAAAGAATGACAAGACATTATAACGGAAGAAAATTCATCATCCGGCATATATCTCCTAATAACTTGGTCACTGCAATGCCACCACAAGTAAGGAGGATCCCTGAAGTAGTATTGAGCTTTATGTTTCATCTTTTGTTTCTAAAAATGAGTCAAAGAATTAGGTAAGACTTCAACAACAAGATAATTCACAACATGAGCAAACCATGGGACTTAAAGTGAAAAAGTAAGGAGATGGACATTAAGAAAAACAGCACAAGTAACTTTAGAATCAACTACTGCTTATGTAGCAAGGGGTAATTGGCTTAAAAGACTGACAACAAAAGTTTTTACGCCTTCTCTCTAAACATTATGTTAAATTCTTGAAGTAGTAGAATCTACCTTAGCAACCAAGGCTTAGTATGAGCCTTTCTAGATAAGAACTTGACAACAGAATGGTCAAAATAGATATTCACTTTAGAATTCACTAAATAAGACCTAAACATCTCAAGTACAAAAACAATGGAAAAGAGATCTTTCTCCGTGGTAGTGTAGTTGATTTGAGCCTTATCCAATATTTAGAAGTGTAAGCAATAATACAAGACGTCTTACCCATTTTCTAACCTAGAACTTTTATAAAATCTAGAATGCCCCAAGAAAGATTTAAGTTCTCTAAAGTTAGAGGGGTAAGGAAGAGATGAAATTTCTTCAATTTTAGATTTGTCAACTTCTATACCCCTCTTACAATCAAGTGGCCTAAGACTATTCCTTGATCCACCAGGAAGTGGCATGTCTCAAAATTTAGCATAAGGTTCTTTTGCACGCACTTTTTTAATGCCCTCTCCAAATTAAGCAAACATTCTTCAAAAGAATTCCCATAGATAGAAAAATCATCCATGAATACCTTAATACCTTGTTCAATTAAGTCTATAAAGATGGAGAGCATTCATCTTTGAAAAGTCCTAGGAGCGTTGCATATCTCGAAGGGCATGCTTTAGTATGCAAAAATCCTAAATAGACAAGTAAATGTTGTCTTTTCTTGATCCTCTAGTGCAATTGGAACATAAAAATAACCAAAAAAAACCATCAAAGAAACAATAATGTGATTTGCAACTCAATCTTTCTAACATCTGATGAATAAAGGGGAGGCGAAAGTGGTCCTTTTTAGTTGCTTCATTCAACTTCATAAAGTATATACAAACTCTCCAAGAGTTTTGGACTCTTATTGGAATGAGTTCAATCTTCTCATTTCTCACAACTGTTATTCCACTCTTTTTTGGAACAACTTGGACTAGATTTACATACTCACTATCTAAAATAGGACATGTGACTCCTACACTCAATAATTGGTGACCTCCTTCTTTACTACATCTAAGATGAGAGGGTTGAGTCTACATTGGGGCTTCCTTACATGTTTTGTACCCTTATTCAAAAGTATTTTGTGGGTGTAAACAACAGGGTTAATACCTAGAATATCAGCTAAAGTCCACCCTATTGCCCTCTTATGTTTTTTTCAATACATGTAGTAAGCTTAATTCCTCAGATGTACTTAAGAACTAGAGATAATGATGTTAGAACCGGCTATCACCCAAGAGGGGGTGAATTGGGTGTATAATAAAAACTTAAGAACTTTAGAAATCTTTTTGCATCTTAACGAAAGTGGTAAGTATGAAGGTTTATAAATCAAAAGTTAGATTACATAATATATGCTGCAAAATATAAGAGTTTAGGAACAATAACAAGTGAAAACATAATGACTGTATAACATTTAATCATGTTTGAGATGATTGATGTGAGGCTCTGTTTCATTTCTGGATTCTACCAAGTTCTCACTCAAATGCAGTATGGCTTACTCAAGTGCATTTGATATTTTCACGTTCTAGCTTCCTCTCGGGCAAACACTTGCTGATCTTCACTCGCTAGTGCTCGAGTGCAATTATGGACGTCACTCGAGTGCAACACGTCCTGCTCGAGTGCGCCTCTTGTTTTCACGTACATACTTCTTCTTGGGTTAACACTTTCATGTCAAAACTTGCATGTGCTCGAGTGTAAAAGAGTCTGATGCTTGAGTGTGGATCCTAGTGCTCGAGTGTTGTAAATTTCTTCATGATTCAGCTGCTTCTGGACATCACTGGCCCGACATTTTTCAAGAGTGCGTTTTTGCACTCGTGAGTGATGTGGGGCCACATTAGACAAAATTTATTTATTTGATTCTAATGATGTATCATAAGAAAGCTCTTGCCATATCATTCCAAAGCAAAAAAAATTAGCTCCAAACTCCTTGTATTCTGCAAGTTATGATCGAAACAGTGTCTATCACACTAGACTGCACATCTGTCAACTTCCAGAAGGCATAGCTCCTAGAATATAAGTTCAAATTAGGTAAATTACCTATCTATGGAAAGCTCTTTGAGTTGAGTTTCATTTGGCACTAGTCTCGTCTCAATCCAATGTGTAGTTTCTGAGTTATGCTCAAAATACCGAACCTGTGTTGAAAAGTGATGGTGATTTCACTATCAACTTCCATGGATCCTATCTCCTTCATCTGAGCTTCTTTAAATATGATCGTGGTTTACCTTTTACGTGTTGTGAGTCTTCTTTCATATGCCACCAATTTTGGGTCAATCCGACATGTGGTTTGAGAGATATGGCCAAAATACCGGACCTCTGTCAGGCTTAACGTAAAACATAGTAGAACAGAGTGTTCATCCCTTGCTCTCCCGTGCTCGAGTGTGTTCATCCCGTGCTCGAGTGCAACACCTCTGGCACTCGAGTGTTGAGCTCACACTCAAGTAAAACTCCTCTAGAAGTGCCATAACTCACATATAAGTCATCTTAGCTTTGTATTAACCTATTCCAACCATCATTTGATCATAGAAGCCTCTGGTATCATCATTGAAACCTCCAGTATCACTTCTAACAACTTGAACCTTGATATTCTCACTAGATCTTATAATTTCTTCTTTCTTCCATATCTTTCTTCTTGATTTTCCTCTTGATAATAATTCTCCATAACCCAAGTAAGCATCTCCTTGACTATATATCTTCAATTTCTTTCTTCTTTCTCCCTCTTGTTCATTTCCATTAATTCATTCTTCTTCATTCTTTGCTTGACTAATCTACAAGATATGTAACATTAAATATAGTAGTTAGTTAAAGAAATACATTATATAAACTTTTTGCTCTTATCATTTCACATCTATATTTGATATCATCAAAACTAATCATATTTAACATTCTCCCTCTTTTTGATGATGACAAATTCTTTAAGAAAAATATGTCTGAAGGAAGTGCAACGTACATATATAATGCAAATGCAACATACATATTTTTCTTACATTTTTCTCCCCCTATTTGACATCAGCAAAAAGTTTGAAATATATAAAGAAGTAAGGCTTGTGAAGTAAGTCAAGAAAACAATTGACTCTCCCCTAAGTGAAAGTACTTTCAGTTTTAATGAGAGGGAACTAAAAAAGATTTGGAGAGGTTTTTAAGAAAACTTCTATAATCAAGATAAATGAAATATATGAAACGTATTCTTGAAATGTAAAGAGATAAGGTTTAGGAATGCTCATGTAGATTTACAAAAATGATGAAGCACTCCATGAAGTCTGTTGCCTTATCCTTTGGCAATGCTAGTTCATGATGATGTACACCATACTTCTATTATGCAACTCAGATATATATTCATGTTGTTGCCAGGATTCTCCAATTGATTTGAGCTTCTGTTTAGCATGTTCAATGCTCAGTTATATTGCTTTGAATGTTGTAGCCAATATATATTCCTTGACTGAGCGTTAAAAACATCCTCAAGGTTGATAGAGTCTTCTTGTAGTATGCTGAGGAATGCTATTGCACAAAACAAATTCTCCTATCATAAATTTAAATCTTTCTTTGCAAAGAGAATTATTAGTTTAATCAAGAAACAAAAGATTTCTTTCCATATGATATGTTCAAATTATGATTGTGAAAAGAACAGTATAAGAATAACTCATCATCAAAACTAATCAAGAATGGTGAATATAGATGAGTATATTAAAAGGATTTTCTTTCCAATAGGAGATAAGCTTTTAAGATATAAAACACATATGAATGTGAAGCTCCCCCTTAATTGATGCATGGTTTTAAAACTTGTCTTAGAAAAACAGTTAATTACTCTCCTGGATTTGAGAAACCATTGGAAACTTTATAGAGAAAATGATTTTGAAAGTATGAAGATTTAGAGAGAAATTAAATGGCAATGCTAATAAGAGGTTTTAAGAGATACAACCTAATATCACCTGAGTGGTTACTTGAGTGATTCTACTCAATCATGACTCGATTGTATACTCAAGTGATACAACTCAAGGATTTTGAATTAAGCAAGAATACAATACCTCACTCGAGTCATAATCTCTGTAGTCCATTGATACATCATTGGCTAGTTACTGTCTGAATATATGATCTGACGATGTAATGTCTGTTGCTACTTGAAGATACCAAGTTGAGCTCAGAGTAAGGCTTTATGCGCATATTGGCTTAGTATGTGCCCCTTGCTTAGCAAACACATTGAGAACTTTTAATTTTACCATAGCACATAACACCCTTATTTTGTCATTCATCATCTCAAATAGAACTTTGAAGTTCTGGTTTACTAATTCACACATCTACTTCATCTTATCATTGAATAATGATCTCAGTATTGTTTGTAGTAAGATTAGTGTGAAAGTGTAGAACCTCCTCTTTCAGATAACTCTTGATAGATGAACCAATGGATGAAGGACCTGGAAAACCATCTCTAAAGTATAATACTGTGTCTTCCTTTGAACATCTCTTTATCTGACTGCATCAATAGTTGGTTACTTGCTAGTCATAGAGTGTCATACGGGTGATATTACATATCTCTTTTTGCTTACACCACAACACTATCAGTCATGCCTCTTCTGTTAGCCTTTGGTCTTTGTATCCAAAAGAAGAGCATTTTGGTCAACTCCTGCAAACGTATAATGATATGCTCTTTGGTACCCAACTTCTCTTGGGTCCATACAATATTAGATATAACAACTCTTATGCTCTTATGCAATTAATCATATAAAATTTAAGCAAAGAGTATCATAAACCAACAAAGACCAAGATATAATTTCACCCACTTAAATAAATTTAAACCATTAGATCATGAAGGGTAACGAATAAGTGATATCAATGAATGGTGATTTTCAAAGATCAATGACAATTTGTAAATACGTTTTATAGAAAATATGTCATTGATATGATTTTTATGCAATCCATGTAAGTTGGATCAAAGAGAGTAGAGAATCTATCCATAATGACCAACTTTTATGAAATGATAAATCATGAATGAAAACAAGTTTTTCAAAAATGATAATGAGATATGCAAATTATTTCAAAATCTCAGATGTAATTTCAAATCATAATAATGCATTGTGAAATTGAGATTCTGAATACATGCAAAACACATTTTTAAAACCTATTTAGAAGCAATGTTCATGTTAAAAAAAGGTGGAAGCTAATAGTTATAAAATATGTATAAGAAAGCTTTACTTTGGAGTTCAACTAAGATAAAATGTTAATTATCAGAGTTAACATGTTGGAGAATTTTCCCAAGAACAAAAGTCATATTGAAAATGAATTAGCCAACAAGCTTAGCTTCAAGGATGTATATAAACACAATGACTTTGCTATTGACCAAGAGATAAACTTGACTCTTAGAGATGTGTCTTGAAGAATAGGGATATTCAACTCAAAAATTTGAATAGAAGGCTCTAGTAACTCAAAAAAATGGATAAAGACAAATGGTAATGCATTTGAGCAACAATATGAGTATAAGAATTTATGGATGATAAAGCACATACTCATTGATTCAAATGACTAGAGTTCTAGAATATTATTCTAGTAAGTTATTCCACAATAATGGTTAATGCATTAAGATTCAATGCACTAATGAACATTTATAATGCTTGTAATAACATAGCCAGCTAATGATTTATTCATTAGGCACAAGGCTTTCACATATATAATTCTTTTCTAGGGAATACACTTGAAACTCATATAGATAGTTAACTTGTTAGACATAAGATCTAACTTGTTAGAAAATAAAAATTCAGGAGTTCAAGTAGTAATAGGTTTAAGATTAAGAAACAAATATGTGAATGATGAGGAAAACTCTAATGGATGGATTTGAAGCATTTCTGACTTTTAGTATACATAAATATTAACTTCCAATTTTGAAACCGATTTAAATGCAAATAAAATATGAAAAAATTTCAAATAATGTGTATGCATTTTTATAAACAAGATGAATATGGAATCTAGGTACATTTTTGAAATATGCATTTCAAAACTCAAATACATAGAAAGATTATGCACAATTTCACTTTTAGTCCATTTAGCAATCTAAAAACAATTTAAAACCCATAAATGATTGATTGCTAATGGTATGCAATAATGAGCAAGTTATTCATTACCCAAATAAATAATTTATATAAGCATAATATCAGGTAAGAATAAAGAAGACAGTACCGTGCTCAAGTAATCTCATAATTACTTGAGAAATTATCCTTTAGAGTTCATTTGTGCATAATTCCTTGAATTTTACCTTCCAATCTTCTAGTTGGTGTTATCACTTGAACATTCACTCCCAGTTGTCACGCAGTGATGATGATCACTTGATTGGTTACTTGAGTGACGCTTCACTATGAATCTTTTCTTCCTTCATTGCTAGCTAGGCACTTGCAGTGTTACCTCAAGTAATGCCTCCTTTTGTTTACATATTTAAGATGTAGCCTCAAGGTCCAACTTCACCAAGATTTGAGTGAAATCTTATGTAGTCATAATATTGAGATGAAGCTCTTCCTTTTTTCTTCCTACAAAACCTTATAGATATTTTTCTTCCTTTGGTATCCAATTTTACTTGGATCCACTCATGGTTACCTTGTAGGAATCATAATTCACATACTCTAAGAATATAATTAATTTGAAACAATTGAGTATAATGAATTAAAATGTGTTTATGCATAAGAAAAATATTTTCTTTTCAAATCATTATACATGCATAAAGAATTAACCTGTTGAACATTACAATCCCTTTATAAATAAATCTATTAAATGGCTTTTTAAGGGATGCAAAAACATAATTTCAAAATCATTTGCAATGCCCATTCCTAAGATTCCAAAATATAAAACCTCAATAAATATTACAGATAATAGCATAGGAGGTTTTATCATTGTATACCTTTGCCTTGATAGGAGGATTGCTTTTGCTTACCCATTGCATCTTTCTATGATGTTGATACTTTGAATATCTTGCTTTGGGTGTTGGCAACCTTCTCTCAAAATATATAGACTCCAGGAGTCTTTTATTTGATGCTTGAGAGATCCTCCTTTTCTTGTTCTCCTTAAGATAGTTGAATGGTATTATATGGTAGTTCATTCTTGAGGTGGAACGTACTCCTTTTATCCATTGCATCTTTCTCTGGTTATACTCTGTATCTCCAGTAATGGGTGCCTTGAGAGTTCTCCTTTTTGATATAAATGATATGAACCTCTTTATTGGCGTATAAGAAACTCTTGGCTTCTTTTCCATCTTCTCCTTACCCTTATGTCCATTATTCTTATAATCAATTTGCACACATAAAGTACTAGATGGACATTTTGGTACCCACATATACTTGGGTCCTTGATTGTTAGTATTAACCCTTACATGTTTCTTTAGTACCCAAATATACTTATTTCTCACATGGGAATTTCTTCTAATATAGCATGTGTGAGAGATATGACCGGATTTACCACAATAGTTACAAATTGTATCAAGATATGCATTATGGGATATCATGCAAGTATTATGTTGATCATGAGAGTAGAAATTTGAATGGATTTTATTTGAATAGTCCTTCTTCTGAACAAACTTTCCAGCATATTTGAAAACATTTTTTCTTTTCTCAATAGAATCAACAATTGGTTGAGAAACAAACTTTTGTAGACTATGAAAATCATTAATATGAAAATCACACAAAGAATTGGAACTTTTTACCTTAAGTTCATCTTGAGCTCTGGAGAGTGATTTTTCATGTTCATCTATACTGAGCTCTTTTCGGGAATCCTCTTCTTCTTGTTTATCCATGTTGACTGTATGGAAGTGTTTTATGATTTTTCCATCTTCATCATAACTTCCAATTGTTCATGCACAGTAGATGCGTAGCGAGTAGTTTCACACGAACTATCAACACTTTCAACTTCAACACAATTGTTAGAAGCATAAATAGAATCAAGAGTGTCCCAGATATGTTTAGCATTAGAACAAAATCTAATTTTCTCAAAATCATTTTCGGTTAAAGCACTATACATAATTTTTATTGCTCTAATGTTCAACGAAAAAATTTTCTTTTCACTTTCTGTTCAATCCTTTATTGGTTTGAAATAAAAAACATTTGTAAAAACATTCCACATATCAAAATCAAAAGCTTTTATAAAACTAGTCATTCTAGCTTTCCAAAACCAAAAATCAATATCTTTCAAAAGAAGTGGGATTGTATAATCAAAACCTTCTGAAAGTATAAAACACCCAAAATCAGCCATTATAACTTTTGAGACGGTTAAGCCTTTTAAACAAGAGCCCGGGCTTTGATACCAAATGTTAGAACCGGCTATCACCCAAGAGGGGGGTGAATTGGGTGTATAAAAAAAACTTAAGAACTTTAGAAATCTTTTCGCATCTTAACGAAAGTGGTAAGTATGAAGGTTTATAAATCAATAGTTAGATTAAATAATATATGCTGGAAATATAAGAGTTTAGGAACAATAACAAGTAAAAACATAATGATTGTATAACATTTAACCATGTTTGAGGTGATTGCTGTGAGGCTCTATTTCATTTCTGGATTCTACCAAGTTCTCACTCGAGTGCATTTGATATTTTCATGTTCTAGCTTCTTCTCGGGCAAACACTTGCTGCTGTTCACTCGCTAGTGCTCGAGTGCAACTATGGACGTCACTCGAGTGCAACACGTCCTGCTCGAGTGTGCCTCTTGTTTTCACGTACATGCTTCTTCTCGGGTTAATACTTTCATGTCAAAACTTGCATGTGCTTAAGTGAAAAAGAGTCTGATGCTCGAGTGTGGTTCCTAGTGCTCGAGTGTTGTAAATTTCTTCACGATTCAGCTGCTTCTGGACATCACTCACATGACATTTTTCAAGAGTACTTTTTTCACTCGTGAGTGATATGGGGCCACATTAGAAAAAATTTATTTATTTGATTCTAATGATGTATCATAAGAAAGCTCTTGCGATATGGATTCCAATGCAAAAAGAATCAGCTCCAAACTCCTTGTATTCTGCAAGTTATGATCGAAACAGTGTCTATCACACTAGACTGCACATGCATCAACTTCCAGAAGGCATAGCTCCTAGAATATACGTTCAAATTAGGTAAATTACCTATCTATGGAAAGCTCTTTGAGTTGAGTTTCATTTGGCACTAGTCTCGTCTCAATCCAATGTGTAGTTTCTGAGTTATGCTCAAAATACCGAACCTGTGTTGAAAAGTGATGGTGATTTCACTATCAACTTCCATGGATCCTATCTCCTTCATCTGAGCTTCTTTAAATATGATCGTGGTTTACCTTTTACGTGTTGTGAGTATTCTTTCATATGCCACCAGTTTTGGGTCAATCCGACGTGTGGTTTGAGAGATATGGCCAAAATACCGGACCTCTGTCAGGCTTAACGTAAAACATAGTAGAACAGAGTGTTCATCCCTTGCTCTCCCGTGCTCGAGTGTGTTCATCCCGTGCTCGAGTGCAACACCTCTGGCACTCGAGTGTTGAGCTCACACTCAAGTAAAACTCCTCTAGAAGTGCCATAACTCACATATAAGTCATCTTAGCTTTGTATTAACCTATTCCAACCATCATTTGATCATAGAAGCCTCCGGTATCATTATAGAAACCTCCAGTATCACTTCTAACAACTTGAACCTTGATATTCTCACTAGATCTTATAATTTCTTCTTTCTTCCATATCTTTCTTCTTGATTTTCCTCTTGATAATAATTCTCCATAACCCAAGTAAGCATCTCCTTGACTATATATCTTCAATTTCTTTCTTCTTTCTCCCTCTTATTCATTTTCATTAATTCATTCTTCTTCATTCTTTGCTTGACTAATCTACAAGATATGTAACATTAAATATAGTAGTTAGTCAAAGAAATACATTATATAAACTTTTTGCTCTTATCATTTCACATCTATATTTGACATCATCAAAACTAATCATATCTAACAAATGACAGGTAATTGATCATTTTTAGCTAGAAAGGCATACTTCAAGTTAGGGGGAAGGGGTTTTAAATCAAGTTCAGGAGGCTGCACAATTGAAGGTACAATCTCTTTCAATTCAAGTGCACCAAGAACCTTTTCTTTCTTATGATAATTGTAACACCTTACTTTCGTAATCAATCGAATAATGTTATACACAATAAGTCTAAACCACATTCATAAAATCATTTTAAATTCCCAATCTTAAGACAGGATTCAAACCAGTAGTTAAGTGGTTTTTTTATTTTTTGAACTTTTCAAAATCCTTGTGGAAGCGTCATTCAGTTGTTTGCAACTTCATTACTACTTATCGACTCTTATCTTTATTTAATCTAATAAGAGTAATTCATTGGTCATTCTTAGTAACTTTAGTGAGGTTACATACTAATATTTGGGTATATGATTGGCACGTCTACCATTGCTAGGAGTACTGGTCTTATATTGTACTTATTCATACATCATCATGTACATCAGATAGAATTCTTTAAAATTCGATAAGCAACAAAAGACCTATTCCTCTATATGCGTGCTCTAGCCATCCTTGTTTACCTGCTTGCCCTTTGAGCTGCTTCCCTTGTTATAGGTTAGTCATTGGAAAGAGTGAGATTCATATAAATCTTAGTAGTAACAATTCACTCATATGACATATAATTACACACAACATATATACAATCATCACATAACATCATTCATAATAGTCATAACATTCCTGACAATTATAATATTCTTAATATTCATAACATTCATAACAATTGATGATATGAACTTACATGTAAAGCATTATACATGATATAAGAGAAAGAGTCACTACCTTGGTCTTTCTGGTCTTATTCTTGCACTGATCTTTTACACTCAGGGTGGATATCAAATGCTATAATTAGAATTCAAGGACGATGAGTTATTACCTATTCCCATTCTTTAACAACTTAAAATACTTAGGTTGGTTATCATTTGAGTCACTTAAATAGCTATTTGAAGCTCAAACAATTCCCCAAGAAGGTTACAGAGAGCTAGACCAGTCACCGCCTTTCAAAAACATAAAATGCTATATTTGGGTGTTGGCCATGGCTAGGGGATACTTTAGCCATGGCCAAGGACATATCAGAAGCTTTTAGGCTGCGTCCAAGTAATTCTTCTGGCCATGGCAAAGAAATCCTTTATTATTGGCTCAACTTCCAAAAATCATAACTAAAATCTTCAAAAATTGAAATGGAGTGATTCAAAGTTCTATAGAAATCTCTTTAAGTCCTCTATAAGGGAAAAACATGAACCACTACCATCTACAACCACAAAACTACAAATAACATAAAATTTGACATTGTTCTAGAATCATGTCAAGAAACAGGGCACAACTGCAAAAATCTATACTTTCAATCTACTAGTCCAAACTGCTTATAATACCTATCAAACTAAAGTCCAGGATGTCTAGTTTAATCCTCAAAGCTTTTATAACATTTGGAATAGGTTTGTCTAATCAAAAGTACACCACAAATAGACTGCCTCCCAGAAACTTTAATCCAACAATCAATAGTTTTGCCATTCCACTATCAAACATGTCTGATATCATCACTAATCCTCATAGATCATCATTTTCTTGTTTAAAAAAACATATAGCCCTAAAATCATAGCTTAGATGAAATCATACGGTAGCATCACAAAATCCATAAAACTCCACCAAACAACACAATACTTCATTCAAATTAAAGCTTATACATACCTTTACTCGATTCCACAACCTATTCTTGATTTTTCCATCACTTCCCTTAGGCAGAAGGCTACAAACACCTCTAATAAAGAATCCAAAACCATAGAAAGAAAGCCTTATCGAAGAAAGCAATGTTAGAGAAGACTTTGAAAGTTGGAAACGTAGAATCGAAGGTGAAATCAGCTCCAGAAATAAGGAATTTCCACTATTCCTTCTTTCTATTTCCTCTTCCATTTTCCAATTATTTTTCCCTTAATTTTAGATACTGGATGAAATATGAGGAAGATAGAGGGGGCTCTTGGTCTTTATCTTCACTAAACCAAATGCATAGCCCACAATTTGCCAAGTGTCACAATCTTGTGGCTCCTTAAAAAGTCAGTAGTTAATTACTCAGCTATGGTTGGTTTACTTGGGTTAAACTTTTTTGCTCCCTACTTCAGCCAACATTTATCCCAATTAAAGGAAAAAATAAATGGCTACTTGCTTTATTAGTCAAATAACCATTTTGCCCTTATATTTATTTCCATTTTTGCTCTAGCTGGAAAACTGGATAGAATTTTCATCAAACTTTGAAAATTCATATCTTTATTTATAGAGATTATATTGATGTGATTTCAAAGGCTACGTGATCCTTTTCCAGTCTATTTTCAAGTAAAAATATAGCCTTTAGCAAAGTGAAAGCTCAAAAATCCCAGAATTTCCATTGTTGGATGTTGTCATAGAAGCTGACCAGTTTCACAGGGGCAAAATTTAAAACTTCATAACTCTTTGTGTACAACACCAAATGACCTATCAAATTAAAGCTTGATAAGTATACTTTCATACTGAAAAATATCATAGGTATTGAACATCATTTGCCTATTCAAAAATGTCACACAACTAGATTGCCATGCAAAAAAAAATGCACTAGCAGCAAATCCTCATTCTTGGGACTCTTGCTAAATCGGGGCTTAGCAGGACACACTATTTAGGCTTATTCTCAAGCCTCTAATACCAAAATTTTGGACATTACAAGGATTCCCAATAATTATGGATTCTAAGCTATGCCCCCTTGGTTAGATGTTGACTGCGATTGTGGCACATTCACAAAACAACCTTGAGTACCACCTACATCATTCAAAGAGTAAAATTTATGAGAGGTAGCATTATGAAAGGTATGCAATAGTTTGGTAATTGATGACAATTGAAATTCTCCCCTGTTTCCATCTTGACATGTGGTTGTCCATTGTTTTCAGAATTTCCAGTAAAGAAATTTATGGCTTTTGACATACTAAGTTCATCACCAAAAGGAAAATGTAAGTATTTCAACAACTGGAAAGATATAGGGTTACCTATACAATCATGCTTCAGGTTAGGAGAAGTTTAAAACTTGTAAGAAGGAGGAATGTGAAGCTTAAACCCTTGAATTGTAGTTGTGCCATCAATAGCACATTGATTTCTTTCTTCATGTTCAATAATAACTCCATTTGTTTCCATAGGAGTAGATTCTGCGTTAATGGATGTTGCTTCACTTTCAAAAGTGGAATCCACTTTACTAACATTCTCAAATTCTACAAAACTGCACAATAGCTCTTTCCCAACACCAAGATGACTATTAAAAGAAGATATAGTACTACCAAGGTTAGAAAAATAAAAAAAATAAAAGGAGTGAAAGTGCAAAGTAAGCTATCAATTGACATGCAATCAATACTACACTCATCATTATCACAATCAATAGAGGGAAAAGAATTTGAATCAGTAGTAGCACATACATCATCATGACAATCATTTTTTGCGCTCAATGGGAATGTAAACTCATCAACTGCCTCTTCTAAGGCCAAATCATTCAAATTCAAGCCAAGTAGGGAGTAGTCCTCAAATAGGTAATTCAAAGCTTCGTAGAGATTGAACCAAACCACATTATCACCTACTTCCATCGTTATGTACCCATCCTTAATGCTAATCATAGAATTAGCTGTTCGCATGAAAGGCCTACCCAAATTAATGGTTCCTTAATTGAGACCTCAATGGATATGTCTATGACATAAAAATAAGTAGGAAACATTAAATCTTTGACTTTGACTAAAATTCCATCCAATAAGCCATGAGGTTTCCTAGTGGAACGATAAGCTAATTATAGGATAACACTAGTTGGTTTGATGTTTATGACACCAAGAGAGGTTTAAACTGTAACCCCCTACCGTAATTATATCCGAAATACGCGATTAAAGTGAAATAGAGACTAATAACAATCAAATAACATTTATAAACCCATCTACTAGACGGGGTTTTCATAAATACCTTTCAAAATCATTCATAACCTTGTCTCACATTCACATTCCAAATACAATTACTACACAAAGATAAATCACATTTTAATATATCAGAGTACGCAATATAATAATCCCAGCAATCCCGATTTCCATATATTAACTCAAGCTTTAGAGGGCACATTCGCCCATCCAAGCCCTCATATGGGGATTACACAAAGTCTTCTCAATTACACATCTCAAATACATATCAAATCCTCATCCACATACATATATACACATCCAAATCCATATACAAATACAAATCATCCCAATTATGATAACCAACTACCAACTCAAATATCCCGAAGGAAGCCTCATCGCCCTTGGTTGCTTACTCCCTCCTCAAGCCTCTTGCCCTGTCTACATGATTAGTAGGGGAGGGTGAGATTCAAGAGAATCTCAGTAGGTAAACAATATCAATATGCATGTACGATAGATGTTTAATGCATGACATGCTTGCATCACATAACTATCATGATGACAAATCTGTAAGCTCAATGCTTCTAACAATATACTAATGGTCATAGCATAAATTGAAACATAGCTTCAATAACACATAACCATGCAAAGCTAAGACATGCATCAACACATTAACACATATATCAAATACACGTAGAAGAGATATGTTCCCTACCCTCTTTCCACGTAAGCTCCAGCTCCGGCTGCTCACAATCAGGGCGAACACCAAATCCTATAACCAAACAAGGACATAGGGTTAATCCCTTTTCCAATTTCTTAACTCTCAAACACTTAAGTTAGTTATCATTCACGACCTTTAGGTGGCTAATCAAAGCCTAGACATATGCCTAAAGGCTTGGAGAACGCTTGACCAAATATCACCTTTTAAAGTCCAAAATGTTGATTTTTGAGGGTCGGCCGCGGCCAGAAACTGCCCAGAAACATTTGGGCCGCGGCCCAAAATCCGCTGGCCGCGGCCAAGAAAATCCAGTTTCTTGGCTGAACTTCCAAAAATCATAACTAATTCCAAAAACTTCAAAATGAGGTGATACCAAGCAAAATGAAAGCTATTCAAGTCCTCTACACAGGAAAAATATTGGCCTTTACAAGAAATCACCACAAAAATACATAATTCCCCAAAACTCAAGACTGTCCCAAAACAGTGTTCATTTTCGACCTCAAACTTTGGACAGCTATAACTCCCAGTTCCCAAAACGAAATGGCACAAATTATATGTCCATTTTGAAGCTTGGGAGGTGAACTTTAAGACTGGAAAGTTTCATAATTTTTAAACATCATTTGCTCAGTCAAAACGTCCACAACACCAGACTGCCCAGAGCAAAACTTCAAGGGACAGATTTCTCAGTTTTGCACCAATAATTCCAATGGTTCCCAAATTCACACTAAATACCATTTCCACATAAATTTGCACAAGGAATCCATTGGAAATACCAAATCAATCAAATTCAAGTTATATTGACATGTTACCACAACATGTAACACAAATCACAATTCAGACCACAACATTACAACTCTTCCAATTCAAGTTGCCAAATCAATTCCAATGACCAAATACCACAACATGGCACCATTTTCAACATAAAACACAACCCAATTCATCCAATCCAAAATCACAAGAAAATCAGGGCAAAATTCGAAATTCACTAAACTCATCCACAAATCACAAAACTTAGATCAAAAGGCTTCAAATACTCATCTCTTCCTCTTTCCCAAACAAATTCCTTGATTCTTCATCTTTCCCAATTTCCACAAGCTCTAAAACCCCTCCTTTCAAAAATCTAAAACCATAGAGATGAAGCTCTCATCAACATGATCAAGATTAGTCAAGAGGATTTAAGCATACATTACACAAGCCAAAGCTCACCTTGTTTCTTTCTCTTTCCTTCTCTATTTGGACGAACATGGAGGTTTTGGAGAGAGAGGATGAGATGAAGATGATGAAGTGAATGCAGATTTTGGCCCCCATAAACGTCCAAATAGAGAGGAGAGGAGAGAGGGAATGTGTTGACAATTTGACCAAGATCCAAGGGTCTAAAACTTGCCAAGTGTCAACATCTCAACACACCTCCCATGAGCTCACATGAGCTCACACACATGTGATTCCACCCCTTGATCTCTTGCACAAATCAATCCTAACCATTGATCTTTGAGTTACCAATGAGCTTCCTCTTCGGTAACCGATCAATTGGTCGGTAACTTTACCGTTTTGCCCCTGATTATGGCAATTCCTCTTGAATCACCACCAAATACATTTTCTCATTCATTTACGCCATACAAGCGCCCTTCCCCCTATTTTTATTCAATTTAGATGTTAATCCATAATTGAACTCAAATACAGGGTTTTGGCGCTGCTCACAACACGTACGAATCACATTCAAAACTCAAATCACATTGGATTCTCTAAAAGGGTTCATTTATCACTAACCATTTCCACTTTTGGAGTCATTATCTCTTAATCATAATTTAGGATCCTGCTAAACCAGGGCTTAGCAGTCTACTAATCTCAGGCTTATTCTCTAGCCTCAAGTCTTAAAATTTGGGGTTTGCATAAACAAAGTAGGGCATGACATTTATACTGGCTACTAGATCAAGGCGACCAGTACTAAAAGGCATGGTACCTATAGTGCATAAAATAGTGAATGAGCCAGGATCTTTATACTTAATTGGAAGATAGGGCTTAAACAAAGCAGATACACTAGGCCTCAACTAAACACACTCATTGGGTTTACACCTATACTTTTGAGTACACAAATCTTTCTAGAATTTAGCACAAGCATGCATTCCCCTTAACACATCTAGCAAAGGTAAATTAACTTCGATCTTACTGAAAATATCTTCATATCAAGAAATTTATTTTCATTTGAAACCTTCTTGCTATGGCCATATGAATTTGGAAATGGAATTTTAATGCAATTTACACTTTTACTTTCCCTTTTGCTTGAAGATGAAGAAGTTGAAGGGTCAGGCACTTTAGAATTTGTTGGTGTTGGTACTCTTTGCTCGGTATCAAGATTTTAATTTGGAAAAGAATGCCTTTGTTGTAGAAGCTTCTATTCGGCTACACTCTTAGATTTTCTAGTAGCAAAGTGAGTGTTTTGATCAGAATCATAACTACCATCAACATCTTCCCTTTGTGGTTGCAAATGGAACCTCAACCGCTTCATTGTGTTACATCCCAAGTTTGGTTGGAGGAACAAGAATCAATTCCAAGGGAGTTCTTCAAATCAAGCTCCGAATCAAGGACTTTCAAACCAACCTAGCTTCTAATAGATAGTGGTTGCTACATGTGAATCCCATGCTACTAAAGATGACATCTCTTAACTTCTCAAGTATATGAACGATGTGTCATCTTCCTTTGGTAACTTAGCCTTGAGATTTGATGAAGAGAGACCTTAAAACAATTCTAAATTTTCTGACATTGGGGCTAAGTTTGACACAATCTTCAACAAGTTGGAGTTGTTGGATTCTAAGAATACTAATCTCACTTCCTTTGTCACTTAAATGTATGATAGCCTTAATAAGCAACAAGCTAAAAGTGGACAAGGGTTACCTTCCAATATTGTGATCAATCCTAAGGATGTACATGCTATATCCTTGAGAAATGGTAAACAAGTGGGTAAACATGTCTAGTTTGAAGAAACTTGTATGTGTTGGACTAAGGATTCCAAAGCCTTGGATTATGCCCTTGCCTCCCTTAGAAAACAGTCAAGACCTCTCAAAGTTGGCATGGGCAATTAGGAGCAATAGGCATGTGAGAGCTACATATGTCATAGTTAGGAGCCATTAGAGCTTGAGAATGTGACCTATGAATATTCACATTATTTAGGTGGGCCATGAGCTTATTGAGGTCGATTCTCATCTCTGACATTTGGGATGACAAATTATCATACTCACTTGAAGATCTTGAAGCATATGAGACCTCATGGATTTTTCTAGCATCTAACCCTTCAAATTGTTGATTGTTACTAGCTATCTTCTCAATTAAAGCCCATGCTTCTTCAGGAGTAAGCAATTGAATAGTGCCTCCATAAGCATAAATAAACTCTTCTTATCTTAGTGTGTGTTCTGATTAGCTTTTGGAGAATAGCTTTTACAGTTTACGAGGTAAGTATGTGAGAGGAGTTTTATCTCGATTTGCCAAAAAGTGCTTCTGAAACCATGGTTTTAAGAATATAAGAACACACACTTAAGGAATCAACCTACTATAGAAATATTACACCAATTGAGCTTTTGAGATTTGATGATGTGGGCACTTGGCTAAGAGTTCTTGAAATCGACATCGATAGTCATAAAATGATTCATGGAGGACTTATTTTGAACCAAAGATTTCCTTACTGAGAGAGTTAATCTTTGAAGAAGAAAAGTATCTTTCCAAAAAGGCACTCTTCAAGGTTTCCTAAGAGGCCAAGGTTTACAAACCGGAATCAAACATGCAGAATTCGATAATATTTACAACTATGTACAAAATATACCAAAAATATACAAAATACAGACCATATAATCATAGCCCTCATCTTGGAAAACATGCCCATCAATTCCCCATAATGGTATCTTTGCCTTTTGATTTGTTGGCACCCACTGAGACATTTTTGTTTAGAAAAACAGGTGAGATTCCAAGGACTCCTAGTATAAGCATACTATCGACATATAAAATGCGAGAATTAGATATGCAATGTACCGTATCAAGTAAAATGAAAATTCAAATCGATTCATATGTGTACATAAAAGTTTAGGGCCAAATGTCGAGTTAAAACCCCTACGTGTACCTCAGCCGAGTCACTGACTATAGCTAGGCAATACCAGTATACCCTGGCTGGGCACCAAACCACAACCAGGTATGTGCCTCTAGCACACATTCATATCACAACATATAGTAACGTACCTCATATAAATAGTTACATAGTATATGAGAGATAGCAGTCCCTACCTCAACATCTTTCCATCTCGAAGTGTCCGCCTCGTAAAACGTGTTGACTGTAGGCGTCCAACTCAGTCTTGAAATATCAAATCTACAAGAAATATGTTATAACCTATCCAAGTATCATTTTAGACACTTCTATAGTGTTTATTGTGGTGATATTAGTCTATGATGAGAATTTACCAAAATACCCTTGAACCCAGGCCTACCGGGCTGTACCCGGCCCGGCTATACTTTTCCTGAAATTTTGACATGAGCTATTCTGGCATATTTTCAACTAATAAATCCATTTACAAACTTAGAATTAGAAAATTCAATGCCAAATAACAAAATTGCCCTTGGCAGCCTCGCTTTAAGAGTTTTAGGGGTGTTTTCATAATTTTGCTTTTTTAGGCTTTTCCAAAAAAGTTCCCAACTGTAACCCTTCCTAATTTTCCCTCCTGAACTGAATAGAATCATAAAATAATTGAAAATCCAATTCTAATACCCATTTACAGCCCTGGCCAAAATTTATGGGTTCTCTGGTGAAAATCGGGGTTTTGTGATTTCGATTTCGTAAACGTATTCCTTTCTACTCCAACCATGTATTAACCATCTAATTGAGTTATAACTACCATTTGATGTAATATCACATTTTCAAAACTTACAATAAAGACAAGCCAGCAAAATTTCACCGATTAAATTGTCTACAACAACCAGAATAGTCAATATACGAAGGTTTGGAAGTTACCTCAAGCTCTTACTAGCTTTTTCTCAATATGGATGAAACCCTAACCCTTCAACAATAGATTTTTGAGCCTCTAAATCTTAAAGACAAAAAGGAGTTCTTAGTGTCGGAGTTATACGCATTACGAGGTAAATCATCGGAGGAATTGACTTATCTTGTGAGATTTCTTCTTCTCTCTTTCTAAAAAATCTGAATGTCTCTCTCTATGCGTAGCTGCTATTTCACATCAATAATGAGCTTGGGAGGAAGATGATGATGTTATAACCTATAATATATAATATTACTTTATTCATTTGTCAATTTTCGAAAATTCCAAAAATTCACTTTATATACATAAATCCTATGTACATATAACCTTATCCATTAAGCTCAACCAATATCTCCTTCTTTATACCACATGTAGGAGACACCTAAGGGTTCTACCCTTTGGTCTCAATTGGCTTCAGAACTTATTCCAGTTATATATACACGTAAAGTTTCAATTTTAGTCAAAATTGCACTTTTTTTTTCAAATTTTTCATAAATTCATATTAAATTGACCAAAGTATTCTAAATATGTTTTTCACCTTTATTCTCCTTAATTAATTGAAGTTAACTTCAATTAATCAAATGATAATTAATTTTGTACTATTTTGGCAAAAATTACAATTTTGCCATAATATTATTGATTTAATTTTTTTTCTTATTTTTATTTGGCAAATTACCACTTATTTTTAGACCAAATATTTTCTTTATGTTTCCTCCATTTTTGGATCTTAATATTCGGATTTTTAAATTCCCTAAATTAATTCCATAATTAGTTTTGCCCAATTTCTCATGAAAATGAACATTTATAAATTGATAAATTCCAAATTCATGAATATTCATCATTTTATTGAATTTCTCAAATTTTGCAATATATTTGGTGAATATAAATTTTGGGGTGTTAAAGTTCTGCCCTACTTAAATAAATTTCTTCCCTGAAATTTGCTGCACCTATACAACCATAAATTCTGGGTAACATTTCTTTACACTTTCCTCTGTTTCCCATGTAGATTGCCAATACCCGTAACAGGTGATACTTTCATAAACATGTGGTCGCCAACTTCAAATTTTAGAGGTTTTCGTCTCTTATCTCACATAGTCATATACAATAAATGAATGGTCAGTACCCAAATAATACATGACATGTACTAGACTGCCGTTAAGAAAAATCATACCTTGAATCAGCTCAGGAGACTAATTGGCTTATTCTTGTGCCAGTATATAGGTCCATCCTGGAACCCTGAGCCTAGTCCCCTCCGGTTGTTGCTTTTATAGGTAATCCTTAGACATGTACCCTAGCTTGCGACAATTAAAACAAGTAAATGGTTTGTTGGTATCAGTTCTTAGTGGGGCACTATTACAATCTTTGCCAGGATGGAAAGGTTTGAGGCAATACCAACATGTTCAACTTTTGAGGATCCTTGGCCTCTAAGGCCTCCCATCTAATTTGGTCTCTTAGTAGCTCACCCAGAAGGTCGCCTCTATTCCTTTCACTTATGTGCTGAGCTAGTGCTTCTAGAAGCACCTCTATTACCCGTCTGGGTTGCCAGGTTCAACATACGCTTCTTAATATATCAGCACTCTCTGCTTTTGCTGAACTCGATAAAATTTTGAGAAATCAGTTTTTCTTTGAATTCAGGTGTCAACCCTTCAATTATCATATCTATATTATCATTTAGTTTATGGTGTGATGAGTATCATGACAGTCAAATATATCGAGCTAAATAATCATCAAAGCTCTTCCGGTCTTGATGTTTAATACACAGGAACTCTTTTTTCTCTCTAACAGTTGGGGGAAAGCACTTCTCATTGAACTTCTACTAGAATAATTCCCATGTGACGAGAATATTCCTCTTCTTCAAGGTGAAATCTATGCTCTACCATCAATGATCAATATCACCTTCCAACTTGTAAATAGCTAAGCAAGCTTTCACCTTGTCTAGGCATTGCAACATATCAAAAATTTTGTCTAGATATGGCAACCAATCTTTCGCTAGTTGAGGATCAAACTTTCCCCTGAACAAAGGTGGCTATTATTTACTAAACCTGCTCAGCCAGGTTTGAATGTCTGCTTCAAGCTCAGGTACATCACCCTCTAATAGAGGTTCCTCTTGTACTCTCTTCCAGATGATCTTGCCTTTATTGTCCCCCCTAAAGTTCATCTCTTATTTCATTCTTAGTGTTTTGTTGTTGTGCTAGTATAATTAGTATTTGTTGCTGTACTAGATTCGGTCTAAGACTATGTCCTTCCTTATTATTACTATGTCCTTCCTCATTATAATTCTTCTATGTTTTCATGTAGTTTAAAATATCGTTAATCTCTTATTTCATTCATGGACTCCATCGCATCATTTATATATTTTAAACTACATGAAAACATAGAAGAATTATATTTCATATAAGAGCAGGGGTATTTTTGTCATTTAATAATAGTCAAGGTACACAGATATGTCATACATAGCATACTACCACTATTTACAGTAGTTACAGAGAAGCAGAAACATCATATACCCTATATACTACTGTACATGACATATTAGTCCTTTACATAACAAAACACTAAGTTCAAGCAACTTCACAGGGGTCACCCATCCTAGATTACCCTAAGTCGAGCATGCTTAACTTTCTCTATACCCACTAAAATACTGACTTTAGCTAAATCTTTCTCTGTCCGTCGGTTCTGCCTGACTACCCTTAACTCTTAGTGCTTACCGGCCAACTCCGGTCACCAAAGTAGATTGCGTAGACACCACATCACCTGGTGTATATAAACTTTTGTACTAGCTCAATGATGTGCCTCTAAAATGTCCAGAAGTTCACCTTTAGGCCCCGTTCAATGATAAGAGTCTTCTACCAATTCTAATATGCTGAGCCCAAGACAAAATACATTATGGAACAAACCCAGTACTCATCAAACACTGTGAACCCCAGCGATATCTGAAGTCGATACAGAGACTCACAACATCAAGGAATGCAAGATATCGGCTTCTAGGTGTATCATGCTCCTACAGTGCCCTATGATATTTGGCATTAAGGTGGTATAACAACTCTAAGTCTAGTTGTAGGTTGTACAGCACATACACTGGCTCTGCTCGAGACTCGCCATCGCTCAGCTTGTCCTTTGGGATCTCCTCCAAATAATCATCAGATCCCACTCTGGGTCCTCATCTGGATCCCTCTTCTGTCCCCTGACCTATAACACTCCTAGGGATGCCGGCCTCTACTCCAGACCATGCACTAGTAGCTTTAGCAAGCTTTTCCATGTTGCCTGCCCCATACATATTCTATCGAGTCCATAATCCTCTATGTATGGCTGCTCATCCGGTATGTGCTATTCCAATAGACACTGGTTCACTGGTGTTTCACCCTCGAACATCTCACTAGTACTGCAGCTCACGATCCTGTCACCATGCAAACAAAACCATATCAGTATACCATTTTGATAATGCCAGAACCGTTTGATGGGCTTCAATACCAAAGATGTCAACACTTGTTTCCATTTCGATATACACAGAGTAAATGAGATCATGTTCCACATGCATATAGAAAACTACATATATATACTAATAATAAGTATTTATTTACATATATGAATCAACTATGCAAAATTCAATAATATTTACAACTATATACAGAATATCCCAAAAATAGACAAAATAAAGACTATATAACCACAACCCTTTTCTTAGGAAACATGCCTGTCAGTTTCCCATAACTGTATCTTTTCCTTTTGATCTGCTAGCACCCACTGAGACATTTTTGTTTAGAAAAAGGGGCAAAATTCCAAGGAATCCCAGTGGAAACATACTATCAACATATAAAATGTGAGAATTAGATATGTAATGCTCCGTATAAAGTGAAATAAAAATTCACATCGATTCATGTGTACACAAAATTTTAAGGTCAAATGCCAAGTTAGAACCCTAACGTGTACCTTAGCCGAGGCATCGACTATAGATAGGCAATACCAGTATACCTTGGCTCGGCACTGATCCACAGCTAGGTACTGTGCCTCTAGCAAGTGTTCATATCATAATATACAGTTACACAACTCATATAAATAGTCATATAGTATATGAGGATAGTAGTCCTTGCCTTAACCTCTTTCTTGTCTAAAAGGGTCCGCCTTATAAAACGTGTCGACTTCAGGCGTCCAACTCATTCCTAAAACAACAAATGTACAAGAAATAGGTTATAACCTATACAGGTATCATTTTAGACACTTCCAAAGTATTTATTGTGGTTTTATTAGCTTGTGGTGAGAATTTACCACAATGACCCTGAGACCCCGGCCCGACCCCACTATACCTAGTCTGGTTGTACTTTTCCCGAAATGTTGACATGAGCTATTTTGACATATTTTTGCCCAAAAAATCTATTTTTGGACTCATAAATACCAAATTCAATGTCAAATTACAAAACTGCCCTTGGCTGCCCTACTTTAAGAGTTTCACGGGTGGTTTCATAGTTATGTTTTTTCGGGCTTTTCTGAAAAAGTGCCCAATTGTAACCCTACCTAATTTTCCCTCCTGAATCCAATAGAATCACAAAGTTATTGAAAATCCAACTCTAAAACCCATTTACAACTTTGGCCAAAATTATGGGTTCTTTTGGAACAATCGGGGTTTTGCAAGTTTAACTTCGTAAATGCATTCCTTTCTACTCCTAACCACTGTATTAACCATTTGAACTAAAATTAGGCAGCATAACACTTCTAATGTCACATTTCCAAAATTTGCAAACAAAGACAATCCTGCAAAATTTCACCTATTGAATTGTCTATATCAACAAGAATAGTCAATATACGAAGGTTTGGAAGTTACCTCAAGCTTCCACTAGCTTTTCCTCGATATAGCTGAAGCCCTTACCCTTCAAGAATAGTTTTTTGAGCCTCCAAACCTTAAAGAACAAAGAGGAGTAGCTTAGGGTCAGAGCTATACACGTTAGCAGGTAAATCGTCAGAGGAATCGGCTTACCTTGTTAAATTATTTCTTCTCTCTCTCTAAGAAATCTGAACGTCTCTCTCTATGTGCAGCTTCTATTTCACATTAGTAACAAACTTGGGAGGAAGATGATGATGTTATATCTTATATTATATAATACTACTTTATTCATTTGTCAATTTTCCAAAATTTTAAAAATTCACTTTCTATACATAAATCCTATGTACATGTAACCTTATCCAGTAAGCTGAACCAATATCTCCTTCTTCATGCCACATGCAAGAGACACCTAGGGGTCCTACCCTTTGGTCTCAATTGGCTTAAGAACTTGTTCCGGTTACGTATACACGTAAAGTGTCAATTTTGGTCAAAATTGCACTTCTTTTTCTCAAATTTTCCATAAATTCATATTAATTTGAACAAAGTATTCTAAATATGTTTTTCACCTTTATTCTCCTTAATTAATTGAAATTAACTTCAATTAATAAAAAAATAGTTATTTTTGTGCTATTTTGGCAAAAATTATGATTTTACCATAACATTTTCGATCTAATTCTTTTTCCTCTTTTTATTTGGCGAATTACCAGTTATTTTTGGACCAAATAGTTTTTCTCTATTTCCTCCATTTTTAAACCTTAATATTAGGCTTTTTAAATTACCCAAATTAATTCCATAATTAGTTTTGCCCAATTTCTCATGAAAATGAACATTTATAAATTCATAAATTCCAAATTCATAAATATTCACCATTTCATTGAATTTCTCAAATATTTACAATATATTTGATGAATATAAATTTTGGGGTGTTACAGTGGTGAGTTAGCATCATGAAACACTCCTTGCTTTATTTTCTAGTGTAAAATGAAAGACTTTCCTGTACATCTCATGAAGATCAACCCCTATTGGTTTTATGGAGTTGCAAATAATGTGCACCTTCCTTAAGTACCTGTTAGGGTTTTCTACAAGTAAACCATTAAATTTTGGTAAGTGACTCAATAAAAGACCTTTCAATTCAAAAATAATATTAAATTCAGGACAAGAGAGGAAGGGATCAATGATATTAGTAGTAGACATATGATCTTTGATAGTTCTACACTCCCTATTGTTCCTATCAATATTGATGTTAAACCCTATGAGTGGAGCATCATAGGGTAGAAAGATGTCTTATTAAGGAGGAACTTGATCAATGGCAAGATGATGATCTATAATGGAAGAAGAGTCAATATGAGAAGAATTAGCACAAGTATGTGCAACAACTTCAATGTCAATGATTTGCCCAAGTCCTACACTAGATAATTAAGCTTTCTTACCTTTCTTAAACAGCCAAACTGTCTTGTTAATGTCTCTGTCTAGAGGCACAAGTTCAGATTTCTTAGATCTAGTCATGTACAATAAAGAGAGTCACATAGACACATACACATTATAGCAAAGTAATTGTTCAAATGGGGTATTGGAGAAGGGTTGTATATAGCAAAAATTTGCAACTTAAAGCAAACCAAGTTAACTAATCTTTGACAACCAAAAGAGTTAACCAAAACCAACAAAAGTCAAGTGTTTAAAGAGTAAAATCAGTTTCAGCAATAACAAGACAAGTTCAACTCAATGGTATAAGAGACAAATAGGAGTTGCAAGGTAAGAATTCACCTTTAACTAGAACAAGTTGGTATATCAATGAAGTGGTACCTAAAACTACAAGTATCTAAGTAAAGTCAATGTAGCCACAACTTACAGAATGTGATAGCCACTCAACATCTCAAGTTTTAACCAATAGCTTCCTAAGGATGAAGAATGTAAAGTTGCTCATCACAAAAGCAGAGTAAACCACATAATGTCCACTAAGAATATAATAACAAAGAAACAAAATACAATTTTTTTTTGTTTTTATAGAGAATTTTATATGCAAATGGATGTAAACAATGATGAACATGAAAAATGACCTAAAGCACTAACAAACACTCTAACAATTAATAAAAGCAGAGTAAACCACATAATATCCACTAAGAATATGATAACAAAGAAACAAAATACAATTTTTTTTGTTTTTATAGAGAATTTTATATGCAAATGGATGTAAACAATGACGAACATGAAAAATGACCTAAAGCACTAACAAACACTCTAACAATTAACTACTACCTAAGACAAACTCAAAAACACACTAAAAACCAAGAAACATCAAAGAAAGACCAAAAACCAAACCTAATAAAAAATATGCAAAAATTCCAAAATGAAAGAAAATTCAAAAAATTACTGTAAACCTTTGAATTTAGCTAAAATCTAGTAGAGCTAATATCTACAACTATTAGTCTTATTTAGAATGCCGAAAACCTTTGGGATGTAAAATTTTTGAATTTTCTGGGCAAGAATATTTCAGTTCTAGTAAAACACTTCTATGATAAACTCAGATTTTCGCCAAAATTCATATGAGTGCCACACACTTTCTACCAAACTAAGACACTCAATTGTTAGATTCCAAGTTTTGATGATAACAAACGGTAATTGTATGTAAAGTATACTTTTACAAGTCTAGAGAATGATTGCAAAGTTACCAAATGCATATGGCAAAGTTTAGAGATGTCTACTGTCAGTTTTTGATGATGCACTCCACAACAGAGTTAACACTCTAGCATAAACCACTTTTGCACTCGAGCACATGCAAGTGTTGGACAAGAAGTGTTTGACAGAGAGCAATTGCTGTCAACATTTACTTGCCTATTTGGGACGTTTGCATACCGAAGGATGCCTTTTGGGTTATGCAACGCTCCTGGGACATTTCAAAAATGCATGCTCTCCATTTTTAGTGACTTACTTGAACAAGGTATTGAGGTATTCATGGATGATTTTTCTATATATGGAAATTCTTTTGAAGAATGTTTGCTGAATTTGGAGAGAGCATTAGAAAAATGTGTGCAAAAGAACCTTGTGCTAAATTTTGAGAAATGCCACTTCATGGTAGATCAAGGAATAGTCTTAGGCCACTTGATAAGTAAGAGGGGTATAGAAGTTGACAAATCTAAAATTGAAGTAATTTCATCTTTTCCTTATCCCTCTAACTTAAAAGAACTTAGATCTTTCTTGGGGCATGCTGGGTTTTATAGAAGATTCATTAAGGATTTTAGTAAAATAGCTTGTCCCCTATCAAAGCTTCTACAAAAGGATGTGGATTTCATATTTGATAATGCATGCAAATTGGCTTTTGATGAAATTAAGTCTAGACTCATTTCTCCACCTATACTTATTGCTCCTAATTGGGATCTTGATTTTGAGCTTTGTTATGATGCTTCCAATAGTGCTGTTGGTGCAGTTCTAGGTTAGAAAATTGGTGAGACTTCTTGTGTTATTGCTTATGCTTCTAAAACATTGGATAAGGCTCAATCAATTACACTGCCACTAAGAAAGAGCTCTTTTCAATTGTTTTTCCACTTGAGAAGTTTAGGTCTTATCTAGTGAATTCTAAAGTGATTATCTATTCTGATCATTCTGCTGTCAAGTTCTTATCTAGGAAGACTTATACTAAGCCTCGGTTACTAAGGTGGATGCTACTACTTCAAAAATTTAACACCGAGTTTAGGGACAAGGCAGGTGCTGGGACAAGGCAGGTGCAGAAAATCTTGTTGGTGACCATCAAAGCCGCTTGCCCCTTACTACAGAGGAAGTAGTTGATGTTGAAGTTACTTGTATGGTTTTCCTGTTGCCCATGACAAGATGAGTTGATTGAAGAATAAAAGCATGAAAAGGAATAGAAGAAAAAGCTGCACACGTTGGAAAGGCTTCAGCCGAATTTATGGACCGATTAGAAGAATGAAGTAAGATGACTTGGATCGGATGAGAGTTATTGAAGGAAAGAAAAGCTGAACTAAATTGAAGAGAACAAAGAGAGCTACTGGACCGAATTAAATGAGAGAAAAGGGGCTGACCACATGAAGAAGGGGAGGATCGTTGCGGCTGTGTAAAAAAAGGGAAAAAAAGAAGCAGCGGCTGGGGACGAAAGGGAATCTGGACAAGCATTAAAGATCTAATTGGGGCTGTTGCAATTTTCTATGGCTCATATGTTCAACATTCTTCAAGCTTCATTTTCTTCCTCTTCCTCCATGAATAGCTAAGCCTTGGTGATTTCCTTGAGTTGGGTCATGGTTTGAGCTTCTAAACTTCAATGGAATTCCTTTAAGCTCTCTTTTTAGTTCATGATTATATAGCTTGGTTAAGTATGTAATTGTGATCTAGATTGTTATGCCAAGTGAATAAACTTGGTGGTTGAGCTAGGAGTTGATTAATTAAGCTTTGTATGATTCATATTATGAGTAGGTTGAATTCTTTATTCCAACTTGGTTAAGTAAATTTAAATGATTAAACTTAATGTTTTGAATGTTGTAATGGTAATTACAAGCTAGAATTGGAAGTTGATTATTCATCTCCTTGTGTCTGAATTATTTGGTGGTATTCATTTAATTGCTTTTGTAGAATGAATTAAATGATTATTGCAAGTATGGAGCTAGTGGTAACTTAGTTCCATCCTCTTGACTCATATTGTGGAATACATATCATTAGCAAGCAAGGAAGACAAAAACCCCAACTCAAGGGAATCCCATTTCATTATTATTCTAGTTTATTAAATTTACTTTGTTATTAGTGTTAAATTTAATTCCATTTGCTTCTTTGTTTTAAGAACTGAAAAATACAAAAATATTGGTTTAGGTTAGATTACTTCATAGTTTTAAACTCAAATTCTCAAAAATGATTTCTCACCACTTTAAGGTTTTTTATCACTTTTCTACTTTCTCTGAACTTGCGAGTGACCTTGAATTTCTTAAGTTCCAACTCGAGTTCTCTTCATAAACTTGAGTTTTCAATCAGGTCAACACTACTTCTATTTGTCTCTGTCAGAAAGTTGGAAGAGTTGCCTTGAGTGCTAAAGTACCAAACTCGAGTTCTCCAGTCCATGTGTGATTATTGAATTTCTGGTTTGGCTTTTGAATGCAAGTTGCAAGACTTGACTAGAAGTGTTAAGGCAAAACTCGAGTTCATCACATTGTTTCAGATTCTGGTTTTACTTGTAGACAACACTTGCAAGAGATCACTTGTCAAACTCAAGTTCACCTTAGACTAGAACTCGAGTTTTGTACCAGAACTTGAGTTCTTCCGATAGTTTTTGTTTCTTACTTAGGCTCTGGATAAAACTTGCAAGAGTTATGTTGCAAACTCGAGTTCTCCATATATAACTTGCAAGAGTTATATTGCAACTTGAGTTTCTCAGCAATTTCTAGTTTTAGAGCAGCTTTTGTATAACACTTGTAGGAGGTAGCTTGCTGGACTTGAGTTCTTTAGCCTACAGAACTTGCCTAAAACTCAAGTGTATCAGATATTCTACAGCAACTTTTTCTCAAACTTGTAAAATGCATTTGGTAACAACTTTGATTCAATTAAACTTTGTCATTTTCTTACAAAATGACATGTTATCATTTTGTTATCATCAAAACATGGATTGTAACACATGAAAACTCAACAAAACCTCAAGATACAGTACTAAAATCACAGCTTTCACGTCATCTACTCGATGTTATGATCAGCTCTTGATTCTGGCAGCACCTTTTCTATTGAGATAGCATAAAACTCCATTGATTGAGAAGCTAAAACCATATAAGCATAGCTCTCGATGAGTAGAATTAGATTCGTGAATGCTTGATATGCTAAAAACATGAATTTAGGCTTAAAGTCAGGCAGGAACAGTTAGGGTTTCTCAAGAACACTTTAGCTTCTCTCTTGTTTATTTTTCTTGTGATTTCTCTATTTTCCCCCTAATTTTTATGTCGTGGATTAAATTAATAGAGCTAGGAAGGTGTCGGATGATCTTGTGATGACATGTGTCTAAGTGTAAAATTCCCAATGTGCCAGGCGCTCTTATTTTTCCTGGGGTGCTAGTCGCTCACTTTTGAAACCTGGTCTCCTTCCTCTCTTTCATGTTTGGGTATCCGTAAAGGAAGGGGAAGAGAAGACCCGATGATTTCCCTAGCTTTCTTATTTGGTGTTCAGGATCATCAAACATATGGGTAAACTGAGGACCGATGAGTTGTCCTGGCTTTTAGACATGTTGTGCCAGAGGGGCTAGGTTGGGAATAGGTGGCGTTCGTGATTGTTCCAACCTAAAAGCTACTTTTCCAAAAAGCTACTTACAAAAAGCTACTTTATTAAAGTTACTTTATATGGAGTTTAGTTAGTTTGGTGCCGTGTGTCCTCATGAGTTCACGAATGTGCCAAGTATATATGTGGGTAACAAGCTTGTGCCATGTGTGTCTAAGTGGCCTTAAGATGGTAACAAATATGTTGTTAGTCAGGGAAATGCCAGGTGTGTACCAATGTATCTTGGGAAACACCCGATGTTCGTGTAGGTTTCACTGAATGGCCCCTTGTATGCTTAATTACCACATAAAATAACTCCATTTATGTCTCTTAAGGAGACACCAAGTACCTTTGTACACTCATGCATCAGTATGATTATTCAACTAATTTCACAAACAAAGCAATAGGGGTTATGAAATTTCAGTATATTACAAACAATATTAGCAACCAAGAAAATTAACAATATGAGAGAACCGTGGGTCAGACGTGTAAGGCGGTGCCTTACATACCACTTATTATGGATATTAATCAGAGTAGCAATTACGCAGTTCAGTGGGCACATAGGAATATAGCAAAAATATACTGATATTATTGAAACAATATTGCTTGATTATACTATAGGAGCTCCCTACAATGGTTTGTACATAATTACATACCTTAAAATAATAAAAAATTTTCAGATAAACAACATCTCCTCTTGTGCTCATTTGAAACTTTCTATTACCGGTAATTATGATTCTGCCCTCTGAGCCGCTATCTACTACTGAAAACATTTTACATTTGTGGAAAGGTTGATATTTAAAGAATCTCAGTAGTAACATACAATAAGACATATACGATGTAAAAATCAATATGCCATATACCATGTTATGGAAAATGATAGAATATTGTGTGCACATTGTCTAAGGCCAAATGACTGTTTGCAACCCTGGCTTAAATGTGTGCCTTTGTTGGGTCCCAGACCACAACTAAGCTAATTGCGTGTCCAAGACATTGTGCTCATGATACAGAAGCTGGCAAACATAAACATACACTAATCATATAATGCATGAAAGAAACAGTTACTACCTAGAATTTCCCTTTCCTGCTCTACTGGTTTTTCAATAACTTTGATCCGACTCGGGCTATTTATATGTCCAAGAATTGCTCGGTCTATTGATATGTCCTAAAATTCCAAATGTACAAAAATTGAGTTAATACTCATTCATATTCATATACTACTCTAAACTCTTTTAAACTCAATTTATTGGTTATCTTAGGTTAAAACTGTGAAATTACCAAAATGCCCCTAGGGATCCGGTCTAAGTCCCTTAGGGTTTGAGCTTTCAAAACTTCAAAAAACAAACAAAACATGCCACCAAACAATCAAACCACCCATAACAAGTATAAATTATCAATAGAAACTAGGTTCTTGAGATTACCATTTATTTCTCTTCTTTCTCTCTCTAAAAACGTCCTTTCTTGTTCTTGATGTTCTCCAAGACTCTCTCTCTCTCTCTTATTGGTTTGTGTTGGCAGAAACATTTGGACTTGGAAGAGATAAATTATCTCAAAATATCCTCTTCCACCTCCTTTGAAAATATAATATTCTATTGTAATAAACATGTGACAATAATCTCATGTCATCATCCTTTTCTCTTCCTTCCTTATCTCATTCTAATAGGACCCTTTAAATTCAAGTCATTATCTTTTTGTTTAGACAACAATTGTGGGTGAAATATGGCATAAGGGAAAGAGATAAAAGGGCTCCTTACTTTATCATATTTTCCTCCTTCTCAGATGTTGTTTTTAGCATGATATTTTTAACCAAGTCTTCACTTTTTACTTGGTCATATAATTGTCTCTCTTCTCGCTCCTCTTGTCATACGAAATATGGCTCTTAAAGGACTCAAAAGAACTTCTTGAAATATCTCAATTTTGTGCCCTCAAATATTAATTTTTGTTGTGGATATTTGCCTATAATTTTTGACTTTTCAACTTCAATTTGCTTGGCCAAAATTTCTCCTCTTTTATTAAATTTGAGCAAAGTATTAATTTCCCTTCTTACTCTCTCATGTTGGATGTCCAAGAGCTCATGAGAAAGGGAAAATTATGGGATTTGGATTAAATATACCCAAATGACTATTTTGCCCATGCATTTTTGCCATTTTCACACTTTGCTAGAAATCTAGTAGAATGCTCATCAAACTTTGAAAATTCATATTTTTATTTTTAAAGATCCAATTGGTATAGTTTCAAACGCTATTTGACCCTTATTAAGACTATATTTAGGGAAAAATATAGTCTTTAGCCTACTGAAAGCTCATAATTCCCAAAATTTTCATTTTTGGACGCTATCATAGAAGCTCGCCATTTCATTGGGCTAATTTCAAAAATACATAACTCTGTGTACAACTTTAAATGACTTATATGACATATCAAATTAAAGCATGATAAGTGTACTTTCATTTAGGAAAATATCATAGGTATTTGACATCATTTGGTTATCAAAAACTTTCACAAAGCCAGACTACCACATAGGAAAAATACACTGGCAGTAGAGTTTACATTCCTGGGACTCTTGCTAAACCGATGCTTAATAGTCCACTTGATTCAAGCTTATTCTCAAGCCTATAATCCCAAAATTTGGGATATTACAAGACATGCTCACAACTATTAATTTAGCATGAGGGAAAGAATCACACATATAATAAGAATTAACAACTCCAATAGCAATAAGAGGTAATTAACTCAAATGATCTTCAACTAAGTTCTTATGGCTTGCTTCATCCCTAACTTCTACATTAAACTCTTGAAATAACAGCAACCACCTAATTAATCTAGGTTTAGTGTGAGTTTTAGTCATCAAGAATTTCACAGTAGCGTGATCACTGTAGATTATGACCTTTAAATGTAGCAAATATACACTAAACTTATCTAAACAAAAGATAATGGCATACACCTCTTTTTCAATGATGGTATAGTTAATTTGTACCTCATCTAAGGTTTTTGAAGCATATTCAGTCATACTAGCACCTTGTAAATTTTCTGTCATAGCTTCAACCCTATTATAGAATTGCTAGCATCATATGGCATTTTAAATGGAAAATCCCAATTAAGTGTAGAAAAGATAGATGGTGACACTAACCTGCCTTTTAGCTCAACAAAATCTAATCTATAGCTATCATCAAAGGCAAACATAACATCTTTTTGTAGCAACCAAGACAAGGACTATCCAATTTGACTAAAGTTTTTGATAAACCTTCTATAAAATCTAGCATGTCCCAAGAATGATCTCAAGTCTCTTATATTAGTTGGGTAATGTGAAGAAGAAACCACTTCCACCTTTGCCTTATCAACTTTAATTCTATTCCTGGAAATGAAATAACCCAAAATAATGCCCATATCTACCATAAAGTGGCACCTTTTAAAATTTAGAAGCAAAACTTTATCAATGCATCTAATAAGTGCTTTTTTAAGCATTTCCAAATATTCATCAAGTCATTTCCATATAATGTAAAGCCATTTATGAATATCTCAATACCATTCTATAATACACCTCTGAAATCATTGAATATACTCATCATACACCTCTGAAATATTCCAGGAGCATTATATAAATTGAATGGCATTTCCTATAGGTAAAAGTATCAAATAGACAAGTGAATTTTGTCTTCTCTTGATCCTCTGGAGCAATTGGAACCTAGAAAATACCCTACCTAGAAATACCCTACCTAGAAATACCCTAAAAATCCATCAAGAAAACAATAATGAGATTTGCCAACAAGTCACTCTAACATTTGATCAATAAATGGTAAAGGAAAGTGGGCTTTTATTTAGCATCATTCAATTACCTAAAATCTATACACATTATCCAAGAATTTTGAACTCTTGTTGGTATTAGATCATTCTTCACATTTTTTACTACAGTTATGCCACTCTTTTTATTTACCACATGCATAGGACTTACCCATTCACTACTACTAATAGGGAATGCCAACACTTAACAATTTAGTTACCTCCTTTTTTACTACATCTAAAGTAACTAGATTCAACCATCTTTGAGGCTGCCTAATTGGTCTAGCAATGTCTTTCAGGAGTATTTTATGAGTACAAACTGAGGGATTAATCCATAGTATGTCCGCCAATGTTTAACCTATATTCTTTCTATGTTTCATAAGCACATATAGTAACTTCTCCTCTTAATCCATGGCTAGTTAATTTACAATTATCACGGTAGTTGGAGCGGTTGAGAACCTTACCACAATACCATGCTACATTAACTTAGGTAGAATTAAAGAAACGCTTTTTGGAGAGGTTCTTTCCAGTTTTAAAGACTACTACTCTCAAAGGGAGATCTACAGTGTAAGGTAGACTAAGGGAGAATCTCTTTAGGAGTATTGGACTAGGTTTACCACTTTGTTAACCAGCTACCCTCACTATTAGATTCCCAATCAATGGTTTATTAAATATTTTTATGAGGGGTTGTTGCCTTACAAAAAAGCTACTATAGATGCAGCTGCTAATGGTAGTATTTTACACCTCACTTGATAAGCTGGTAGGGATATGTCGGAGAAAATGGCGTAAAATAACTAGCAATTTATCTCTACAAGATATACTTATTATTTGAATGAAGTTGAACGAGTGAGTTTCTTAATTTCTTAAGCATTAAGAGACTTTCCTATCAAATTTTGTCCAAAATAAGGCTTTGCATTATGGGGCTATATACAAGTTAATTTTGCCCTGCACCTTTCAATAATATCTTTCCCAATTGCAATATCTCCTACATCAGCCAAATGAACTGGTGTTTCAACAGATTCATGAAAAAAGATAAAAGAATTATTCATAGAAATGTTGGAGTGATTACCCCAAAAAATTGTCTATGCATGACAATACCCTAAAACTAGCATCATGCACTTGTTTAAGATTTAGTAATTTAGCTATAGGTGGAATATCTATTAAAGTCCTTTTATGAGTAGTAGCATGTAACATCCCAAGTTTTATTCACAAAAAATTCCTTGTAATAAAAGGAATAAATTGGTGAATTAAAGATAGGACATGACAAAACAGTGCAATTGGAGGTCACACACAACATGACTATGTTTGGAACAAAAATTTTAAAATTTGGATTTGTTACCAATATGTTTTGCTGCGTGGCAGTCTGGAATATGATGGTTTTGAATAATCAAATAATGTCGAATGAATGTGAAATTTTCCATAATCAAATTAGACATATCAAGCTTTAATTTGATAGGTCATATAAGTTATTTGGACCTGTACAATGAGAGTTAAGTATTTTTGAAGTTAGCCAAGTAAAAATGGTAATTTTCTATGGCAGTGTCCAATAAATGATAATTCTAGAATGTTGTGCATCCAGTTGGCTAAAGGAAATATTTTTCCTTAAAAATAGTATTAATAAGGGTCACATAGCCTTTGAACCACTATAATTGGACATCTATAAATAAAGATATGAATTTTCAAAGTTTAATGAATATTCTATCATCTTTTTATCAAAGTGCAAAATTAAGAAGGTAGTAGCAAAAAGGTATGAGCAAAGAGGTCATTTGACCTATAAATCGACAAGCACATTATTTCTCAAAATTAAGGATCCAAGTAACATCCAAGAAAAGGAATAAAAGGGGAAAATAATATTTGAATGTTAAATATGCCTATCAGAAGCATTTTGGGTCAAGTAAAAAGATGTTGAAAAGTCAACAATTATAGGCAAAGTAAAAGTAATATTGAGGAAGTAAAATTTAGATAATTCAAGAAGCTTTTTGAGCTCCTTCAAGGGCCATATTAAGTCAAGTTGGGAGAGAGAAGAAGAATCATTTATGGCCAAGAGAAAAGGATAAAGAAAAGTCAAATAGAAAAAGGAAGAAGCAAAAAAGGAAAAGTATATGCAAAAATTCCAGTAAAATAATATATTCTTAAGGAAGTGGAAGGAGATATTTTAAGCTCTTCTAAAGGCCTCTTATTTTTGCCAAGTTGAGAAAGAAAGAGCGAGAGAGAGAGAGAGAGAGAGATAGAAACTTGAAGAAAACAAGTGCAAAGGAAGAGAGACAAAGGTTCAAGAGGCAAACTAGGTAAGTTTGCAAGAAAGTCTTACTTGTTCTTGTCTCTAGTTCGTGAAAACTTTCTCTAATCTCTATGCTTTCATGAAACACTCATATAGTAAGAACAAAATCAAGAGAAAGGAGAAGAGGAGGCCATGGTTTTAAAGGGCTAGAGAGGGAAAATCAAAGGTAAGCCAAAAAAACCTTGCTTTCTTGATTGATTTAAGGATATAGTTGTGGTTGTGGTTGTGATTGAATTATTGGTTTTTTTGGCTTGATTTATAAATTAGAATTATGAAACCCTAAGAGAAGGTGCTGCCCAAATTTGGATTAATCATATGGGAAGTGTGTTTAAGTGATTAAACAAGTGATTCAGGGTGAAAAGAAGGTATTAGGTTGATTGGAATCAAGAAACTACATTTTCCCTAATTTTTCCTAATTTTCATCCAGACTTGTTTTGGCCATATTTGGACTAGATTTTGGTGTTTTTAATTATTCCATTGAGTTTAGAAGGAGAAATTGTGTAAGGTATATGAGAATTATGAAGTACAAAGGCCCTAGAATGTGAAGTGACAAAACTACCCAAAAAACCTTAAGTTAGGGGCTGCCAAGTTAGGGGCTGTCAAGGGCATTTCTGCCTTTTGGCATTGAATTTTGCAAATTGTTAAGGAGTAGCCTGAGTCATAATTTTTGGTAAAGTACAGTTAGACTTGGTATAAAGGGGCTTATACCGGGTCCCTCGGGGCATTTTGGTAATTTTATAGTTTTAAGCAAGGGTAAGCAACAAAATGAGTCTAGCATAATACATGAATGATTGATAACTCATTTATTGTAAATTTATGATTTTAGGATTGGACAGTAGCCTAAGCTGAACATAGGATTTCGAACAAATAGTGGAATAAACAGTAGATCAAGGAAAAGGCAATTAAGGTTGTGAACTTACCCTATTTGCATCTATTTTATATTTATACTTGTGTAGTGATTTATGTGATTGCTTTACTTGATTGTGTAGAGCATATTTGAATGATGAAGCTTTGCTTTTGTTTATGCTATGGCCATAAGTATGTGACATAAAACATTGAGCATGCAGAAATGTCATTACGTGGTATTCATTTATTTAAGGCTAACATGTCATGCATTCAGCATATATCATGCATGCATTATGGTAATTGTTTACTACTGAGATTCTCTCGAATCTCACCCTCCCCCAACCAACCATTTAAATAAGTGGGCATAGGAGGTGTAGTGAATATAGAGAAGAGGACTACACAAGGAAAATATAGAAGTTTTAGTTCTATCAAGGAGAAGCAATTAATTATCTATAGGCTTCTATTATATTTTAAGTTTGTAAGCATTATGTACAATCCATGTAGGGAATTCTTGTACTATAATCATGTACATATTATCAGTATATTTATGGTATTCTTGTATGCCCACTAAACTGCGCGTAAACACTCTAAAAATATAGAAATAACATAAGGGTATGGCATATTTTGTATTAGAGCAAGTAGTTCAGATTATATAGTGAAATGACATACATAAAAATAAGGTATTTCTGTGAACCAGTCCCAAAGAGACGGCAAGTACCTAAGGGTAGCTAGCATCATAATACCAATCTGAGGCTGGTATAAAGATGTCACGAACACCGAGGGAGCGGTCTGAGTAAGGCCAGAGTGTAGGCCTCATCATGGAATGGTAACACTAGTAAGCTCATCAGTGAGGGATAGTGATCAGCCACAAATAAATAAGAGAGAGTCAAATTTGGTTACAGATATGAGCTATGGGAGGACGCTGGGAGTGTATATCTACGGCCTGTCTAAAAGTATGACACCCTTACAGATTAGTATACAAGGTACTCCGATACTCTAATCTCAGTATAGTATGAATAGGATCTTCTGGATTTAGAGACATGGATCACATATGGATCTGCATAGTGGTATACGTCTTCCCGGATACTACATTTTGGGGTCTAGGGGAAGAACGAGTTTATAGACAGGGATTTATATGACATCTTGGTAGACTTCAGGGAGCATATCACAAAGTGTATAATATCCCAAATTTTTAGATTATAGGCTTGGGAATAAGTCTGAATCAAATGGACTGCTAAACCCCAGTTTAGCAAGAGTCCCAGGAATGAGTAGACCAAGTATTTCAAGAACTATCAAGGTGGACCAAGTAAGAAAGAAAACATGGAGCAATAGATAGTATTCTATAAATGTGGAAAGCCTGGACACATCAAATCTGAATGCTTCAAAAACAAAGATAGGAAGAAGCAGAAGAAGAAAGCATACACATAATCTATATGGGGTGATTGATGGCTTGTTGGATGAAGAAAGCGACAATGATGAAGTTGCAAATATATGCTTGGTAGCCAAAGAAGAAGAATCAGATTCTGAGGTAAGTGACTCTGAACCTATTTATGATGAGTTATTATCTGAATATAATGTATTGCTCACTGAATTCATCAAGCTAGCTAATGAAATGGTTAGCTATAAGAAGAAAGTAAAAGAGCTAGAAAATACTGTCATATCACCAGGTGCATTATGTGAAGAAAAAGATAAGAAAATAAGTGATTTAACAAAAACTATGGAAAGATTTACTAAAGGAAGTGAAACCTTAAAGTCATTCTAAAATCTCAAAAAGTTTCCTTTGATAAATCTGGAATTGGATATAAATCTGATCAGTATAAAAACAGAGATAAGAAAAATGGCAATAGGACTTATCTTAAATATTTTAAAAATTATGTGCATGCATCAAATCCATTTGCATCATATAGTTATTGTAATAGGAAAGGACATTATACTTGATCATGTTATCTTAAAAAAAGATAGGTCATTGGTACGTACAAATGGGTTTCGAAAGGGACGCATGTACCAAAGGTAATGCATACTAACCACAAAGGACCCAAGAAAGTGTGGGTACCTAAAACTAGATCACATTACTCTAGGTATGTCTTAAAGCATCACGAGCAAACAAGTGGTATATTGATAGTGGATGCTTGAGACACATGACTGGTAACAAAAATAAGTTCACCATGTATAAACCAGATAAGAAAGAAAGGTAGCTTTTAGAGGTAACCAATCTGGACGTATTGCTGGAATTGGTGAAGTGGGAAAATTCGATGGTGTTCAAATCAATGATGTATATTACGTTGAAGGATTATGCCATAACCTCCTGAGTGTGAGTCAAAGTACTGACAAAGATAACTGGGTGATCTTTGATTCAGAAGAATGCTTGATATTAAATAAAAAGGATCTACCGCTTAACAAAGAATCCATCAAGGCAAAGATCCGAGCTCAAAGGGATAGTAACTGTTATATTATTGATTTAAATTCAAATTCCTGGAAGAATTGTTTTCTTAGCAAATCATAGGAGAGTTGGTTTGGCATAAGCGTCTGGCTCATGTTAATATGAACCAACTTGACAAACTGATTAGAAAAGATTTAGTTGTTGGTCTTCCTAAACTTAAATTCAAAGACGACATGATTTATGAGGCATGTCAAAAAGGTAAACAAACTAAATCTTCATTCAAAACAAAGTATGAGATTTCTACTTCTAAGCCTTTACAATTACTTCATATGGATTTGGTAGGTCCAGCAAGAGTAAAAAGTTTTAAAGTAAATCTATATACTTTGTAATTGTCGATGATTTTACAAGATTTACGTGGACTATATTTATTACTTCAAAAGATGATCATTTGTCGAAATTATTATGTTTGCTAAGATAGTCCAAAATGAGAAAAGGTATTTCTATTGTCTCTATTAGGACAGACCACATAGGAGAACTTGATAATCAACTATTTGAAGATTTCTGCAACAACGAGGGAATAGATCACAACTTCTCTGCACCTAGAATGTCTTAGCATAATGGAGTAGTAGAAAGGAATAATAGAGTCCTTATAGAAATGGCAAGTGCAATACTCAATGAAAAAGAAATGTCACAAGTATTCTGGGCAGATGCAATGAGTACTGCATGCTATATTTCAAATCGAGCTTATATTTGCAAGTTACTTGGAAAGACACCATATGAACTCTACAAAGGAAGAAAGCCAAATCTTGCTCATCTACACATTTTCGGATGTAAGTGCTTCATTTATAACAACGGTAAAGAAAACTTGGGTAAATTTGGTTCAAAGTCTGATGAAGGTTTATTTCTGGGGTATTCTAATAGAAGTAAAGCATATAGAGTTTTTAATAAAAGAACACGTACTATTGAAGAATCTACTCATGTTGTGTTTGATGAACTTGATTCTTAGATAATGCATTTTGATGAAGAAGAAATAGATTTGATAAAGAAAAATAAAACTATTTCAAATTAGAATGATATTGAAACAAATGATTTTCAAAATAAAGATGGTGTTGATGATCATGCTCAACTAAAAGCATGGAGACATATTAAAGATCATCCAATTAATCAAGTAATTGGAGATATTCACGAAGGTTTCAAAACTAGAAATAGAATTCTTAATGAGGTAACTTTTTCTGCTTTTATTTCTGAGATTGAACATTCTAATATTTAAGAAGCTTTATCTAACAATGATTGAGAGATTGCTATGCAAGAAGAATTAAATCAATTTCAAAGGAATCAAGTTTGGGATTTGGTACCTCAACCTAAAGATCACTCGGTTATAGGAACCAAATGGGTTTTCAAAAACAAACTTGATGAATCAGCAATCATTGTGAGAAACAAGGCAAGGTTGTTTGCCAAAGGCTATAATCAAGAAGAAGGTATTGATTATGAGGAAACAAATGCTTCAGTGGCAAGATTGGAAGCAATATGAGTACTCTTAGCTTTTGCTTGCATTAAAGGTTTTAAACTTTATTAAATGGATGTGAAAAGTGCTTTTTTAATTGTTTATATTATGGAGGAAGTATATGTAGAACAACCTCCTGGTTTTGAAGATGAATCAAAGCCTGATCAAGTTTACAAACTTAAGAAAGCTTTATATGGTTTAAAACAAGCAGTTAGAGCTTAGTATGAAAGACTAAGCAAGTTTTTTCTTGATCAAAACTTTGTCAGAGGAAAAGTAGATGCAACTCTATTCATCAAACATAACAAAAATGATCTTCTAATTTTTCAAATTTATGTTGATGATATTATTTTCGGTGCTACTAATGAATCTCTTTGTCAAGATTTTTCCAAGCTTATGCTGGGAGAATTTGAAATGTCCATGATGGGAGAATTAAACTTCTTTCTTGGACTTCAAATCAAGCAAAAGAAGAATGGGATATTTGTATCTCAAACAAAATATTTGAAATAATTATTGAAGAAGTATGGAATGGACAATGCTAATAGAGCTAATACTACAATGAACTCTATAAAATTGTGGATGCTGACGTAAAAGGTCTTGACTTTAATATCTCCAAATATAGAGGAATGATTGGTTTATTACTCTATCTAACAGCAAGCAGGTCAGATATACAATTTAGTGTTAGAATGTGTGCAAGGTATCAATTTGCTCCTAAGGTATCACATGCAGAAACTGTAAAAAGAATCTTCAAATACCTAGGAGACACTGCAGAACATGGCCTATAGTATCCAAAAAGAGGAAACAAATATTTGATGCCATATTTAGATTTAGATCATAGAGGATATAAAACTGATAGAAAAAGTATCAGTGGACAATGTCAATTCCTTGGAAGATCTCTGGTATCACGGTTTAGCAAGAAGCATAACGCAGTTACATTATCTTCCACTGAAGCTGAATACATATCTACAGCAAGTCGTTGTTCTCAAGTACTTGGTTGAAGCAACAACTTCAGGATTTGGGGATATACTTAAAGGAGATACCAATTTACTATGACAACACTAGCACTATTAGTTTGGCCAAGAATCCTATACAACATTCAAGTACCAAGCACATAGATATCCGACATCACTTCATTCTAGATCATGTACAAAAGAAGGATGTTAAAGTAGAATTCATACCAACACATCTTCAACTCGGTGACATATTCACAAAGCCGATACCTAAAGATCAATTATTATATATATTAAGAGAATTGGGAATGGTTAATCCCAATGAGTTGTAAGTTTTTCTTGTTAAATACTATGTTTAATGTAAGTTTTGATGATAATCATACTGACTTAGGCATTGAAGTATATAGGAAATATTTTTACAGGGCTATCACTCGAGTGTTGGATGTCTCACTCGAGTACAAGGCACTTTAGTACTCGAGTCATAAATGAATTCTTGAGTGAGGAACTATATCATATGCTCTGCTTCTAGCAATATAAAATAGGGATTAACAGAGTATGCAAAAACTCTTGGCACTCACTCAAACATACTAAAAGTGTTAAACCTCACCCGAGTGAGGGAAAAACATCACTCGAGTACTGTATGAACATACCTGAAGTACAGCAAGAACAATCAAGCACGTATATGATTAAACCAGGTATGTGTTTACAGGTTTTATGAAATTTGTGTTCTACACTTGAGCACTAATATGTATCACTCAAGTACTGTATGAATAACACTCAAACACTAGGGTTGTGACTTATATCATATACGTGATAGCTCAGACCGTCACACTTCCTCTTCTCACTCGAAGCGTCTCTTCACTCGATAGATATATCTCTTTATCTCTGATCGATTTCCACAGATTAAATGTCTCAAATCTCTTCAAATTTTGATTGCAACTCTTCAATCTTCATTGAAAGGTTAGATTTTTCATTATTTTCCTTTCTCTTACCCTAACCAAAGAGTATTACCGAAAAGCAATCAAAATTTTCCCTATTATGCTATTCTTATATTCATTTTTGAATCATGGCTAGAACAAAGCTTCCTCTAGTCTCGTAAAAATCTCCAACGCCTTCACCTCTTCATTCCCAAGAACCTTTAGTCATGCGTTCTCAATTGAAAGAAGTGAAGGGAAGAGGAAAGAAAAAGGATACAGCAACTATAAAAATCTTCCTCCTCTGATAATACATTCAATATGTAGCTCCAAGATGCAATGGATAAGTCCAAGCTCGATGTCTTAGTTGGCAAGATTGCCTCCCAAGCCGATGCCTCGGGTTCTCATCAAGTTTGCTAGACCAGCCAAGTTGCCTCATAGTCAGGAGTTCCTTCTATTTCACAAGCTCCGAAGGAAGATCAAAACAAAATTCCTACAGAAGGCTTTAATGTTTAGGAACTAAAGCCAGTTGATCAGAAGGTATATAATTCAGAGTTTGCTCAAAGAACTTTATGTCCTGTCGTTTATATGGATTTGGATTATCTGAAGAAAATTTGTAGTTTGGATTTTCAACCCTACCTTGGATACTATGATCCCTAGTTGAACTTGCACTTTCCATATTCCCCTACTATGGTTAAAATATTTTACTGCAATATAAAAATCCAAAACATAAAGACTAGATCCGGAAAGTTGATAGAGGAAGGAATTTCCACCACTATTAGAGCCAAACACATTAGATATCTTCTTTTATCATAAATGACATTCTTGGCTATATTGCACCACTATTCGATCCACCCACACTCACTACTAATAAAGCCTTCCAGCAATTAAGGCCAAACGATCCGATAGGCCCTCTTAACTTTAAGCCTATTGATATGCCTGACTCTATTCGTGCCCTTCATTATTTATACTAACGTAGCATTGTCAATATATCCAAAAACTATACCCATTTAGCTTAAAGAGACTACTATCTATTGGCTTCCTTCCAAGCTGGTCAACGAAGAAATGTGGGGGACCTTATCTTTGTTGAGTTAAGAAGATTTAGATTTTCTTCATCAAGATTCACCACAATACCATACCCACAACTCGTATCTCGCATCCTAAAGAACAACAAGTTTGGTATTTAGAAGGAACTGAGAGGGTAAACTGTTAGGATTGGCAGACACAACGGAAGAATTTTAAAAATTTTACCGATCTTAATTGAGGATCTATCAACGGCGTTTAAATCGGGTTAGAAAGAACTTGTACCTTTTTCAACTTGGGGTTTTCACGATCTCCAGGAGCCAACACATTAGGTCCGCTCCCTCTACCGGTATCCACATGAATGCTCTCCAACCGAGACTACGTGCTAGCGCCTCCAATGTTTTTAGGGTTTCCCTTAAGGCTCTGAATTCTTATGCGCGTATGAGTATATCTACTCTATCAAGTTTATAACCTTGAGGGCTATATTCAAATTTCAAAATTAATCATCATTAATTTCAAAATTGATCAACAATTATTTATCTTGATGAGCTAGTAAAATAAATTCAGTTTAAATTAAATATGTCTAATAGTTTTAATTTTAACCTATTTATTTAATCCAAATAAAGAGCCATTAGATTTAATTTATCTTCATAAATTAAATCTAATATACTATATCTCTATCATGTTAGTTATTAAATTTAATATATCTTAATAAATTAAATTTAAAACTAACATAATATAATAATATCATATAATATATATACATATATATAATATATATAAGATATATATTTCGAAAATATATATCTATATAATATTATTAACAAATATTATATTATATATATATATATAATTCGTCCACCCTAAATTAAACATTATCTCGTGTTGGGCCATTCTTGTGTGCGACCCCGTATGCCCATATGAAGTTGGCAGTGGGCGAATAACTATACTAAGCCAAAAGTCGTAAGCGGCCTCTAGCAAGATATTACGACTACCCAATCATATGAGGATCATTATCACGTCCCTTTTGTCACACGATATATCGATCAAGGATAAGGCATGGATAATGTCATCTTCTTATTCTTGACCATTACTTTCTCAATTCCTGAGTAGCCTAACAATAGAAATGGAAACTCCTTTCCATTATAGTATGGCCATACATTTCTCAGACTTACTCATCGAGGGCCCCAGTAATATCTCTCTACTAATGTGAGGGACAAATTCCATCTTGATCATTCATATTCCTTTGAATGAAAAACCACCAAGTCATATTCCTTTGAATGAAAAACCACCAAGTCCGATCAAAGCCTTTATCATCACCCGGTCAAAAGTGACTTTTGACGAGTTCAAAGCTTAGCAACTCTCATGTAGGAATCCATGATGACCTCAGGTCTAAGGGCATTATGACGTGGTTATACATGATAAAAGCTTTTGACTTGATCCATGTAGCTTTCTCATAGTAGGTCAGTCTAGCACCTTGTACTCTTACAAGTGCCTAAGACTTTGATTCGTATATCCATATCTTATCAAAGTCAAACGGGTCTTGTTTCATCTATGCTCCTACAGAGATGACTGACTAGGGACATTTTAGGACAATCTTCATGAATTATCCAAGGATACAATTATCACAGTTAACATGTAAATAATTTGATAACATAATGGAGAAATTTCATTAAAATAATAATGTTCAAAGTACAATGATTAGCCCTTAGGGCACAATTTCCAACATAAACATCTAAAGATTTGGTAAGGCTCAGTTGACACTTATAGGGATTACTCTTCTAGTATGTTAAGCCAAAGCCACATCTTAGCGAGAAGCGACTCCATCGAGAGGTGATGAGGCTCAGTCTTCTGCACAAGGCCCAACTCCACCTCCATCTTTTATAAATACTTTTCTACCAAGCTATCTGGCCGAAGTGATCAATCAAGCTGTGACAGGCTTGAAAAAGGAATTATTGAGCGACTACAAAAAATTGGTAGACAAGCTGGAAACTCAAGTCTCAAGATTGGTGGACAAAGCTAATGCCAATTTTGATATGATTTTCAAAGAATAAGAAGATCAGTCTCTAAGAATCACTGACATGGAGATCTACTTGCGTACTCATATTCTAAATACTTCTACTGAAGTGCCTCTAGAGTATACTCCTACTATGGCTTCACCTTCCCAGCCTCAGACACATGTACTTTTCACTGACCCTCATTCCCAGGTTGAGGTTACTTATGACCGGCCATCATCCTCTACACCTGCAGCTACAGCTCCTCAGCCATCATCTTTACCTTTTGTGCCTGAGCCATTTGACCCTTCCTCCGCCATGGTGATATATACCCCACCTTTGATCTTACTTTCCCTCAGCCACCTTCTGTTGCTGGCAAAATAGGGGAGAAAGATATGTGATGATTTTTAGCTATTTTGAACTACTCTGGTCTGATATGGGAGTATTTTGGTTTAAGGGGGAGCATAGGGTAGTTTTTCTATATTGTCATAGGTTTTTTCTGTATTTGAATTTTCCTGGTTTCTCTGGATGTATTTGGGTTTCATGGGTAGATGTTGCTTGATATCGCTTACAACTTGTCATTGTACTCTGCAAGTTCATTAATCAATATATGGTCAATTTCATGATTTTCTAAGTTTTCTGTTTAAAAATTATGGTACTATGACTTATCTTGATTTTAAGTGTCCAATGGAAGTATTACAAGAAACTTGAGAAGTTAAGTGCAAAAATCTAAAAAATGACTCAACTTTAGTGAACATGCATTTGGAAATCTTGAAAGTGTTTTCAAAAAATTCTAGTTGAATCACATTTTTTAAACTCCATCACAAAGGTTTTGTCATCATCAAAAAGGGGGAGAATGTTAGATTCCAAGTTTTGATGATAACAAAAGATTATTGTGTGTTATAGTAAGGAACTTATGTTTTGCAAGTTTAGACAATGGTTGAAAATATTACCAAATGCATATCACTAAGTTCAGAGGTCATTGTTGTGATTTTAGCTATGCACTCGAGTGATGGAGCTAGCACTCAAGCACAAGCAAGTGTTGATCTGAAAGTGTTCGACAGAAGAAAACTCTAGCTGAAAATACGAAGACAACTCAAGTGATGGACACAGCACTCGAGTGATGATATGATTTGTACTTGAGCATAAAGGCACACTTATGCAAGTGTTTGACAGAGAGCAATGTCAGAGATAGGATATCATCACTTCACTCGAGCATAGACTCACTACTCAAGTGTTAGCCTGAAGTGTACCCGAGTCCTACCAAGTATGGTACAGGAAGTGTTGACCTGAGAGCAAGATAAACTCAAAGTAAAATCTACACTCAACTCCAATCTAATGAGGCATAGAAAGTGTTTGCCTGAGAGTCAGCTAGAGCATGGAAGAACAAGTGCACCCGAGTTGAGAGTATTTGTACCCGAGTGATACCTCAGCACCCGTGAGTGTGAAATCTAACTCTCTCCATTCCTGATGCAAGTGTTGAAAGAAAAGAGTATCTTATACAAGAATATATTGTTTACTCAAGTGAGGATCATTGTACTCCAGTGAGGCCCCACATCACCTATGAGTGAGAAATCACACTCTTGTAAAAATTAGTGCGAGTGTTATCCAAAGACGAGAGTTCATAGTGTAAGATACATGTGTACTTGAGTGAGACTAGATGCACCCAAGTGAAGCCCTACATCACTCGAAAATATGAAAATGCACTCTCTAAAAATCACGTGGAAGTCCAACACAAAAGAGGAAATATGAAGATGTACTCAAGTGAGACCAAAGTGCACTTGAGTGATACTCTGTTAGAAGCCAAAATGCATAAGATTTATAGCGATCAATCCAAACATGGTTTAATATTATTTATTCATTCTATGTTTACTTGTTGTTAATATTTTTTATCATTTAACATATATTTCACGTGTGAAATAGGAGTTTGATCATCTGAATTATAAAGGCAAAAAGGAAGTCAAATAACGGCAGCCATAATGATTATGACCACCAAGCACATACCTACCACTATATCCTATTCAAAGATTTCAAATGTATGCATGCTATTCGATAGTAAAATTCTCCGCTCCACAATGATTATTATTCAACGGGCAAAATCAACTGACTATAAATGCAGAGCTTTAGAGACCATCAACAAGAATTTACTCAAGCAAATTCATGAGTCTCTGTTATTCATATTTTCTCTATATTCATATTGTCCTTCAGTGTTTATTATATTTGATCTGTGAGAGAGTCTGTATACACTTCAAATTCTATTTTCATTTGATCTCAAGGTACAGGACCTTGATAGGGTAGATATCGTTATGAGAGAAGCAGTTGAGAGAACTCCTAGTAGGACTTTTTGCTCATAAAACTTACAAGGTACAAGTAGTAGAAAATGTTGCTGCTTGTAAGACTTACAGAAGTGTAAGCAGGAGAGAATGTTTCTGCTCATAAGACTTGTATATGTAAGCAAAAGAGAAAGGACATAGGTTTGTTTCTGCATATAAGACTTGTCATAAAGGGGAGAGAAATTTCTAGGTGTCAGAATATTTCTGCTCATAGTCCATTCAAGGACGATTGTTGTTTTGTGGCATTCCGAGAGCCCACTGAATCTTGGAAGAATAGTAAAAATCTCAGTAGGTCTTGATCTATAAGGATTAGACGTAGGCCTGAGTTTTGGGCTGAACCAGTATAACTCGTTGTGTGCTAATCTTCTCAACTCTACTCTATCTACAATTATTATCATATCACCGCATCAATCAAAAAATTTATCACATCACCCAATTCAACCCTCTCTTGGGTGAAGCTTGCCTCTTTCAACTCCTACATAATAATTGTGGAGTACGGCCTAGGTTGATTCTCAATTATTTGCAAGGTAGTACCCTATTTGTTAGATCTCTCATGTTTTGATGATAACAAAGGATGGTATGAAAAAGATTTGATAAACAAATAAGTTTGAACAAAGTAATAACAAGGAAAATCATCACTTGAAGTAAGCTTTGGAGTAATGAAGAAAGGCCAAGAGAAAAAGCTGAGAAACTTCATCACTGGCAAGTTTCCTAAAGGGTTACTCGAGTAGGTACTCGAGTAATGGACAGAAACTTGAAGTACACAGAGTCAACCTTCAAGTAACCTGCCAACGTTACTCGAGTAAGCACTCGAGTAATAAGGTAAATGACTTCCAGTTGCTCTCGGCCTGCCAACATTACTCGAGTAGCTACTCAAGTAACCAGGTAAATCACTTGGAGTTGCTCTCGGCGTGCCAATGTTTCTCGAGTAAGTACTCGAGTAACCATGTAAAAGACTTCCAGTTACTCTCAGCCTGCCAATGATACTCGAGTATGTACTCGAGTCCCCTGCTTCAAAAAAAATGTTGCTCTCGGCATTTTCTATCTTGCCAATGTTACTCGAGGAGCTACTCGAGTAACCCACTGTGGTAAGCAAAACCTGAAGGTAATACTCAAATAACATGATATGGTTTTATCACACTTCACTCGAGGCACTACTCAAGTATGCAGGTATTCAATCACTCATTTAAACTGGATTACTCGAGTTAGTAATCGAGTAATATGTAGAGTTATTTACACAGAACTTGAAGTCACTACCCGAGTAAGCTATGCAGAAAATTTATGTTTACTCGAGTAACAAGGTAATCAAACTTGAAGTGCTCTCGGCCCTGACATCTTGCCAACATTACTGGAGTGAAGCATCGAGTAACCTAAAGTTTATTTGAAAGATTACTCGAGTTGCTACTCGAGTAACCTATGAAGTAAAGTGTACCATACCCGAGTAAGTACCCGAGTAAACAGGTATTTCCAAAGGTTTGAAATTGTGTTTACTCCATGCACTACCCGAGTAATGTAATGTTCATTTATTGACTTGTAGTTTATCAATATTTTCACGATGATACTCGAGTAAGTACTCGAGTAAACTTAATGAATACTCCAGTAACTACTCGAGTATGCAAGTTCAGAATTTGAGAAATCATTCCAAACGCTCATTGATTTGTTTCCTATGTGATTAACCCTTCATTGTATTAGTATTATCAGCATATCCACAAATAAACAATGAGGAGATCTTACCAAATAAGGAAAGTCAAATGCAACGTTCAAACGCCACCTACCGCCACCTACCGCAAATAGACCATTTTCAAATACTGGAAAAGTCAACAGTGGCTGCGCACGCTCTAACGGGCAAGAAGAAAATGTTCCAACAGTTGCTACCAACATATCTATATATATGGGAACATCCAAATAGAGATTACAACAAGAACACACACACTAACGTATTATCAAGTTCACTACACTGTTTTACACATCTTTGTAATTCTGTACTTCAGTGATTCTTATTCACTCTGTGAGAGAGATATTTCATTCAAACTCAATATTTGTTATTGAGGTAACTTAATAGTAGGGGGAGTGAGTTGGGATTGGATTATAACTTGTAAGGGGGAGCGAGTGTCCAAGCGAAGGAAGTTGATTATACTGAGCTGCCAAGAACCCACTGAATCTTGGAAGTTATAGTGAAACTCTCATAGAAGCTTTGAGGACTGGACGTAGGTCAAAGTTGTTGTGGCCGAACCAGTATAACTCCCGGTGTACACTTCGGTGATATTTCTCCTTACTCTTTACTGCTTTATATTCACCGTCAAGTTTTTTTTATATTTGCAATGAAATTTTAGTATCACCCAATTCACCCCCCTCTTGGGTGAAACACTTGCTCTAACACTATTAAACTTGAGATAAGACAAATTAGTTATCCGAAAAAATAATGATTACTTAGATCTTAAAACAAGACTATCTCAAGCAAGGATCATAGTGATTTCTACTACTTTCTTTTATTGTTAATTCTCACCTTAGGAAAGTTGTTCTCTCTTCATTGCTACTCTATTGATTCAGTGAGTATTTCCTTCTATTCATAGTCTTTTGGATAATAAATCATACAATCCACCCAAACAACATACTGAGTTAAGAAATGCTAATCATGAGACAATAATTCATCTAATTTGCAACATGAATTACTTATTCATTTAGAATCTTTCACAAGACTATAGATCCAATTCTACCAAATAAAGATCTACAAAACCTGCTACAACATTTCAAACTACAACTATGAATTACATCTCATTGTATACACTTAAACAACTAGCTCAATGTCTCTATACTTATTCAGCAAAACTAGCACTCATTAGTCATCGCTCTACTCACACATTACTAAATTAGATTAACAAAAAGAGGAAAGAGAATCAAAGAAACTCCCTAATTAGTTCTTATTAGGTTTAACAACTGCAAGGGAAGCATCTTCCTAAGATGATAATATGAACAACTCTAGCTAAGTATTGCTTCTAGTGAAATGCTTGAATTCTCCATTGCTCTGCTACTCTTGCTCATCACAACAGACTTTCTCTATAACTCTCATTCTTCAGCTCTTTGTATCTATTTTCTATTCTTGAAAGTCACATGCTCATAAGCATCATCTCCTTCTTATATATTTAGTTCCAAACCTCTCTTATATCGAATCATTTTGGCTCTTCAAACCAACAACTTAGTTAATTCTTCCATCTACCTCTTGTAAGAAGTTCCCTCTAGCTGTGAGGCCCCACCTTACATACCACTTATTACCATTATTAATCAGAGTAGCAATTGCGCAGTTCCGTGGGCACGCAAGAATAGAAAAAATATACTGATAATATATGCATGATTATAGAAATTCCCTATAGGGGTTTGTACATGATAATTACAATTACTATAGCTGCACAAGGCTACTTGGGTGTCTAAACCCATCACAACAAAACAGAGACATATTCTTCTTTCCACCACTACAATCCTCTCATGTAGTTATCTTCTCTGACTCTTGCATACCTTCTATATTCACCTGTCAAAATTTTTGGTAGGGGAGGGTGAGATTCAAGAGAATCTCAATAGGAAATAGTTACCATAATGCATGCATCATAGATGCTATATGCATGACATGTTAGCTTTAACTAGATGCATGCCCTATAATGATATTTCTGCATACTCAATGTTTCATTCAACATAACTATGGCCACGGTATAAATAGAAAGAAAGCTACATTATTCAGATATGCTATACACAATCAAGTAAAGCAATCACATACATCACTATAGAAGCAGAGAAATCAAATACATGAAAATAGGATAAGTCCCCTACCTTAAACCCTTTTCGACTTGTATGTTCCTCAAAGTTCGTTTCACAGCTTGGCTATCAATCGGGTCTTAAATTGCAAATGTACAAGAATTAGGTTAAAATTCATTCATTTACCATTTTTGACACTTCTATATTGTTTCTGGTGGGTTTATTAGTTTATATTGAAAATTTTCCAAAATACCAAAGGGACCTCGCTAAGCCCCGTCAAACCCGATATGACCATCTTTTTCTTAAAATTTTGACCCTACCTATTCTGACATATATTTGCCCAATGAATCCATTGCAACCTCGAAATTACCAAATTCACTGCTAACAGACAAAAATGCCCTTGGCAGTCACTAACTTAGGTTTTTAGGGGCATTTTGGTCATTATGCTTTTTATGGCTTTTCTAGAAAAGTGATCAACTATAACCCCACTAATTATCCCTCCTAAACACAATGGAACCAACAAACTATTAAAAATCTTGCCATTGCCTCCTAGTTTACCTCTAGCTAAACTTATAATTCTCTAGGAAAAATTTTGTTTTTCCCATTCTGATTCCACAGACTTGATCTTTTTTACTTATAATCACTTTATTAACTATTTAATTACGTTATAACTACCATTTAGTCCCAATTTTGGCAGCATAGCACATAGGGTTCAACATTTCCCAAATTTAACAATTACGGCAAATCAACAAGAAATTTATCAATTAAATCAACCATATCAGTCACAAGAACAATAATTTTAAGTTTAGGAAGTCACCTTTGCTTCCTTCTTGTTGTTTCCTTCTTGGCTGAACCCTAACCTCCCAAAACATTGAAATTTTGCTTCACAACACCTTGATTCATGAAAGGAATAGCTTAGAGGAATGATTATACAAGTTAGGAGCTAATTCAACGAAAAAAAATCAAGGTTGCCTTGCAAATTTGCTCCTCATTCTCTCTATAAATTCTCACAAGCTCTCTCTATTTTGAGCTCATGGTGATGGAAATGAAGGGAAGAGGATGAAGGGATATGTTTTAACAATATCCTATTTTTCCCTTTTTGATTACTTAATAAAATAAATTCTCAAAAGTTTACTTTTGTGCACATGGACATATCTTCATGTAATTTTATGACATAAGGACCATTAGCATGTGACTAATATTCTCTACTCTTTAGTCAGCTCTCAAACACGTCTAAGCCCATAGAAGAAGGAGAAAAAAGCTGATATGAATTTATCCCATAATTTTCCTTCTTTTTTGGATTAATTGGAAATTCTAGCAGATTTTCTGTCCAAACTTTGAAAAATCATAACTAAATTTGTAGACATTGTATTGGAGTGATTCAAAGGCTATAACACCCTTATTGAGTCTAGTTTCAACAAATCTGATTTCAACAAACTTGCTAAAGTTTGTGAACATGAGAGGGTAAATGTTTAAGTAGATTGTGATTCAACTAGCTATTGAAAATTAGAAGAAAAAATTATATTGATATTAGGCTATATAATCTAGTGTAGTCAAAATTATTTTTAAGCCAACAAAACAATAATAAAAAATTCAGCATTTTACGTCATCATTTATTCGTGCTCTCTAGTTTTCTCTGACGTTTTTCCTTTGCCTTTATCTTCAAACCAACAACCATTATCATAACTTAGATATCGCTTTTTGTCTGCGATTCTTCTTCGTAGATAATTTGGCAACCTTGAGCCTCAGCTAGCGAGCCTCGTTATAAAAAGTGAAAATGAAAATAAAAATGTTAATTAGAAAAAAAAATGAAAGCTTACTTGAAGAATAGTGATGAGAAGAAGGAGCTGTAGAGTGAAGATCCATGTCAGCAGTAAAGCAAGACCCTTGGAAAGAAGAGTATGAGACTCACTGGAAAAGCTAAAAAATGCTCAAGAAGAAATTGGAAAAATTGCTTCAAATAAATTTTTTAAGAATTGCGCCTCTTTATATTTGATAATTTCATAATTCAGGCTTTTTAGATAAAAGAATACTTAACGGTTCTTTATGAAGAACTATATTGTATTGTCCATATTATTAATTAATATATCAATAAAGAAAACATTAATATATTGTTAGATTACTTATCGATTC